>CM029013.1:106216239-107416239 GCA_016801055.1 Panax notoginseng
ACCGGTAGACTACGATCTTTGCTTACTTGATTTTCAGACTCTACGCTTCTGAGAGCACACTACGATTTTTGAGTTGGCTCGACAGGCGTTTGGACCACTCTACGATTCTAGGAGAGGCCCTCAAAAGCAGACACACTACAATTTTTGATGCTCTACGATTCTACCTTGGCTTCTACAATCTTTTGATCAGCTCGATAGACAACGATTTTGTTGAAGCCTATCTATTACATCTCAAGACATAGATCAACCTAACAGCTTTGACCTTTTCTTCTATACATTCATTTACATAATGATAAACATTAAAGCTCAGATCAACCTAACAAGTTTTATCTACCACTAAGTCCTTGTACATGTATTCCTTGAAGGACTTTACAAATAAGTATAAATATTTACTTTCAACATCAAATTTAAATATGCAATTTCCCAACAATCTCCCCCTATTTTATGTTGACATAACTAAGGAGATTTGTACCATGATCATTAATTTCTAGATGTAGTTGCTAGAAAGTAAATATGACTTAGTGTTTCAGCGAGCAGCTGAAACCTCTAGAGAATAAGCATGAATTTATTGATGTTTGTAAAGACGGATATTACAATAAAGCTTAGTTACATCAATAAGAAATGAGTTCCAACTTATATCTATTTCTTCTACCTTTTACTCCTTAGAGGATTGGCATGCTTTGCATCTCTCCTTCCCATGCTGGCTTCGTCTCTCCATGCAATATCTTCCAACTCGCTTTGACTCAGCCTTTTTCCATGATCATGTCTATTCATAAAGGCATGGTCTCCAATTGGCATATGTAGGCCAGTAGTGGTTACCCCTTATAAGCTAGGAGATGGCCCTTGACTCCATAGCGGTTGCGCCATAATAATTTGCTATTCCGGTTATGGAGTCTGATGATGAGGCTGCTGTCTGAGGGAGGATTTCTTGAAGATTGAGCAATGAACTTTCTTCTGCCTCTGCCTTTTTCTTTCTCTCCTTCCCCTTTATTCTCCCCCTTTATGTCAGCATCAAGGGTTTACATGTCTTTAGACACTCGATTCATGCCTTGGATGAGCTCGTGGCGCTGATTCCTAGATTGAGCAATGTCTTCATGGTTTTCTTGGACCAGAGAATCAGTTCGAGACGTGTTCTTTTGTAGAATGGCCATGACAATTTCTGTTTGTTGCTTTTGACCGATGGAAAATGCTTGGAATTCTTTTATTGAGGTTCGTAAACTTGAGATACTTTCCATCATAAGTTTATTTTGAGATTCCTGAGTCTTCTGCTAAAGGAGAACTGCTTCCTTATGTTTCCTGGCAGCCTAAAAGTGAATTTGATCCCTTTCATTGATACTTTAGATCATTTCCTTGATGATCTCCCTAAGCTTAGTTGTAAGCTCAATACTCAGATTTCTAGGGAGGGTGTTGGCAGCATCGATCAAATGAGTTTGCCTCATATGAACAAGTTTAGAGTGAATTTCAAGATCATCTTAAATATCCTTGGTCACCTTCTAGGATGCATTAGACAGCTCCATTTTTGTAGGAAGATCGAAGATAAGCTCAAGGAGTTACTGATTGTTTGGAGGAGAGGCTCTCATATTTTGATTTTGCATATTCTAGAGAACAAGATCAAGATCAAAATAATTATTGGTTGATGAGGAAGGAATATCTGAAGGAGGAACAGGTGTGTGAGGTTGAGTTTCAGGAGGAGGTGATGTTGCTGCTTACTGAGTGGGTGACTCTACGATTGGGGTAGGATCAATATTCATAGAGTAAGAGATGGTTGGAGACTGGATCAATATAAAATTAGGCATATATAGTTCATCAGTTATATAATGTTAGGATTCTGTAGCTGGAAATTGATTTAGTGGATGAAGTATCACTTCCAACCATCTTGGAAATTCATAGAATTAGTTGAAGGTTGATGGAGGACAATGACTAACCCTGAAAGAGATGGCAATAGATTGTAACTCATGCCCATTTTCTGAAGAGGGATAACTAGTGATCAGCTTTTGAGCAAAAGTGAGGTTGCCTGGGAATCCATGAGCTAGCACTGAGATTGCTGGATAAGCTTTGAAGGTCCAGAACATGTGATCCTAGGAGTTGCGAATTTGGGCTCTGTGAAAGGGCATCATAGGTAAATAGGAGAACAGTTGATTGTAATTGGCTCTTCTATATCCATCCCAGTCCACTGCGATAATTTCAACTTCATCATCCTCTTCTTCTTCCCTGTCTTTATTTGAAATTTACACCACATCAATCATCTTCACTTCTCTTCTTTGTTCTTCTGCTCTCTCCACCTCCATAGCTTCAATCCTCTCCATTTCTACTATTTCAGAAGCTAAGATCTCTTGAGGAACTGAGGGAGGTTCATGATAATCTCTTTCCAGCTCCTTCTCAGCTGTAGCCTTCTCTGACATAGGAACTTTGCGAGGCTCCCCCTCAATTTGATCCTCTACCTGTTCTAGTTCTTCAGGAAGCTCCCCCTCAACCCGAGCTGTATTCTCCTTAATAGCTTCGGGTAGCTCTTTTTCAACAGCTATTCTTCTGTCTTCCTCCTTTAAGACTCCTTCATTGACTAGAATGTATTTCTTGATAAGCTTTCTCTTTGTCCTCCTAGGCTGAGCCACAGCCTCAGCACTCTCTTCAGCTTTAGCTCTGAAAGTTTGATCAGGCTGAGAAACTGTTGCAGCATCCACTTCTGGAGTGATGTCAAGTCTAGACTCTATGATCGGTAGTGACTCTACGATTGAAGAGAACGAAGACTTCTTTGATTTATGGCTACGTTTTCCCTTCTTACGCAGCTGAGATATGGTGGCTCTGTCTTCTTCTTCCTCAGAATGTTTCTCTTTCCTCTTCATTTCCTTCAGATCTTAGTGCCTGAACTCTCTTGGGGTGCATCAGTAGTTGAGCCTTGAGGCTCTTCTATCGTTTGAGCCTTCATTTTCTTCTTACCCTTGCTTTTTCTGATCAAAGCGATGGGTTCCTCTTTATTAATTTCTTCTTCTTCATCAGTTTCCTTCACAACTGACATGTTTCCTGGTAGCCCAGATTCTTTTGCTTCACCAGTCCTTCCACTGGATTCAAACACTATTCTGACATTTTCTGCAGGATTTCTTTTTCAGTTTTGAAACAGCTGCTAGGTCATTTTTCTGCCATGGGATTAATAGATTCTCCTTTATTGTCCCCAATTTTGTCACCCAGAGCTGATTGTAGGATTATGCTTATGAACCAGCCATAGAGCATCTTTCTAGAGCTCTTTAATAAGTAGGGCTCCATAGTTGAGTTAAATCCTGATACAGATTGCTGTCATGAGCTTTAGTTGAACTTCATTCATAGAGTCGTGGCCAGAGCTTTTAAAGCATATGCACTTGCCAACAATGTCCGCCAGAAACTCATACTTCTGGGGAAACTATTTCTTCTTGTATCCCTTAAGGTTCTAAAACTTTGTGTGACGCATCTTCTTCAGACCTTCATGAAAGTCGATGACCTCCATAGATACAAGTCCCCTTGATTTGAAACCTAGCGCTAGGTTTATATCTTTAGTGTTGAGTTTAATTTGTTCCCCCTTAACCCTTGTAGTGATAATGTCGTTCTCAAAAACTCTATTGCTGTAGAATTCTTTCACAAGCTTCGGGTAGATCCATGTGCTGGTGCTCAGAGCTTCTTTAAGACTAGCTTTCTTTAAAAGAGACAGAATTTTATGAAATTGAGGGTCAGTTGTCTTGAATTGGTTGAAACAGAGTTAGTAACCGGAGATAACATTTAAAGTCGCCATTGATTTTCTTGAACTGAGGTTAGTTGAGCTTTTTTGAAAGCTAGGGTTTCTGCTGGTAGAGAGAGGAATGAGCTTTTGGAACTTCTAAGGTGAATTTTCAAAAAGACCTTTTTAAACTGTACTTGTAACTTCCCTCCTCACGATCTGCATAATGGGGCATGTGTCAAGTACTGCTGGGCTCCACGATTTTAAATAATGTGGAAAATACTGATCTGCCCTTAGCTCCCCCTGAGCTAGTGTATCCTTTGGGAGTACTACGATCGTCGAGGTTGTACTACGATGTTGAGTTCACTACTGAATCTACTCTACGATCATTGTCTGTCCTGGTGCTTGTGATGAACTTTGACTTAGCATTCCTTCTAGGTTACGGTAGCTCAGGAAGGGCCAACCTCATAGAATGAACTAAGGATCAGATTTGTCCCTGAGGCGCTTATCAAATGGGTTGCTTGGATTTGTTAGGAATTTGTAATCATAGGATGCTTCTTTATCATGTCGAGGCAGCTCTACGATCGTAGTTCTTCTTTAGTCACCTCTACGATTTTAAACATAGCCTTTATATCTACATGGTTAGCATAAACTAGAGCATAGAGTTTATGGTTGTAGATTTAGCATGCCTAACTCACTTATTAATTTATTAAATCTAGATTTATCTAGAGGCTTTGTAAAGACATCAGCAAGTTGATTTTTAGTAGGGATGTATTGTAAAGATATAATTCCATTTTGGACATGATCCTTAATAAAATGATATCTTATCTCTATATATATTTAGTCCTAAGAATGCATGACAGGATTATGTGTTATTGCTATGGCACTTGTGTTATCATAAAGAACATGTATAAATTTGAAATCAAACCCATAGTCTGCTAGCTGATTCATCATCCATAGGATTTGAGCACAGCAGCTGCCAGCAGCAATATATTCAGCTTCTATTGTTGAGGAAGATACTGAGTTTTTTTTCTTGCTAAACCAGGACACAAGTCTGTTTCCTAGCAACTGACAGGTGCCATTGGTACTTTTTCTATCGATCTTGCAGCCTGCAAAATCAGCATCTGTATATCCTGTCAATTCAAAGGAGGACTCCTTGGGATACCAAAGTCCCAGTGAGGTGTGCCCTTGAGATACCTAAAAATTCTTTTTACAGCAGTTAAGTGTGATTCCTTATGATTGGCTTGGAATCTAGCACATATGCTTGTTGCAAACATTATGTCTGGTCTACTGGCAGTTAGATATAGAAGAGAGCCTATCATACCTCTGTATTGAGTTATGTCAATACTTTTACCTTTCTCATCTTTGTCAAGCTTGGTTGCTGGAGCAATTGGTGTTTTCATGGGAGAGGCTGATTTCATACCATACTTTTTAAGTAAGTCTTTAATGTACTTGGCTCGGTTTATGAGGATACATTCATCAGTCTGCTTTACTTGTAATCTAAGGAAGAAATTCAATTCACCCATCATACTCATTTCAAACTTGCTCTGCATAAGCTTAGCAAATCTCTTACACAGTTTTTCATCAGTAGAGCCAAAGATAATGTCATCAACATATATTTGAACTGATAGGATTTTGTTTTTTTGCTTTCTAAGAAATAATGTGGTATCTACTCTACCTCTAGTGAAACCATTTTCAATAAGAAAGTTAGTTAGTGTTTCATACCATACTCTAGGTGCTTATTTAAGTCTATATAAGTCTTTGTCTAATCTATAGACATAATTAGAGAGAGTTGGATTGATGAAACCTGGAGGTTGCTCCACATATACTTCTTCTGGAAGTTCACCATTCAGAAATGAACTTTTGACATCCATTTGATAGACTTTGAATTTCATGTGGATAACAATGGCAAGGAATATCTTGATGGCTTCTAATCTGGCAACAAGTGTGAAGGTCTCGTCGTAATCGATGCCTTCTTCTAGAGAGTAACCTTTGGCTACTAGTCTTGCCTTTTTCCTTGTTATTACTCCATCTTCATCCATCTTATTTCTGAAGACCCACTTGGTGCCAATGACTGGGTGGCTTCTTAGTCTTGGAACTAATCTTCATACTCTGCTTCTTTCAAACTGATTTAGTTCTTCTTGCATGGCTTCTATCCAACTTGAGTCTTCCATAGCATCTTCTATCTTCTTGGGTTCCATTTATGACAGAAACCTTAGATAGAAACACTCATTTTGGGTGGCAGATCTTGTCTTGACTCTTGCATTTGGATCTCCAATGATTAGGTCTTGAGTGTGATCTCTTGCCCATCTATTTTCTGTTGGAACATCTGACCTGATGCCTTCTTTTCTAAACTCTTCAAGATCAGCCTCTGCTTCTTGATGTGGAGGTTCGTTGTCTGGAGTAGTTCTTTCTATGATCTCCTTTCCTGGCTCGACGATTTCATTTTTTAGGACTACGATCGTGGTGTTGAGCTCGACTACCTTCGTTCGTAGTGTCTGAATTTTCGTTCGTAGTGTCTTGAGACACAATTTTATCTAAGTCTGTTTCATTGAAGATGATGTGATTCAAGACTTCAACACTCAGCGTCTTCTTATTAAACACTCTATAAGACTTACTGTCTGTGGCATATTCGAGAAAGATTCCTTTGTCTGACTTGGGTTGAAACTTAGTCAGATACTATTTTCCATTGTTGAGAATATAACATGCACAACCGAATACATGAAAGTAGCTGACACTTGGCTTTTTTCCTCTCCACAGTTCGTAGGGAGTCTTCTTTAACGTAGAGTGTAAAAGAGATCTGTTCTGAGTGTAGCATGCAGTGTTGACAGCTTATGTCCAGAAGTATTCAGGTAAACGGGCTGCTGTTAGTAGAGTTCTTCCAGCCTCAATCAACGTTCTGTTCTTTCTCTCAGCTACTCCATTTTGCTGAGGAGTTCGTGGAGCTGAGAAGTTGTGACTAATGTCATTGTCTATGCAGAACTGGTCCATCTCAGAGAAGTCGAATTCTCTACCATGATCACTCCTTATAGCCTTGATTTTCTCCCATTTCTCGTTCATCACCAGCCTAAATATCTTGAAGAGTTGGGAGCTTATTTCATCTTTTGAGTTTAGAAAGAACACCTATGTAAATCTGGTATAGTCATCCACTACGACCAATGAGTATCTCTTCCCTCCAAGGCTTGTTGTTGGAATTGGCCCAAATAGATGCATGTGAAGTAACTACAGAGGCTTGTCAATTGAGTTGATAGTTTTACTCTTGAATGAGCTTCTAGTATATTTTCCAAGCTGACAGGCATTGCATGGCCTTTCTTTGACAAAGTTGAGCTTGGGTAAGCCTGCTACTAGCTAGATCCTTGGAGGCCAGTTTTGACATGCTTTTGAAGTTGAGATGAGACAACCTTCTATGTCATAGCCAGCTCATTTCTTCAGAAGCTTTAGCAAGAAAGCATATTGTCTCGTCAGAACTCAGTTGACCAAGATTAACAATGCAGATGTTCCCTTCTCTTGTTCCGGTCAGCTTGATAGAGGAGGTCTTCAGATCTCTGACTTGACATTGATTGTTGAGAAAGGTAACTTGATGACCCTTGTAGCAGAGTTGGCTTATGCTCAGAAGATTGTGTTTTAATCCTTCCACATAGGCTACTTTACTGAAGGACACAGCACCATTCCCAGCTGAGCCATATCCTCTTGTCTTGCTAGAGACATTGTCTCCAAAGATGACTATTGGACCCTCCTTCTCTATGAAGTTAAACAGGAGGGCTTTGTTCCCAGTCATGTGCCTTGAGTATCCACTGTCCAGATACCAAGTTGTGATCGTGGAGCTCTGTTCCTGTGGTAAGATTAAACTCTTATTTTGGTATCCATACTTGCATGGGTCCTACCGTGTTAGTACCCTTGGGAACCCAAATTTGCTTGACTTTGAGTTTCATATGTAGAGAATTATTGTAGCATACTGTAGTCTTATAACAAATTTTATTACATACAAAACATCTAGCATGATGCATGCTTGTGTGTGTATGTGGATTCTTTCTCCATTTGGACTTATGTGGGTTCTTGGCAATCTTTCCTTTATACTGGTTCTTCTTATATATCCTTGTGATTCATGATTTGTGAAGAGTGAAGCTTAACTCTACTGTTCCTACCCAGTTAGTTCGTGGAGTTGATTTTACTCGACTCTACGACCCTTCAAGGTTGGAGAGTAGTGACTAAGTTACTCTTCTCTTTTCTGAATCCTAGGCCAGCATGGGATTCGTTATGTCTTAGAACATGGATTGGATCAGAAGAGCAAGGATGGACTGGTTCTCCCTTCTGTGAGAATTTCACAAATGTAATGCTTCTATTAAAATTTGAAACATTACTAGAGCTAGTGTCCTTTATTTTTACCACATATGGTTTTGAGGTGGATTCCCCAAAACCTAAATCTGTTCTGTCAAATGCATTTCTCTGCCTAGAGATCAGGGAGTCCATGGATGAAGATGATCTATTCCATGTTAAGATCGTCTTTTCTAGTTCCTCTATCTTGGAGGTTAGATTTGACTCTCTTTGTGCATTAAGTTCATTGGTCTGCTTTAAGAGTTTATTCTCTACTTCAAGTTTGGAGAGTTAATTAGTACTTAGAAGAGATGTTTCCAGTTCTTCCTGAACTTTCTCTTTCTCCTTTTAAAAAAGAGAATAATCTTTAGACAGAACTCTGAACCATTTCATGTATTGACGCAGATCAGATGTTATGCCATGTAGTGCAGTTCTTAAATCATCAACATCTACATCAGGAGAGTTAAAGTCAAATACCTCATCGATACTTACTTCATGATTGTCAGAGCTTTTCTAATCCTTTGCATATTTAGCCATAAGACATAGATTTGCAACTTGAGGATCTTCATCATCTCCAGCCTCGGGAGTTGAGTCGTTGTCTGAGTCACTCCATGATCCTCTGGCCACAAAACCTTTATCCTTCTTCTGGAGCCTCTTGTTGCCTTTAAATTCTTTCTTTGAATTTGATTTCCTCTTTAGTTCTTCTCTAAGAGGTTTGTTCCAGTTTGCAATGAAATGGTCAGGTTTCTTGCAGTTGTAGTATAGGTCATTTATCTGCTCCTGGCTGTTGGTGTTGTTGAATCTCTTGGGTTTGCTGCTACTGCCTATACGCATAAACCTCTTGAGTCTTCTTACCAGCATTGCAATGTCCTCATCGTCATCTTCCTCAGAGTCAGAGTCATTTTCAGTATTAGCTTTGGAGATGGTATTTGTTGCTTTGAGAGCAACTCTTTTGGCCTTCTTTCTTCCTTCAGATAGAGTCTCAGCTCGCTGAGTCAGCTCCATTTCATAGGTAAGAAGATTTCCATAGAGTTATTGAACAGTCATTTCATGAAGATTCTTTGATTCTCTAATAGCAGTGGTTTTGGCATCCCACTTGTAGGTAGAGCTCTCATGAACTTTATGATTAGATCTTTATTTGGATTGATCTTTCCAAATGCTCGAAGAGAGTTGAGCAGAACATTGAATCTTTCATAAGTGGAAGTGATGTTTTCTCTTGGAACATGGGCAAACATTTCATATTGTTGAGTCAGAAGAGATTGCTTGTTTTCTCTGACTTCTTATATTCCTTCATGCATAATGAGCAACGCTTCCAAGACTTCTTTGGCAGTTTTGTTGTTGACCACAATTTGGAACAGATCATCTTCTAAGGATTGGAATAGAATGTTCTTGGCCTTTTTATCGAGTTGGACATCTTTCTTTTCTTTGTCTGTCCACTTAGTTTTAACCTTGACTTGAACTCTGTTTGGATCTTCAGAAGTTGGTGCAAGCTTTGTTGGAATGTAGGGCCCATTCATGACAGTTTCAAATAGTTCTTCATCTATTGAATCCATGTATGCTTGCATACGAACTTTCTAATTGGCAAATTTATCTTTGTTGCACATTGGTGGCTTGTTGCCTCCTCCAGACTTTGATTCGCTTATTAGATGTGCCATTGGATCTACTCAAGCTTTATAGGCTGATTGAGAGAACCTGCTCTGATACCAATTGTTAGTTCCCAAAGGAACAATAGTTATCTAGAAGGGGGGGTTGAATAAATATTTTAAAAAATCTTTTCGAAATTCTTTTTTTCAGATATTGTTAATCAATTTTAGTGGAATATGTGATTTGTTTGTTCCCCTTTAAGATAAACAGATTTAATAGTTGACAGGCAGTTATATCAAGTATAGCAGTTAAAGCGAGAATATAAAAGACATAGAGAATTTAAGTGGCTTAGAGCATACAAAGCTCCTAGTCCACTCTTCTACTCCTTGAGTAGGAAATCCACTAAGGTTGTTTTTACAATCTTCAAATCACTTGGATTCCTTCAAGACCAGCAGTCTTGGAACTTCTTAGTTCACTTAGAACTCTTCAAGTCCAGCGGACTTGGAACCTCTTAGTTCACTTGGAACTCTTCAAGTCCAACAGACTTGGAACTTCTTACTTTACTTAATGTTAGTTGAGTTCTTGAATGGTGCTACTCAGTTGTCATTAAGCTTGTGTTCGAAAGAACTGAGTAGCTAAGCAAGATTTCTTTTCAGATCGTAGGGTTGAGCGTTGATTGTTCTTCAGCGTTTTATTGTGTACTTGCTTGATTTTTTCTTCTGTTTCTATTTTGTATATAAGGTGCCTTTGAAATGTATCTGTTTGAAGGAATCCGTTGAAGCATTAATTGTATTTGACATTTCTAAGCACTGATGGTGACTTTCTGTAAATCTTCTGTTTAGTCGTCTGGCCCTACTAACACAACAAACCGCTATCTCACCTAACACCTAAAAAGTTGTTTTCAGCTGACCCATAGTACTTTCCTTAGCTTCTTCAATACATTTCTTTTTACTATACTAAGGAAGAGTGTTGGGTCATTGGGACTCCTAAGGATTTTAATGTTTATAATCCATTCCACATTTGTTGTGATTTATTTTTAAACAAATGGGGGCTCGATGCTTTTGATACAGACAGATGATGCACTACGATCATGATCGTGGTGTCCTGCCACATTGGTGCTTGATCTGGTACTGATAGAAGAGAACGCTATGATTTCTCTTAAGCACTGGTAGACTACGATCTTTGCTTGCTTAATTTTCAAGCTCTACGCTTCCGAGAGCACACTACGATTTTTAAGTTGGCTAGGCAGACGTTTGGACCACTCTATAATTCTGGGAGAGGCCCTCAAAAGCAGACACGCTGCGATTTTCGATGCTCTACGATTCTACCTTAGCTTCTACAATCTTTTGATCAGCTCGATAGACTACAATTCTGTTGAAGCCAATCTATTACATCTCAAGACATAGATCAACCGAATAGATTTGATCTTTTCTTCTATACATTCATTTACATAATGATAAAAATTAAAGCTCAAATCAACCTAACAAGTTTGATCTACCACTAAGTCCTTGTACATGTATTCCTTGAAGGACTTTACAAATAAGTATGAATATTTACTTTTAACATCAAATTTAAATATGCAATTTCCCAACAATCTCCCCCTATTTGATGTTGACATAACCAAGGAGATTTGTATCATGATCATCAATTTCTAGATGCAGTTGCTAGAAAGTAAATATGACTTAGTATTTCAGTGAGCAGCTGAAATCTCTAGAGAATAAGCATGAATTTATTAATATTTATAAAGACAGATATTACAATAAATCTTAGTTACATCAATAAGAAATGAGTTTCAACTTATATCTATTTCTTCTACCTTTTACTCCTTAGAGGATTGGCATGCTCTACATCTCTCCTTCTCCTGCTGGCTTTGTCTCTCCATGCAGTATCTTCCAGCTCGCTTTGACTCAGCCTTTTTCCATGATCATGTCTATTCATAAAGGCAGGGTCTCCAATTGGCATATGTAGGCCAGTAGTGGTTACCCCTTGTGAGCTAGGAGATGGCCCTTGAGACTCTAGCGGTTGCACCATGATAATTTGCTATCCAGGTCGTGCAGTCTGATGACGAGGCTGTCTTAAGGGAGGACTTCTTGAAGATTGAGCAATGAACGTTCCTCTGCCTTTGCCTTTTTCTTTCTCTCCTTCCCTTTTATTCTCTCTCTTTATGTCAGCATTGTGACACCCCCAAATTCGGGTTACCTGACCCCCGAGTTTGGTGTTCACGATCCATAATATAATACCAATTAACTACCCATTCATATATAAATAGGATTACATAAGTCATTAACATATATTGTTAATACATAAGCCCCAGGTCCACTAACCTTAACATTACAGAAATACCCCTTTAGATATACAAAAAAGGTTTACAATACAATATAACATAATAATATTGTTCATTATAACTACTCCAACATCTTTCCTTTGCCTTTGTTTTTCTTTGACCCGCTGGCCTCTTCGTTCCTAGCTGAAATGTTTTATTTATAGCAAGGGTGAGCAACAAGTTTGCCCCGCAAGTTAAGACATACAATAAATGTATATGAATCAACAAGAACAGACTATCTATTTTGATAGAATGAAACTAAAGTTCGGAGAACTTTGAAATAGTTGAACAAATCGTTAATCAATAACAATTCTTCTTGTATTCTAGGCAACACAATAATTTGATAATGAAAGAGTACAACGCTTTCAAAGTTTCTACGATATTCTATTGAATACTCAAGAATCAATTCTAAGTAATAACAAAGTGGAATAATTTCCAGATTTATGCTGAGTGATCCCACCAGATCTTAGAACTTATTTTCTCGGGTATCTATCAAAAATTTACTTTGATACATATGCAGGCGTATCAGATAACCATAAAGATTAAATCATACCCCTCTGCAAGTACTTAGAGCCGGCCAACTCCTTGTACCCTATATTATGCATAGTACTTAACAGCGCGCAATGGTCGAATATACGACCCAAAATGTTCCCTTTTATATAAAAGGTTGTTCTTATCAGTCTCAGAATCAAGATTTTTGATTTAACAACAAAATACTGTGATTTCAAATTCTATCTACTTATTGATCTAGCCAAAACAATTGGCATCAATCTATCAATAACAATTGATTTCTCTTCTCGTATTTATCAAGTTCTAACAAATGTTCGTCTAGCCAGAATAATTAGCTAAGACATTTCTCAATATAATTTGACAATAAACAGGAATTATCAGTACTGTCAATATTAGTTTCTACAGATATAAATATCCAACAACAGTAATTCTATGAATATATATTTTCCGAATCAGTAATTCAATTTGAATTTTAATCATGCACTAACTGCGAATAATCAACAATAAATTCCATGGACATGGTATAGTTATCAATAATTAACCATTAAAATAATTGAATGAATATAACTCAAGGTTGAGTTAGGAAACTTGCCTTACGCGTTGATTACAGCTACACAATAAACTTATCAGCTTTCGTAAGACCTATAACCAATAATATCGGTCCCACAATTAGCACAATCATTTATAACACGTAACACTGTATTTTACAGTCAAACTTCTGCTAGGCACATTACTACATAGCCACATTAGTGTTTATAACCTATATAAACATTTATCCAGTCTAACTATTTCGGTCTGGTTGGACTTCGGTCCATTCTCGGTGTTCTGGTCTCCCTATCTGACAATTAACACATTGATTGTCAATTAAACTTAGTCTCTAAGCTTCAATATTATTTTAGATAAGTCAAATATCGTTTATAATATTTTTCGGAAGCTTTTAATAATTTATAAACAATTATTATAATTTATAATAATTTTTCAAACACTTAAATCATTTTTAAATGATTTAATTATCAAATAATCTTATCATTATTAATATTTAATAATATAAAAATATTAATAACATATTTGTCACAAAATCAAAGTTATTGTTAATAACTTAAAATATTTTTAAATCATCAATATTCTACTTAAATAATTTTTAAAATAATTAAAATTATTTTTAAATCATTACCATTAATATTTAAATATTAATGTAATTATTATCAAAATATTAAAAGTCATTAATTATAACTTAAAATATTTTTAAAACATTTTTCTCATTTTTAAATGATTTTTAAATCAATAAAATCATTTTTAATTCATTTATTTAATATTATAATTAAATAAATCTAATATCATTAATATTAATTTATTAATGAGAATTCTCCAAAAATATTAAAAATTATATTTTATAATTTAAAATATTTTCTAACACTTTATTCTTATTTAAAATAATTTTTAAATCATTAAAATTATTTTTAACTTATTTATTTAATTTAGTAATTAAATAAATCTAATATCATTAATATTAAATTATTAATGAAAATTCTCTAAAAATATTAAAAGTCACATTTTATAACCCAAAATATTTTTAAATACATTATTCTTATTTAAAATAATTTTTCATAATATTAAATCATTTTTCTCTAATTTATTTAGTACACTAAGTAAATAAATTAAATACCTTTAATATTTAAATAATTATAAATATTAAAGAAAAATATTCCAATTGGTCAAAAATTATTTTTCATAATTTAAAATAATTTTTAAAACTATTTTTGGTAATTTTTAGAATTTATTTCTATTTTTAAATAATTTCCGGAATATTAAGAAATTCAAAAATTAATTAAACCGTCGCTAAAGCCCTTTAGCGACGCTTTCTATCGCCTTAGGTGTTCTTGGCTCAAGAACACTGACAAAGTCAGTGTTCAAGGTCTTCGGTTTGACCGCTTGTAATCCTCTGGTTATGCATGTTCTGGGTTCGCTAAGACACTTATTTGGTAGTATATATGTAATACTATAATTATAAACTAACATCTTGATTCAACAACAACTCAGATGAAAGATCTAAGCCTTGCAAAACACTGTCAGAGCTGTCCTGGGTTTTCTGGGTAACCCAGTCAGTGTCGTGGTGCTACTTTGAAGCTCAATTTCTAAGGTGTTCCAGTTATGATTAATGTTGTTTAATGGTTCTACGTTATAGTACTTATGTCATAGAACATTTACAAAGCAACACATAAGTTTAACAACAACCGATCAACAAGATATGCCTCGGTCAAACCCTGTCAGAAGCTTTGTTCTTTAATTTTCTGGGTTTCCCAGAAACAGCAAGTCAGTGCCGAGGGCCTAGTTTGACCACCCCCTACTTCAATTCTGTTAGCGATATAAGGAATCTTAAAACATGGATCTAAAGGCCAAACAACATACTACAACATGTATACAAAAAAATCAACAAACAACAAACAGCCTGGCAGATATGGACCTTCAAAGATCTTGTCAGACAATATTTTTCACTTTCTGGGTTACCTAGAAAGTGACTGGTCATGCTCGGTCAACCCTCTTTGACCATTAATATCGTGCAATCGGGACATCAGATGGCTATAAAACTACTTGCAGATTAAAGACCCCATACCAAATAACAGATCCAAAACATAAAACAACAAGAATCATAAACAGACACGAATCTGTGGCTCCTGACATTAGCTTGTCAGACCACAAACAATGTTCTTAACAGTTTTGGAAAAACTCGATTTTAAAGCATTTTGATGCTATGGATCTATGTTATATCAACATAGATCATCATTAAATATCATCTAGCAAAGATCTAAACACAAATAAAAAAAATTTCTTAGCAACATGGATCGAAAATAAAAATTAGGTTTATACCTTTTTAATTCAATCTTTGATCTTGATCTTGCTAATCTGATGTTGGTTGATCTAGGATCGATTCTAGGACTGATCTACTTGATAAAATCGGAGGTCTTGAGTGAAAGAGAGTTGGTGAGAGCTTAAATGAAAAATGACTAACTTTGGTGATTTTTTTTCTCTCTAACATATATATATATATATATATATATATATATATATATATATATATATATATATGTGTGTGTGTGTAGATGCATGTATGATCTAATATTGGCTGTCAAGTAGGGCTGAAATTCTTAGATTTAAAGTCACTAAGTCAACATAGTTGGTTACCAACTCTTGATTTGGCAAGATTTACAAGTAATCTAATAAAATATCCATAAAGGGGATTTTTGACATTTACAAAATAATTTTAATGGCATTCTTCTCAATTGCACAAATCCTTAGGGTTTAGGGTTTGAGTTAGGGTTTAGCGTTTGGACCCTTTAGGGTTTAGGATTTAAACCCTTTAGGTTTGCAATTTAATTTCCAAAATTTTCAAATTTCGGTTTCCAAAATAGAAAATTAATAATCCAAAATTATAATTAGGATTCAATAATTATATTAATATTTCCTAATCCTAAAATTCAATCTTGCTAATTAGGATTAATATCCCTAATTAAAATTGCTTAATTTAGCAATTAGGGTCAAAATGGTCATTAGGATTTATAACCCACGAATTAGAGTTTTAATTAGAAAAATAATTTTTCTAAATTACAATTAGGGTTTGTAAAATAGAAATTAATATAACTAAAATATAATTAGAGTTTTCTAATCATATTAAAATTTAATACACACATTAAGCTTGTCAATTAGATTAGGGTTTCCTAATTTAGGGTTTAGAATTCCCGAATATAAAATTAGGATTTTTAACCGTACAATTTGTTTTCTAAATTTGAGATTATGGTTTCTAATCCCTCATTAGGGTTTATAAATCTTAAACCCTATCCGATCAATCATTGATCAATAAATTTCTTCGGTACAAACACAAACTCATTAAAATAATTAATTTAATTATATTTTCTACCGAATCCCTATCCAAAAATTAGGGTTAGGATTTCTAAAGCTGTTAAGCATAACTCTACTCTAAATTTATTAGTCAATACACAAATTGACTTTCTCGAGACTTGTATCACATATACTTGTCACAAAATGATAATTAATATTAATATTAATAAAAAAAATTATTCGCAAATTTTTGATTATTCGAAATCTCGAGTTATCACAAGCATCAAGGGTTCGAATGTCTTTAGACAGTCGATTCATGCCTTGGATGAGCTCGTGGAGCTGATTCCTAGATTGAGTAATGTCTTCATGGTTTTCTTGGACCAGAGAATCAGTTCGAGACGTGTTCTTTTGTAGAATGGCCATGACAGTTTCTGTTTGTTGCATTTAACCCATGGAAAATGCTTGGAATTCTTTCATTGAGGTTCGTAGACTTGAGATACTTTCCATCATAAGTTTATTTTGAGATTCATGAGTCTTCTGCAGAAGGAGAACTGCTTCCTTGTGCTTCTTGACAGCCTGAAAGTGAATTTGATCCCTTTCATTGATACTTTGGATCATTTCCTTGATGATCTCCCTAAGCTTAGCTATAAACTCAGTACTCAGATTGCTGGGGAGGGTGTTGGCAACATCGATCAAATGAGTCTGCCTCATATGAACAAGTTTAGAGTGAATTTCAAGATCTTCTTGAATATCCTTGGTCACCTTCTGGGATACATTAGACAGCTCCATTTTGGTAGGAAGACCAAAGATGAGCTCAAGGAGTTGCTGAGTGTTTGGAGGAGAGGCTCTCGTGTTTTGATTTTGCAGATTGTAGAGAACAAGATCAAGATCATAACAATTATTGGTTGATGAGGAAGGAATATCTGAAGGAGGAGCACGTGTGTGAGGTTGAGTTTCAGGAGGAGGTGATGTTGGTGCTTGCTGAATGGGTGACTCTATGATTGGGGTAGGATCAATATTCGTAGAGTGAGAGATGGTAGGAGACTGGATCAATATAAAATTAGGCATATGTGGTTCATCAGTTACAGAATGTTGGGATTCTATAGCTGGAAATTGATTTAGTAGATGAAGTATCACTTCCAACCATCTTGGAAATTCATATCATTGGTTCAAGGTTGATGGAGGACAGTAACTGACCCTGAAAGAGATGGGAATAGATTGTACCTCACGCCCATTTTCTGAAGAGGGATAGTTAGTGATCAGCTTTTGAACAAAAGTGAGGTTGCCTGGGAATCCATGAGCAAGCACTGAGATTGCTGGATAAGCTTTGAAGGTCCAGAACATTAAATCCCATGAGTTGAGAATTTGGGCTCTATGAAAGAGCATCATAGGTAACTATGAGAACAGTTGATTGTAGTTGGCTCTTCTATATCCATCCCAGTCCACTGCGATAATTTTAACTGCGTCATCCTCTTCTTCTTCCCGGTCTTTATTTGAAATTTCCACCACATCAATCATCTCCACTTCTCTTCTTTGTTCTTCTGCTCTCTCCACCTCCATAGCTTCAACCTTCTCCACTTCTACTATTTCAGAAGCTAAGATCTTTTAAGGAACTGAGGGAGGTTCATGATAATCTCTTTGCAGCTCCTTCTCAGTTGTAGCCTTCTCTGACACAGGAACTTCGCGAGGCTTCCCCTCAATTTGATCATCTACCTGTTCCAATTCTTCAGGAAGCTCCCCCTCAACCCGAGTTGTATTCTCCTTAATAGCTTCGGGTAGCTCTTTTTCAACAGCTATTCTTCTGTCTTCCTCCTTTAAGACTCCTTCATTGACTAGAATGTATTTCTTGATAAGCTTTCTCTTTGTCCTCCTAGGCTGAGCCACAGCCTCATCACTCTCTTCAGCTTTAGCTCTGAAAGTTTGATCAGGCTGAGAAACTGTTGCAGCATCCACTTCTGGAGTGATGTCAAGTCTAGACTCTATGATCGGTAGTGACTCTACGATTGAAGAGAACGAAGACTTCTTTGATTTATGGCTACGTTTTCCCTTCTTACGCAGCTGAGAAATGGTGGCTCTGTCTTCTTCTTAGTCAGAATGCTGCTCTTTCCTCCTCATTTCCTTCATAGTCTTAGTGCCTGAACTCTCTTGGGGTGCGTCAGTAGTTGAGCCTTGAGGCTCTTCTGTCGTTTGAGACTTCATTTTACTCTTACCCTTACTTTTTCTGATCAAAGCGATGAGTTCTTGAATAGTGCTACTCAGTTGTCGTTAAGCTTGTGTTCGAAAGAACTGAGTAGCTGAGCAATTTTTCTTTTCAGATCGTAGAGTTGAGCGTTGTGTGTTCTCCAGTGTTTCGTTGTGTACTTGCTTGATTCTTGCTTCTGCTTCTGTTTTGTATATAAGGTGCCTTTGAAATGTATCCGTTTAAAGGCATCCGTTGTAGCATTAATTGTATTTGACATTTCTGAGCCCTGATGGGGACTTTATGCAAATCTTCTGTTTAGCCGTCTGGCCCCACTGACACAACAGACTGCTATCTCACCTAACACCTAAAAAGGTGTTTTCAGCTGACCCATAGTACTTTCCTTAGCTTCTTCAATACGTTTCTTTTTACTGTACTAAGGAAGAGTGTTGGGTCATTGGGACTCCCGAGGATTTCAACATTTATAATCCATTCCACATTTGTTGTGATTTATTCTTAAACAAATGGACAAGGCTCGATGCTTCTGATACAGACAGATGATGCACTACGATCATGATCGTGGTGTCCTGCCACATTGGTGCTTGATTCGGTACTGATAAAAGAGAACACTGCGATTTCTCTTAAGAATTGGTAGACTACGATCTTTACTTGCTTGATTTTCAGACTCTACGCTTCCGAGAGCACACTACGATTTTTGAGTAGGCTCGACAGGCATTTGGACCACTCTACGATTCCGAGAGAGGCCCTCAAAAGCAGACACACTGCAATTTTTGATGCTCTACAATTCTGCCTTGGCTTCTGCAATCTTTTGATCAGCTCGATAGACTACGATTCTGTTGAAGCCTATTTATTACATCTCAAGACACAGATCAACCTAACAGCTTTGAACTTTTCTTCTATACATTTATTTATATAATGATAAACATTAAAGCTCAGATCAACCTAACAAGTTTGATCTGCCACTAAGTCCTTGTACATGTATTCCTTGAAAGACTTTACAAATAAGTATGAATATTTACTTTCAACATCAAATTTAAATATGCAATTTCCTAATACATTAATGACTCGGATGATTTCCAGCACAATAATCACAAGTAACCGCCACACTTTGACGACGTTGTGTTGCAAAAGCGTCTAACCTCCTCGAAAGTGTCTCAATTTGTGCTGATAATGCAGAAAGTGTCGCGAGTGTATCAATCTCCGCTCCCCTTGGCTGAGTCATTCTCGTATACAGCCATTGATAATTAAATTCCGCCATGGTACCTAAAAAGAAAAAAACATAATAGAAAGAGAATTAAATAAAATAAAAAAATAAAAATAAAAATAAGAAACTTTTAAATTAAAACTAATTTGATTAAAATTAATATTGGTAAAATTATTAAACTAATTCCCCGATAACGGCGCCAAAAACTTGTTGATCGATTTCATAATCAAAATATAAGTGCAAATATACACGGTCAACAAATAATAAAGTGAAAGTAGAGTATCGTTCCCACGAGGAATTATTTAATAAAAATCACCAAGTACTAGTTATTAACCAAACTAATTTTATTTAAACAATCGATTTAATGTTATGAATTAAAATATATAATTAAACTACTACTACTACCACCACTAGTTAAAAATCAAGTTATGGAGATTTAAGATCACAACTTCACTTATTGCTTCACTTATATTAAAATACTTCTTATTAATTATGCTCACTATTATGGATTATTAATCAGGAACTTATTAGTATTTATAACCACCTTCCGATGCATCACAAACATATTAATCCAAATCCACAGTTCATAGAATTGAATTAAACACCCTAATTAACTAACTCACTATATTCCTATGTGAATTACAATTAAAAAGGATTTAAAGCACAAGTTCCCTATCAAATTACACGCGGCGTAAAGGCATATCTCTATCCTAAATACAAATCATAAATTCCAACACCATGCAGAAAACACAATCGCATACTATTATGATCAGATCTAAATATATATTTCATATCTCGAATTCATATAAATTATCATGATAATTGTTAGCTAGACATTAAACAATTATACACAATCATAATAGACAATCCATAGAATAGATCACAGTAATTAACAGAGAATCATACTAAAATAAGCTATGCAATCAGATCCGTTGCAATCTTAAACAAGAAATTTAGTTCATTATTATTGAATTAAAATCAAGAATCCACAACTGGATAGACATTAAAAGATAAAAGTAAGAGAAGAGAAGAGAATAGAATTTGTTGTCAGTTGTAAAACCACAGATTTTATGAATAAAAATTTAATTTTTTTGAAATATTTTTTTAAATATTATGGTGTGAATTTGAGATAATGTTATAGTTGTGGGTAGTATTTATAAATTTTGTAAAGTATGCAAGTTGTTCTATTATATTCGATTGGTCGGGGAATATTATTTTTGTTAGGAAATATTCGTACGACGGCACAATTATTGGTGGACCCCACAATAGAATTATTGTCAGATTGAGAAAACGACAAAAATATTTTATGAAAATAATGGCGAAAGTTTTACCGTTAATACTGTTGAACTACTTGGTAGTAAAAGTACAATAATACGTGTGGTTGCATAGTAGCATACGGTATTGATTATTGAGGCTTACGTGATAAGTCACTCATTTTTGTTTTATTGGTATTATTAATGTAATAAAACAGAAAAGCTTTTTTATATAAAACAGAATACTTTTATAAAGTTATTCGTTTTATTAGGCTAATAATAAAATCTTTTTATATAAAACAAAATACTTTTATAAAGTTATCTATTTTATTAGACAATAATTAGAATATGTTATATTTTATTATGCATAGTATTTGCATAGTGCCTGCATAATGTTTGCATAGTAAATTTTTTTATAAAGTTATTCGTTTTATTAGATTATAAATAGAATATATTATATTTTATTTAAAAGATTTTGCTTTAAATATGGACCGTCAGATTAAAGTAAATCAATCTAGACCGTTCATGAGTTAGTTACTATGCAGTCTATTTTTCTATAAATAGAAGCGCATTCCTTCATTATTTCTTACGAATTCACTGAAACTCTAGAGAGAGAAAATTATAGAGAGAGAAGAAAAGTGTTCTGCTACTTCACTACTCCTATATCCAGTACTCTTCCTTTCAAGGTAAGGGATATTATTTGTTGTACATGTAAGGGGTATTATTTCTTTTGTATTCATGAAGAGAACTTCTGTTATTCCATTCTTTATTATTCTGCTGGAATAATCAGTATACGCGGACTATCCTATACTTGGTGACATTCTTCTATTATTTCATCTTTATTATTATTCTGTTGGAATATCATGTCTGTGAGTTTACGCTGGACCTGGTTCCATTATTTATTATTCTGTCGGAATATCATGTCTGTGCTTTACGCCGGACCTGATTCCATTATTTATTATTCTATCAAAATATCCTATCTGTGCGTTTACGCCGGACCTGGTTCCATTATTTATTATTCTATCGAAATATCCTGTCTGTGCGTTTACGCCGGACCTGGTTCCATTATTTATTATTCTGTCGAAATATCATGTCGATGCGTTTACGCATAACCTGGTTCCATTATTTATTTTCCTATTGGAATAACCTGTCTGTGCGGTCTATCGCATGCATGGTGATTTCTTTTGTTATTCTATTCTTTATTATATTCAGTTGGTTAAAGTTTTGACTTTTATACTCCATGAAATTAGTGGAATATCCTTATTATTTGTGCTTCATCCAGTATCTTTTCATGAAAATATTCTTCCGAGCATTCTTGAATTTTACTCCACAAAACAGCATCATGTTGACAATTTGGATGTTATTGATTCCTGAATAAATTAATTCTTGAACTTGTTTTATTGAATTCTTATATCATTGTCATCACCCTCATTTTTATATTTTGTTGAAAGTTATCTATGGCCTGTAGTGCATAGATGGACTTGGTATGATTATGACCAGGGATTATTCGGTGTAATCATGACCGTAATGTTACAAATGATGTGGAAAAAGTCCTCATTGGCCCGTAGTGCATTGATGGACAGTTTTTGGTATGATTATGGCTATGGATTCTCTTTGGCCGTAGTGCAAAGATGAATTGTTTTATGGCATGATCAGGACCGTTGATGAAAATATGATTATCTTTAGCCGTAGTGCATGGATAATTCGTGGTCGTGATACTAAAGAATATCCTTGGCCGTAGTACAGGGGTGATTCGATGATGTGGATTATTTATTAAGCTGAGTCCCAGCGATAAAAGTCATGAAAAACTTTTTAAATCATAAAAGATAGTAGATTTTATTCTCTACTTGACTCTTTTAATGGATTATTGGTTCCGCTGTACTTAAACTTGATGTCTATTGAATTTTATCAGTTTAACATTGTTGAAGACTAATGATAATTTATTCTGCATTATCTTAGTCATAATATTTCTTACTGGGCTAGTTGAGCTCACCCTTTCTTTCATTGTTCTCTTCAGAAAATGAGAATATAGCTGGGACGAGTCGGGGAACGGAGTGATGGACCAGATGATAGTATTAGTAGTCCTCACTATTCTGTTAAATAGTGTGACAATAAATGTAACGAGGACTTATTCTGAGAGTGGATATTATCTAGAAGACAGTATTTGTATTAAAACTCACAGCTCTCTTGTCGTATATTAACGATTGTATTTGTATTATGTACCATGTATTTGGCAACTCAGAATAGGTGATGTATACCTATTTTGGGGGCGTCACATCAGTAGTCTTGAGACTCCTCTTCTGCTCCTGCTTTTGATCTTCAATAATCCCTAAGTTATTTTATTCTCCAACAATCCAATATAAACTAGGGTTTATATTCTAATCTAATGGAGTGTTTTATCTAATCTAATCTATCTCATCCCTCTATTTTATGCCTTGCATCATGTATTTCAAGGCTGCAAGTCCAATTTCTAGCTTAGGAGGAAACCCAATCCAATTTGGAGTAAAAAAAGTATCAAAATTCGCCCCAAAACGAGTCCTAACTTGATCTGGCTCGACCCTAGCGCCCCGGCGTTGATCACGGCAATGGAAATCTGCCTTTGGGTGCCCCGGCACAGGGAATAGCCTAGGAATGAGCGCCCCGACACCGGAAGGTTTTTTGAAATTTTCTGCTCTAACGTCCCTTGGGAAAATAGCCATAACTTCTTCGTGTGAACTCCGATTTTAATGATTCAAGATGTTCTGGAAAGAATAGACGTAGATCTACAACTTTTAATCTTTGAGTTTTTCGAAATAAGGGTTAGAACAATGCTGAAATTGACTCTTAAGTGACTACTATGTAAATGGCAAGCCAAAAATGCGAATCTAGCAACCTCAAACGTCGATCCAAGTAAATTTTGTCCCAATTCCTACAAAACAACGTAAAACATGCATGAATATACACAAATACTTAAAAACTTCTAAAAGATTAAGCTCAAATGCACTCAATTCATGGGTATAAAACACACTCATCAAATACCTCCAAACTTAAACATTTGTTTGTCCTCAAGCAAAAACACAAAAGAACTAAAAATAAACAAACTAACACAACTACATGAATGCATATGCATGATCTACTTCCTAATATACCTATGACACCAGTAATAAATCAGTGTGATATACAACAACAGGCCTCAAAGATACCAATTATACTCAAATAATATATCAAATCAAGTCAAAGATCATAACTCTAACCAGTTAGTCAATCCAAACCTGTCATCACTCATGTTGTGTGTGTGTGCTTGTTAACCATTTTAACCAACCACAATTTAAGATAATCACATTAGAAACTTCTTAGAAGGAAAATTTCAGTTCCAATTCAATTACTTTTGTGAACATGACAACTCCGGTTAAAACTAAGCAATTACCAAGTCTAAGGGTAAATACAGGATTTATTTCTACCTTTTTTTCAACCACGGGGGCATTTTTGCTCTTTCTCGTGTTTACAATTGATTGTGCAATGTCTAGTTCTCTTAGGCTTTTCAGTGCTACCCATTAGCAAGCTTTCGACCAACGACTCCCAAACTGTCAAGCTTTAGGGCGCTAGGTGTAAAGACATCCCCTCAGGCGTACTTACTCAAATAACAAAGGCCACAGAACCAAACTAGTCAATGTATTTATTTATATATTTTTTTCTTTTTCTGGATTCTCTTTTTTTTCTTTTTTTTCACTTTTTTTCCAATATATATACCCCATAGATTCCCCCAAACTCAAGCTTTTACGTCATTCCAACCTTTACTGCCAGTTCACTAATTTCCTTAAATTTTAACCAAGATTTTCCCCCAGAAACAAATTATGAAACCCTTGAACCATGTAGATTAAAATAGTTAACCTTTAAGTGCTAACCGGTTACATAAGTTTCATACATGCTTAGATTTTCTCCATGTTTAAAATTAGAACTCATCATCAATTATCAACACTGTTCAAGCTAAGCAAAACCAATCTTATCATAGATCGAGCTAAGACCACACCAACCGATCGCATAGATTCATGCAAAATAAATAAATAAATAAAAATATGCATTGTCCTCAATGGCTGAAATAGAAAAGTAAAGCAGAGGACTTCCCTGAAAATATAGCAATCTTCCTCCTTGTCCACTAAGTTTAAAGAATACGCTAGGCACATGGAATAAATTGGGCACCACACTTAAATTTGACTTGAATAACCTGTAAAACCATGATAGAAGCAATTTTACTAAATCCTAAATAAATGAAAATCATAAACTAAAAATTAAACTTGGGTTGCCTCCCATTAAGCGCTTGTTTTATAGTCTCAGCTTGACTTCTTGAATGTCTTCTATCTAATTCCCCTTCCAAAATTGAGGAATCCTCCATCCATCAGTAGCAATGTCTCTTTTGGGAGGTTCCCATTTGTAAAGGCCATTAAATATAAGTCACATAGCATGATCTTTTTAGATAGGATCCCCATTAAGTACGGCAAATCACTAGGTGCTTTTCCCATTATGTCTGTGATCAGATTGGGGCATTGAAGCTGAATAAAGACAATGGGCTCTTCCTCTATCTTCTCATTTTCATCCCACCATGACTCCACAATTGTACTAGCTCTTATGTTACAAAGAGCTTTGCCGACAACATGACTGCCAATTGGGCATCGTTTTGAAAACTACCCGGATTCTTGAACTTTGGTGGAGGAGGCACATGGGATACTAATGAAATCGGCTCATCTTCGTTGAAGCTTACAGTTAAATTTTTGTTGATCTCCTTTTCTTGGTCCCTGATTATTTCCTTTCTTTCAACATCTTGTGGCTCATCCAGTTGCAGATTTTGTTCGGGATCTCAATCAGTCTCTAAATCCATGTCATAGGGCTAAGTGTATTGAGGAAAAATGTTCGAGGCATTGAATAGTTGTTCCGCAAAATTTTAACTTGATATTTCTTGACTAATCCTCCTTTCCTCACTTGAAGCTATGAACTTGGACATAATTTCCTCCAAATTTAGATTTTCTTCCTGCTGTAGTGGAGGTGGACATGAGAACTCCGGTGGGATTGTTGGACTTGGAGCATAAAATTGATCTTGAAGAATATGGCTCCATGAAAACTCTGGGCGATACCCCCAATCCTGATGATAGTTTTTAGGATAGACATAATTGTTGGGGTAATCACCACCATACTGTACCGGCTTGAAACTGATGGTGCATTAATGACTCAGATAATTTCCAACACAATAATCACAAGTTACCGCCACACTTTGACGACATTGTGATGCAAAAGCGTCTAACCTCCTCAAAAGTGTCTCAATCTGTGCTGATTATGCAGAAAGTGTCGTGAGTGTATCAATCTCCGCTCCCCTTGGCTGAGTCATTCTCGTATACGACCATTGATAATTAAATTACGCCATGGTACCTAAAAAGAAAGAAAAATAATAGAAAGAGAATTAAATAAAATAAAAACTAAAAATAAAAATAAAAATAAAAATAAAAATAAGAAACGTTTAAATTAAAACTAATTTGATTAAAATTAATATTGGTAAAATTATTAAACTAATTCCCCAGCAACGGCGCCAAAAACTTGTTGATCGATTTCATAATAAAAACATACGTGCAAGTATACACTATCAATAAATAATAAAGTGAAAGTAGAGTATTGTTCCCACGAGGAATTATATAATAAAAATCACCAAGTACTAGTTCTTAACCAAACTAATTTTATTTAAACAATTGATTTAATGTTGTGAATTAAAATATATAATTAAACTACTACTACTTCCACTACTAGTTGAAAATCATGTTATGGAGATTTAAGATCACAACTTCACTTATTACTTCACTTATATTAAAATACTTCTTATTAATTATGTTCACTATTTTGGATTGTTAATCAGGAACTTATTAGTATTTATAACCACCTTCCGATGCATCACAAACATATTAATCCAAATTCACAGTTCATAGAATTGAATTAAACACCCTAATTAACTAATTCACTATATTCCTATGTGAATTACAATTAAAAAGGATTTAAAGTACAGGCTCCCTATCAGATTACATGCAGCGTAAAGGCATATTCTTATTCTAAACACGAATCATGAATTCCAACAACATGCAGAAAACACAATCACATACTATTATGATCAGATCTAAATCTATATTTTATCTCCCGAATTCATATAAATTATCATGGTAATTGTTAGCTAGACAATTAAACAATTATACACAATCATAATAGACAATCCATAGAATAGATCACAGTAATTAACATAGAATCATACTAAAATAAGCTATGCAATAAGATCCGTTGCAATCTTGAACAAGAAATTTAGTTCATTGTTATTGAATTTAAATCAAGAATCCACAACTGAATAGACATTAAAAGATAAAAGTAAGAGAAGAGAAGAGAATAGAATCTGTTGTCAGTAGTCTTGAGACTCCTCTTCTACTCTTACTTTTGATCTTCAATGATCCCCAAGTTGTTTCAATCTCCAACAATCCAATATAAACTAGGGTTTATATTCTAATCTAATGGAGTGTTTTATCTAATCTAATCTATCTCATCCCTCTATTTTATGCCTTACATCATGTATTTATAGGCTACGAGTCCAATTTCTAGCTTAGGAGGAAACCAAATCCAATTTGGACTAAAAAAAAGTATCAAAATTCTCCCCAAAACGTGTCCCAACTTGATCTGGCACGACCCCATCTCCCCGGCGGTGCTCACGGCGCTGGAAATCTCCCTCTGGGTGCCCCGACGCTTGGAATAGCCTAGGAATGGGCGCCCCGGTGCTGGAAGGTTTTCTGGAATTTTCTACTCTAATGTTCCTTGGGAAAATGGTCATAACTTCTTTGTTTAAACTTTGATTTTGATAATTCAAGATATTTCGAAAAGATGAGACGTAGATCTACAACTTTCATTCTTTGAGTTTTTTGAATTAAGGGGTAGAGAAATGCTAAAATTGGCTCTGAAGTGACTGCTATGTAAATGGCAAGCCGAAAATGCGAATCTAGCAACCCCAAACGTCGATCCAAGTAACTTTTGTCCCAATTCCTACAAAACAATGTAAAACATGCATGAATAGACACAAATACTTAAAAACTTTTAAAAGATTATGCTCAAACGCACTCAATTCATGCATAAAAAACCCACTCATCAGCAGCCCTGACAATACAAATCGTTGGCAATAACTCCAGCGAAGCGTCAGAAAGTCCTGACGATGTAAACCGTGAAAAACCATTCTCATTAGGAAAGACCGATGATGGAATCTATTATACAGATCCTCAACAATCACAATGTGATTCCCCAAAGAGTCACTTGCATATGAGAAGAGCATCTTCGGTGGAAAGCCTGTAATGAGGATTAAAGACTTTGGTGATAGCCCCAATGTCAACATCATGTGGTCTCAATCGTGGAAAAACCTCCATGTCAAAGATTTTGAAGACATCTTTGCAATTTATCGGTAAATCAGGCCCAAATAGCACTGATTGACAGTTCAAACCGCTGGCGATAACCCCGGCGTGGCATCAGGAGATTCCTGTGATAAGAGCTTTAGAAACTACTGGTCGAGTAGACATCCAAGCAGTTCAACAGGGTCATCATTAACAACTCCATCCCCCGACAGAAGCAGCGGCAGCAGGCAGTTATTACATCCTATTGGAAATCATTCCAACAAACAACACTCAACATTACATTGCATCATATTGCATTACTTTTGCATCATGTTTGTCTTATCGCATTTCAAGTGTCTAGTGATCTTTATCCTATCCACGCCATTACATTGCATGAATATGATAAAGGGGCATATGTAGACACTCAAAATTGTGTGCTCCTATTACTAACCCTGTAGGAAGGAAGAATCGTCTTTTAGAGATAGCCCTGGAAGTTAAATCAGTTTCAACCCCTAGAGATCCAGTTTTTAATCTCAGAGATAACCTCGAGAGACTCAGTTTCAATCCCGGAGATAACCCTAAGAGATCCAGTTCCAACCTCAGAGATAACCCCGAGGGATGTAGTTCAAGGTCCGGAGATAACCCCAAAAAGGTAAGTTTCAACCCCGGAGACAACCCCAAGATACTGAGTTCAACTCCGTAGATAACCCCGGGAGGTCAAGCCAACCTTGGAGATAACCCCGAGGACATTCAACATCCACAGCAGCCCAATCTCAGAGATAATCCTCAGAAACGACTGCTACATCTGCGAAAAAGTCAGAGATAACCCCGGTGGGAGCAAAATTATCATTTTGTCACCTCAACATCACTTTCACATCGTCTCAACACAATTCAATCCACACTGCATATCAAGGTGTCCCACAAGAACCATAGCTCAAATCCCGAGTGACAACTAAACAAGACAGTACAACGAATAGACTTTAAAGACTTGGAGATCTGGTCATGGACCCATCTTCTTGGCTTCGTATAACCTCTAATCCTATGTCATTGTGTAGCTTTTGATAATAGCTTTTCAAAAAGGTACAACACTACTTTATCGGAAGTCCGGATTGAAAGTTATGAAGGTTCAAACAGACAGCGCGTAGCTAAAGTGCACGTACTTTAAGACGACGGGACCCGCATGGCCCGGGGCAGCCCGGGTAGCCGCAGGTAGAACCGTGGCAATCTGGTTTTTAAATATGAGCTCTTGGTAGCTTATTTGAAAAAAAAAAGAGAATGAGAGAAAACTCTTTCCATTTCAGCTTGTAACCCCTGCTATAAACTGAGTGATTCTTCTTTCTAAACACTTGTGAGCTCGTGTTTTGTAACACACTGAAGTTTAACCTGTGAAAACCGAGTTTTCAGGCATCAAAAGCTATTTAAAGTCTTCTTAGCAGCCCATTGTAAAAATTTTCAGATTTTTAAGCTTTTTACTACTTCTATACGTATATATCTACTAACGTTGAGAGTCGCGTTGTGCGGGTACGTATATATCTACTACTTCTGTACAGACATATTTTGTTATATGTATCTAAATCACACCCAAAACACTATATTATGAAAAAAAAATTAGTTCCATAAAATATTAAACTTTTTTTTTATTTGTTTTAAAAAAAAAAGCAAAAAAAAAAGTTCGTATTTTAACAAAATTCGGGAGTTCGGACCTGATCCGGACTCTCTCTCTCTCTCTCTCTCTCTCTCTCTATATATATATATATATATATATATATATATATATATATATATATACACACACATTCCTATTTGGCCTGGAGTTTACTTCGTGGCCTTTTACTATTTTTATATATGTATACATATATATATATATATTCTATATATATATATATATATATATTTACTGCTTTTATATAAATATCTGCTTTAATTGCTTTCATAATGTTGATATTTAACCTTTCAGCCTGCGGGCTAGATTTTCCTTAATCTGGCTACTTCTAACTTTAACCGGTTTAACGTAACTAAACTGGAACCGTTGAAGCTAGAATGGTTTAGATTTATTCAAATCTAGTTCTTTTTCTAGCTTTTGTACATATTGCTTTCTCATGTGAGCCTAGAAATCATGTGATCACAGATTCAGCCTCTAAATCTAGATTTGGTTCCCGTGATGGACATTTAACAGCTGCAACCAGCTTGTAAATTATCTAAATCTAGATTTGGTTCCCGTGATGGACATTTAACAGCTGCAACCAGCTTGTAAATTATCTACGGTGTCTGAATTTCCTTAGATGGCTCTCATGCCCACAAGAAGTTTGACACTGCTATATATCTTATTTTCTCGAAGATGCCTCGCATCTCGAAAATAAAAAGCAATCAAGCCAAACACAATAAAATGGAAGTATCAAAGGCCTCAATTACTATTACGCACAAGGGTTTGAAAAACCTATTTTACAAAACTTCACTGCAATATCTTGTTAAAATTGAAATTTTATACAAAAATCAAACCCATTGTAAATAGGTGCAAACGAGGCATATCACTACTTCCAAACAACTGCACATGGGCCCTACACACACATACATACACACATACACAGATAAAAGTTTAAATGAAAAGTGGCGGTAACCATGTTATCACGGAAGTCGGGGGGTGCCTAACACCTTCCCTCCGCTTAATCAAGCCCCAGGACCCTAACGAATTTTGGTTTCCCAGACAAGTTAAACAGTGTCAAATCATTGGGTCTTTGTGCAAACTTTTTCTCAATTGAGTTAGTGCAACCATTTAAAAATACCAACTGGCGACTCTAACAGTCAAATCGTCGACATATACATATCAGACCTTTTCAAACAAATCTCACCTAAAATGAGAACACCAAAAGACAAGAACAAAAAAGGAAAATTAAAAATCCCGACATCGACACATACCTGAGAGTATTAAGTAATATGTCAAAACATAACTCAGTATATACAAGATATTATGATGATCTTAAGTCAAAGGATCACTTGCACTACGATCACTTTAGGAATTTCTATTGACATATACAAGTAAAAATTCATTAGGTATTCCTCTAGAGAGTCACGTTCAGTGAACTTATTTTCTAATAAGCACTTACATACTTGTTTTAGTGTCTCTACCCAAATGATTATGGTTTCAACCATCCTCTTCATAAGAACAAGCATAATATGTATTAATCTATTCAGATTCACTAATCCACTTTTTAGTAATCCAACGATTAGGAACAATTTTAGTTTTTGAACTATCTAAGAATTTAGATCTCATTAGCATGATCATCATGATTCAAAAAGCATTGCTCAAAACTATAGATTTATCACATTTAAATTAACAACAGAATGTGAATAATGGAAATACCTTTAAATAAATTAATTCTTTTATTAATAAATGAATAAGATTATAAAGTATATACTATATCATATCAAATATAATTGACTTGTGTGCATATTACTTTTATGTCACCACTTTAAAGAAAGGAGCCCGGTTGCAGATGACGTTATTGTCACCCAATTCTATCGAGTCTTGGCAGGAGCTGTGCAACAAGTTCCATGATCGGTTCAGGAGTAATAAGAGAAGGGGAAAGTTGACAGCCTCCCTTATACAGATAAAACATCAATCAAACGAGAGTTTGAGCCTGTACATGAAGATGTTTAAAGAGGCGATTGGTACAGTGACAAACCTTAACATACCTCAGGTGCTCGGGTTCTTCATCGCTGGATTGGTTACGAAGAAATCACTGAAGCTGTTAAAAGATATCATTTTTAATCCTCCGAACTACCTATTCGAAGCATATGATATGGCAGAGAAATTCATTGCTATTATTGATGCTATAGGAAGCTTTAAACCATAGCCGCACAGGATGAATAGGTCTTGAGATCGGGATAAGAGTTATGATCCAAGGCCAAAAACACAACCGAGGAAGGAGGCCCGCAACGGGCCCTCGAGAAATGACCAACCTTCATTCTATAATCGGAGTGTTAATAAGGTCTATACTCCGCTCAACACTAATCGGGCTAAAATCTAGAGGAGATCAGAGATAAACTATTCTTTGAACCCTACTTTTTCAGCGACCATACATCAAGAAGAGACCAAAATTTGTTCTACTAGTATCATCAAAATACGGGGAATTCAACTGAGGCATGTTGGAAACTTAAGAACATGATTGAGAAAAAGGTCTAGAAAGGGGATCTGGTCTATTACGTTGCAGGTCAACAAGGGTCAGAATGAAGACATGACATTAGTGGTTGGGAATGTCGTGGGGATCGACTACCCAGGTGGTTGATGTTATTATAGGAGATTTGGTGGGGCGTGTGATGGGCAAAAAGCGTCGAGGCTCATTTGACTCTATTCTAGCAGTGTCTAAATAGCCGATAAGGAGGGATCGACCTTACCCTAACATGGTGATATCTTTCTCTGATGAGGATTACCCACCTGACACGGTTAAACCATATGAAGAAGCACTTGTGATTACTACACAAGTCGACTTGGTGGATATACGGAGGATGTGATTAACAACGGGTCTTCGGTAGATATTCTCTATAGTCATGCCTACTAAAGGATGGATTTAGAGGGACATACAAGATAGAGCTCGGACAAGAGGCTTTCTTGTACGAGTTTAACAATAATCCAGTCAATGTTGTCAGAACTATCGAGCTGTCAGTCACCTTTGGCATAACTCCTCAACGAGTTTAGGTAAATGTGAAGTTCTTGTGGTTCAAGTTGATTCTTCCTATAATGCTATACTGGGTCAGAATACATTGGTAGTGTTGCATGCAATGGCATCCATACCCATTTCAAAATTAAGTTTCATACACCAAATGGGGTCGGTGAAATCAAAGGAGATCTGGACATCACCCGATGATGCTACCGCAATACGTTGATATCATCGGGGGTTGGGGTAAGCAGAGGAAAATAATAGCGATCGAAGTGGAGCCATTATCGAAGGTACTATTGAACCCCTTGTTCTCCCTACTAAAGAGATAGAAAATATGGAGTTGACTTTGTGGAATTCTGTGAAGATAATTAAGATCGGATCAGAACTAGAGGAACCTCTTTAAACAGGTTTGGTGAATCTCCTTCGAGTTTATGCAAACATTTTTGCTTGGGTTCCCAGTGACATGTCGGGTATCCACGAGTTAGTGGTTGTACATGGTCTCAGCGTGAATCCCAGAAGCTTGTCTGACAAAAAATGAGAATCTTTTGTTCAGAGTGGTAAAAAGTTATTGATGATGAGGTAGCTAAACTGTAAGTGGAAAATTTTATCTTCAATATCGACTACCCGAAGTGGTTGACTAACATGGTGTAGGCTTAAAAGCATAATTAGAAGTGGAGAGTGTACATTGACTACACAGATCTGAATAAGGCATGTCCAAAGGACTTTTATATATTACCACACATCGATTAACTCGTTGATGCCACCTCTGGACATGCTTTGTTAAGTTTCTTTGATGCTTTCTTGGGATATAACAAGATTTTGATATTTAAAGAGGATATCCCATAGACGACTTTCATCACGCACCGTGCTATTATTACTTATAAGAAGATGTCGTCCAGAATAATCAATGTAGGGGCAACTTATCAACTCATGATGAATAAGGTGTCCTAAAGACAGATCGGGCATAACATTGAAGTCTACTCTGACAACATGATTATCAATAGCACGACAGTTTGGGATCAATTAGAAGATTTGGAGGAATACTTCCAGATTATTTGGGACTATAATATATGGTTGAACACGACCAATTGCACGTTTGGTCTCGGTTCGAGGAAGTTCCTCGGCTATCTGGTTAGTAAACCTGGGATTGAAGCTAACCCAAAAAAGATAGTCGATAATGAATATGAGGTCCCCATAGACCTTCAAGGATGTTCAGTGGTTGATGGGATGAATTGCGACGCTTAGGAGGTTTATGTCTCAATCGACAAAGCGGTGTCTACCCATTTTAGATACCTTAAAAGGGCCGAAGAATGAGAAATTGTTTTAGTGGACTTTAGAGTGTGAAGGTGCATTCCATGGGATTAAGAAGTATTTGTCTTTGGCCCCGTTGATGAAGTTGTTTCCTTCTGAACTATTGTATTTATATCTGGCAACGAGTTCCTTAGCAGTTAATGTTATTTTGGTAAGGGAGACGGGTGGAAAATAGTATCCCATTTATTAAGTCAACCATGCTCTTCGAGATACTGAGACTCGATATCCGAACCTTGAGAAGTTCGCCTATGCCTTAATTATAGCTAGTCGGAAGATTCAACATTACTTTTAGGGTCGAGTTGTGGTAGTGTATACGGATCAACCCCTTAAGAAGGTATTACATAAGATGGATTTTTTGAGTCATCTCATTGCATAGGCAATGGAGTTGAGTCAGTTTGCTCTGTAGTATCACCCATAGTTAGCGATAAAGGGTAAGGTCTTGGTCGATTTTGTGGTGCAGTAATTCCTCCACGTGGCTTATAGCGCACCGAATCATCTAGGCTCAATTAATCATACCCTAACATTTCCCCACTCTCTTATTATGAGGAACTTAAAATAAAAGAGTACATCAATTTAGTCATGGAGGACGCTAGCCAAAGAACTTTTAGTCCAATGGATGTTAATCCGTCCCGAAAAATGTTATCCATTTGAGAGGACGATATCCTTCCTGAAGAACTTTTTCCGTTCCGAAGAACGTTTATTCTTTTGGGAGAAACTTATCCTTCCCGAAGAATATTTATCCTTTAGGGAGGAACTTATCCTTCCCGAAGAATGTTTATCCTTTACGGAGGAACTTATCCTTCCCGAAGAATATTTATCCTTTCCGGAGGAACTTATCCTTCCCGAAGAACATTTATCCGACCTTGTACGCCTATCCTACTTTATACCGCTATAATAGTCGTCTCGACCCCTGTGGGAGGCATTGTTCTGACTTTATGACCGCCAAAATTGATGCTCAAATTTTTCCAATTCAAACAAGTCTGAAGCTGAAAGCTAACGCAATTCGCCCCACTCTAAATGTTTGATCTAATAATTAATCTGATATGTTGCTTCTCCATTATTCTGATGTACTAGATCTGATTAAAAGGTCACATTAAAATCTCTAATTAAATACTCTGATCAAGTACTTTGACTAAAATCTTCGATTAAAATCAAACGCTGAAAGTTTGCAAAAGCCATTTCCCAAACATAATCAAAACTTGTTCCATTAACTTAGCCGATCCCATTCGAACTACTTCCCGAACACCGAACCAAATAAAAATTCCTAACTCCCAAACTGCAAGTCGAACAAGTCTCCCTTCTTTCGACTACTGTCGATATCCAACATAAACATCATTCAATAGATCTAAATTGAGCCAAATATATCTCCTCCCTAAACAGAGTCATCCGTACTCCACCAATATAAGAGCCTCTTCTGTTGCTGAATGTCTAGAACCATCAAGAGCTACCCGAACATTGAATCCATAATCATTTATCCACTATCCGATGTCATTTCCATCGGAATCCCAAACTGAAAATACCACTAGTTACCTCCGTAACCAACGAACTGTCTAGGTACAAAATTCAAGATGATGACAATTATTGCCCCCAACTACTCTTGAACCCGATCCTCTCTTCTGGTCCTCTTTAGAAAATATTCATTGGGAGTTGTCGTTTACACTCCTAAATTAACCTCACTTTCACTTTACAAATTTAAATAATTAGCACAGTAGTAAGCAAGGATCGATCCCACAGAGTGTGATTTGTTTTATATTTATCCTATGATTTCTAATGAAAAGGGGATTTTGAATTAATTAACTAAATTAACAAGAATAAAATAATAAGAATAAACAATAAATAAAAAGCTTTAGTTCTTCAGTTCAGCATCACCTTTTTACAACAATAGATTAATTAAGTGTATTATTTACCCTTCAATGAAACTAATAGCCCTAGGCAACAACAAGCTTTGCTATCCGAAACTCCCCTTAGATTGTCACTCAATGAAACAAGCTCTTCACAAGATTCTAACCATTATATAACCTAAAATAAGATCTCTAAATTTAATATAATAGCAGAATTAAGAACTAGGGAATTAGGCTATTCCAAGCAACAAACACATAAGCTCTGATTGTTTAACTTGTCTTCTAATAATCATAGCAATACTCAAAAGTTTGTCCACAATCAGGTATTACTAATTACTACTTGTGATTAGGAACAATATCAAATACACGTAATATTATTCCTTAATCTAGCATATGATATTCGTTAACCAATTCAATCATGTAAAAATCAAATTAGTTAAGCCAAATAGCATTTTGAAATTAAATCAGATTATTAAGAATGAATTTCATGTCAGAAGGAATAAATAATGAATACTCAATTAACCACTAATTATAATTATGGTTCAACATCCCTTAGAACTGATGTGACGCCCCCAAAATAGGTATACATCACCATCTTGAGTCGCCAAATACATGGTACAAAATTCAAATACAACTTAATAATACAACTGTCGTGTAAAATACGACAAAACATAAACTAAGAGTTTTAAAACGAATATTGTCTTATAGACAGTATTCAACTCAAATGGTGTCCTCGATATAATTATTATCACACTATTTCATACAATAGTGAGGACTACTAATGCTATAATCTAGACCGTCACTCCGTTCCCCGACTAATCCCGGCTACGTTCTCATTTCCTGAAGAGGATAATGAAAGCAAATGGGTGAGCTCAACTAGCCCAGTAAGAAATATTATGACTAAGATAATGCAGAATAATTTATCGTTAGTCTTTAACAGTGTTAAACTGATAAAATATAACAAACACCAAGTTTAACTGCAGCGGAATAAGCAATCCATTAGAATAGCCAAGTAGAGAATAAAATCTATTATCTTCTATGATTTAAAAGGTTTTTCATCACTTTTATCGCTGAGACTCAGCTTAATAAATAATCCACATCATCCCTGCACTACGGCCAAGGATATTCATTAGTATCATGACCACAAATTATCCATGCACTACGGGCCAAGGATATTCGTGTATTCATCAATGGTCATGATCATGCCAACAATTGTCCATCAATGCACTACGGGCCAATGAAGACTTTTACCACATCATTTGTAACATTACGGTTATGATTATACCGAATAATCCCTGGTTATAATCATACCAAGTCCATCTATGCACTACAGGCCACAGATGACTTTTAACATAATATAAACATGAGGATGATGACAATGATATAAAAATTCAATAAAACAAGTTCAAGGATAAATTTTTAAAGATTTATAATTTAATTTATCCAAAAATCAATAACGTCCAAATTGTTAACATGATATTATTTTGTGGAGTAAAATTCAAGAATAATATTGTACCAAAAATAATTTGGACCGAAAACGAATCAATTTTTATCATGAATAGTACTCCGGGTGAATAGTACTCGAGGGAATAGTACCCTGTGAATAGTACTTCGGGAATAGTAATCCTGTTAATAGTACTCTGGCATGAAAAAGTTAAAACTTATCAAGAATGCTCAGAATAATATTTTCATGAAAAGATACTGGATGAAACGCAAATATCAAGGATATTCAACTAATTTCATGGTGTATAGAAGCCAAAATTTTAACAAAACAAGTATAGAATTCAAAATCTGAAATGAAATAATATTACTTACATACTACAGAGTATGGAAGAAAATATTATTTCAAGCAAATATTGAATAAAAATAGCATCCCTTACCTCAAAATAACAGTATTTCTGATAGGAATATCGGATGTAAAGTCGAAGGAAACTTGCACTGAATAGCAACTCTCAAAGTATTTAAATACTCACAAAAATACGCTCGATAATATAGAGAGAAAGAAAACTTATTTCTGCTGTGATTTTCAATTCTAACCTAAGCACCTATTTATAGGAAAATGCTAGAACGCCAAAGGTGACTAAAATAAAAAAATAATAATATATCATTTCTTTTCTTCTACGCACCAACCATCCAAGACCAGCCATCTAAGCCTGCCAATTCTGAAAAAAAAAAAAAAAAAAAAGCAGCCCACATGTTCAAAAAATAAAAGTGGGTCCCACCCAATTTTAATAAAAATTATTTTATTTTTCGAACTTCAGAAATTCAAAATAAATAGCCCTTTTATCAGAAAAATTCGAATCTCATGTCTATTCCATAAGAAATTTAATTCTCTACAACTTTGTAAGTTTAAGTTTTTCCAAATTCCAAACAGAAAATATCCAAAATCTACAAACGGATGATTTTCAATACCTCATAAAATTCATAACAAATCATACATTAATTTTTAACGGTTCAAAATTTATGGACATATATTCAACTTATATATGCATAACATATCCAAAAATCACAACGATCCAACGGTCGAATTAAAATTATAACTCACACAATAGAGCTTTAAGAACACCGATTTGATTTTTTAATACTTCCAATCCGATAAAATACTGATAAAATACCTCAACATTAATTCCTTCATTTATAACCACATAAAATAAATATTTTCCTATCCATCATTTATGTCCACATAAAATAAATATTTTCTTATCATATAAATCAATAATTAATTACTCACAAATAATATTACAGAATTACAATAATGACAATCATGCCGTTCCTAGGAAAGAGGGGGCTTTTCGATAAAGATTTCTCCTTACTGGCGCGCAATTAGGTGACCAAATCTCTCCTTGACAAAACTTTCTAGACATTGCCAATAATGCTATCTAATAATATTATTCAAATAATATGAATTATTGATTTGATAATGGAAAATACTGTGTAGTGATAATTATTGAAACAACAATAATATAAAATATCAACGCAACAATTATTGAATTAATAAAATAAAATATTGAACAGTAATTACTATAACAATTATTAAGTAGTGCCTTCTTACGTAAGAATCAATAATTCAACAATATTGTGCAATACCGTGTGCTACTGTGTAACAACGCGTATTACTGTATTTTAACCACCGGGTATTCTAACAGTTAACGGTAAAACTTTCGCCGTTATTTTATAAAAATATATTTTTGTCATTTTCTCAATCCGATAATAATTTCGTTGTGGGGTCCACCAATGATTGTGTCGTCGTATGAATATTCCCTGTTAAAATGAATATTCTCCGACCAATCAAATATTATATAACAACTTGCGTACTTTACAAAATTTGTAAATATTTCCCACAACTACTCCCTCCATTTCAAAATAAGTGTCGTTTAAAGTTTTTGCACATTGATTAAGAAAGTCATTTAATACTATCATTTAATAATTAAAATCTATGTGAAATTCTATCACTACCCTTTATGGAAAGTTGAAAACTATTAATACTAAGAGTGAGAATTTCTTGGGACAATGAGAGAAGGTAAGGGTGATATAAGAAATTAAATAATTTACTCTCCTTGAAAGTTGTAAACGACAAATAATTTAGAACAAATTTTTTCTTCCAAAACGTCACTTATTTAGGAATGGAGGGAGTGTAACATTATATCAAATTCACTCCATAATATTCAAATATAATATTTATAGAAAATTCATCTTTATTCATAAAAGTTAGGGTCTTACAACCCCCCCTTCTTATGAAATTTTGCCCTCAAAATTAGAGTACGTACCTGGTATGTCAAAGAGGTAAGGATACCTTGATTTTATTTCAGATTTTAACTCCCAAGTCATTTCCTCAACATCGTGGTTTCTCCACAAAACTTTGACTTGAGGTATAACCTTGGAGCATAAAATATGCTCCTTCTTATCTAATATTTTAACAGGAACCTCTTCATACGTTAAATCTTCTGCTATTTCATCTAGTTCTAACTCAATAATGTGGTTTGGGTCTTCCACATATTTACGTAACATGGATATGTTAAAAACGTTATGAACACGAGATGTACTTGGCGGTAAGGCGAGTCTATAGGCCACAGTTCCTACTCGTTCGAGGATTAAAAATGGGTCAATGAATTGAGGATCTTTCCTCTCTTTCTAAATCTCGTAACTCCTTTTCATGGAGCAACACGTAACAACACATGTTCTCCAATATTGAATTCTACATCCTTTTGATGAAGATCAGCATAACTCTTTTGTCGATCTTGTGAGGTTTTTATACATTGTCGGATCGTTTGAATCTTTTTCGTAGTCATACGTACCAACTCCGGTCCCAACAACGTTACTTCACCCACCTCATCCCAGCATACTGGAGTACGACACTTTCTTCCATACAACGCCTCAAATGGAGTCATGCCAATAATTGCTTGATAACTATTGTTATAAGAAACTCCACCAATGGTAAGAACTTGTCCCAACTTCTCTTGAAGTCAAGGACATAGAGTCTTAATAGATCTTCAAGAGTTTGAATAGTCCTCTCCGACTGCCCGTCCGTCTGAGGATGATATGCCGAGCTAAATCGTAAATTCGTACCCATAGCTTTCTACAAACTAACCCAAAATCGTGAAGTGAATCTTGGGTCTCAATCAGAAACTATGGATACTGACATCCCATGCAATCTTACAATCTCGTTTATGTGCATACGAGCAAGACGTTCAAGTGTATAAGTTTCTCGTATAGGAAAGAAATGAGCAGACTTAGTCAATCTATCAACAATGACCCAAATCGCATCTATGCCTTCAGAAACCTTGGGAAGACCGGAAACGAAATCCATGGTAATGTGCTCCCACTTCCATTTTGGAATTTTAAGTGGTTACAATGGACCTTTTGGTACTTGATGCTTCGCCTTGACTCGTTGACAAGTTAGACACCTTGAGATAAACTCCGCGATCTCTCTCTTCATATTGCTCCACCAAAATGTATCTCGAAGATCATGATACATTTTGGTACTCCCAGGAAGGATTGCAAATGGTGTATTGTGCGCCTCCATCATAATTTTATACTTTAAATCAAGGTCGTTAAGAACACAAAGTCTGGAGTTGACTCGAAATATTCCTTCTTCGTCGATTCTTGCTTTCGGAATAGTACCTTTTTGCACTTTATTCCTCATACGCATCAGCTCCAGGTCTGTAACTTGAGTAGCTGTAACTTTATCGATTAAAGTCGGTTCTACTCATATATTCGCTATCATCACATGGGTCCTTGGAGTCTTTAACTCTATCTTCATCCTTTGCAAGTCATATAAAATGGGCCTTTGCGTTGACAATATCGCACTCGTACCTGCATATGATCTTCTACTCAATGCGTCAGCTACTACGTTCACTTTTCTAGGATGGTATTGAATAGTATGATCATAATCTTTCAACAGTTCGAGCCAACGTCGTTGCCGCATGTTGAGTTCCTTTTGAGTGAAGAAATATTTGAGGTTTTTATGATCCGTAAAGATCTCCACTTTCTCCCCATACAAGTAATGCCTCTAATCTTTAGTGCAAAAATGACTGTTGCCAACTCTAGATCATGAATAGGATAATGTCTCTCATATTCTTTGAGTTGTCGTGAGGCATATATGTTGCATGAAAACACATCCTAATCCTTCGCCCGAAGCATCACTATAGATGACAAATCCCTCCGAGCCAGATGGTATTGTCAGAACAGGTGTTGAAATGAGTCTCCTCTTGAGTTCTTGAAAACTCTTCTCACATCCCATGCTCTAACTGAATTTTGTATTTTTTCGAGTCAGCTGAGTTAATAGAGTAGCGATTTGAGAAAATCCTTCTACGAATCTCCGATAATAATCAGCTAAGTCGAGAAAGCTACATACTTCGGTCACTAATTTAGGTTGCTCCCAGCTTTGAATAGCTTCAATCTTTACCGGGTCAATAGATATTCCATGACTTGATACTACGTGCCCAAGGAATGCTACTTCCTCAAGCCAGAACTCGCATTTCTTTAACTTGGCATAAAGCTTGTTTTCACGAAGCTTTTGGAGTATTAACCTCAAGTGTTGCTCATGATCTTCACGGCTTTTGGAATATATGAGGATGTCATCAATAAAGACGACCACAAAGTGATCTAAATATTCCTTGAATACTCGGTTCATCATATCCATGAAGGCAGCAGGAGCATTAGTCAATCCAAAAGACATGACTAGGAATTCATAATGCACGTACCGAGTTCTGAAAGCCGTCTTTGGAATGTCATTGGTTCTAATCTTTAACTGATAATATTTGGAACGAATATCGATCTTTGAAAAGAATTTGGCGCTTTGCAACTGGTCAAATAGGTCATCAATACGTGGAAATGGGTACCTATTCTTGATGGTGACATGATTCAACTCCCGATAATCAATACAAAGTCGCATACTCCCATCTTTCTTCTTCACAAATAGAATAGGAGCACCCCAAGGAGACGTACTAGGATGAATGAAACCGATGTCTAATAATTCCTGTAATTGGGTCTTTAACTCCTGAAGTTCAATAGGAGCCATTCGATATGGGCTTTGGAAATGGGTTTTGTACCAGGTTCAATATCGATACAAAATTTAATTTCTCACTCTGGGGGTAGGCCAGGAAGTTCTTCAGGGAATACGTCAAGAAATTTATTAACAATAGAAATATCATTCAAAACTGACGTATTTTTGTTTTAATCCGTGACATGAGCTAAGAAAGCCTGACATCCGTTTTTCAATAAACGAATAGCTTTATGGCTTGAGATGACAGTGATTGATTTTAATGGTTTGGTTGCTTGAATTTACATAATAGGTTGGTTAGGAATATGAAAGCTAACAACCTTATGAAAATAATCAATTTTTGCATGATGAGTAGTTAACCAATCAATCCCTAGAATTACATCAAATGTAAGTATTTTCAATGAAATAAGATCGACAGGTAATGTGAGGGTACCGATTTGAACCAAATAAGACTTATAGGCAGTGGATATAATGAAGGTTTCTCCCAACGAAGTTTCAACAGATAAGTCAAAGTATAATTTCTCTGGAATCAAATTTAAACGTTGAGCACAAGTAGGAGAAATAAAAGAATGGGTAGAACCGGTATCAAATAAGGTATAGACTTCACTAGAGTTTATGATAAGCATACCCATGATGACCTCGTTTGGGTTTCTTACTTTCTAGGAGGTCAATGTAAACGCTCTCCCTTGAACTACCGACTTTGACTTTTCTGGGACAGCCTTTGGTGCCTCCATCCCAGCTGAACTTGTCTTCGGTGCACGACAAAATCAGGCTAGGTGACCTTCTCTTCCATAATTATAACACACTTTGGACTGCATCGCGCAGTTTGGACTGATGTGTCCCTCCCCTACGCATTTGAAGCATATGATAGGTGGTCATTCTCCTTCCTTAACAACGGGTGCTGGTGCTGACGTCTTTCCATCATTGTTGAATTTTCTCTTCTTGAAATGTCCACTCTTATTGTCTTGGCCATGATTACCACCGAAGTGGTTACCATTTCTGGCATGTTGATTCCCTCCACGTTTGTTGTCATAGCTTCGATGACTACTACCACTGGTATTATCATTTTGTCGGCTGCTCTCTCTTGGTTGGGTTGACTCATTATCACGTTCCAATAACTGAGCCATATCTACAACATCTGATTACAAACACAGTTTATGAGAGATAAGGTATTGATAAATCTCGGGTTTTAAACCTCTTAGAAACATCCGCGTATTCTCTACTCATTATCAACTAAGTGGGACGCAAATCAGGACAACTCAGCAAACTTGGCTTCGTACTGTGACACGGTCATGTTATTTTGCTCCAGTTTAATGAACTCTACCTCTTTCATGTGACGAATACTTTCGGAAAAGTACTTGTCGTTGAACAATTCTTGGAACTTCTCCCAAGACATCTTCAGTGCGGTAGGTTGAGTACGCTTTACAGATTCCCACCAGTAATCTGCTTCTACCCGCAACATGAAGGTGGCAAAAGGAATCTTTTACTCCTCGGAGCATCCCAAGACATCAAATATCTTGTTGATCTGCTTTATCCATGTCTCCGCCTTATGTGATTTTGGCTCTCCAAAAACTCCGGTGGTCCCAGCTGTTAGGTTTGTAATATTCATGAACGCAATCAAATTGCAAAAATAAGCGGAAACGTGTAAAATCAGAGTTTTAAAATTTTACAAACCATAAACTCGGATCACCCTTTATGCACAATTATTAATTAAACGAAAAGATAAAGAACGAGAATCATACCCTTGAAGATCCGAGCTTCCTCAGGTACAAGTTCACCTCCAATCTTTTTCGTGTTCAACTTGAATCCACCGGGTTTGGTTCCTTCTTTTGATCAACGTTAGCCACCCAAGTGTTTGGCCTCTAGAGGTGATCCGCCAAGGAAGAAGAAGAATTTAAGAAGATGGGTATTTGGCAAAACCCTAGTTTTCAATCTCTATAGAAAAGGCGTACTCTCCCAGCAATTGGAATTACTTATGTTGTAAAAGTCAACAACCCTCTCACCCATAATAAGACTCCTCTTATTTATAGATGTGGACAACCCTCCTTAACAATTAAGAAATTGGGTTTTATTTTATTAATTAAACTCCTTTAATTAATTAGGCTACTAATTTTATTAGGAACAAATGAGAGTACTTTTATTAATTAATTCCCAAACTCCTTTAGGAATTAAATAATAATAATAATAGTAATAATAATAATAAGACTCCTCTTATTAATTTATATTTAATATTTCTAAAATATTAAATAATAAATATTAAGCTATTTAATTTATTCTATCACCATAGATTAAATTAAATATACTTAACTTATTATTACGATTATGTCATTAACTTCTTAAATAATTATTCTTCCTTTTATGGTGTGACCCTTTAGGTTCTCCATATTAAACCGGTTGTGAATAAATCAATTAGAACAATTCTAATCTTATTTAAATAAATAAATTAAACTAATAATTTATTTAAATAAATAATATTTATTCTACAATAGGGATAAGCCTCCCTAGCGATCAACGACTTTCCAGATAATATAAATTTCAACATTAATCATAAAAGAACCTTTGAGTAAATAGTTACCGTACAATTCAATCCTTCCACCATACAATGTCCCAATTAAATATAAGACATGGAATTACTGTCAAGTCTTATTTTATTTAATTATATGTATTTCGACTCTTAAATGCACAACTCCAAATAATGCAAATTAGAAACTCTTTTCTAATTTCATTCTGCCTTGGCCAAGGACTACTGGGTTGTCATTTATCGAATCGCATAGGACATTTATCTTCTTTTACTAAAAGTGGTAGATTCTTTATTGATCATACATTATCTCCATGTACAACTTATTATACCCAAGCATACCCTTTGATATACCCTAAGGGTCTTAAGGAATAAGTCAAAGTATAACTCATCATACACAAGATACTATGATGATCTCAAGTCCAAGGATCACTTGTACTACTATCACTACAGGAATTCCTATTGACAGACAAGTAAAATTCCATTAGGTATTCCTTAGCGAGCCACGTTCAGTGAACTTATTCTCTAATAAGCACCTACATACTTGCTTTAGTATCTCCACACAAATGATCATGAGATCAATCATCCTCATCCAATGAGCAAGCAACGTATGTACTAATCTATTCGGATTCACTAATCCTCAATTTAGTAATCCAACGATTGTGAACTATTTTAGTTTTGAGCTTTCTAAGAATTTAGATCTCATTAGAATGATCATCATCATTATTCTAAAAGCATTGCTTAAAAACTATGAGTTTATCACATATTATAAAATAGCATCATGTAGATAATTAAAAGCCTTTAATAAATAAATACTTTTTATTAATAAATGAATAAGATTGTTACAAAGTATATGCTTTATCATCAAATATGATTGGCTTGTGTGCATATTAATTTCAATCTCCCACTTGCACTAAAGCCAATCGTCATGTTGTTCCTGAGAGTCCACTATCTCTATAGTGATTTTTCATCTTTCAATGATTCTTTAATCAAATGAAAGTGCTGCAACACATGTTTCGATCCAAGATGAGACTTAGGAACTATTCCTAGTTCTGTAATGAACTTTTCATCCAAACAATCAACTTGCAGCTTCATTTACAGCTATGTACTTTGTCTTTATCACTAAACTAACAACTCTTTGCTGTTTGGAACCTTTCCAATTTACTGCACCACTGTTCAAGGTAACCCTTTACCTTAAAGTTGATTTTTTATCGTCTTGGTCTGTTTGAAAAACTTGAGTCTGTTAAGCCCTCTAGTTTTAATTCAGACTCACCATAAATCTGATCACATCCTTAGTGCCGGTTAAGTACTTTAAGATATTTTTCACTGTCTCACAACGAACTTCTCCAGAATATGACTGATCAACATCACGTCTCGTATATTTCATTGCATACATGATAATTACTCATGCGATCTCTCTTTTTGGAGTCTTTGGGGACTATTAAGAGAGATACACTCCATGTCTCATCAACATGAGATATCTCTTGGAGTTCTCCATGCTAAACGACTTTAGCATCAAATGAATATACGTTCCTTGGGTTAAGCCGAGCATCCTTTTAAATCTATTTATATAGATTAGCATCCCCAATTAAGATACTCTTCCTAAATCATTCATGAAAGAATGTTTAGACAACTTTATCTTTACTGATTGTAGCATTGGTATGTCATTCCTTATCCGTAGTATATCAACATATAATACTAGGAATGTCACGACGCTCCCACTGACCCTTTTGTACACACTAGAACTTTTATCTCATCGTATGTAACTGGATCATCATCTTCTATGATACGTACCTCACCATCATCATCCATGATGAATCCATACTTCCCAGGTATCTTCGGTACTATTCAAGATTTACGATTCGGTTGTGGTACAATAGGTCTATCTACAAGTTCCTCTTATTTGACTTATTGTGTTTTGTGGTTCTTGAACTCTTCAAGATCTATTATCCTCCCACTAGCCCCTTCAATGATAAACACCTTTATCTTAGAAGGTAGTGTGTTTCGCAACAAACACCTTTTGCTAAGTAGGATTATAGAACATATACCCTAAACTTACTTTAGGACGTCCCATAAATCTACACTTGTCAAATCTTGTCCCAAGCTTATTCTTTGAAACTTTTTCACATAAGTTGGACAACCCCTTATCTTAACATACTTAAGATTAGGAATCCTCCCTATCCATAACTTTTATAGAGTCTTGGGGCCGGATTTTGAGGTTACATTTTTGTAAATATGCAGCCATTTCTAGGACATGACCCTAGAGGGATACTGAAATGTCGGTAAAATCATTATGAACCGCACCATGTCCAACAAGGTACGATTTTTCATTCAAATACATCAATCAATTATTGCGTATCAGGAGGCGTCCATTATGAGAAAACCATTTGAGATGATCTAGAAACTTATTGCACAAGTATTTATTCCTTGATCTAATCAAAGAATCTTAATACTTTGTCAATTTGTTTCACTTCTGAATTCTTTGAACCTTTCAAATAATTTATACTTGTATTTCAGCAAATACACACATTCAACTCTTTGAATGATCATCTCCTTTTCTTATACTAATTTGTTCAATATGCAAAATTATTTTCATGTAAGTCAAGTATACAAAATTTATTAAGTAATATTCCAGTTCTATACAAAACATTATTATTATAAATAGAACAACAATTGTTCTTAATTATAATACCAAAGATTTCATTGTCCAACAATAAAATGGAAATAATATTTTTAACAAGAACTGGAATACAATAACAACTTATTGACTTAATAGATTTGCCCGTAGGCATTGCTAAACTATAAGTTTCTATGGCTAATGTGGCAACCTTTGCTACATTTCCGTACATAGGATTACTTATATTTGTTTAGCTTTCCACTTCTACTTGGTCCCTTCATAAATCTATATTTATGATAACTAAAGTCGGTATCCAATACCCAAGTAGAACCTTGACTTAAAGCAAAATTTATTTCAATCATGAACAAATTTATATTTATAACCGAAACTTCAATAAGCTTCTTTGGTTAGCCTCTGCAAGATTCTTCTCGCAGTTTCTTTCCAGTGTCCAGGCTTATTGCAGTGGAAGCAAACTCCTTTGCTATTCGTATCAGTTTTGTTCTTATTATCCTTTGTTTTTGCCTTTCTATTTACCTTCTTTGAATCGTTCTTCTTTTCAGAAGATCCTTTGGCTCCTACCAGTAAGACAAGGTCTTTCTTGGTTGGAAAGTGACTCTTAACATTTTTTAACATGTTAAGCAAATCAGCGAGGCTGATATCTACCTTGTTCATATGAAAAATTCACAACAATTGTGAAAGGAGTCCGGGAGTGAGTGCAAGATCAAATCTTGGCTCAACTCTCCATCCATGACAAAACCAGTTGTCCTAATTGATCAATCAAATTGATTATGTTAAGAACTTTTATATGTACTGTAGTGTCATCGGTCATTCTAGATCTGAAGAGCTCCTTAGATATCTGATATCTATCAGTCCTACTTTCCTCACCATCAACTACTTGATGTGTAGGAATATAGTAAGAGAATCCATAGTTTCATGCTGACGCTGAAGCTCGTTACTCATGGATGCGAGCATGATGCATTGAGCCAACAGTACATCATCTTGCCACTTTCTAAAAGTAGCAATCTCTTCCTCAAAGGCATTATCTACAACCATTACAGGGATAGGCGTATTAAGGACATAAGATAGCTTTTCAGCCATGAGAACTATTCTCAAATTTCTTAACGAATCCATTTAATTCGGTCCGGTTAATTTAGCATCTAATATGCTACGCAGTGATAGTAATTTTAGACATTATAAAATTCTATAAATGAATTTGTAATTAACAACATTTTAGCATACATTCTTTTATTAATTACCAAAATAATTTAGGTCTTGTTTTAAATTGGTATCTCCCACTATTTTCATCAAACTATATTACCCTCACTTATATAGTTCGGCAAAATCTAATTAAAGATTTGCTAGTGAGAATATGGATCCCATTTCAAATGTATATAGCCTTGTGGTGACACAACAAACTATATATAAATAAATAGGTAGACAACTCTTGTCAATTACATCAACTATGTAACTCCTTGTATTTTACCTCTTAGATTATTTTGATCAAGTGGTGGCACATCCGAATCAAAATTATCCAAGTTAAGTCCAACCTAGCACTCCATATATTCAAAAAAGAAAAATATCGTCCTTGTGGTGACACAACAAAACAATACTGTTCAATTTTCTTTATAAGCATCAAATGTGATAAATTAACATCTTAAATACTTAATATTTGCCTTGTGGTGACACAACAAACTCATATTAAATATTTAATACTCTATTAATTTTATCATGCTAGAAGGCGACGTTCGATATTCTAAATATCTTTGAACGCTTAGGACTTAATATAAAATATTTGAGGGGTTTGTTATTAAATTGTCTCATCTTGTTAAGCGCACATGCACATATATATATAAAATACCCGTCATATTAATTAACATGCGAAGCATGTTTGCATAATATATAATAAATATAGTATAAGCATGCACATATAGAATACTATATTCTACCCGGATTGATTATGGACTTTTATTCTAGTTTGGTTCACTAGAGCCACCAAGTGAACCAAAAGGTCAAACCCTAGGGGTGCAAGAATTAATATTTAAATATAACTATTACATTTAAATCCGGGCTATATTACAAACGGATCTTCAAGCGCTCCTTGCTCCTTGATCTCTAATTCTTCAAAATTAATTCTAACTATTCCTATTACAAAACTATTTAAAATAAATAGAAACCTTGATCAGCAGTCAAGGGGAAGTACATAGGAGGGAGATAGAATTTACATTAAGAAAAAAATTAGAGAAGACGAGGTACGCATACCCCATTTAATAAAACTCATTCATTCATGCATCCAACTAAAATAAAATCCAATCACATTGGTCAATAGTCCATAATCAATCCTATTTATTATCATACACATCACAATATGTATCAATAAATAACATTCATCTCATGAATAATAAATATTCAATATAAATATTGATATCATTTAATGGACAAATTTAGTTAGTATAAAATCTAATTTTGAATCAAAATAAACTCCTTTATTTTAATCCAAATTTAAATTAAAATAAACTCTTTTATTTTAATTTATCCAATTTTGAAAAAAATAAACTATTTTATTTTAATCAAAATCTTTAATCAAAATAAACTCCTTTATTTTAATTAATAATGAAATCCAATTCCAAGTAAAAAAAAACTCCTTTATTAAAGGAAACACGAATTCCTTTCCTATTCACAAATAAACTCCTTTATTTTGAATATTATGAAATCTTATTTCTTATCTAAATAAACTCCTTTATTTAAGAAAATATGGAATCCAATTTCAACTCTAATTAGTTATCATGGAATCCAATTCTAACTCTAATTAGTTAGCATGAAATTCAATTTTAAAATTAAAATAAACTCTTTTATTTTAATATTAAAATAAATATTTTATTTTAAGATTAAAATAAATTTTTTTATTTTAATTATAAAATAATTAAGAATAATAATATATATATATATATATATATATATATATATATATTATCCGTATATATTATACATAAATATATATAATATAAGTAATCATAAGATTACTTTACAGGAAACTTGATCCTATATATTATTCATGACCACGTGCAGTAAGATTTTGAAACATGAAATACCATTGCATATCTTGGATCAAATTCTTTATTATATATAATGATCATATCAAATTAACCATACTGCACATTTCCAAAAAATGCGACATACTTCCAGAAACTTTAATGACCACGGATTCGGCAAAAAATTAAATCGGGATTCGCGAATTTTATTGTTTTTTTTTTAAAAATAAATTTCATACAATAAAATTATGCCCAATAAAATTGTTCTAAACACATATTAATATACATATCAAATCAAAATAATTAATAATTCGCATAAAAGTTTGGCCCTGATGCCACTGTTAGGTTTGTAATATTCATGAACGCAATCAAATTGCAAAAATAAGCGGAAATGTGTAAAATCAGAGTTTTAAAATTTTACAAACCATAAACCTGGATCACCCTTTATGTACAATTATTAATTAAACGAAAAGATAAAGAACGAGAATCATACTCTTGAAGATTCGAGCTTCCTCAGGTACAAGTTCACCTCCAATCTTTTTCGTGTTCAACTTGAATCCACCGGGTTTGGTTCCTTCTTTTGATTAACGTTAGCCACCCAAGTGTTTGGCCTCTAGAGGTGATCCACCAAGGAAGAAGAAGAATTTAAGAAGATGGGTATTTGGCAAAACCCTAGTTTTCAATCTCTATAGAAAAGGCGTACTCTCCCAACAATTGGAATTACTTATGTTGTAAAAGTCAACAACCCTCTCACCCATAATAAGACTCCTCTTATTTATAGATGTGGACAACCCTCCTTAACAATTAAGAAATTGAGTTTTATTTTATTAATTAAACTCCTTTAATTAATTAGGCTACTAATTTTATTAGGAACAAATGAGAGTACTTTTATTAATTAATTTCCAAACTCCTTTAGGAATTAAATAATAATAATAATAGTAATAATAATAATATGACTCCTCTTATTAATTTATATTTAATATTTCTAAAATATTAAATAATAAATATTAAGCTATTTAATTTATTCTATCACCATAGATTAAATTAAATATACTTAACTTATTATTACGATTATGCCATTAACTTCTTAAATAATTATTCTTCCTTTTATGGTGTTACCCTTTAGGTTCTCCATATTAAACCGGTTGTGAATAAATTAATTAGAACAATTCTAATCTTATTTAAATAAATAAATTAAACTAATAATTTATTTAAATAAATAATATTTATTCTACAACAGGGATAAGCCTCCCTAGCGATCAACGACTTTTCAGATAATATAAATTTCAACATTAATCATAAAAGAACCTTTGAGTAAATAGTTACCGTACAATTCAATCCTTCCACCATACAATGTCCCAATTAAATATAAGACATGGAATTACTGTCAAGTCTTATTTTATTTAATTATATGTATTTCGACTCTTAAATGCACAACTCCAAATAATGCAAATTAGAAACTCCTTTCTAATTTTATTCTGCCTTGGCCAAGGACTACTGGGTTGTCATTTATCGAATCACATAGGACATTTCTCTTCTTTTACTAGAAGTGGTAGATTCTTTATTGATCATACATTATCTCCATGTACAACTTATTATACCCAAGCATACCCTTTGATATACCCTAAGGGTCTTAAGGAATAAGTCAAAGTATAACTCATCATACACAAGATACTATGATGATCTCAAGTCCAAGGATCACTTGTACTACTATCACTACAGGAATTCCTATTGACAGACAAGTAAAATTCCATTAGGTATTCCTTAGCGAGCCACGTTCAGTGAACTTATTCTCTAATAAGCACCTACATACTTACTTTAGTGTCTCCACACAAATGATCATGAGATCAATCATCCTCATCCAATGAGCAAGCAACGTATGTACCAATCTATTCGGATTCACTAATCCCCAATTTAGTAATCCAACGATTGTGAACTATTTTAGTTTTGAGCTTTCTAAGAATTTAGATCTCATTAGAATGATCATCATCATTATTCTAAAAGCATTGCTTAAAAACTATGGGTTTATCACATATTATAAAACAGCATCATGTAGATAATTAAAAGCCTTTAATAAATAAATACTTTTTATTAATAAATGAATAAGATTGTTACAAAGTATATGCTTTATCATCAAATATGATTGGCTTGTGTGCATATTACTTTCACCAGCTCCTTGAACTCTTTAGCAGTGACCGTCCGAGAGTTTCTAGTGTTTCCACCTCCATTTCGGACAAGAGTCTCTCTTGCCTGATGTTGCATGAATTGTAGAAAGCCTCTGAACATTCCATCGTTCATTATTTGGTCAATGTTGTTATTTGCATGAGGATTGTTGCCTTCCTGATGCACATTATCCTGATTGTTGATCTGTGGAGACTCAACGGTCTCCTGTGCTCCATTGCTATTCTCAACATTCTCAGATGCCATTTTCAAATACTGCCACAAAATAAGGGTTAATTGACATGTGACGCCCCCAAAATAGGTATACATCACCCATTCTGAGTCGTCAAATACATGGTACAGAATACAAATACAAACTTGAATATACAACATGAGCTGTGAGTTTTAATACAAATATTGTCTCCTAGATAGTATTCATGTGACGCCCCCAAAATTAGGTATACATCACCCATCTTGGGTCGTCAGATACATAGTATAGAATACAAATCCAACTTTCTAATACAACTGTCGTGTACAATACGACAAAACATAAACTGTGAATTTGAATACAAATATTATCTTCTAGAGAGTATTCATACTCAAAAAGAGTCCTCATTACATTTATTAACACACTATTACATAGAATAGTGAGGACTACTAACTAATACTATCATTTGGACCATCACTCCGTTCCCCGACTTGCCCCAGGTACGTTCTCATTTCCTGAAGAGAACAGTAAAAGAAAGGGTGAGCTCAACTAGCCCAGTAAGAAATATTATTACTAAGATAATGCAGAATAAATTATCATTAGCCTTCAACAATGTTAAACTGATAAAATATAATAGACATCAAGTTTAACTGCAGCGGAACAAGCAATCCATTAAAAGAGTCAAGTAGAAAATAAACTCTACTATCTTTTATGATTTAAAAGGTTTTTCAACATTGTGATCGCTGGGACTCAGCTTAATAAAATAATCCACATCATCGAATCACCCCTGCACTACGGCCAAGGATATTCGTGTATTCATTAATGGTCATGATCATGCCAACAACTGTCCATCAATGCACTACGGGCCAATGAGGACTTTTACCACATCATTTGTAACATTACGGTCATGATTATACCGAATAATCCCTGGTCATAATCATACCAAGTCCATCTATGCACTACAGGCCGCAGATGACTTTCAACATTTTATAAACATGAGGATGATGACAATGATATAAGAATTCAATAAAACAAGTTCAAGAATTAATTTATCCAAGAATTAACAACGTCCAAATTGTCAACATGATACTGCTTTGTAGAGTAAAATTCAAGAATGTTTAGAAGAATATTTTCATAAAAAGATATTGGATGAAACGCAATTATCAAGAATATTCCACAAATTTCATGGAGTATAGAAGTTAAAACTTAACCAACTAAGTATAATAAAGAATGGAATAACAAAAGAAATCACCATGCATGCGATAGACCGCACAGACAGGTTATTCCAACAGAATAATAAATAATGGAACCAGGTCCGGCGTAAACGTCCAGACAGGATATTCCGACAGAATAATAAATAATGGACCAGGTCCGGTGTAAAACACACAGATAGGATGTTCCAACAGAATAATAACAAAGACGGAACCAGGTCCGGTGTAAAACACACAGACAGGGTGTTCCAACATAATAATAATAAAAACGGAACCAGGTCCGGTGTAAAACACACAGACAGGATGTTCCAACAGAATAATAGAAGAATGTCATCAAGTATAGGATAGACCGCGTATACAGGTTATTCCAACAGAATAATAAGAAATGGAATAACAACAGTTCTCTTCATGAATAAGAAAGAATAATACCCCTTACCGTTTTAAAGAAGAGCTTAAATAAGGAAGTAGTTAAGTAGTAGAATACTCTTCTTCTCTCTCTATAGTCTCTCTCTATAGTTTCTCTCTCTAGAGTTCAGTGAATTCGTAAGAAATAATGAAGGAATGAGCTTCTATTTATAGGAGAATTGAAGGATACTATTGGACTGTACAGTAGGAATTCAGACGAAATCAGTTGCTGATTCACAGCTCCACTGATCCAACGCATCAGTAATCTTTGTCAAAGAGTTAGCCAACGAAAAAAATAAACACATGCAACATTAAAAGCCTTGACCAATTAAAATGCTCCATAATTTACGAGTTGCCAAATCTGCTGCATGATTGAAAAAAAATTTGGCCAATAATATTCAAGCTTAGAAAAATCAATCCGAATCCTGCCAATTCTTTCTTCTTCTTTTCTTTCCAATCAACATCCCACTATCATATAAATATATATAAAATAATAATGCTTCTCTCCACCACAACCCAATAACATAAATATATATATAACAATCACACACCTACCAATAATATACTCCTCCACCCACAACACACCACTAGATAATAATTCTCCCACCAAAACCCACTACCACACACACACTCCTACACACACAAAAACACACACACACACACACACAAAAGTCAAATATATATATACTTTATAACTTTCGTCCGATAATTTTGAAAAACGGGTAAATAGGGATCCAAATAATAAGCAAAACTGAGTGACTTCTCACGTAAGCATCAATAATCAATACCGTGTGCTACTATGTAACCACGCGTATTACTGTACTTTTAACACCGGGTGTTTCAACAGTTAACGGTAAAACTTTCACCGTTATTTTCATAAAGTATTTTTATCGTTTTTTCAATCCGACAATAATTCCATTGCGGGGTTCACCAATGATTGTACCGTCGTACGGATATTCCCTGATAAAACGAATATTCCCCGACCAATCGAATATAATATAACAACTTGCATACTATGTAAAATTTATAAATATTACCCACAACTATAACATTATATCAATTTCACTCTATAATATTTAATAATAATATTAATAGAAAATTCATCTTTATTCAAAAAAGTTGGGGTTTTACAATCTCCCCTTCTTAAGAAATTTCGCCCTCAAAATTTGGGTACATACCTGGTATGTCGAAGAGGTAAGGATACCATGATTTTATTTCAGATTCTAAATCCCAAGTCATTTCCTCAACATCGTGGTTTCTCTACAAAACTTTGACTTGAGGTATAACCTTGGAGCGTAGAATATGTTCCTTCTTATCCAAGATTTGAACAGGAACCTCTTCATACGTTAAGTCTTCTGCTATTTCGTCCGGTTCTAACTCAATAATGTGGTTCGGGTCTTTCAAATATTTACGTAACATGGATACGTGAAAAAAATGTTATGAACACGAGACATACTTGGCGGTAAAGCGAGTCTATAGGCTACAGTTCCTACTCGATCGAGGATTAAAAATGGGCCGATGAATCGAGGATTAAGCTTTTCTCTCTTTCCAAATCTCGTAACTCCTTTCCATAGAGCAACTCGTAATAACACATGATCTCCTATTTCAAATTCCACGTCCTTTCGATGAAAATCAGCATAACTCTTTTGTCGATCTTGTCAGGTTTTTATACGTTGCCGGATCGTTTGAATCTTTCCCGTAGTCATACGTACCAACTCTGGTCCCAACAACGTTGCTTCACCCACCTCATCCCAGTATACTGGAGAACGACACTTTCTTCCATACAACGCCTCAAATGGAGCCATGTCTATACTTGCTTGATAACTGTTGTTGTAGGAAAACTCCACCAATGGTAAGAACTTGTCCCAACTTCCCTTGAAATAAGGGACACAGAGTCTTACTAGATCTTCAAGAGTTTGAATAGTCCTCTCCGACTGTCCATCCGTCTGAGGATGATATGCCGAGCTAAATCGTAAATCTGTGCCCATAGCTTCTTGCAAACTAACCCAAAATCGTGAAGTGAATCTTGGGTATCAATCAGAAACTATTGATACTGGCATACCATACAGTCATACAATCTCGTTTATGTACATACGAGCAAGACGTTTAAGTGTATAAGTTTCTCGTATCGGTAAGAAATGAGCAGACTTGGTCAATCTATCAACAATGACCCAAATCGCATCTATACCTTAAGAAACCTTAGGAAAACCGGTAACGAAATCCATGGCAATGTGCTCTCACTTCCATTCTGGAATTTTAAGTGGTTGCAATGGACCTTTTGGTACTTGATGCTACGCCTTGACTTGTTGACAAGTTAGACACCTTGAGATAAACAGCGCTATCTCTCTTTTCATATTGCTCCACCAAAATATATGACGAAGATCACGATACATTTCGGTACTCCCAAGATGGATTGCAAACGGTGTGTTGTGCGCCTCCATCATGATTTTATACTTTAACTCAGGATCGTTAGGAACACAAAGTCTGGAGTTGACTCAAAGTATTCCTTCATCATCGATTCTTGCTTCTAGAATAACGCCCTCTTGAACCTTCTTCATTCATCTGCTCTGAGTATGTAGCTTCAGCGACTTTAACTTTATCTATTAAAGTCGATTCTACTCGTATATTCGTTATCTTCACGTGGGTTCGTATATTCGCACTTATAAACGCATACGATCTTCTACTCAACGCGTCAGCTACCACGTTCGCTTTTCCACGATGATATTAAATGGTACGATCGTAATCTTTAATAGCTTGAGCCAACGTCTTTGGCGCATGATGCGTTCGTTTTAAGTAAAGAAACATTTGAGGGTTTAAGAAATGGGTTTTGTACTGGGTTCAATACAAAATTCGATTTCACGCTCTAGGGGTAGGCTAGGAAGTCTTCAAGAATACGTCAGGAAATTTATTAACAATAGAAATATCATTCAAAACTGTGACTCTCATCCCAGACTTGGATAACACGTCACATTGATACCTATCAACTTGTCATCGTCATTTACAACGTCTCCTACGGAAAGTCTAGATTCGGTGCATTCCACACCAGGAAGTCAACAACGAAAGGAATGGAGATCTTTACTTATGGCTTGATATGACAATGATTGACTTTAGTGGTTTGGTTGCTTGAATTCGCATAACAGGTTACTTAGGAATATGAAAGTTAACAACCTTACGAAAAATATGATGAGTAGTTAACCAATCGTTTTCAAAAATCACATATCGACAGGTAAAGTGAAAGTGTCGATTTGAATCAAACAAGATTTATAAATAGTGGAGTTAACGAAGGTTTCTCCTAACGGAGTTTCAACAGATAAGTCAAAGTCTAATAAATTTTTATTATTTTTTTTTTAAGAGCCAAGTTTAAACGTTGAACACAACTAGGTGAAATACAAGAGTGGATAGAACCAGTATCGAATAAGGTACAAACTTCTCAAGGGTTTATGATTAGCTTACCCGCGATAACTTCATTTGGGTTCCTCGCTTGTTGGGAAGTCATGACAACCGCTCTCCCTTGAACTACCCGGCTTTAACTTGTCTGGGGTAGCATTTGGTGTCATCACTATCGTTGGAATTGACTTTAATATAGGGCATATTCCACCCTCAACTGCTTCATCGTACTCCTGCTTCATGATTAGAATCATCAATCTTCGATCCATATCGAGTTCAGATTGACCGCTCTGTACAGAGTAATTCAAAACTCGATATTGGGTTCTCCCAATTGCTGTCCAAAAAGAGAAATGTATATCATCTATTTTAGCCTTTTTGGATCGGACGTCTCTTTCTACAATATCAACACGTCGTGCGGCTTTTACCCACGCATCCTTCATTCTCACTCGTTCAGTTGTTTCTTCTTTCAGCTGATCCTTGATATTTGAATTCTCAGATTCTAACTTTAATATCTTACACTCTGCCAAAGCGTGATTTTGTTCGAGCATCACATACCGGGTAACACAATTTTGAATCGTTACATCTCTTTGCTCCACGACCGACTGCTGTTCTTCAGCCTGCTCTTCTAACTCATGAACACGATTTTGTAATTCTAAGTTTTGATCATAAATTTCTTATAACCAATTCTCCTCAGGTTCCTCTTCTTCCTCTTCTTCCTCACTCTCAGCTACTACCTCTGCCACTAGCTCGGGTGCAACTATTAGTTCTTCACTTACCACGTAGATATCTCTAATTTCTTCTTCGCCTGATATTACATTATCCTTGTTGGTGATTAGAGGTGCCACGGTCTCATTCACTCCATTGTTGACATTTTTAGCTGCCATTTTCAAATACTGCCACAAAATAAGGGTTAATTAACATGTCACATATTATCAATATACTCTGACCAACTAATTAAATAACAAATAAACTTAGGTAGGTCATACTAATGAAAGAATTCCCAGTCTCTCCCCGCCTAGTTCTTGTCTCACACCTTAGCCAGGGATCATATCCCTAAGCTCTGATACCAACTGTGACGCCCCCAAAATTAGGTATACATCACCCATCTTGGGTCGTCAGATACATAGTATAGAATACAAATACAACTTACTAATACAACTGTCGTGTACAATACGACAAAACATAAACTGTGAATTTGAATACAAATATTATCTTCTAGAGAGTATTCATACTCAAAAAGAGTCTTCATTACATTTATTAACACACTATTACATAGAATAGTGAGGACTACCAACTAATATTATCATTTGGACCATCACTCCGTTCCCCGACTTGCCCCAGCTACGTTCTCATTTCCTGAAGAGAACAGTGAAAGAAAGGGTGAGCTCAACTAGCCCAGTAAGAAATATTATGACTAAGATAATGCAGAATAAATTATCATTAGCCTTCAACAATGTTAAACTGATAAAATATAATAGACATCAAGTTTAACTGCAGCGGAACAAGCAATCCATTAAAAGAGTCAAGTAGAAAATAAACTCTACTATCTTTTATAATTTAAAAGGTTTTTCAACATTGTGATCGCTGGGACTCAGCTTAATAAAATAATCCACATCATTGAATCACCCCTGCACTACGGCCAATGATATTCGTGTATTCATTAATGGTCATGATCATGCCAACAACTATCCATCAATGCACTACGGGCCAATGAGGACTTTTACCACATCATTTGTAACATTACGGTCATGATTATACCGAATAATTCCTGGTTATAATCATACCAAGTCCATCAATGCACTACAGGCCATAGATGACTTTCAACATTTTATAAACATGAGGATGATGACAATGATATAAGAATTCAATAAAACAAGTTTAAGAATTAATTTATCCAAGAATTAACAACGTCCAAATTGTCAACATGATACTGCTTTGTGGAGTAAAATTCAAGAATGTTTAGAAGAATATTTTCATGAAAAGATACCGGATGAAACGCAATTATCAAGGATATTCCATAAATTTCATGGAGTATAGAAGTCAAAACTTAACCAACTAAGTATAATAAAGAATGGAATAACAAAAGAAATCACCATGCATGCGATGGACCGCACAGACAGGTTATTCCAACAGAATAATAAATAATGGAACCAGGTCCGGCGTAAACGCATAGACAGGATATTCCGACAGAATAATAAATAATGGAACCAGGTCCGGTGTAAAACACACAGACAGGATGTTCCAACAGAATAATAACAAAGACGGAACCAGGTCCGGTGTAAAACACACAGACAGGGAGTTCCAACAGAATAATAATAAAAACGGAACCAAGTCCGGTGTAAAACACACAGACAGGATGTTCCAACAGAATAATAGAAGAATGTCACCAAGTATAGGGTAGACCGCGTATACAGATTATTCCAACAGAATAATAAAAAATAGAATAACAACAGTTCTCTTCATGAATAAGAAAGAATAACACCCCTTACCGTTTTAAAGAAGAGCTTAAATAAGGAAGTAGTTAAGTAGTAGAATACTCTTCTTCTCTCTCTCTCGATAGTCTCTCTTTATAGTTTCTCTCTCTAGAGTTCAGTGAATTCGTAAGAAATAATGAAGGAATGAGCTTCTATTTATAGGAGAATTGAAGGATACTATTGGACTGTACAGTAGGAATTCAGACGAAATCAGTTGCTGATTCACAGCTCCACTGATCCAACGCATCAGTAATCTTTGTCAAAGAGTTAGCCAACGAAAAAAATAAACACATGCAACATTAAAAGCCTTAACCAATTAAAATGCTCCATAATTTACGAGTTGCCAAATCTGCTGCATGATTGAAAAAAAATTTGGCCAATAATATTCAAGCTTAGAAAAATCAATCCGAATCCTGTCAATTCTTTCTTCTTCTTTTCTTTCCAATCAACATCCCACTATCATATAAATATATATAAAATAATAATGCTTCTCTCCACCACAACCCAATAACATAAATATATATATATATATATATATATATATATCACACATCTGCCAATAATATACTCCTCCACCTACAACACACCACTAGATAATAATTCTCCCACCAAAACCCACTACCACACACACACTCCTACACACACGAAAACACACACACACATACACACACAAAAGTCAAATATATATATACTTAATAACTTTCGTCCGATAATTTTGAAAAACGGGTAAATAGGGATCCAAATAATAAGCAAAATTGAGTGACTTCTCACGTAAGCATCAATAATCAATACCATGTGCTACTATGCAACAACGCGTATTACTGTACTTTTAACACCGGGTGTTTCAACAGTTAACGGTAAAACTTCCACCGTTATTTTCATAAAGTATTTTTATCGTTTTTTCAATCCGACAATAATTTCGTTATGGGGTCCACCAATGATTGTACCGTTGTACGGATATTCTCCGACAAAACGAATATTCCCCGACCAATCGAATATAATATAACAACTTGCATACTATGCAAAATTTATAAATATTACCCACAACTATAACATTATATCAATTTCACTCTATAATATTTAATAATAATATTTATAAAAAATTCATCTTTATTCAAAAAGTTGGGGTTTTACAATTCAAACTCAAAATAAGTCCTTAATATATTTATTATTACACTATTTTACAGAATAGTGAGGACTACTAATGCAAACATCTGGACCGTCACTCCGTTTCCCGACTAGTCCCAGCTATATTCTCATTTCCTGAAGAGAACAATAAAAGAAAAGGGTGAGCTCAACTAGCCCAGTAAGAAATATTATGACTAAGATAATGCAAAATAAATTATCGTTACCCTTCAACAGTGTTAAACTGATAAAATATAATAAACATCAAGTTTAACTGCAGTAGAACAAGCAATCCATTAGAAGAGTCAAGTAGAGCATGATATCTACTATGTTATATGATTTATAAAGTTTATCAACTGTTTTATCGCTGAGACTCAGCTTAATATATAATTCACATCATCGAATCATCCCTGCACTACGGGCCAAGAATATTTATTAGTATCACCAATGGTCATGATCATACCAACAACTGTCCATCAATGCACTGCGGGCCAATGATAAATTTTACCACATCATCAGTAACATTACGGTCATGATTATACCGAATAATCCCTGGTCATAATCATACCAAGTCCATCTATGCACTACAGGCCACAGATGACTTTCAACATAATATAAACATGAGGATGATGACAATAATATAAGAATTCAATAAAACAAGTTCAATGATAAATTTTTAAAGATTTATAATTTAATTTATCTAGAAATCAATAACGTCCAAATTGTTAACATGATACTGCTTTATGGAGTAAAATTCAAGAATAATATTGTACCAAAAATAATTTAGACCGTAAATAAATTAATTTTTATCATGAATAGTACCTCGAGTGAATAGTACTCGAGTGAATAGTATCCCGTGAATAGTACTTCAGAAATAATAATCTCGTGAATAGTACTCCGGCATGAAAAAGTTAAAACTTATCAAGAATGCTTAGAATAATATTTTCATGAAAAAATACTAGATGAAGCGCAAATATCAAGAATATTCTACTAATTTCATGGAGTATAGAAGCTAAAATTTTAACAAAACGAGTATAGAATTCGAAATATGAAACGAAATAATATTACTTACATACTACAAAGTATGGAAGAAAGTATTATTTTAAGCGAATATTGGACAAAAATAACATCCCTTACGAATACGAAAGAAATAATACCCCTTACCTTAGTAGGAGATTGGATACTGAAATAGTGTAGTAACAGAATACTCTTCTGCTTTCTCTCTGATTCTCTATCTATAGAATTCTCTTGTGAGTCGTAGTGAATTGGTGAGAATGAAAGAAGAAATAAGCTTCTATTTATAGAAGATTTCTAGCTTAGCCCTTGCAATGTGAAGAGGCAAGTGGCTTGACAACTGGTGATGTGAAAAGAAAACTGGTTTGATGCCTGTAATGTGAAACGACAATTGGTCGACGCCTATAATGTGAAACGATAATTGGTCGACGCCTGTAATGTGAAACGACTATTGGTCGACGCCTGTAACGTGAAACGATAATTGGTCGACGCCTGTAATGTGAAACGACTATTGGTCGACGCCTGTAACGTGAAACGACAATTAGTCGACGCCTGCAATGTGAAACGACAATTGGTTCGACGCCTATAATATGAAACGACAATTGGTTCGACGCCTATAATATGAAACGGCAAGTGGTTTGATGTCTGGTAAAGACAATTACTATTGGTAAAAGTGACTCTTAGATGATGATATATGGGCCCCTACAGAATAAACCAAACTTACCACAAACGTCTCATAACAGACTTCTTATTTATATCAAAGATTGAATAAATATTATCACAAATCATTTTATCTTCAATCAACACATTTTTAATCTTCCAACAATTATTCATCATTAATATTATAACTCACAATATTTAACAACCAGATTATTTCCAGAAAAGAGGGGGCTTTTCGATAAGGATTTCTCCCTATTGACGCGTAATTAGGTGACCAAACCTCTCCTCGACAGAACTTTCTAGACGTCGTCAATATTGCAAATAATAATATGAATAACTTTGTCTTCTCAATTATTGATTTAATAATATAAAAAATTATGTAGATGATATTGTGACAATAATTGAATCAATAATATGAAATACTATGTAGCAATTATTGTAGCAATAATTGAGTATAACTGAGTGGCTTCTTACGTAAGCATCAATAATCAATACCGTGTGCTACTATACAACCACGCATATTACTGTATTTTTACCACCGGATATTTCAACAGTTAACGGTAAAACTTTAGCCGTTATTTTCATAAAAAGATAATTCTGTCATTTTCTAACTCCAACAATAATTCTGTTGTGGGGTCCACTAATGATTGTGTCATCGTACGAATATTCTCCGACAAAAAAAATATTCCCCGACCAAACGAAGATTTTATAACAACTTATTTACCTTGCAAAATTTATAAATATTACCCACAACTATAACATTATATCAAATCCACACCATAATAATTAAAAAATATTTCGAGAAAGTTAAATCTTTATTCAAAAATTTTGGGGTCTTACATGACATGTCACATAATATCCCCATACTCTGACCGACCAATTAAATACCAAATAAACTTAGGTAGGTCATACTAGCAAAGGAATTCCTCGTCCCTCCCCTCCTAGTTCTTGTCTCACATCTCAGCCATGGATCATATCCCTAAACTTTGATACCAACTGTGACGTCCCCAAAATAGATATACATCACTCATCTTGAGTCGCCAAATACAGGGTACAAAATTCAATACAACTTAATAATATAACTGTCATGTAAAATACGACAAAACATAAACTAAGAGTTTTAAAACGAGTATTGTCTTCTAAATAGTATTCAACTCAAATGGTGTCCTCAATATAATTATTATCACACTATTTCATACAATAGTGAGGACTACTAATGCTATAATCTGGACCGTCACTCCGTTCCCCGACTAGTCCCGGCTACGTTCTCTTTTTTTGAAGAGGACAATGAAAGCAAAAGGGTGAGCTCAATTAGCCCAGTAAAAATATTATGACTAAGATAATGCAGAATAATTTATCGTTAGCCTTCAATAGTGTTAAACTGATAAAATATAATAAACATCAAGTTTAACTACAGCGGAATAAGCAATCTATTAGAAGAGTCAAGTAGAGAATAAAATCTACTATCTTCTATGATTTAAAAGGTTTTTCATCACTTTTATCGCTGAGACTCAGCTTAATAAATAATCCACATCATCCCTGCACTACGGCCAAGGATATTCATTAGAATCATGACCACAAATTATCCATGCACTACGGGCCAAGGATATTCGTGTATTCATCAATGGTCATGATCATGCCAACAACTGTCCATCAATGCACTACGGGCCAATAAGGACTTTTACCGCATCATTTGTAACATTACGGTCATGATTATACCGAATAATCCCTAGTTATAATCATACCAAGTCCATCTATGCACTACAGGCCACAGATGACTTTTAACATAATATAAACATGAGGATAATGACAATGATATAAGAATTCAATAAAACAAGTTCAAGGATAAATTTTTAAAGATTTATAATTTAATTTATCCAAAAATTAATAACGTCCAAATTATCAACATGATATTGTTTTGTGGAGTAAAATTCAAGAATAATATTGTACCAAAAATAATTTGAACCGAAAACGAATCAATTTTTATCATGAATAGTACTCCGGTGAATAGTACTCGAGTGAATAGTATCCCGTGAATAGTACTTCAGGATTAGTAATCCCATGAATAGTACTCAGGCATAAAAAAGTTAAAACCTATCAAGAATGCTCAGAATAATATTTCCATAAAAAGATACTGGATGAAACGCAAATATCAAGGATATTCAACTAATTTCATGGAGTATAGAAGCCAAAATTTTAACAAAACGAGATTCAAAATCTGAAACGAAATAATATTACTTACATACTACAGAGTATGAAAGAAAATATTATTTCAAGTAAATATTGAACAAAAATAACATCCCTTACCTCAAAATAACAGTATTTCTGATCGAAATATCGGATGTAAAACTGAAGAAAACTTGCACTGAATAGCAACTCTCAAAGTATTTAAATACTCACAAAAATACGCTCGATAATATAGAGAGAAAGAAAACTTGTTTCTGGTGTGATTTTCAATTCTAACCTAAGCGCCTATTTATAGAAAAATGTTAGAACGCCAAAGGAGACTAAAATAATAATATATCATTTCTTTTCTTCTACGCACCAACCATCCAAGACCAATCATCTCAGCCTGCCAATTCTGAAAAAAAAAAAAGCAGCCCACATGTTCAAAAAACAAAAGTGGGTCCCACCCAATTTTAATAAAAATTATTTTATTTTCTGAGCTTCAGAAATTCATAATAAATAGCCCTTTTATCAGAAAAATTCGAATCTCATGTCTATTCCATAGAAAATTTAATTCTCTACAACTTTATAAGTTTAAGTTTTTCCAAATTCTAAACAGAAAATATCTGAAATCCACAAACGGATAATTTTCAATACCTCATAAAATATATAACAAATCATACGTTAATTTTTAACAATTCTAAATTTGTGAGCATATACTCAACTTATATATGCATTACATATCCAAAAATCACAACGATCCAATGGTCGAATTAAAATTATAACTCACACAATAGAGCTTTAAGAACACCGATTTGATTTTTTAATACTTTCAATCCGACAAAATACTGATAAAATATCTCAACATTAATTCCTTCATTTATAACCACATAAAATAAATATTTTTCTATCCATCATTTATGTCCACATAAAATAAATATTTCCTTATCATATAAATTAAAAATTAATTATTCACAAATAATATTACAGAATCACAATAATAACAACCAGGCCGTTCCCAAGAAAGAGGGGGCTTTTCGATAAGGATTTCTCCTTACTGACGCGTAATTAGGTGACCAAACCTCTCATTGACAGAACTTTCTAGACATTGTCAATAATGCTATCTAATAATATTATTCAAATAATATGAATTATTGATTTGATAATGAAAAATACTGTGTAGTGATAATTATTGAAACAACAATAATATAAAATATCAACGCAGCAATTATTGAATCAATAAAATAAAATATTGAACAGTAATTACTATAACAATTATTAAGTAGTGCCTTCTTACGTAAGAATTTATAATTCAATAATATTGTGCAATACCGTGTGCTACTGTGCAACAACGCGTATTACTGTATTTTAACCACCAGGTATTCTAACAGTTAACGGTAAAACTTTTACCGTTATTTTATAAAAATATATTTTTATCATTTTCTCAATCCGACAATAATTTCGTTGTGGGGTCCACCAATGATTGTGCCGTCGTACGAATATTCCTTGTTAAAACGAATATTCCCCGACCAATCGAATATTATATAACAACTTGCGTACTTTACAAAATTTATAAATATTACCCACAACTATAACATTATTTTAAATTCACTCCATAATATTCAAAAATGATATTTATAGAAAATTCATCTTTATTCATAAAAGTTGGGGTCTTACAATTGAATAAAAAGAACTAAGCTCATGTCTTCAATCCTCCAATATTGTAGATGAGAGAATGTAGTAGATGATTGAATGAATAAAATCCTGATTATCATCGTCTATTTATAGTGCTAGAAAAATTTCTAAATCCTATGGGAAGTAGAAATCCAAATCCTAAAAGGAATTACAAATCATAACTAGTTTCAATAAAGAAATAGAATCTAATTTCGAAATAAATCTTAGTATAAAGTAAATCCTAAATCTAATAGAAATATCAATTCAATTCCATGTAGAAATCTGCTAAAATATGTTTTTAGAAACTTTCCAAAAATCCAAGATCTCCCAATTTTCCCACTCAAATTCGCCCATATTTTATGTTGTGACGTCCTTTGGTAAAAGGGCCATAACTTTTGATCCGGGAGGAGTTACAGGGCCTGCTACCTATCAAAACGAAGATATCGACGAGATCTACAACTTTTATTCTTTGAGATTGACATATTCTGGCTAAATCAATGTCAAAATTGGGCTCCAAGTGACTATTGTGTAAATTGTAACTTTCAAACTTTGAGGTTCAACGTCTGTTTAGTAAAAAGATCATAACGTTTTTTCATATGAACTCCAATTGGGACGATTCAAGATGTTCCGAAAAGCTAAGGAAGGGCTCTAAAATAAAATCTAAGTCCCAAGTTAAGACCATGCATCCAACTTAATGCTAAAAACCCTACAATTTTTTCCTTTTTTCCTTATTTCAGCTTCAATTCTTCCTGAAATCATTAAACACCTTAATAAGCTCATATACACATGAAACATGCAATAAAACTAAACATAAAGGAATCAAAATAAATGAATAATATGCACTCATCAAATTCCCCCACACTTAGCCTTTACACGTACTCGTGTAAACTAAAAGTTTAATTTCCAGAAAAATTCTATTTAACCACTATGTCAAAAGATTTCAAGATTCAAATCATGACTTTTAACACTAAACTCACAGAAATCTAATCAATGCCTCATCAGTTAACTCATAATGAACAACCTTACCATTTCACCAACGAACTTTATTAAACCAACCTGTAACCACATAAGAAACTTTCCTACAGTCCACATACTTACTCAACTTGGTTATTATGGAACAAAAACCGTGTACACTAACTCGCAACCAAGAACAAATTTTTCTTGCTTTTTAATTTTTTCATAGAACCTTTTCTTTAGCACAGATGAATGTATTTTCATACTTTTCTCGTATTTTTTTTTCTTTTCTTGACATATGCAATGTCCCCTTTTCTTAGGCTTTTCAGAGTTACCCATTAGTGAACTTTCCACCAACGACTCCCAAACTAGATGATCTTAGGGCGCTAGGTGTAAAGACACCCCTAGGGCTTACTTATTCAAGTAACAAAGGCCACAAAAGTTAACTAGTCAAGCTGCTTTTATCCAACACACTTTTCAGCGTGAATATCGATGCTTCCCGAGGCTTGAATACCCAGTTATTTCGCACAATGGACATTGAAGCATATTTTCAATTTTTATTTTTTCCTTCTCTTTTGTTTCTTTTTTTCATTCATCATTTTTTTCACATGGTTCTGCAACAACATAAGCAAGTTAAACAGTTCTAAGTCATGAAATCAATGCACATAGACAACTCCACAAATAACTTAGCCAAATAAATATGTTTCTCATATTCAAGTACTCATATATCACAAATTAAATGTAAATCAATTACTATGGATCATGGCTTAGTTTTCATCATTCATCAACTAATTAAGCATCAAGCAGAATCTAAATTTTTGCATCGATTTTCAATCTTTGACTTTAATCTTTTTAACACATAGCCAAATAGAATCATGAAACCAAAATTTTCAAAAGCATTAATTTTTTCAAATTCCCCATCAAAATCGGATCATTATCCCCTAATAAAATAAAAACATAAATCTTCCCCCACACTCAAACCTTACATTGTCCCCAATGCAAGAAAATCATGTAAAAAAGAAAATACTACTAGATAACATGCAATAAAAAAAACTAAAAGGTGAAGGGATAGAAAAATCAAATCTGAGATCTTGGGTTGCCTCCCAAGCAGCTGCCCTTATTTATTGTCATTGGATTGACATCATCCTTGTCATCCTATCTAATTGGACTTGTGTACTTCAAGTGGACTGGTAACAGTGTCAAGTCATTAGGAGCATCCTTCATATCCTGATTTTGCTCCATTCCAACCAACAAATCCTCCTTGTATAATTGTATTTGATCAAAAGATTCCTGCACTATAGAGTCAACAACATCAATAGAAAAAATATAATTAATATTACCAAGATACCTTTAAACTTCATATATGCTAAACTGGACATGTGCCTCATCCAATTCCATAGTTAAGGTCCCATGGTATGTATCATGTAGTGCTTTTGTTGTTTGCACCAATGTATCATCTATATCATCTTTGTAAAGATCTGCAGAACTTATCAAATTGTTCTCCTCTTCCTCTTGTTCATCCTTTTCATACTTTGAATACCTGATTTCTTCTTCAAATACAGTAGTAGCCTCAAGCACTTCCAAGCGATTTCCACTAGTGAACACCTCATCATCTTTAAGTTCTTGTTCCCTATTTGCCACTTCTTCTAGGAATTTTTCATTAGACTCTATATACCACGTTGAATTCTTTTCAACTTTCCAATTCCTTGTTAGAACTTGGGGAAAAGGTAGTTCCGGTTCACAAGTTGAAAGAGGTGAAATTTGTGCTTGAGTACATCACTATTGCATGTTTCACTATAATCGGACCTGCTTTGTATTGACTTTCCTTGCTGCTGATCCTCTACACCACATCTCAATGTTATGACACTTACATTTTCAACAGTTTAAGAAAGTGACATTCCTACTATAGTTGCAAGCTGACCAATTTGGTCCCTCAAATCTTGAACAGAAGTTCTTGTCTCCTGCTGAAATTGTTGTGTCTGACTCATGAACTGTTGTGTTTGGTTTATGAATGCCTTGAACATATCCTCCATAGATGTCCCAGAATTGATAGGTACTTCTTGGTTTTCTATGTGCTCCTGAGGTTGTGCTTGCTGAAAACCTTGCATATTCCTTGCAGCCATTTGTTGAACTAAAGTAGTTAAATCAGAAATCTGCTGATCCAAGTCTCTCGTGCTTACCCCATTTACCCTTTGTGGTATGTGATCCATCTTAGTTTCATACTGTTGTGAGTTAGCTGCTATATTTGCAATTAAGTTCCTTGCAGCTTTTGGAGTCTTGTCTACTAGTGCTCCTCCACTTGATGCATCAATCATGCTTATTTCCATTGGTAGCAACCCCTCATAGAAGTACTGGATCAAGTAATGTTCATCAATTCTATGAGGTGGACAGTTGGAACACAACTTCTTGAACATTTCCCAATACTCATAGAGATTCTCTCCATTGAACTGTCTGTTCAACATATCTCCTTTCTTATATCGACAACTCTTGATGCAGGAAAATACCTCTCCAAGAATAACCTTTGCATATCAGTCCATGATCGTATTGATCCTGAAGATAGATAGTATAACCAGTCTTTAGCCAAATTTGCTAATGAGAATGAAAAAAGTTTAAGCTTGATCTGCTCCTCTGCCACTCCTTGTGCTTTCATCGTGGCACACACCACATGAAACTCCTTTAGATGCTTGTATGGATTTTCACCTGTAAGACCACGAAAAATAGGTAAAAGACTAATTAGTCTAGAGTTAAGTTCAAAAGTAACATCTAAAGTAGGATACTCCATACAAAAAGATGGTTGAGTCAGATCAGGAGTAGTCAGTTCTTTCAAAGTTATATTATTTTGTGGCACCGCCATCTCTTCCGCTTCAAGTGATGGAAAAAGAGCTTCTTTTATATTTGCAATTTTCTCTATCTCTTGATCAAAATTTAAGTCAATAAAGTTAGATGATTGAGTCATAAAACAAAAAGAAAAAGAAAATAATAAAAATAAACGAAAACAAAGAATAAACAAAGCAAATAACACTCCCCGGCAATGGCGCCAAAATTTGGGAGCTGTCGTTTACACTCCTAAATTAACCTCACTTTCACTTTACAAATTGAAATAATTAGCACAGTAATAAGTAAGGATCGATCCAATAGAGAGTGATTTATTTTATATTTATTCTATGATTTCTAATGAAAATGGGATTTTGAATTAATTAACTAAATTAACAAGAATAAACTAATATGAATAAACAATGAATAAAAAGCTTCAGTTCTTCAGTTCAGTATCACCTTTTTACAACAATAGATTAATCAAGTGTAACATTATTTACCCTTTAATGAAACTAATAGCCCTAGGTAACAACAAGGTCTGCTACTCGAAACTCCCCTTACATTGTCACTCAATGAAACAAGCTCTTCACAAGATTCTAACCATTATATAACCTAAAATAAGATCTCTAGATTTAATATAATAGCAGCATTAAGAACTAGGGAATTAGACTATTCCATGCAACAAACACATAAGCTCAGATTATTTAACTTGTCTTCTGATAATCATAGCAATACTCAATAGTTTGTCCACAATCAGGTATTACTAATTACTACTTGTGATTAGGAACAATATCAATTACACGTAATATTATATCTTAATCTAGCATATGATATTCATTAACCAATTCAATGTTGTAGAAATCAAATTAGTTAAGCCAAATAGCATTTAGAAATTAAATCAGATTATTAAGAATGAATTTTATGTGAGAAAGAATAAAGAATGAATACTCAATTAACCATTAATTATAAATAAGGTTCAACATCCCTTAGAACTGAATTAAAAGAACTTAGCTCATGTCTTCAATTCTCCAATATTGTAGATGAGAGAATGTAGTAGATGATTGAATAAATAAAACCCTGACTATTATCCTCTATTTATAGTGCTAGACAAAGTCCTAAATCTTATGGAAAGTAAAAATTCAAATCCTAAAAAGAATTACAAATCATAACTAGTTTCCATAAAGAAATATAATCTAATTTGGAAATAAATCTTAGTATAAAGTAAATCCTAAATCTAATAGAAATATCAATCCAATTTCATGTAGAAATCTGCTAAAATCTATTTTTAGAAACTTTCCAAAAATCCAATATCTCCCAATTTTTCCTCTCAAATTCGCCTATATTTTCTATTGCGACGTCCTTTGGTAAAATGACCATAACTTTTGATTCGGGAGGAGTTACGGGGCTTGCTACCTATCACAACAAAGATATCGAGGAGATCTACAACTTTTATTCTTTGAAATTTGACATATTCTGGCTGAATCAGAAATTGGGCTCCAAGTAACTACTGTGTAAATTGTAACTTCCAAACTTTGAGGTTCAACGTTCGTTTAGTAAAAAGATCATAACTTTTTCATATGAACTCCAATTGGGACGATTCAAGATGTTCTGAGAAGCTAAGGAAGAGCTCTAAAATGATATCCAAGTCCCAAGCCAAGACCATGCATCCAACTTAATGCTAAAAATCCTGCAATTTTTCTCTTTTTCTTTATTTCAGTTCCAATTCTTCCAGAAATCATTAAACACCTTAATAAGCTCATATACACACGAAACATGCAATAAAACTAAACATAAAGGAATTAAAATAAATGAATAATATGCACTCATCATTTATTCTACCACAAAGCACGCCAATTTCTGTCCTTCAACTACCATTAGCAGCCGACCACCCAAGATCAACCGACTCAACTCCGCTACTCAATCAACCACCCTACCAATGCCTCCTTGAACTTATGCACAATCCTCTGACTCTAACTCAGATATGTCGTAGTCTACTCCTAATCCTCCATTACTAATACTTCTCTTTGTATGATTATCCAATTTGTTTTAATTGTTATCCGACTTAGGATGGTTATTCCAATCTCGATCTTTGGTATTCTCTGAAGATGGTGCATTTGGCATCAGGCTCCCCATGGTTTCTTCCATTGTGATGAACTTTTCTGCTCGGTCAAAAGCTTCAGCCAAGTGGCTAAGTCCTTCGAGAATTGAATATTATACTTTTCATCAACTTCTTTTTCCTCCCCACATCCAACCCCATGGTGAAGTACCCGAGGGCCTGAGGTTCATTCAATTTGTCACCATTTCCACTGCCTCTCGGAACCTCTTCACGTATTAACTCAAAGTTTCATTGGAGTATTGCCTTAGCTGCATCAGAGAGGCCGTCGACTTCCCCTCTCCTCTTATTGCTCCTGAAGCAACCGTAAAACTTTTCACAGAGTTTTTTCCATGATGAGATCGAGTTTGGGGCCATCGATGTCATCCACTGTTGGGCCTGCTTCCTGAGGGTAGCGATGAACAACTGACACTTTGCAGCATCAGAATAGTCGTAGAACTTCATAAGCCGATCATATGTCTGGCTATGATCATACGGATATCCGGTGCCATCATATCTCTCCATGTGTGGGGCCTCCTTATTGGGGTCAGCCTGAACCCAATCGATCTTTGGGGAAAAATCGGTATATGCTTTTCTGGTTGACCGATGCCAGTTTTTGCTCCAGTTCTGCCACCTTTCGAGCAAGGGCTTCGGACTCATCTTTCCGGTTGGATGACTTATGCCTATCCTAATCGTGCTCCGAAAAGGCCACCCATCGTCTCCGTTCGGACCTCCCTAGCCCTTCGCTACTTCCTTCTTAAGAGCAGCTCCTGCGCCTGCTATTCTCGTGACGAGAACCGTCCGAACGATGTGTCCTGGATTGGTTGTCTAACAATACCTCACGACGCCAGTTATAACTGGAATAGACATCCTCGCCACCAAATAATAGTGCCATCTATGCATCTAGTTCTTTCTGCTGAAGAGTTTTCATGCATCTTCCTGACCAGGATCAACTCTCTTTTGTTCTGATCCTCCCGCTTCAAGTTCCGGTCTTTCTGGGTGCTTGTTTGGGATGGAATATCCTCGACACGACTATTGTGGCTTGTCGCCTTCTTTGTAGCTGAGAATAATTATCGTCTGACTGGAGCCTTCCTTGGGCCCACCGAATGACTGTTGCCCCCGAGCCTGCCTGAGACACTATCAGATGGTCCTAACTGGTCTTTGGCTGAACCCCTAGGTTGTGCCGATGGGTTGGCCATCGATTTCCCCCGTTCGAAAACGGTCTCATGTGTCGCCATAACTTCACTTAAGAATTTGGGTGATTGAAAAGAATTATCTAGCACTAAAAGGCCCTCCTTCTGGCGCAAATGTTAACGCCAAAATTCGTCCACGCACTCAATCACGAATAGCGCGTACAATCTTGTACAGAAACGAAGTCACGCGGAGAAACTTGGCGGCCTAGGCCGCCGGGGTATAGTTTCGGTATGAGAATAAGTACAGACTGTAATAAGGTTAACAATGGAGGTTTAAAGTTTTAGTGCTGAAAAATTATATTGTGTACCTGTGAACCAAGATATAGCCTTGTATTTATAGTGATCACACCTCCTTCTCCATGTCCGCCCCCGAGTTGGAATAGAATTGAATTGAATATCCTTAAAGAAAGAAGTCGAACATTATCTTGACTCTTTCTTTAAGAATTGAAAATTAAATATAACTAGGAATCTTAGGTGCTGTTTGTTTACATCTAATTACCTCTTAATGGACTGTCTTTTATTTGCTAAGAGGCATGATGCTGTTTTTTTTTTCTTGTTACCTCTGAATACCTCTTAATCGGTAGACAGAAAATGAAATCTTAATAATTAAGAGGTACCTCTTAATGAATTTTTTTTGATAATTTTTTTTATATAAATATATTCAGCAATATTATGCACTCATTTTTATTAAATTGAATATTTAAAATTATTAAATAAAATTTTACCATTTAAAATGGTAAAATAGTGTCATTAAGAGACAACTTAATTCTTAATTATTAAACAATTTTTTAGATTCAGACTTCATAACCATTCAGATGATCTAATTTACTAAGACATCATAATCATTCAGATCTTAATTCCCAGATTTATCAAACACAACCTCAGATTCCTTAAAATTCAATCTCCTACCCAAAATATTCGACTACGAGAGGTAGGTTCCCCTACGTGGTTTGTGGCCCATCGAATTATCTGGGTCCAATTAATCATGTACCAACACCAGTCCTGATTCATGAAAATATATTAGATCAAAATTGTAGCAGGCAGTTCATTCTCTTGAACGACACCGACAAATTTATAACTAAATAAATTAAAATATTTCAAAAAGTAAAATAATATCAAAGATTAAGAATTTACATAACGATAATTTAGATAAGAAGCTAAAACCTATTAAATATTTTAATATATACATAACACTTCGATTCAAAGATGGTGCACCAAGAGTTTTTGCATTCGATACAGAACCAGTGTGGTTCGGTGCGGTGTACCATTGATTGAACAAACGTATACCATTACCGCATCACATTTCTCGCGATTTATTTATTTTTGTACAAAAATTGCATTGGGCAAGTTATTGGTTCAGTTAAAAACTGGTCAGTTTGCCTCAGTTTGACCGATTTCAAATCGGTTTCGGTTATTGTCATCCTTACATTTAACCTTTTAATTCAATTTGCGTTCAGAAAGAAAAAACTTTTATTCAATTTGAAGGCATGATACAAAATTTAGGGGAATAGTATTTACACATTTATTTTAATACTTTCACATAATTATTTCTCACATGAAAGTGAATTTTACTTTATACTCACTAATATTAATGGCACACATTTTGTGTTTGTGCAATTAAAAAAATTTTAAATAAATTTTGAGGAAATGAATGAGAATATATCATAGAGAAAATAGGGATTGATAAAGGAGTGGGAGGAAAAAAAAAAAAGAGAGAGAGCGAGAGAGAAAATAAGAATTAATATGGATAGAGATGATAGAAAAGAAAATACAAAAAAGCTTCACAAAATTATTAGCATAAGAGTGGTTACTTTTTCTTTCTGCTTTATAAATAATGATACTAGTATCCGGGGCACACGAGTTGCGTGTGGGAGTCATATTATTTTAAATTTTGTTAGTTTAAAATATTACTAAAATTAAATTAATCTATATAAATTTTGAACTAAAGTTTTTCACAATTTAACTTCAAAAGGTTAGAATAAGATTCTTTTATAGAACGGAAAAATATGTGAGAGAAGCACTTAAAATCAAAATTTAAAACTAAAAACACCATCACAAATTCAATACCATTGTAGAGAAATAGTAAATCTCATTAACGAAAATGAAAATAGAGATTAAAAATGAATATATATATATATATATATATATATATATATATATATATATATATGAGAATGATCTATAACATGTATTTGTTATAAATTATAAAATAAGTAAATAGCATCTTAATTGTCCATTCTAATTATCAATTGACACGCCGTCCGCTATTAATTATAGTGGACGGATATTTGCCACCAATAGGCCCATTATACCCCAAAAGTTAAAACCCACCGATCACTCACTTGCTGCATGCAGTCCAAAAAGTTTTCAAAAACCCATTTCCTCTATTCTCTCTACAGAGTCCTGAGTCTATAAAGGGAAAACTCATCTCCTCTCCTCTATACCCCTCTTTCTTCCGGAGCCTGTAAAGAGAAAACCATCTTCTCTCCTCTATACCACTATTTCTTCCTATTAAGTACTGAGCGTCTCTTAATTCGCTTCAGATTCCGGCAGTTCCAACCCACGGGGGTCAGTTTGTTCAGTACAATATTTTTGGGAATTTATCGAGGTGACAAATAAATACCGGTCTCCGATTATGCCTATTAACCGCGGTGCTTATGGCATCGTCTGGTATTTTATTAATTCCATTGATTTCTATTAAGTTCTGATTAGTTTTTTTTTTATTTTGATATGAGCTTGAGTTTAAAACTGAAATGATTGATGTTTGTTTATTGATTATGAAGCTCAATACTTAACACGGACACAAATGAGATGATTGTGATTAAGAAGATAGCCAACACTTTTGATAATTACATGAATGAGAAGCGAACCTCTGGGAGATTAAGCTTCTTCGTCATTTGGATCATGAAAATGTTAGGGCCTGAATGGGGTATTATGGTTCAAAATATTATTTAATCCCATTCGCTAGAAATTCGAGCGGATGCCGGGTTCTTTGTTTTAATCCCAAATCTTGATAATTATGATGGATGGTAGAGATATTATTTGTCAATTTTTGATCCATAGAAAATAGATTATTATTGCCCATATATATATATATATATATATATATATATATATATATATATATATATATATATATATATACACACACACACACGGTCCTCTTTTCCCGCTAACTTTAAATACCGAACCAAAAATAAACCGGCTATAGCGATAATTTTTTAAGTTATGACAACGGTTCGAATCGTCGCCATAGCATGTCGTCGCTAAAAAAATGGTCATTTGTGATGGCCAAAATCCATCACAAAAAGTAGGAAAACCATCACTAAATGTTTACGTGATGGCTTTAAGCATCACAATGGCTATCTTGTATACGTCCATCATGAAAGGTTTTACGTGATGGTTTTAGAAATCACGCAAACGCTTAGTGCTTTTGTGATGATTAATACAATCACATTAACACGTAATCTATTGTGATTGTCAAAGTCATCACAAAAAAAACAAGACTTTAGGGATCAAATGTAATAACGTGAATCTCTATTTACGTATAATTTATTTCACTTTATTAATTGTATCTATATTAATTGTATCAAATGATACTTGTAGGTTTCGAACCATTTTCTCATTTGCAAACTAAATAACGAGTATTACCACTACACCACAGCCCAAATCATGATTATAATTTTAAAACAAAATATAAAAGGAAACATATGTGAGTTGACTTACTAAACAAAATTACTTCCACACAAAATTTGGTGATTGCAATGGCAGTCACAAATACTCTATAATGATGGTAAAATTAGTCATCACTAAGAGCCATCATATATTTTATTATTTTGTGATGGCTTGAAAATTTTATCACAAAATACCTTCTTTTTGTAATTACAAATAAAAGTCGTAACAAAAATCTATGTTTTTAATGATTGTCACAGTCGTCATAAAATATTGTTTTGATTATTTCTTACATTAAAATATTAGTGATAACTTAAATGCAATCACGAAAAAAGGTATATCTATAAGTGATGACTTAGTGCGTCACAAAAAGAAAATTTATTTTGCGTAAAAATATTGGTGTAATTGAAATGGTCATCACAATTATAGTACATTGATGGCAAGATTAGTCATCACTAAGAGCCATCATATATACTATTATTTTGTGACTGCTTAAAAAGTCCATCACAAATTACTATCATTTGTGATTGTTTTTAAAAATTGTCACAAAGTTCCGTCACGTATTTTTGTTTTTCTAGTAGCGACGAAAAAAACCGTCGCTATAGCATGTTCGTTTTTTGTTCACTATTTAAGGTTCGCTGGAGAAGGGGACCGTATATATATATATATATATATATATATATATATATATATATATATATATATAGAGAGAGAGAGAGAGAGAGAGAGAGAGAGGATCTAAAGCATACAAAATAAAAAAATAATAAAAGATGCTCGCTTGATGACAAAGTAATACTCTTATATATAGTCAAAGCTTGATAACAAAAAAAAGTAATTGCTTAGATTTAATTCCTCCGATCTAGATGCATAATATATAGCACTATGTTTCTGATGCATACCCCTTTCTTTTATATACCCTGTTCACCACCTTTAACGATGGACCGGGCAACGGTTTGGTCTATCGCTATAGAATAGATAAACGATTTGTATGTTATGGCGACGGCTCGATGCGTCGTTAAAAGCTAAGACGACGGTTCCCTGATATATGCGACGGACCGAACAATTGTCCAGTCCGTTGCTAAAGGTGATGAGCATGGTATGTTAAATAAATGGGTATACACTTGATACTCTCCGTAATATATAGAATATCTATTAATTATACTCGATTAATTCCAAAAGAAAAGAAATTATACTCCACTCCATATGCACATAAAAGCTCATCTAACATATTGTATGAGAAATTAAACAAATCAAGATTTATCAACGACGTCGTATCACAAAAAATCCCACTCAATTCAAAAATCATGAAATAAAAATATTGAGTGTAAGGAGATGGTAATTCCAATCTTCGCCTTTTATATTAAAAGCAAAAATAACAAGTTCAACAAAAATCAAACAAATTACATAAGCAAAATAAGCTGACGAGTAAATCTTCCAAATCAGATGAGAATGATAGAATATATTTTATTTCAGTTAATTTTCATAATTATCTTTTAGATTGATTGACCATATCTTTTGTATAGTTGGCTCTCTTAATTTGTAGCGATTGATATCTTGTAATTATAATTATCCTAGCCTAGAATTATGCTAATGATTATTGTATATTAGGAACGCTTGTTCAAGGAAATGAGAACACAGAGAATTCCTTTTACTTTCATGGTATCAAAGCCATAGAAAAGAAACCTCTCCTCCTCCTTCTTCCTCTTCTTCTTCATCATCATCTCTTATTCTTCATCAATGGCTGAAAAGATTCATCCCGCCACCACCATAACAAACATCAAAATAGCCATTCCCCTTACACTAGATTAAGAGTCTGCTAAATACATTTATTGGAAGACTTTATTCACAATCCATGCTAAAGCCACACTCACCTACGAGCACATCGTGCCACCACCGGTCGATGATAAGGCGACAACTCCGGACTCTCCTCTAAAAACTGAGGCTGCACTTCTGGCTGAGAAGGCTCATTAGGATCACATTGACAACATTGTTCGTCAATGAATTTATGGAACCATCTCCGAGGATCTCCTAAACACCATAATTGATCCTGACGACACGGCTGCTGATGCTTGGAACCGTTTGGCGAAATTGTTCCAGGAAATAAGACTTCTCGGGCAATCCACCTCGAGACAAAGTTCACAACCACTAATTTGCATGACTTTCCTGATGCAAAGGCGTTCACTCGTCGCCTCAAGGTGTTGGCCGATCAGTTGGCCAATGTCGGAGCCAAGGCCTCTGACCAAAGATTGGTGCTGCGTCTTCTCACTAGCTTAACCGAGGCATATGACGGTTTTGTGATGGTGGTTCAGAACATGAAACCTCTACGGACGTTCGCTCAAGCACGATCGATGCTGCTTCTGGATGAAACCACTAAGGCTGAACGAGCCAAACTCGACTCAGGTTCGACCTCTGCTCTTTTCATGAATTCCAATACTGATAATTTGAACAATAATGGACAGTAACAGGAGACGGGTCAGTACAGGAATTCAAGCTATAAGGGTAGGAAGAACAATGGCAAAAATCGCGGTGGACACAACCAACGCAACCAACAGACCCGCGGTGGTCGTGGTGGCGACAATCGCAACCAACAGCGGCCTCCACAGCAGCAGCAGCAGGCCTGGAATTTCCCACCTTGGGGCGAGTGGGTCCCTCAACCGTGGGCCACCCCACCGTGTCCTTATCCCACCGCCCTTGGGGTGTCCGTCCACCAATGGCGGCAAGGCAGCAGGGTGTCTTGGGTGCTCGTCCTTCTCAATTGTTCTACACCACAACTCCGACTCCAAGTGTTTATGCTCCAACAGACATTGATCAAGCTATACACACTCTCTCTTTGAACCAGTCAGACGACAATTGGTATATGGACACTAGAACGGCGTCTCACATGACCGCTAATCCAGGTACTCTCACGCCTTATTTTAATTTGAGCAAAACTAATGGAATAATTGTTGGTAACGGTAGTATGATTCCAATTCGTGGTTATGGTAATACCTCCCTTCCCAAAACAAATCCACCCTTGCACCTCCAAAATGTTTTACATGCTCCTAACTTGATTAAAAACCTTATTTCGGTACGTAAATTTACTAACGATAATATGGTTTCCGTTGAATTTGACCCCTTTGGCTTTTCTATGAAGGACCTACAGACGAGGCGCAAACTTCTGTGATGTGAGAGCACGAGAGAGCTCTACCCTTTCACCACCAAAAATTGGGCTATTTCATCTTCAGCACCTTCTGCTTTTACAATCATTTCTCCTAGAATTTGGCACTCCCGTCTAGGTCATCCAGGAGATGCAATTCTTAGTACTCTTCGCAAAAATAATTTTATTAGTTGTAATAAAGCCCGTAAATTTTTTTGTTCATATTGTCCCCTTGGGAAGTTTGTTAAATTGCCCTTTTATGATTCTTTATCTTTCACTACTATGCCTTTTGATATTGTTCATAGCGATTTGTAGACGTCACCTATTCTTAGCTTATTCGGCCATCGTTATTATGCATTATTTCTTGATGATTACACTAATTTTTTGTGGACTTTTCCTTTTTCTATCAAATCACAGGTTCACAACATTTTTCTTTCTTTTCGAGCATTCATAAAAACTCAATTTGAAAGAGAAATAAAATCATTTCAGTGTGATCATGGTAGTGAGTACGATAATGGTACCTTTCATAAATTTTGTAAACATAATGGCATGTCATTCCGTTTTTGTGTCCTCACACTTCTCCTCAAAATGGAAAAGCAGAACGAAAAATAAAATCCATAAATAATATTGTTTGTACTGTACTTGCACATTCATCTATGCCTCCCTCCTTTTGGCACCACGCTCTACAAATAGCTACTTACCTTCTAAACATCCTTCTCATAAAGGTTTTAGGCTACAAATCTCATACACAAATTCTTTATCAAAAGAATCCTTCATATTCTCATCTTAGGGTTTTCGGGTGTTTATGCTTCCCACTCTTTCCATCCACCACAATTAATAAACTCCAAGCCCGTTCAACTCCGTCTGTCTTTTTAGGATATCCTTCCAATCATAGGGGGTACAAGTGTTATCATTTGTCGGCTCAAAAAATTATCATTTCGCGTCATGTGCATTTTGATGAAACTCAATTTCCATTTTCCAAAATCCATACTCCACATACTCATACATATGATTTTTTAGAGGATGGTTTGTCTCCATTGCAAATTCATAACTTGCAACAAAAAGTCGCCCAAAATCAACTCCCTCAATCTCCTTCTCCGGCCCAGTCTCACGTGCTCACAATGTCTCCTTTGCAAAGCTGCCCTTTCCCTACAAAGAACGCCCTCACATTCTCCACCCCAGGCCCAACCCACCCCTCTATCGTCTACCTTACCAGGCTGCTATATACCACCTCATCAAAGATCTAGGCCCTCTTCTCCAAGCCCAACAGTCCCCCCTCCGTAGCCCACACCTCACTACCAACCATCAGCCCAATGAATGACTACTCGTAGTCAACATGGCATCTTCAAGCCAAATCAAAAATACCACCATGCCTTAAGTGCCGAAACTCCAAAAATCTCTCCTATCCCTCATAACCCAGTGAGTGCACTTAATGACCATAATTGGAAATCTGCTATGTTAGATGAATATAATGCTCTAATTAAAAATAAGATGTGGGATTTAGTACATCGTCCATCTCATGTGAATATAATTCGGTCAATGTGGATTTTTCGTCATAAAACAAAATTTGATGGTTCTTTTGAGAGGCATAAAGCCCGTCTTATAGGTGATGGCCGGTCACAACGAGAAGGGATTGACTGTGAAGAGACATTTAGCCTGGTTGTAAAATCGGTAACTATTCGGACAGTTCTTAGCATTGCATTGTCCAAATTTTGACCTATTCATCTGCTAGATGTCAAGAACGCATTTTTGCACGGGAACTTGAATGAGATTATTTACATACACCAGCCTATGGGGTTTAAAGACCCCATTCGACCTGATCATGTTTGCCTGTTACATAAATCTCTTTATGATCTTAAGCAAGCTCCCCGTGCCTGGTATCAATGGTTTGTTGATTTTGTTGCCACTATTGGTTTTACTCACAGCAAATCCGATCACTCACTTTTCATATATTGTCGTGGGACTGACATTGCATATATTTTATTATATGTTGATGACATTATACTCACAGCTTCTTCAGATGCTCTTCGATGTTCTATTATCTCTTTTTTCAGTGCAGAGACACCTCCCTGTTCCGCCTTAACTGAAAGGTTTTAAATAAGCAAGGATGAGCACAAATTGCCCAGCAAGTAATAAACAACAAGGGTAAAGAGTTTTATAACATGAGTTGAAATATCGATGCATCATCTCTAAGATAGTTCAAAGTTTTAAAATAATATCATGAACAAGGAATATCAAAAATTCTTAGAATAAGAATGATAATTCAATATAAATCAATAGATATATATGAATTCAAAGACTATCAATGTATCCAACTGGACAAACAATTTATACTGAGCAGTCACTAAGGGCTGTTGAACATCTACTAGAATTACCAATATTAAACTGATAACCCCCAAATCAAGTACTATAGATGATCAATCTACAATACTCCACGTTATGCATAACACCACAATAATAATATACTCATGTGTTTGGGGTTTCCAACAACATACATTCCCCTTACCATAAGGGTTGTTCAACTCAACTTTCAAGATTTCTGCACCAATCAATTGGTTTGGACAGTTTTATAAATATGCATATAGCCTAGCCGAATCACATGGCATAGACACTTTCACAATATTCAAGAACAATACCAAGTTCAACATGAATAATAGTTTTCACAAGAGTTTACATACTAGCTCATTTGAACGAGAAAGTACTATAACTTAAGGTTTGCTTACGACATTCGTCGAATAAAGTAATTCAAGAATACTTTGCATAATGTAAAGGATAGTTTAGATACTTGCACGATAAAAGTAGGGTTCAGATACTGGCTCAATATAGATTTGAGTAAGGTAAGAGAACTTGCCTCAAGCGTAGTTTACCAAAATATCACTTATCAATACATTTTCGAATCCTAACATAATATGATACGCATATAGGATATTCATTAGTTAAACATATTCGATAAACAATCCTGATATATATATCAAGTGTACACACATGACTTAATCATGAAATCTTAGACTTATGTTATTACGTAGCTCGGAACTACCGTTAGACTTCATTATTTTAAAACACTTTGTCAATTCAACTAAGATAGGTGCTAACACGCAAGGCTACCTCTGTCAGTGCGTCACGAATAGGAATAAGCATAATGAAGTTATACTAGCATGCTACATACTTCAGAAATCACAGAAGTCACTTTTCAAGTTTGCAAAATGGCGCGGCCGCGCCTGATTTGTACTAAGGAGACGCGCGGCTGCGCGGCTCCCAATTCAAACTATGGCTAAGCAGTTATTTACTTGGCCTAGCTTGCCCATCCTTACATGCGTAACATATATTAACATGTTAATGGTCCTTTCGCATCTTTCAACTTTAATCTAGGTCCCGTCTTGCATAATATGGTTCTAAGTCGGATATCTCAACAATTTAAGGCTATTTAAGGTTATGAAATCACAAAGTTCAACATGCTTGATTCGTAAACATATAAGGTAGTCATATAACTCAAATTAGACATACTTGTGAGTATTCATATCACATACGTGTTATTAACATTGTTTTGTTTTGATATATGCTTCGTTTATGCTTTCCTTGAATTATGATACCTAAATCATGATGATATATATATTTATTACACATGCGTGAGTCTAAGAGTATTATCCGACATGTTCATAACTATCAGATTTCAACCCTCAAGGTAGTATATAAACATTCACGTTTAAAGTTCAAATTTTCATTTAGTAAAACTTACTAATAAGTCTAACATGCTCATGCTTCAATATGAAATCCATGTACTTAAGTTAGTATGTCCGACATGCATTTCAGAACCATACTAACATGGTTGCAAGGTCAGAATATGCATTACTTCAAGTTCACAATTTCTAGTTTTCCAAATCTTGAAGTTTTCTTGAAAACTCAACTCAAATCAAGCTAAAACAACGTATTATGTTCAAAACAATATTTAACCACATGCTAGGGTTATTTATATGCTTAACCTAACTATCATAGCATGCTCAGAACAACATAGAAACATTAAAGCAGTATCTAGGAAAAATACCACGCGCGACCGCGCAGTATTAGGCTATAGAAGTGGCGTAGCCACGCCACTTCGATCAGACTCAAAAACATATGGCTCTGCTTCTGCACAGCCTTATCACATGTAATGCTAACTTGCAACCAGACCAGCTACCATGTTCCAAAATATGTGTACCAACTTAGATAACATAATGGCATACTATTCTACATTAATTAACAGAGATTTCATACAATTGCAAGAATTTGACCAAAACTCAAACTAAGAATAAAATAGAAATTATACCTCCTTGAAGTTTGAATTGGACTCTCCAACACTCTGTGTATACTTCTATAGTAGCTCAGCAACTTATACTCCTTACTTAGAATCACCAGACAATTTCAAGCAACACAAAAACTAAACTAAGCTTGTATTTATAGAAGGGGCATGGACTAGTCATTGGCTTTACACAATTTTGGAGTCCATGGTGCAATGGAAGAACACATAGGTTCATGAAGAGTAGTTTAACAACCCTTACCAGCCAGTTAGCTTAGCAATGATCACCTAGGATTTAGCAGCTAGAAAGTTTACGTAAAGAGAGTTTAGTACATTGTTCATTGTACTTGGTGACACTTAATTTGGGACAAGAGGAAAAATCTCAGCAACTTTAGCAACTAAGGTTTGGTTTGGTTCTTTTAATTCCCATAATGTAATATTTAGGTGCAATTGTTACCATATTAGGAATTTAGGGATTAAACATATACTCACATCATATAATCCATGTACATTAAATATACGCAAATCAATAATGCAATCAGGTATTATTGCCCGGGTAGTTCCATAATTATCTCTACCACTCATATAACCATATTATAACCTTATTATATTAATAATTTATTTATGTTAAATAAATAATTTATTCCTTCCCTTGATTAATTACCATTTAATATATTTTAATCCATTTCTTATTGAAGAAATTATGAATTTTTATAACCATTAGTTATCTATATAATTCTGATTATATATATAGATAATTTACAAATAATAATAGTCTCATATTATAGATTAATTACCAAGAAATCAATATTCTACCACAATTAATTAATATCAATTAATGGTTTACTTAATAATTCCTTCGTCGATTAATATTACTATTAATATTTAACCGAAATTCTTTAATAACAAATAACAATTAATATAGATTAATTGTTTGCTTAACAATTCTTTCGTTAATTAATATAATCACTATTATATCTCATCACGATGCCACACAAGGCATTCAACGAGTTCATCACAAATTTCATGTATTCTCAATTATTCAATTGTTTAATATAATTGAGTTAACTCATCTCGTAACACAAAATTATTTATATCCAAATAAATATGCATTTCCATTAATATATTCGTTTAATAAGACGTGGAAATTCTTGGGTATTACATCATCCCCCCCTTATAAAAATTCTGTCCAAAAATTGCTATAAGGTTACACAAACAGATGGGGATAATTCCTCATCATCCTATCTTCTAACTCCCACGTAGCCTCCTCAACATCGTGGTTACGCCAATGTACTTTTACAGATAAAATAACTTTATTTCTCAAGGTTTGCTCTTTCCTATCTAGAATTTGGACAGGAATTTCTTCGTATGCTAAATTCTTCTCCACTTGAACGGGTTCATAAGAAATCACGTGCTTGTAGTCAGGCTTGTATGGACTCAACACGGATATGTGAAACACGTTATGGATGTGCTCCAACTCAGATGGTAGGGCAACTTTGTATGCTACTTTGCCCACTCACTTTAGTACCTCGAACGGTCCTATGAATCTTGGACTTAGTTTTCCTTTCTTGCCGAAATGGATCTTTCCCTTCCATGGAGATACCTTTAGGAATACAAAATTGCCGATTTCAAAATCCCGGTCTTGCCGATGCAAATTCGCATACTTTTTCTGGAGATCTTGAGCTGCCACTAGTCTGGCCCTTATTACTGTCACCACGTCCGCGGTTTATTGTACTAACTCTGGTCTGAGTATTCATCGCTCTCCAACTTCATCCCAACATAATGACGTTCTACACTTCCTTCCGTAAAGAGCTTCGTACGGTGGCATACCTATACTCGCATGGTAACTATTATTATACGCAAATTCGACTAAAGGTAGGTGGTCGTCCCAATTTCCCTTAAAGTCCATCACGCACATTCTAAGCATGTCCTCTAGCGTTTGTATTATTCGCTCACTTTGTCCGTTTGTCTGAGGATGATAAGTAGTACTTAACCTTAACTGTGTTCCCATCCTCTCTTGCAAGCTTTTCCAGAATTTTGACGTGAAACGCAGGTCTCGGTCAGAAACAATCGATACCGGCACTCCATGTCGTGAAATAATTTCCTTTACGTACAGACTCGCTAACTGATTCAAACTGTAGCGGATCTTGATCGGTAGAAAATGTGCGGTCTTTGTAATTCGATCCACGATAACCCAAATGGCATCCAAACCTTTCTGCATGACTGGAAGTCCTACCATGAAATCCATCATAATATGCTCCCATTTCTACTCCAGTATTTCCAACGGTTGTAGCAATCCACTCGGCCGCTGATGCTCTGCTTTTACGCGTTGACAAGTCAAACATCTACTAACACACTCTGTGACTTCTCGTTTCAAATTAGGTCATTAAAATGTTGCCTCAAGTCTCGGTACATCTTAGTTCCTCCCGGATGAATGGAATATGTCGTATTGTGTGCCTCATGCAAAATCTCTTCTCTTAACTCGGTTACCGCCGGTACCCACACTCTCCATTCGAATCTTAAGATACCGTATTTATCTATTCAAAATTTTTTCTCCCCATTTTTCGTGATCCTTTTTCTGATCTTCACACATTCTTCATCTTTCTCTTGTGGTTCTTTCACTCTATCCAACAATGTCGGACAAGCTTCCATTATAAATAATTTATCTTCAGACATCTCGGGTCCCTTCACTTCTATTTCCAACTTCTCCATATCTCTTATTAACTCCTCCTGAGTTGTCAATTGAAACAATTTCTCCCTTCCTTTCCTGCTCAGAGCGTCGACAACTAAGTTTGCTCTCCCCGGGTGATAAAGAATATCACAGTCATAGTCTTTGATCAATTCTAACCACCTTCTCTGATGCATGTTCAATTCCTTCTGCGTGAAGATATATTTCAGACTTTTGTGGTCCGTGTATATCTCACATTTCTCTCCGTACAAATAATGCCTCCATATCTTTAAAGTAAAAACTACTGCCGCTAACTCTAAGTCGTGAGTAGGGTATCATTTTTCGTAATCCTTCAATTGTCGTGACACATATGCAATGACTTTGTCATCCTGCATCAGCACACAGTCTAGTCCTCTATGCGATGCATCACTATACACCACAAATCCTCCCGTATCATCTGGTAATGATAATACAGGTGCCTTGCTCAATCTCTTCTTCAACTCTTGAAAACTCCCCTCGCATTTGTCGGTCCATACAAATTTTACTGTCTTTCTTGTTAAATTAGTCAACGGGGTCGCTATCTTAGAAAAATCTTGGATGAATCTTCGATAGTACCCAGCTAACCCTAAGAAACTTCTCACCTCCGTCGGTGTTCTCGGTTGTTCCCAACTACTTACCGCTTTGACCTTTTTGGGGTCTATTGAGATTTCATTCTCATCCACCACGTGGCCTAAGAATTGAACCTTCTTCATCCAAAATCAACACTTTAAAAATTTTGCATACATCTTCTCCTTTCGCAGTGCTTCCAAAACAATCTTTAGGTGTTCGACGTGTTCTTCCTCTGTCTTTGAGTAGATCAAAATTTCATCAATGAAAACTACAATGAATTTATCTAAGAATGGCTTAAAGACGCGATTCATCAAGTCCAAGAATGCTGCCGGAGCATTAGTTAAACCGAATGACATTACCAAAAACTCGTAATGTCCATAATGGGTTCGAAACTCAGTCTTTGGTATGTCCTCATCCTGCACTTTCAGTTGATGATATCATGTCCGTAAGTCGATCTTCGAGAAATATTTTGCTCCCTTCTGTTGATCAAACAAGTCGTCTATCCTCGGTAATGGATATTTGTTCAATTCTCGATAATCAATACAAAGCCTCACCGATCCGTCCTTTTCTTAACGAATAACACGGGTGTTCCCCAAGGAGACACACTCAGTCGAATGTAACCCTTATCCAATAACTCTTGAAGTTGTATCATCAATTCCTTCATTTCTACTAGCGCTATACGGTATGGAGCTTTCAAAATCGATGCCATTCCCGGTGCTAAGTCTATTACGAATTCGATTTCTCTGTCTGGCAGAAGACCAGGCAGATCATCCGAAAACACATCACGAAATTCATTTCCTATGGGTATATTTTTAATTTCTATTTCCTTTTTTTGAGCATCTACGATGTAAGCTAAATAACCTACACATCCTTTCCTTAACAATTTCTTGGCCTACATCATCATAACGCAACACGATTGCTTAAGCGATGAGCTATCACGAAACTCTACCTTAGACTTGCTCGGAGTCTGAAGGTTCACACACTTGTTCTGACAGTCAATTATCACTGCATGGTTATATAACCAATCCATTCCCAGTATTACGTCAAATTCTCCCAGTCTAATAGGAATCAAGTGTACGCTAAGTTCATGTTCTCTAATATTTGCGCGATAATTTCGATAAATGTATTCTACAGGGATTATTTTTTTATTCGCAACTTCTACGTTCAAGGAATCTTCTAAACGTTCTCGGGGTGTACTAAGTTTACTAGCAAATTCTTCAGATACAAAAGAACAGGTGGCACCCGAATCAAATAATACATAAGCCTTTATATTATTGATTGGGATTATACCTGACACCACGTCCTTCACAACCACTGCTTCCTGGACGGTTATGTTAAAGGTTCGGGCGGTCTATCGGTTCGGTTGCGCAGGTCCACCAATCATTAACTTGTTTCCTCCTCCCTGGCCTCCACCAGCTCCACCGCTTCCTTTCTTCGGGCAATCCTTTATCTGGTGCTCTGTCGATCCACAAGCGAAACATCCTCTGATCTTCTTGGGTTTTGGACAATTTGGCAATATGTGCCCCTCTTGGCTGTAATTATAGCAAATGCTCTTTCCCTTCCAGCACTCCCCCTGATGACTTCTTCCACACTTGTTGTAAGCTTCGGTCCTTTTCTTGAAGTTTCCATGGTGACTTCCACCTTGATTATTGTTTCTATTGTTGTTATTTTCCCACTTCCTCTTTCCAGAATTACTCCCTCCGTTGCTGCTTCCTCCACGATGCTCACTACCAGTGTTCTTATTTTTCTTCTCCTTATGATATAGACTTAAGGCCTCACTACCACCTTTCGCAATGACTGCCTTTTCTAACAGGGTCGTAAAGGAATCAATTTGGAAGACTGATACCTTATAATACAACCACGGCTTCAACCCTTGCTTGAAGCGTCTCGCCTTCCTTTCCTCATCCCTAACTTAGTGTTTCACAAATCGCGCTAGTTCATTAAACTTAGCTGCGTATTGCGCCACCGTCATATCTCCTTGTTTTAACTCTAGGAACTTCACTTCCATCCTACTCTTCATACTCTTCGGGAAATAGTTCTCAAAGAACAACGTCGTAAACCTCCTCTCCCATGTTATCGTTCCTTCCCCCGCTCTCTATTGATTAGTTTCCCACCAATAGTTCGCTTCGCCCCTCATCATGTATGTTGCAAATACTGTCTTCTGGTCTTCACCCACGCGAGTTATAATGAAGGCCTTCTCGATCTCCTTGATCCAGGTTTGCGCAACTATCGAGTCAGTAGTTCCCGTGAACTCTGGGGGTCCTACACTCTTAAAATCTTTGAAGGTTGTTACTGGACAGCTTGGAGAACGGGTGGTACGGGTTCGTTTCTCCCCCTCAGAGCTTCTCCCAATAAATCTACCAGTCTCTATATCGGATCTACTGGTCCTCTCTCATCATTCACTGACTCTTCTGGGACAGTTATTCTATGTTTGGGCGGTATTTTCTGCATCACAAAATTTTTCATTTTAATATCTAATTATCATATTTAGACATTTCTCAAATGAAAAGAACTGAAGGTTTATATCACGTTTCTGAAATAAGATCATTTATATTCATATGCCAAATAGGGACAATACACGTTCTTTTCTAGCATACTGCTATAAATGAAAACGCATATCCCCTAATATCATAAAAGAAGGGGACAACACTAGCTACTACCCCTCCTAATACTTTTCAAAAGTTGGGGTTACCATCATCTTACATCTTACACAAAAGACTGAGATTACAACAACATATTAAACAACACATAAATAAAATACTACACTACTAAGCTTTTTCCTCTAGACTCAATCTAAAATCCCACACTCCACGGCGCTCTGATATTCCTTCTGCATAATGTGTGCCACCATATCCTGACTTATGGTATGTCGGGTCTGTCCTTGCTCAGCTGGGTAGTGATTTACCCCATCGATCAACCTCTCCATAGTCGTGCGTAGAGCATAGCCTATCCAGTTCATCTTCCTCCTCTTGCACCGTACCTCATCCTCTAGATCATCCACTCTGTCATTAGATTCCTCCCACTTCTCCTCGAAGTGAATCCTATCCATCACCTCCATCTCTAACTGAGTTCGGAGAGCCTCCTTCTCCGTCTTCTCACCCAAAATCCTCTGCTCCATTTCTTCTAACTTTCCTGCCAACTCAACGTTTCTCGCCACCGATCAGTGAAACAAGGCCCCCATCTGGATCCCTGCCTCCTTACGGTGAGCAATTTCCACCTCCATCTCCTGCATCACTAGTTGCCTCTCAAGAGTCTCAGTCTCTAGCTCCTCGACTCTACATCCTAATTCCAAAATTTCTTCTTCATATTCTCCCAACATCCGATCTTCGAAAGTGGTCCCGTCGGAGTCCTCCATGGGCTCGGGTTCCTCCTCCATAGGCTCCTCCTCCGGACCAGACTCCTCAAGTAGAGGCTCTATCTCCTCCTCCTCTTCATCATCATCAATAGGGGTAACTACTGATATAGGCTCTGCTATCAAGGGTGCCTCATAGACTACGTGGATATCACGCGGCTCCTCCTCTACTACTCGGCTAGGTCCTCGCATGTCAGTCATCCTACAATAACCAATATAAGACAAGACAAACAACAACTCCATCAGAATGTTAAATAAACATAAGTACATTGTATTGAATGAAGTTACAATTTATAACACACTAAGTCTCTCAAGGAAAACTCTACATGAGTTTTATCCCCTTCCTAACTTCTAAGTTTTCCTAAGTTATAATCTAAGGACCCTCGTTCCTAAGGTTTATAACTATGGCTTTGATACCAACCTGTGACACCCCCAAATTCGGACCGCCACTTGGTCACTCGAATTCGGTTCGTCACGTGGTCAAAGTATTACCATAATTGTAAGACCCTAACTTTTTATAAATGAAATTGAATTTCCTCTATTTATTATTTTGAAATAGTAAGGGTTGATTTAATTAATGTGGTAAGTTATGGGTAAAATGCGCAAATATCTTAAATAAGCAAGTGGTTATAAAATATTCTTGTTGTCAGGGAATATTCGTTTGGTCATGGAATATTCTTACTGTCGGGGAATATTTGTATGACGGCGCAGCCTTGTGTGGGCCCCATAACGGAAAGTGATTGGATGAAAAAAATGACAAGTATAAGTTTTTATAAATAACGGTAGTTGTTACCGTTAATACTGTTGGAATACCCGGTAGTTAAAACACAATAATACGTGGTGTTACACAGTAGCACACGATATTGCACCAATTATTGATTCTTACGTAAGAAGGCACTACTCCATAAATGTTACAGTAATTACTGTTCAATATTTTATTTTATTGATTCAATAATTGCTACGTTAATATTTTATATTATTGTTATTTCAATAATTGTCACTGCACAGTATTTTCCATTATCAGATCAATAATTCATATTATTTTAATAATATTATTAGATAACATTATTGGCAATATCTAGAAAGTTCTGTCTAAGGAGAGGTTTGGTTACCTAATTGCGCGCCAGTAAGGAAAAATCCTTAAAAGCCCCCTCTTTCCTGGGAACAGCCTGGTTGTCAGTATTGTGATTCTGTAATATTATTTGTGAATAATTAATTATTGATTTATTTGGTAAGAAAAATATTCATTTTATGTGGATATAGATGGAGAAAATTTTTATTATGACAATTGTTGAAAATTGATATTTTATCTTTTCTGTTAAAATAATTCATTTAAATATATTATTATATTATAATAATATAATAATGGGGATATTTTTACAATGAATGTGTGATATATGAATAAATAAGGAGGAAGAGTATTTTTGTTACAAAAAATATTTAACACATGTTTTGTGTGTTGGTGGACCCCAATTTTTGACTGAAATTTGATTATAGCTTGTAAAATCATCCGTATGTGGATTTTAGTCAATTTATGTTTAGAATTTGGAAAAACTTAAACTTAAAAAGTTGTAAAAAATTGAATTTCCTATGAAATGAAAATAAAATTTGAATTTTTCTGATAAAAAGGGTATTTATTATGAATTATTGAAGTTCCGGGATAATTGATTTTTAAAGTTTTAAATTTTTTTTAAAAGAAAAATGTTTTTAATAAGTTGGTGGGCCCCACTAATATGTAAAATGAGCTGAATTCAAATTTCTTGGTGTGCGTAGGAAATTTATATAAATATATTAATATTTTATTAAATTTTCTGCTTTGGTGTTCTAAATATTTTTTTATAAATAGGGTGCATAGGTTAGAATTAAAAATCACACCAAAAACTAAAGTTTTCTCTCTCTATAATATCGAGCGTATTTTTGTGAGTATTTTGATACTTTGAGTGTTGCTATACGGTGCAAGTTTCTTCAACACTATATCCAGTATTCCAGTCAGAAGTACTGTCTTTTTGAGGTAAGGGATGTTATTTTCTTTTATAAATGATATTATTCTTTCAAAATCATTATACCGAAATATTGGTAAGATTTTTCTTGTGAAATTCTTACCTTTTTGTGTCGAGGTTACTATTCACGTATACGACACTATTTACGTATACGACACTATTCACAGAAAAATTAAATTTTCGTTCTTTGTCTAAGTTGTTATTATGATTACAAGCTTTGATTGTATCCATGTTTTGATCTTCATTCTTAAATTTTGCTTCACAATAGTTTATTATGGAGTATTTTTGAACATGGATGAACTAAAATGCGAGTCCTTAATCCTTATCCTTTTATCTCACTAGATTCGTTTTTCTTAAAATATTTTTCATCATCCTCAGTCCTAAATGATAATATTATTGAATATCTTTGGCCTATAGTACAAAGATGAATGATTAACTGATGAATATCTTTGGCCGTAGTGCAAAGATAAACAGGTGTTTAGATGAACATGACCAACTGGTGATACAAATGAATATCTTTGGCCTGAAGTGCAAAGATGAATATTTGATTCAAGATGCATATTGATTGATGTTACAGGGATAAAATATTGACGATGGACTTTTAAATCTTAGAAGATAGTAGAATTCATTCTCTACTTGACTCTTCTAATGGATTGTTGTTTCTACTACAGTTGTTGATCTAAAATTTGTTGTCTATTATATTCGATCAGATTTTTCCCTGTTGAAGACTAACGATAATTTGTTCTATATTATCTTAGTCATAATAGTCTTTACTGGGCTAGTTGAGCTCACCTTTTTTTTCTTTTTGTTCTATTTTTCTTCTCAGAAAGCGAGAATATAGCGGGAAGTAGTAGGGGTGTGGAGTGATGTTCCAAAGCAGTTGTTATAATAGTCCTCACTATTTTATAAAATAGTGTATCAATAATTATAATGAGAACTTATTTGAGTGTGGATATTGTCTAGAAGATAATATTTGTATTTTAACTCACAGTTTGTGTGTTGTCGTATTTTGCATGACAATGGTATTAATAAAGTTGTAGTTATTTCTGTACCATATATTTGGCAACTCAGAATGGGTGATGTATACCTATTTTTAGGGCGTCACAGTTGGTATCAAAGCTTAAGGATATGGTCTCTGGCGGAGATCGAGAAATAGAACTAAGAGGGGAGAGACGAGTAAATCCTTCGCTAGTGTGTCCTACCTAAGTTTATTTGTTGGTTGGTCAGAATATATGGATATTATGTGATATGTTAATTTTTTTTAATCAACCCTTGTTTTATGGCTGTATTTGAGAATGGCAATCGAGAATGTTAACATTAGAGTAAATGAGACCGTGGAGACACCTTTACTCACCAATTAGGAGAACGTGCAACAGAAAGATAATGTTCCTCCTGTAAACAACACCACTGAGCAGACGATGAACGATGAGATGTTTAGAAGCTTTTTGCAGTTCATGCAAAATCAGATGAGGGAGACTCGTGTACAAAATACAGGTGAAAATGATAGCAACGCCCGGTTTGTCATAGCCAAGCAGTTCAAAGAGTTGGGACCACCAAAATTCTGGGAAAAGCTGGATCCGATTAAGGCGGAAACGTGGGTCAAGCAAATTACCAAGATATTCAATGTCTTGGGATGCACGGAGGAACAGAAGGTTCCATTCGCCACCTTTATGTTCCGTAATGAAGCATATTACTGGTGGGAATCTGTGAAGCGTACCCAGCCAGCCGCACTCAATATGTCTTGGGAAGTGTTTCAGAAACTGTTCAATGACAAGTACTTTCCTAAAAGTATTCGCCATATGAAGGAGGTAGAGTTTATTAGACTGGAACAGAACAACATGACGGTGTCCCAATACGAGGCTAAGTTCGCGGAGTTATCCAGGTTTGCACCTCATTTGGTGGAGAATAAGGAACGTATGACGAGGATGTTTCTGAGAGGTTTAAAACCCGACATACGTCAATATCTCATTTTTCATAAATTTTCTCTATATTCAGATGTTGTCAACAGAGCTCAATTATTAGAGCGAGATAATAAGTATGTTCAACCGAGGGACCACAACCAGGGTCATACCGGTGACAGCAGTCATAGGAGCAATGATAACCAACGGGGAGGAAAAAATACAGACAAAAGCGGTAACCACTCTGGTGGTAATCGTGGCCATGATAATAGGAGAGGCGAGTCAAGTGGAAATTTCAAAAAGAGGAGATTCAACAATGACAATGCGAAGACGTCAGCACCAGTATCAATTGTTTTTAAGGGAGGAGAATAACCACCGGTCGTATGCTATAAATGTGGAAAAGAGGGACACATCAGCCCAAACTGTCCACAACAGTTCAAGGTATGTTATAACTATGAAAATGAAGGACATATCGCTCGAGATTGTATTGTAGCAAAACCAAGTCCAGCGGAGATGGTGACTCAAAAGGCTGTCCCAGACAAGGCAAAATCAGCGGTTCCTGGAAGAGCGTTTCCCGTGACTGGTCAAAATGCGAGGAACCTTAATAAGGTGATCACGGGTAAACTAATCATAAACTCTTGCGAAGTTTATACCTTACTAGATACCGGTTCTACCCATTATTTTATCTCTCCTGCTTGTGCTCAACGATTAAATTTGACTACAGAGAAATTAGACTTTGACTTATCTGTGAAGACTCCGTTAGGAGAAACTTTCATTACATCTACTGTTTATAAATCTTGTTTGATCCAAGTTGGCGCCATCACATTACCTGTTGACCTTATCTCTTTAAAGATACTTGCTTTTGATGTGATTTTAGGGATTGATTGGTTAACTACTCATCATGCCAAAATTGATTATTTTTGTAAGGTTGTTAGTTTTCATATTCCTAACCAACCTGTTATGCAAATTCAAGCAACTAAACCATTAAAGTCAATCAGTGTCATATCAAGCCATAAAGCCATTCGTTTATTAAAAAATGGATGTTAAGCTTTCTTAGCCCATGTCATGGACTTGAACAAAAATACGTCAGATTTGAATAATATTTCTGTTGTTAATGAATTTCCAGATGTATTTACTGAATAACTTCCCGGTCTACCCCCAGAACGTGAAGTTGAATTCTTTATTGACCTTGAACCTGGTACAAAGCCCATTTCTAAAACCCCATATCGAATGGCTCCTATTGAACTTCAGGAGTTAAAGGTCTAACTACAGGAGTTATCGGATCCTAGTACATCTCCTTGAGGTGCTCCTGTTTTATTCGTAAAGAAGAAGGACGGGAGTATGCGACTTTGTATTGACTACCGGGAATTGAAACATGTCACCATCAAGAATAGGTATCCGCTACCTCGTATTGATGACCTGTTTGACCAGTTACAAAGAGCACAATTCTTTTCAAAGATCGATCTTCGTTCTAGATATCATCAGCTGAAGATTAAAATTAAGGATATTCCAAAGACTGCTTTTAGAACTCGGTATGAGTATTATGAATTCCTAGTCATGTCTTTTGGATTGACTAATGCTCCTGCGACTTTCATGGATATAATGAATCGTGTATTCAAGGAATATTTAATTCAGTTCGTTGTTGTCTTTATTGATGACATCCTTATCTATTCCAAAAGCCGTGAAGATCATGAGCACCATTTGAAGCTGGTACTCCAAAGGCTTCGTGAAAACAAGCTTTATGCAAAGTTGAAGAAATTCGAGTTTTGGCTTGAGAAAGTAGCATTCCTTGGGCACGTGGTGTCAAAACATGGAGTATCAGTTAACCCGACGAAGATTGAAGCAATATAAAGTTGGGAGCAACCGAAGTGGGTGATCGAAGTACATAGTTTTCTAGGTTTAGCTGGTTATTATCGAAGATTCGTAGAAGGATTTTCTCGAATCGCTACTCCATTAACTCAACTGACTCGGAAAGATACAAAATTCGTATAGAGCGAGAAATGTGAGAAGAGTTTCCAAGAGCTCAAGAGGAGACTCATTTCGGCACCTATTCTGACAATACCATCTAGTTCGGAGGGATTTGTTATCTACAGCGTTGTTTCAAGCAAAGGGTTAGGGTGTGTTCTCATGCAACATGGAAAAGTCATAGCCTATGCCTCGCGACAACTCAAAGAATATGAGAGGAATTACTCTACTCATGATCTAGAGTTAGCAGCCGTCGTTTTCGCGTTAAAAATCTGGAGGCACTATCTATATGGAGAGAAAGTGGAGATATATTCGGATCATAAAAGCCTCAAATATTTTTTCACCCAAAAAGAACTCAACATGCGGTAACGACATTGGCTTGAACTGTTGAAGGATTATGACCATACCATTCAATACCATCCTGAAAAAGCGAACGTGGTAGCTGACACGTTGAGTAGAAGATTATATGCGGGAACGAGTGCGATGTTGTCAACACAAAGGCCCATTTTGTGTGATTTACAAAAGATGAAGATAGAGTTCAAGACTCTGGGGACCCATATGATGATGTCAAGTATACACATAGAACCAACTTTAATCGATAAAGTTAAAGTTGCTCAAGCCACAGACCCGGAGTTGATGCGTATGAAGAAGAGAGTGCAAGAAGGTGTTATCCCAGAAGTAAGAATCGATGAAGAGGGAATACTTCGAGTTAACTCCAGACTTTGTGTTCCTAACGACTCTGATTTGAAATACAAGATCATGATGGAGGCGCATAATATACCGTTTGCAATCCATCCTGGAAGTACCAAAATGTATCATGATCTTCGACATATATTTTGGTGAAATAATATGAAGAGAGAGATCGCGAAGTTTATCTCGAGGTGTTTAACTTGTCAACGTGTAAAGGCGGAGCATCAAGGTGCCAAAGGGTCCATTGCAACCACGTGAGATTCCGAAATGGAAGTGGGAACACGTTATCATGGATTTCGTTACGGGTCTTCCCAAGGTTTCTCAAGGCATAGATGCGATTTGGGTTATTATAGATAGATTAACTAAGTCTGCTCATTTCTTGCCGATACGGGAGACTTATTCCCTTGAACGTCTTACTCGTATGTACGTAAATGAGATTATAAGGTTGCATGGCATGCCAGTATCCATAGTTTTGGATCATGACCCAAGATTCACTTCACGATTTTGGGTTAGCTTGCAGAAAGCTATGGGCACGGATTTACAATTCAGTTCGGCATACTATCCTCAAACGGACGGACAATCAGAGAGGACTATTCAAACTCTTGAAGATCTATTAAGACTCTGTGTTCTAGACTTCAAAGGGAGTTGGGATAAGTATTTGCCATTAGTAGAATTCTCCTACAAGAACAGTTATCATGAAAGTATAGGTGTGGCTCTATTTGAAGCATTGTATGGACGAAAGTGTCGCTCTCTAGTATGTTGGGATGATGTGGGAGAAGCAACATTGTTGGGACCAGAGTTGGTACGTATGACTACAGAAAAGATCTAAATGATTCGATAACGTATACAAACGGCATAGGATCGACAAAAGAGTTATACGGATCTTCATCGAAAAGGCGTAGAATTTAATATTGGGGATCATGTATTGTTATGTGTTGCTCCATGGAAGGGAGTTACAAGATTTGGGAAGAGAGAAAAATGTGGTCCATTTCAGATTCTTGATCGAGTAGAAAATGTGGCCTATAGACTCGCGTTATCTCCAAGCATATCTCGTGTTCATAATGTTTTTCATATATTTATGCTTCGTAAATATGTGAAAGACCCAAATCACATTATTGAGTTAGAACCAGACGAGATAGCTGAAGACTTAACATACGAGGAGGTACCTGTTAAAATCTTGGATAGGAAGGAGCATGTCCTACGCATAAAGGTCATACCACAAGTTAAAGTTTTATGGAGGAACCATGCTATTGAAGAAATGACCTAGGAATTGGAAACGGAAATGAAAGTGAGGTATCCTCACCTTTTCAAAATATCAGGTACGTACATCAATTTCGAGGACAAAAATTCATAAGGAGGGGAGGTTGTTAGACCCTAACTTTTTATAAATGAAATTGAATTTCCTCTATTTATTATTTTGAAATAGTAAGGGTTGATTTGATTAATGTGGAAAGTTATGGGTAAAATGCGCAAATATCTTAAATAAGCAAGTGGTTATAAAATATTCTTGTTGTCGGGGAATATTCGTTTGGTCGTGAAATATTCTTACTGTCGGGGAATATTCGTACGACGGCGCATCCTTGTGTGGGCCCCATAATGAAAAGCAATTGGATGAAGAAAACGACAAGTATAAGTTTTTATAAATAATAGTAGTTGTTATCGTTAATACTGTTGAAATACCCGATGGTTAAAATACAGTAATACGCGGTGTTACACAGTAACACACGATGTTGCACCAATTATTAATTCTTACGTAAGAATAAGAAGGCACTACTCTATAATTGTTACAGTAATTACTGTTTAATATTTTATTTTATTGATTCAATAATTGTTACGTTGATATTTTATATTATTGTTGTTTCAATAATTGTCACTGCACAGTATTTTCCATTATCAGATCAATAATTCATATTATTTTAATAATATTATTAGATAATATTATTAGTAATGTCTAGAAAGTTCTGTCTAAGGAGAGGTTTGGTCACCTAATTGGGCGCCAGTAAGGAGATATCCTTATTGGAAAGTCCCCTCTTTCCTGGGACCAGCATAGTTGTCAATATTGTGATTCTGTAATATTATTTGTGAATAATTAATTATTGATTTATCTAATAAGGAAAATATTCATTTTATGTGGATATAGATGGAGAAAATTTTTAATGTGACAATTATTGAAAATTGATATTTTATCTTTTCTGATAAAATAATTCATTTAAATATATTATTATATTATAATAATATAATAATAGGGATATTTTTACAATGAATGTGTGATATATGAATAAATGAGGAGGAAGAGTATTTTTGTTACCAAAAATGTTTAATACATGTTTTGTGTGTTGATGGACCCCAATTTTTGACTGAAATTTGATTATAGCTTGTAAAATCGTCCGTATGTGGATTTCAGTCAATTTCTATTTGGAATTTGGAAAAACTTAAACTTACAAAGTTGAAGAAAATTGAATTTCCTATAGAATGGACATAAGATTTGAACTTTTCTTATAAAAGAGATATTTATTATGAATTATTGATGTTCCGGAATAATTGATTTTTAAAGTTTTAAATTTTTTTAAAAGAAAAACGTTTTTAATAAGTTGGTGGGCCCCACTAATATGTAAAATGAGCTGGATTCAGATTTCTTGGTGTGCGTAGAAAATTTATATAAATATATTAATATTTTATTAATTTTTTTGCTTTGGTGTTCTAAGCATTTTTCTATAAATAGGGTGCTTAAGTTAGAATTGAAAATACACCAGAAACTAAAGTTTTCTCTCTCTATAATATCGAGCGTATTTTTATGAGTATTTTGATTCTTTTAGTATTGTTATATGGTGCAAGTTCCTTCAACACTATATCCAGTATTCCAGTCAGAAGTACTGTCTTTTTGAGGTAAGTGATGTTATTTTCTTTTATAAATGATATTATTCTTTCAATATCATTATGCCGAAATATTGGTAAGATTTTTCTTGTGAAATTCTTGTCTTTTTGTGTCGAGGTTACTATTCACGTATACGACACTATTCACAGAAAAATTAAATTTTCGTTCTTTGTCCAAGTTGTTATTATGATTACTAGCTTTGATTGTATCCATATTTTCATCTTCATTCTTAAATTTTGCTTCACAATAGTTTATTATGGAGTATTTTTGAACATGGATGAACTAAAATACGAGTCTTTAATCCTTATCCTTTTATCTCACTTGATTCGTTTTTCTTAAAATATTTTTCATCATCCTCAGTCCTAAATGATGATATTATTGAATATTTTTTGCCTGTAGTACAAAGATGAATGATTAACTGATGAATATCTTTGGCCCTAGTGCAAAGATGAACATGTGTTTAGATGAACATGACCAGCTGGTGATACAAATGAATATCTTTGGCCTGTAGTGCAAAGATGAATATTTGATTCAAGATGTATATTGATTGATGTTACAGGGATAAAATATTGATGATGGACTTTTAAATCTTAGAAGATAGTAGAATTCATTTTCTACTTGACTCTTCTAATGGGTTGTTGTTTTCGCTGCAGTTGTTGATCTAAAATTTGTTGTCTATTATATTCTATCAGATTTTTCCCTGTTGAAGACTAACGATAATTTTTCCTATATTATCTTAGTCATAATAGTCTTTACTGGGCTAGTTGAGCTCACCCTTTTTCCTTTTTGTTCTATTTTTCTTCTTAGGAAGCGAGAATATAGCGAGAAGTAGTCGGGGTGTGGAGTGATGTTCCAAAGCAGTTGTTATAATAGTCCTCACTATTTTGTAAAATAGCGTATCAATAACTGTAATGAGGACTTATTTGACTGTGGATATTATCTAGAAGACAATATTTATATTTTAACTCACAGTTTGTGTGTTGTCGTATTTTGCACGACAATGGTATTAATAAAGTTGTAGTTGTTTCTGTACCATGTATTTGGCGACTCAGAATGGGTGATGTATACCTATTTTGGGGGCGTCACAATAATAACTAAAATCGCACATTCACAACGAACGATCTAATTTAGAATAATATACAATGATTTATTATAATTATTCCCCCAAGTCTCGCAACCTACAATGCTTAATAGATTATATAATAATATCGAATAAAGACTTATTACATAATCCTACTTAAGCTTAAACATAGTCTGAAAATAGTTTTTATGCAACATAATAAATTAAACATAAAGGAACAAGATAGTCAGTAGCCTTGTCCTTGCCCTTTTCTTTCCCAGAGACACCTCCTTGTTCCTCATTAACTGAAAGGTTTTAAATAAGCAAGGATGGGCACAAATTGCCCAGCAAGTAATATACAACAAGGGTAAAGAGTTTTATAACACGAGTTGAAATATCGATGTATCATCTCTAAGATAGTTCAAAGTTTTAGAATAATATCATGAACAAGGAATATCAAAAATTCTTGGAATAAGAATGATAATTCAATATAAATCAACAAATATATAAGAATTCAAAGACTATCAATGTATCCAACTGGACAAACAATTTATACTGAGCAGTCACTAAGGGCTGTTGAACATCTACTAGAATTACCAATATTAAACTGATAACCCCCAAATCAAGTACTATAGATGATCAATCTACAATACTCCACGTTATGCATAACACCACAATAATAATATACTCATGTGTTTGGGGTTTCCAACAACATACATTCCCCTTACCATAAGGGTTGTTCAACTCAACTTTCAAGATTTCTGCACCAATCAATTGGTTTGGACAGTTTTATAAATATGCATATAGCCTAGCCGAATCACATGGCATAGACACTTTCACAATATTCAAGAACAATACCAAGTTCAACATGAATAATAGTTTTCACAAGAGTTTACATACTAGCTCATTTAAACGAAAAATACTATAACTTAAGGTTTGCTTACGACATTCGTCGAATAAAGTAATTCAATAATACTTTGCACAATGTAAAGGATAGTTTAGATACTTGCACGATAAAAGTAGGGTTCGGATACTGGCTCAATATAGATTTGAGTAAGGTTAGAGAACTTGCATCAAGCGTAGTTTACCAAAATATCACTTATCAATATACTTTCGAATCCTAACATAATATGATACGCATATAGGATATTCATTAGTTAAACATATTCGATAAATAATCCTGATATATAGATCAAGTGTACACACATGACTCAATCATGAAATCTTAGACTTATGTTATTACGTGGCTCGGAACTACCGTTAGACTTCATTATTTTACAACACTTTGTCAATTCAACTAAGATAGGTGCTAACATACAAGGCTACCTCTGTCAATGCGTCATAAATAGGAATAAGCATAATGAAGTTATGCTAGCATGCTACATACTTCAGAAATCACAGAAGTCACTTTTCAAGTTTGCAGAATGGAGCGGTCGCGCCTGATTTGTACTAAGGAGATGCGCGGCTGCGTGGCTCCCAGTTCAAACCAGGGCTGAGCAGTTATTTGCTTGGCGTAGCTTTCCCATCCTTACATAACATATATTAACATGTTAAGGGTCCTTTCACATCATTCAACTTTAATCTTGGTCTCGTCTTGCATAATATGGTTCTAAGTCGAACATCTCAACAATTTAAGGCTATTTAAGATTATGAAATCATAAAGTCCAACATGCTTGATTCATAAACATATAAGGTAGTCATATAACTCATATTAGACATGCTTGTGAGTATTCATATCACATACGTGTTATTAACATCGTTTTATTTTGAAATATGCTTCGTTTATGCTTTTCCTTGAATTATGATACCTAAGTTATGATGATATATATATTTATTTCACATACGTGAGTCTAAGAGTATTATCCGATATGTTCATAACTATCAGATTTCAACCCTCAAGGTAGTATATAAACATTCACGTTTAAAGTTCATATTTTCATTTAGTAAAACTTACTAATAAGTCTAACATGCTCATGCTTCAATATGAAATCCATGTACTTAAGTTAGTATATCCGACATGCATTTCAAAACTATACTAACATGCTTGCAAGGCCAGAATATGCATTACTTCAAGTTCATAATTTCTAGTTTTCCAAATCTTGAAGTTTTCTTGAAAACTCAACTCAAATCAAGCTAAAACAACATACTATGTTCAAAATAATATTTAACCGCATGCTAGGGTTATTTATATGCTTAAACCTAACTATCATAGCATGCTCAGAACAATACAGAAACATTAAAGCAGTATCTAGGAAAAACACCATGTGCGGCCGCGCGGTATTAGGCTATAGAAGTGGTGCGGCCGCGCCACTTCGATCAGACTCAAAAAAATATGGCTCTGCTTCTGCACAGCCTTATCACATGTAATGCTAACTTGCAACCAGACCAGCTACCATGTTCCAAAATATGTGTACCAACTTAGATAACACAATGGCATGCTATTCTACATTAATTAACAAAGATTTCATACAATTGCAAGAATTTGACCAAAACTCAAACTAAGAATAAAATAGAAATTATACCTCCTTGAAGTTTGAATTGGACTCTCCAACACTCTGTGTATACTTCTATAGCAGCTCAGAAACTTATACTCCTTACTTAGAATCACCAGACAATTTCAAGCAACACAAAAACTAAATTAAGCTTGTATTTATAGAAGGGGCATGGATTAGTCATTGACTTTACACAATTTTGGAGTCCATGGTGCAATGGAAGAACACATAGGTTCATGAAGAGTAGTTTAACAACCCTTACCAGCCAGTTAGCTTAGCAATGATCACCTAGAATTTAGCAGCTAGAAAGTTTACGTAAAGAGAGTTTAGTACACTGTTCATTGTACTTGGTGACAGTTAATTTGGGACAAGAGGAAAAATCTCAGCAACTTTAGCAACTAAGGTTTGGTTTGGTCCTTTTAATTCCCATAATGTAATATTAAGGTGCAATTGTTACCATATTAAGAATTTAGGGATTAAACATATACTCACATCATATAATTTATATACATTAAATATACGCAAATCAATAATGTAATCATGTATTATTGCCCGGGTAGTTCCATAATTATCTCTACCACTCATATAACTATATTATAACCTTATTATATTAATAATTTATTTATTTATGTTAAATAAATAATTTATTCCTTTCCTCGATTAATTACCACTTAATATATTTTAATCCATTTCTTATTGAAGAAATTATGGATTTTTATAACCATTAGTTATCTATATAATTCTGATTACATATATAGATAATTTACAAATAATAATAGTCTCATATTATAGATTAATTACCAAGAAATCAATATTCTACCACAATTAATTAATATCAATTAATAGTTTACTTAATAATTCCTTCGTCGATTAATATTACTATTAATATTTAACCGAAATTCTTTAATAACAAATAACAATTAATATAGATTAATTGTTTGCTTAACAATTCTTTCGTTAATTAATATAATCACTATTATATCTCATCACGGTGCCACACAAGGCATTCAACGAGTTCATCACAAATTCCATGTATTCTCAATTATTCAATTGTTTAATATAATTGAGTTAACTCATCTCGTAACGCAAAATAATTTATATCCAAATAAATATTCATTTTCATTAATATATTCGTTTAATAAGACGTGGAAATTCTCGGGTATTACAATTGTCCTATCTAAAAGGCAACTTTGGGTCTACTGTGATAATGTTAGTGCGATATATTTATCCGGGAATCCAGTTCAACATCAGCGCACTAAACATATTGAAATGGACATCCACTTTGTTCGTGAAAAGGTACAAAAAGGAGAGGTGCGTGTCCTTCATGTCCCGTCTCGTTCTCAGATCGCAGATATTTTTACAAAAGGGCTTCCGCGCGTATTGTTTGATGATTTTCGGAACAACCTCAACGTCCGACAACCTCCCGCTAAGACTGTGGGGGTGTGATAGAATATAAATTTATTTCATTTAATTTCCATAATTTTCTTTTAGATTGATTGACCATATCTTTTGTATAGTTTGCTCTCCTAATTTGTAGCGATTGATATCTTGTAATTAAAATTATCCTAGCCTAGAATTACGTTAATGATTGTTGTATACTAGGAACGCTTGTTCAAGGCAATGAGAACACAGAGAATTCCTTTTACTTTCAGAGAAGAATAAAATTGATTAGTGATTTTCAAGTAAAAAGTGAGTTAAATTATAAAACCGAACATAAGGTATGTAAGGAGGGAGGGACTCTTGTTCAAAACTCTTTTGGGTATTTAGGGCATCAAAAAAAGCTTCACTTTTTTTTATTTACAAAGAAAACTGTCTCAAATACCCCCCCCTTTTATAAATAGAGATATACTAGTATATTGATACACACTTGCGTGTATGTTAATTATTTTTAGATATTAATAATTAAGAGCAATAAAATTAAATATAAATTGATAAGAGAAATTTGAGATAATAAAAAGAGAGAGATAATGGAGATAAATAACTAGGTTAGTGGGGTAGGATGTGGGAGTAATAAGAGAATCATAGACTCTGTCAGTGCCTCATAAAAATTTGTCAGGAAATATGTTATGTCGACAGTACCCCATCGTAGTTAATAGTGCCGCAACTATATATCTATGTCGACGTTATAATATGTAAGACCCCAACTTTTATGAATAAAGATTAATTTTTCTCTAAATATCATTTCGAATATTATGGTGTGGATGTGATATAATGTTATAGTTGTGGGTAATATTTATAATTTTACAAAGTAAGCAAGTTGTTATATTTTGTCAGAGAATATTCGTACGATGGCGCAATCATTGGTGGACCCCACAACAGAATTATTGTCGGAGTTAGAAAATGACAGAAATATCTTTTTATAAAAATAACGACGAAAGTTTTACCGTTAACTGTTGAAATACCCGGTGTTAAAAGTACAGTAATACATGTGGTTGCATAGTAGCACACGGTATTGATTATTGATGCTTACGTAAGAAGCCACTCAGTTATACTCAATTATTGATATAGTAATTGCTGCATAATATCTCATATTATTGATTCAATTATTGTCACAGTATCATCTGCATAATATTTTATATTATTAAATCAATAATTGAGACGACAAAGTTATTCATATTATTATTTATAATATTGACGATGTCTAGAAAGTTCTGTCGATGAGAGGTTTGGTCACCTAATCGCGCGCCAATAGGGAGAAATTCTTATCGAAAAGCCCCCACTTTCATATGAATGATCTGGTTGTTAAATATTGTGAGTTATAATATTAATGATGAATAATTGTTAGAAGATTAAAAATGTGTTGATTGAAGATAAAATGATTTGTAGTAATATTTATTCAATCTTTGATATAAATAAGAAGTCTGTTATGAGACGTTTGTGGTAAGTTTGGTTTATTCTATGGGGGCCCATATAACATCATCTAAGAGTCACTTTCACCAATAGTAATTGCCTTTACCAGACGTTGAACCACTTGTCGTTTCATATTACAGGTGTCGAACCACTTGTCATTTCATATTACAGGCGTCGAACCACTTGTCGTTTCACATTACAGGCTTCGAACCACTTGTTGTTTTATATCACCAGTTGTCAAGCCACTTTCCTCTTCACATTGCAAGGGCTAAGCTAGAAATCTTCTATAAATAGAAGCTTATTTCTTCTTTCATTCTCACCAATTAACTACGACTCACAAGAGAATTCTATAGAGAGAGAATCAGAGAGAAAGAATAAGAGTATTCTGTTACTACACTATTTCAGTATCCAATCTCCTACTAAGGTAAGAGGTATTATTTCTTTCGTATTCGTAAGGGATATTATTTTTGCTCAATATTCGTATGAAATAATATTTTTTTTCCATACTTTGTAGTATGTAAGTAATATTATTTCGTTTCAGATTCTGAATTCTACACTCATGTTGTTAAGTATTGCTTCTATACTCCTTAAAATTAGTAGAATATCCGTAAAATTTGCGCTTCATCTAGTATCGTTTCACAAGGATATTTTTCTGAACATTCTTGTTAAAGTTTAATCTTTTTATACTGGAGTACTATTCACGGGATACTATTCACAAAATACTATTCTTGGGATACTATTCACTCAGTTACTATTCACCCAGGGTACTATTCATAACAAAAATTAATTTCTTTTTGGTCCAATTCATTTTTGATACAATATTATTCTTGAATTTTACTCCACAAAGCAGTATCAGAATAAATTTAATTATAAATCTTTAAAAATTTATCCTTTGCATTCTTTTAATTGAATTCTAATATCATTGTCATCATCCTCATGCTTATATTATGATGAAAGTCATATGTGGCCCGTAGGGCATAGATGGACTTGGTATGATTATGACCAATGATTATTCGGTATAATCATGACCGTAATGTTACAAATGATGTGGTAAAAGTCCTCATTGGCCCGTAGTGCATTGATGGACAGTTGTTGGAATGATCATGACCATTGGTGAAAACACGATTATCCTTGGCCCGTAGTGCATGAATAATTCGTGCTTGTGATACTAATGAATATCATTGGCCCGTAGTGTAGGGATGATTCGATGATGTGGATTACTTATTAAGTTGAGTCTCAGCGATAAAATTGTTGACAGACTTTTTAAATCATAGAAGATAGTAGATATCATGCTCTACTTGACTCTTCTAATGGAATGCTTGTTCCGCTGCAATTAAACTTGATATTTATTATATTTTATCAGTTTAACACTGTTGAAGGCTAACGATAATTTATTTTGCATTATCTTAGTCATAATATTTCTTACTGAGCTAGTTGAGTTCACCCTTTGCTTTCATTGTTCTCTTCAGGAAATGAGAATATAGCTGGGACTAGTCGGGGAACGGAGTGACAGTCCAAATGTTTGCATTAGTAGTCCCCACTATTCTGTGAAATAGTGTTTAGAAGATAATATCTGTATTAAAACTCACAGCTTATGTTGTGTCGTATTCTACAAGACACTTAACAGTTGTATATATTAAGTTTGTATTTGTATTCTGTATCATGTCTTTGGCGACTCAGAATGGGTGATGTATACCTATTTTGGGAGCGTCACAGTTGGTATCAGAGCTTAGGGATATGATCCCTAACTGAGATGTAAGACTAGAACTAGGGGGAGAGATGCGGAAATCCTTCGCTAGTATGATCTACCTAAGTTTATTTTTAATTTTAATTGTCGGTCAAAATATAGTGATAATATGTGACATGTCAATTAACCCTTGTTTTGTGGCAGTGTTTGAAAATGACATCCGAGAATGTTGAGAATAGTAATGGAGCACAGGAGACCGTCGAGTCACCACAGATCAATACCCAGGATAATGTGCATCAGGAAGGCAATAATCCTTAGGTGAACAACAACACCGACCAAATGGCGAACGACGGAATGTTTAGGAGCTTTCTGTAATTTGTACAACATCAGGCAAGAGAGACTCCTGTTCAAAATGCAGGTGGAAACACTGGCAACTCTTGGATGGTCACCGCTAAGCAGTTCAAGGAGCTGGGACCACCAAAGTTTTTGGAAGAGCCAAAACCACTTAAGGCAGATGCGTGAATAAAGCAGATCACCAAGATATTTGATATCTTGGGATGCTCTGAGGAGTAAAAGGTTCCCTTTGCCACCTTCATCTTGCGAGGAGAGGCAGATTACTGGTGGAAATCTTTAAAGCGTACCCAACCTGCCGCACTGAAGATGTCTTGGGAGAAGTTCCAAGAATTGTTCAAGTACTTTCCCGAAAGTATTCGTCACATGGATGTAGAGTTCATCAAGTTGGAGCAAAACACTATGATAGTGTCGCAGTACGAAGCTAAGTTTACCGAGTTGTCCCGGTTTGCGTCCCACTTGGTTGATAATGAGGAGAGAATGACGCGGATGTTTTTAAGAGGTTTGAAACCCAAGATACGTCAATACCTAATTTCTCACAAACTGTGTTTGTATTAAGATGTTGTAAATAGGGCTCAGTTATTGGAACGTGATAATGAGTCAATCCAACCAAGAGATAGCAGCCGACAAAGCGATACTACCAGTGGAAGCAGTCATCGAAGCGGTGACAACAAATGTCGAGGAAGTCAACATGTTAGAAATGGTAACAACTTCGGTGGTAATCATGGCCAAGATAATAAAAGTGGAAATTTCAAGAAGAGGAGCTTCAATAATGATGGAAAGACGTCATCACCAGCACCCGTTGTTAAAGAAAGAGAACAATCAACGATTGTGTGCTACAAATACAGAGGGGAGGGACACATCAGTCCAAAATGTACGCAGCAGTCCAAAACATGTTATAATTATGTAAGAGAAGGTCACCTAGCTCAATTTTAACATGTAGTAAAGCTGAGTCCAGTTGGGATGGTGACACCAAATGCCATCCCAGATAAGTCAAAACCAATAGTTCAAGGGAGAGCATTTGTCATGACCTCCCAGAAAGCGAGGAACCCGAACGAGATCATTACGGGTAAGCTAATCATAAACTCTAGCGAAGTCTATACCTTATTTGATACCGGTTCTATCCATTCTTTTATTTCTCCTACTTACGCTCAACGTTTAAATTTAGCTCTAGAGAAATTAGACTTTGACTAATCTGTTGAAACTCCGTTGGGAGAAACCTTCACTATATCCACTATTTATAAGTCTTGTTTGATTCAAGTCGGCACCCTCACATTACCTGTCGATTTTCTCTCTTTGAAAATACTTACATTTGATGTGATTTTAGGGATTGATTGGTTAACTACTCATCATGCTAAAATTGATTATTTTCGTAAGGTTGTTAGCTTTCATATTCCTAACCAACCTATTATGCGAATTCTAGCAACTAAACCACTAAAGTCAATCACTGTCATATCAAGTCATAAAGCCATTCGTTTATTAAAAAACGGATGTCAAGCTTTCTTAGCCCATGTCACAGATTTAAACAAAAATACGTCAAATTTGAATGATATTTCTATTGTTAATAAATTTCCTGACGTATTCCCTGAAGAACTTCCTGGCCTACCCCCAGAGCATGAAATTGAGTTTTGTATTGATCTTGAACCCGGTACAAAACTCATTTCCAAAGCCCCATATCGAATGGCTCCTATTGAACTTCAGGAGTTAAAAACCCAACTAAAAGAATTGTTAGACATCGGTTTCATTCGTCCTAGTACGTCTCCTTGGGGTGCTCCTATTCTATTCGTAAAGAAGAAAAATGGAAGTATGCGACTTTGTATTGACTATCAGGAGTTGAATTATCTCACCGTCAAAAATAGGTACCCATTACCTCGAATTGATGACCTGTTTGACTAGTTGCAAGTTGCTAAATTCTTTTCAAAGATCGATCTTCATTCTGGATAGCATCAGTTAAAAGTGAAAACTGATGACATTTTAAAGACTGCTTTTAGAACTCGGTACGGGCATTATGAATTCTTAGTCATGTCTTTTGGATTGACTAATGCTCTTGCGACCTTCATGGATATGATGAACCAAGTATTCAAAGAATATTTGGATCATTTTGTTGTTGTCTTTATTGATGACATCTTTATATACTCCAAAAGCCGTGAAGATCATAAGTAACATTTGAGGCTAATACTTCAAAAGCTTCGTGAAAATAAGCTATATGCCAAGTTAAAGAAATGTGAGTTCTGGCTTGAGGAAGTAACATTCCTTGGGCACGTGATAATAAATCATGGAATATCTATTGACCCAGCGAAGATTGAAGCAATACAAAGCTGGGAGCAACCTAAGTCAGTAACCAAAGTACGTACCTTTCTCGACTTAGTTGGTTATTATCAGAGATTTGTGGAAGATTTTTCTCGAATTACTACTCCATTAACTCAGCTAACTCGAAAAGATACAAAATTTGGTTGGAGCGAGGAATGTGAGAAGAGTTTTCAAGAACTCAGGAGGAGACTCATTTCAGCACATGTTCTGATAATACCATCTGGTTCGGAGGGATATGTCATCTACAGTGATGCTTCAGGCAGAGGTTTAGGATGTGTTCTCATACAACATGGGAAAGTCATAGCCTATGCCTCGTGACAACTCAAAGAATATGAGAGGAATTATCCTACTCATGATCTAGAGTTGGCAGCAGTTGTTTTTGCACTTAAAATCTGGAGGCATTACCTGTATAGAGAGAAGGTGGAGATCTATACAGATCATAAAAGTCTCAAATATTTCTTCACTCAAAAGGAACTCAACATGTGGCAACGACGTTGGCCTGAACTGTTGAAAGATTATGATCATACTATTCAATACCATCCTAAAAAAGTAAACGTGATAGCTGACGCATTGAGTAGAAGATCATATGTGGGTACGAGTGCAATATTGTCAACGCAAAGGCCCATTTTATATGACTTGCAAAGGATGGAGATAGAGATATAGACTCCAGGTGTAAGACCCCAAATTATTAATAAATAAAATTTAAATTCTCTCTATTTATTATTTTGAAATAGTAAGTGTTAAATTGATTAATGAGGTTAGTTATGGGTAAAATGCGCAAATATTTCAAATAAGCAGGTGGTTATAAAATATTCATTGTTGTCGGGGAATATTCGTTTGGTCGTGGAATATTCTTCCTGTCGGGGAATATTCGTACGACGGCGCAGTCTTTTGTGGGCCCCATAACGGAAAGCGATTGGATGAAGAAAACGACAAGTATATGTTGTTTATTAATAACGGCGTAGTTGTTACCGTTAATACTGTTGGAATACCCGGTGGTTAAAACACAGTAATACGCGTTGTTACACAGTAGCACACTGTATTGCACCAATTATTAATTCTTACGTAAGAAGGCACTACTCAATAATGGTTACAGTAACTGTTCAGTATTTTATTTTATTGATTCAATAATTGCTGCGTTGATATTTTATATTACAGTTGTTTCAATAATTGTCACTACACAGTATTTCCCATTATCAGATCAATAATTCATATTATTTGAATAATATTATTAGATAGAATTATTGGCAATGTCTAAAAAGTTCTGTCTAAGGAGAGGTTTGGTCATCTAATTGCGCGCCAATAAGGAGAAATCCTTATTGGAAAGCCCCCTCTTTCCTGGGAACGGCCTGGTTGTCATAAATGTGATTCTGTAATATTATTTGTGAATAATTAATTATTGATTCATATGATAAGGAAATATTTATTTTTGTGGATATAAATGAGGGATATATTTTTGTGGTTAAAAATGAAGGAGTTAATGTTGAGGTTTTTATCAGTATTTTTGTCGGAATGGAGGTATTAAAAATCAGGGTTTTTGAGATATTTTGCGGGGGGGTTATAATTTTTAATCCGACCGTTGGATCGTTGTAATTTTTGGATATGTTATACATATATAAGTTGAGTATATGTCCACAAGTTTTGAACCGTTAAAAATGAACGTATGATTTATTATGAATTTTACGAGATGACTGGTTCAGAAATTGTTGAATTTTCGGAGTTAATCATTTTGGTAGAAAATTCTAGAATTGGTGGGCCCCACTCTTGGTTGGTGAATAAATGTGCTGAGATTTTTATTCAAATGTGGTGGGTGAGAATAGTAGCAGGTAAAGCCATCAGGTTATAGGTTAAGTCTGCTTCGGCGTGCTAGCATTTTCCTATAAATAGAGGGCTAAGTTAGAATTGAAAATCACACCAGAAACAAGTTTTTTCTCTTTCTCTCTCTAGATTATTGAGTGTATTTTGTGAGTATTTAGATACTTTGAGAGTTTCTATTCATCAGAGCAAGTGTCTTTCAGCCTTATACCGGTATTCCGACCAGAAGTACTGTCTTTACGAGGTAAGGGATGTTATTTTATTTAAAAATGATATTATTTCTTCAATATCATTATGCCGAAATATTGGTTGGAAATTTTTATCAAATTTGAAACTTTTCACGTCGGGGTTACTATTCATGAGTTACTATTCACGAGTTACTATTCACCGAAAAATAAAATTTTCTTCTTTTCATCCAAAATATCTATTCTGGGTACTAGCTTTGATTGTATCCATGTTTTGATCATTTTTGAATTCTACTTCACTATGAATAATTATAAGGTATTTTTGGACATGGATAAATCGAAATACGAATCCTTAATATTTGTTATTTTGTTTCACTGGATTCGTTTTCTTTAAGATATTTTTCATCATCCTCAGTCCTAAATGATGATATTACTGAATATCTTTAGCCCGTAGTGCAAAGATGAATGATTAACTGATGAATATCTTTGACCCGTAGTGCAAAGATGAACAGGTGTTGAGATGAACATGACCGACTGGTGATACAAATGAATATCTTTGGCCTGTAGTACAAAGATGAATATTTGATTAAAGATGGTTATTGATTATTGTTACAGGGATAAAATATTGATGATGGACTTTTAAATCTTAGAAGATAGTAGAACTCATTCTCTACTTGACTCTTCTAATGGTTTGCTGTTTCCGCTGCAGTTATTGATTTAAAACTTGTTGTCTATTGTATTATATTAGATTTTTCTCTGTTGAAGACTAACGATAATTTGTTCTGTATTATCTTAGTCATAATATTCTTTACTGGGCTAGTTGAGCTCACCCTTTTCCTTTTTGTTCAATTTTTCTCAGGAGGCGAGAATGTAGCGAGTACTAGTCGGGGTATGGAATGATGGTTCTAGAAGTTACTTTAGTTGTCCTCACCATTTTTGTGAAATAATGTATCAATAATTGTAATGAGGACTTATTTGAGTGTGGATATTGTCTAAATGACAATATTTGTATTTAAACTCACAGTTCTTGTGTTGTAATAATAAAGATGTAGTTATTTCTGTACCATGTATTTTGGCGACTCAGAATGGGTGTTGTATACCTATTTTGGGGGCGTCACACCAGGGACCCACGTGATGATGACAAATATACGAGTAGAACTGACTTTAATCGATAAAGTTAAAGTTACTCAAACTACAGACCTGGAGCTGATTCGTATGAAGAAGAAAGTGCAAGAAGGTGCTATTCTGGAAGCAAGAATCGATGAATAAGGAATACTTAGAGTCAACTTCAGACTTTGTGTTCCTAACAACTCTGATTTAAAGTATAAAATCATGATGGAGCACAACACACCGTTTGTAATCCATCCTGGAAGTACCAAAATGTATCGTGATCTTCGACATACATTTTGGTGGAGCAATATGAAGAGGGAGATCGCAAAATTTATCTCAAAGTGTTTAACGTGTCAGCGTGTCAAGGCGTAGCATCAAGTGCCAAAAGATCCATTGCAACCACTTGATATTCCAGAATGGAAGTAGGACCACATTACCATGGATTTCGTTATCGGTCTTCCCAAGGTTTCTCAAGGCATAGATGCAATTTGGGTCATTGTTGATAGATTGACCAAGTCTGCTCATTTCTTACCTATACAAGAAACTTATTCACTTGAACGTCTTGCTCGTATGTACATAAATGAGATTATAAGACTGCATGGTATGCCAATAGCCATAATTTCTAATCGAGACCCAAGATTCACTTCAAGATTTTGGGTTAGTTTGCAAAAAGCTATGGGCACGGATTTACGATTTAGTTCGACATATCATCCTCAAATGGACGGGCAGTCAAAGAGGACTATTGAAACTCTTGAAGATCTATTAAGACGATGTGTCCTTGACTTCAAAGGAACTTGGGACAAGTTTTTGCCATTGGTGGAATTCTCCTACAACAACAGTTATCAAGCAAGTATTGGCATGGCTCCATTTGAGGCGTTGTTTGGATGCAAGTGTCGTTCTCCGGTATACTGGGGCGAGGTGGATGAAGCAACGTTGCTGGGACCAGAATTGGTACGTATGACAATAGAAAAGATTCAAATAATCCGACAACGTATAAAAATCTCACAAGATAGATAAAAGAGTTATGTTGATCTTCATCGAAAGGATGTGGAGTTCAATGTTGGAGATCATGTGTTATTACAGGTTGCTCCATGGAAAGGAGTTACGAGATTTGGAAAGAGAGGAAAGCTCAATCCTCGATACATTGGCCCCATTTAAAATCTTCGATCGAGTAGGAACTATGGCTTATAGACTCGCCTTACCGCCAAGTATATCTCGTGTTCATAACGTTTTTCACATATCCATGTTACGTAAATATGTGGAAGACCCGAACCACATTATTGAGTTGGAACCAGATGAAATAGCGGAAGATTTAACGTATGAAGAGGTACCTGTTAAAATCTTAGATAAGAAGGAACATATTCTACGCTCCAAGGATATACCTCAAGTCAAAGTTTTATGGAGAAACCACGATGTTGAGAAAATAACCTGGGAGTTAGAATCTGAAATGAAATCAAGGTATCCTCACTTCATTGACATACCAGGTACGTACACCAATTTTGAAGATAAAATTTCATAAGAAGGAGAGGTTGTAAGACCCCAACTTTTATGAATAAAGATTAATTTTTCTCTAAATATCATTTTAAAAATTATGGTATGGATGTGATATATTGTTATAGTTCTGGGTAATATTTATAATTTTACAAAGTAAGCAAGTTGTTATAAAATATTCGTTTGGTCGGGAAATACTCTTTTTATCGAAGAATATTCATACGATGACACAATCATTGGTGGACCCCACAACAGAATTATTGTCGGAGTTAGAAAACGACAACAATATCTTTTTATAAAAATAACGGCGAATGTTTTACCGTTAACTATTGAAATACCTGGTGGTAAAAGTATAGTAATACGTGTGATTGCATAATAGCACACGGTATTGATTATTGATGCTTACGTAATAAGCCACTCAATTATACTTAATTATTGCTACGGTAATTACTGCATAGTATCTCATATTATTGATTCAATTATTATCACAGTATCATCTGTATAATATTTTATATTATTAAATCAATAATTGAGATGACAAAGTTATTCATATTATTATTTGTAATATTGACGATGTCTCGAAAGTTCTGTCAAGGAGATGTTTGGTTACCTAATTACACGCCAATAGGGAGAAATCCTTATCGGAAAGCCCCCTCTTTCCTGAGAATGATCTGGTTGTTAAATATTGTGAGTTATAATATTAATGATGAATAATTGTTGGAAGATTAAAAATTTGTTGATTAAAGATAAAATGATTTGTGGTAATATTTATTTAATCTTTGATATAAATAAGAAGTCTGTTATGAGATGTTTATGGTAAGTTTGGTTTATTCTACGGGGGTCCATATGTCATCATCTAAGAGTCATTTTTGCCAATAGTAATTGTCTTTACCAGACGTCAAACCACTTGTCGTTTCATATTACAGGCATCGAACCACTTGTCATTTCATATTGCAGGCGTCGAACCACTTATTGTTTCACATTACAGGCGACAAACCACTTTTCTTTTTACATCACCAGTCGTCAAGCCACTTGCCTCTTCATATTGTAAGGGCTAAGCTAGAAATCTTCTATAAATAGAAGCTTATTTCTTCTTTCATTCTCACCAATTCACTACGACTCACAAGAGAATTCTATAGAGAGAAAATCAAAGAGAAAGAAGAAGAGTGCTCTGTTACTACACTATTTAAGTATCCAATCTCCTACTAAGGTAAGAGGTATTATTTCTTTCGTATTAGTAAGGGATATTATTTTTGTACAATATATATTCGTATGAAATAATATTTTCTTCCATACTCTGTAGTATGTAAGTAATATTATTTCGTTTCAGATTCTGAATTCTATACTCATGTTGTTAAGTATTACTTCTATACTCCTTGAAATTAGTAGAATATCCTTGAAATTTGCGCTTCATCTAGTATCGTTTCACAAGAATATTTTTCTGAACATTCTTGTTAAAGTTTAATCTTTTTATGCCAGAGTACTATTCACGGGGTACTATTCATAAAGTACTATTCACAAAATACTATTCACTCAATTACTATTCACCTGGGGTACTATTCATAACAAAAATTGATTTTTTTTTTGTCCAAATCATTTTTGATACAATATTATTCTTGAATTTTACTCCACAAAACAGTATCATGTTGACAATTTGGACATTATTGAATTCTGAATAAATTTAATTATAAATCTTTAAAAATTTATCCTTTACTTTCTTTCAATTAAATTCTAATATCATTGTCATCATCCTCATGCTTATATTATGATGAAAGTTATCTGTGGCCCGTAGGACATAGATGGACTTGGTATGATTATGACCAGGGATTATTCGTTATAATCATAACCGTAATATTACAAATAATGTGGTAAAAGTTCTCATTGGCCCGTAGTGCATTGATGGACAGTTGCTGGAATGATCATGACCATTGGTGAAAATACGATTATCCTTGGCCCGTAGTGCATGGATAATTCGTGGTTGTGATACTAATGAATATCCTTGGCCCGTAGTGCAGGGATGATTCGATGATGTGAATTATTTATTAAGTTTAGTCTCAGCGATAAAACTGTTGATAAACTTTTTTAATCATAAAAGATAGTAGATATCATGCTCTACTTGACTATTCTAATGGATTACTTGTTCCGCTGCAGTTAAACTTGATGTTTATTATATTTTATCAATTTAACACTATTGAAGGCTAACGATAATTTATTCTGCATTATCTTAGTCATAATATTTCTTACTAGGCTAGTTGAGCTCACCCTTTGCTTTTGTTGTTCTCTTCAGGAAATGAGAATATAGCTGTGACTAGTCGGGGAACGGAGTGACGGTCCAGATGTTTGCATTAGTAGTCCTTACTATTCTGTGAAATAGTGTGATAATAAATGTAATAAGGACTTATTTTGAGTTTGAATACTGTCCAGAAGATAATATTTGTATTAAAACTCATAGCTTATGTTGTGTCGTATTCTACACGACACTTAACAGTTGTATAAATTAAGTTTGTATTTATATTCTGAACCATATATTTGGCGACTCAGAATAGGTGATGTATACCTATTTTGGGGGCATCACATAATACCCTTATGCCTACAGGTCTATCGTCGTCGTAGATTTTTCCCCGTAAAACTTTAGAGTCCAAATGACGACGGTCTCGTCACCAACACCGACGGATCCCCGTTGTCGATAAAAAAGAATATAGCGACGGGTACTATTTCATCGGGGTTTAATGTTCCCTAAGGCGATAACATTCATCGTCGGCATAGATATAATGACACCTATTGTTTATAACACTATGATGACCATAATACCGTCGGCATAAACCTTACATTACTGGATTGGCTTTTTGGCTTGCTATAGCCACGATCGATGACCGTCGCTATAACTTTTTTAGTTTTTTTTTAAAAATTAAATAGTAATGCACATATTTATTCAACAAACACAATACGATATAAAATAAAACATAAGATATATTACATCATTCAAAATTATTCACATTACAATACACTAATTTTTTTTTGCTAAATTTAAACTAATCCGTCATCTAGTTTGCATCCGTGTACCCTTCTACCACAGCTGGATATCTTTTACAGCATAATGCATAGTTTATTGTGCCTTCAAGATATTTAAGTATCCTTGATACTGCATCCCAATGAACCTGACCTGGATTATGGGTAAATCTACTCAATACTCTAGCCGCAAATGTTATATCAGGTCTAATATACTGCATTACATACATTAGACCACAAATTACACTTGCATACTCTAACTGAGATATGTTATTCCCTTTATTTGAAAATAACTTAACAGAATGATCATATGGGGTAGAGACTATCTTGCAATTCTCGTGATAAAACTTCTTTAACAACTTCTGAATATAATGAGAATGAGTTAAAGAAATGGTATCTTGAGATTGCACAATTTTAATACCTAATATTACATTAGCCTCCCCCATATATTTCATATTAAAGGTAGTAGACAAGAATACTTTAGTTTCTAATACTACATTTTCACCAGTACCAAAAATAAGCATATCATCAACATATAAACAAATTATAACACCAAAATCTTTACTGGACTTAGAATAAACACATTTATTCGATTCGTTTATTTTAAATCCATTGAAAACAATCATTTGGTAAAAAAATTCATGTCATTGCTTAGGTGCTTATTTTAGGCCTTATAAAAATTTAACAAGCTTACAAACTTTTCTTTCTTGACCTTTCAAGACAAACCCTTCTGGTTGTTCTATATAAACTTCCTCTTTCAAATCACCATTTAGAAAAATAGTTTTAACATCCATTTGGTGTATAACAAGTTTAAGAATTGATGTTAATGAAATTCATAACCTAATGGTATTAATTCTTGCTACTTGAGCATATGTATCAAAGTAATCAATTCCTTCCTTTTACTTAAAACCTTTGGCTACCAGTCTAGCTTTATACTTATCAATGGATCCATCTGATTTTCTTTTCCTTTTAAAGATTCATTTACAGCCAATAGGTTTACAAACAGGAGGTAAATCTACCAAGACCCAAGTCTTGTTACCCGTGATAGAATATATTTCATCATTAATTGCTTCTTGTTAAAAACCTGAATCTTGAGATGACATAACTTCTCTAAAATTCAATGAATCTCTATCACTAAAATAATGCTCAGTCACAAAAACAGTAGAAGAAACAATACCATCCATGTTTCCTTCTACTAGGTACATGTAAAAATCAAGGCCATATGATATTTCTATCCTTGCTCTCTTACTTGTTCTTGGTTCTATTTCTTCATTAGATATAGTAAGTTCCATTTCATCATTTGGTTCATGATGAATTGTTCTTTGATCCTCTTTTTCAGTGTCTTCTCTTGTCTTTTTCCTAAAGAATGAATTCTCAAAGAACTTAACATCTCTAGACTCCAAAATTATATTTTGGCTAACAAAATCTTTTGATTCATGGTCAAGAATTTATAGGCTTTGCTATTTTGTGCATAGCCTATAAAAGTACACTCGATTGCTTTAGCTCCAAACTTAGGTCTTTTAAGATCAGTTAACCTTACTAATGCCCTACATCCCCACGTCCTTAAATGGTCAAGAGAGGATTCTCTTTTTCCACAATTCATAAGGTGTAATATGAGTTTTCTTATGGGATATACGATTAAGTATATAACAAGAAGTCATTAATGCTTCCCCCCATAAATTTTTAGGCAAATCAAAAGTAATAAGTAACGTATTAATCATTTCTTCAAATGTCCTATTTTCCCATTCTTCCACTTCATTTTGTTGAGGACTATAAGAAGTTGTTGTTTGATGAATTGTGTCTTGATTCTTATAAAAATCATTATAAGAGAAGTATTCCCCTCCTCTATCCTATCTAAGAATTTTAATTTTTCGATCTAATTGATTTTCAACTTCATCCTTGTAGATTTAAAATTTTTCTAAAGTCTCATCTTTAGTCCTTAACAAATAAACTTGAGTGTATCTAGAGTAATCATCTATAAATGTTATAAAATATTTTATACCTCCCCTAGTTAATATACCCTCAAACTCACAAATATCGGAATGAAACAATTTTAATAATTGTGAATTTCTTTCTACTTTTTTAAAAGATTTCTTGGCAATTTTAGACTTAACACATAGCACATTTTTCTAAATCAGAAAAATTAAACTAAAAAATTAAACTAAGATTACTCAAGCTACACATACTTTTATAATTTACATCTCCTGATCAAGCATGCCAAACATTAAAAGTAGAAACCATATAAGCAAAAGATGAATTTTTATTAATAACATTTATGTGACGCCCCCAAAATAGGTCCAATCCATCCAACCCATTCTGAGTCGCCAAATACATGGTACAGAAAATAACTATAACTTTATGATTACAATTGTCGTGCAAAATACGGCAACACATATTCTGTGAGTTTAAATACAAATATTATCATCTAGACAGTATTCATACTCAATTAAGTCCTCATTATACTTATTGATACACTATTTTACAAAATAGTGAGGATTACTAAAACAACTGTCTTGAACCATCATTCCACACCCCGACTAGTACTCGCTACATTCTCGTCTCCTGAGAAGAAAATAGAACAACAAGGAAAAGGGTGAGCTCAACTAGCCCAGTAAAGAATATTATGACTAAGATAATATACAACAAATTATCCTTAGTCTTCAACAGGGAAAAATCTAACAGAATACAATAAACAACAAGTTTTAAATCAATAATCGCAGCGGAAAATAATAATTCATAGAAGAGTTACGTAGAGAATGAAATCTACGATTATCTATGAATTTAAAAGTCCATCGTCAACATTTTATCCCTGTAACATCAATCAATAAATATCTTGAATCAAATAGTCATCTTTGCACTACAGGGCAAAGATATTCATCAGTTGGTCATGTTCATCTCAACACCTGTTCATCTTTGCACTACAGGCCAAAGATATTCATCAGAAATCATTCATCTTTGCACTACAGGCCGAAGATATTCAGTTATATCATCATTTAAGACTGAGGATAATGAAAAATATTTTAAAAAAAACGAATCCAGTGAAACAAAAGAGTAAATATTAAGGATTCGTATTTCAGCTATTCCATGTCCAAAAATACCTCATAAATAATCATGGTGGAGTAAAATTCAAGAATGATCAAAACATGGATACAATCAAAGCTAGTATCCATAATAGATATTTTGGACAAAAAGAAGAAATTTTATTTTTCGGTGAATAGTGCCGTATTCGTGAATAGTGTCGTATACGTGAATAGTGTCGTATACGTGAATAGTAACTCCGACACCAAAAGATAGAAATTTCACAAAAACATCATCACGCTTCGTGAATAGTACTCGTGAATAGTAACTCGTGAATAGTAACTCATGAATAGTAACTCGTGAATAGTGACTCATGAATAGTAACTCATGAATAGTAACCCCGACATGAAAAAGTTCTAAATTTGATAAAAATTTCTAACCAATATTTCGGCATAATGATATTGAAGAAATAATATCATTTTCGAATAAAATAACATCCCTTACCTCGTAAAAGACAGTACTTCTAGTTAAAAAATCGGATATAGGTTATGACTTGAACTTGCACCGTATAGCAACACTCAAAGTATTAAAATACTCACAAGAATACGCTCAATATATCGAGAGAGAAAGAGAGAGAAGTTTTCAGTTTCTGGTGTGATTTTCAATTCTAACCTAAGCACCTTATTTATAGGAAAATGCTTAGAACACCAAAGCAGAAAATTTAATAAAATATTAATATATATATTAAATTTTCCTATGCCAACCTTTGTATATCTGAATTTCAGCCATTTGCAACACATGGGGGGCCAACCAAAACAATAAAAACGTTTTTCTAACTATAAATATTTTAAACTTCCAAAAATCAATTATTCTGGAACCTCGGAACTTCAATAATTCATAATAAATAGCTCTTTTATCAGAAAATTTGAATCTCGCGACTTTTTATAGGAAATTCAATTCTCTACAACTTTACAGAAGAAAGTTTTTCCAAATTCCAAACAGAAATTGACCGAAATCCATAAACGGACGATTTTACAGGCTATAATCAAATTTCAGTCAAGAAATGGGCCCACAGACATGTTTAACATGTTTTAAACAACTTTTGTAACAAAAATACTCTTTCTCCTCATAGACTCATATATCCCACATTCATTGTAAAAATATCATCATTATTATATTATTAAAATAATATATTTAAATAAATTATTTTATCAGAAAAAGATAAAATATTAATTTTCAACAATTGTCACATTAAAAATTTTCTCCATCTATATCCACATAAAATCAATATTTTTTTCATCATATAAATTAATAATTAATTATTCACAAATAATATTACAGAATCACAATACTGACAACCAGGCAGTTTTCCCAAGAAAGATGGGGCTTTCCAATAAGGATTTCTCCTTACTGGCGCGCAATTAGGTGACCAAACATCTCCTTAGACAGAACTTTCTAGACATTGCCAATAATGTTATCTAATAATATTATTCAGATAATATGAATTATTGCTCCGATAATAGAAAATACTGTGTAGTGACAATTATTAAAACAACAGTAATATAAAATATCAACGCAGCAATTATTGAATCAATAAAATAAAATACTGAACAGTAATTACTGTAACAATTATTGAGTAGTGCCTTCTTACGTAAAAATCAATAATTGGTGCAATACCGTGTGCTATTGTGCAACAACGCGTATTACTGTATTTTAACCACCGGGTATTCTAACAGTATTAACGGTAACAACTACGCCGTTATTTATAAACAGCTTGTTTTTGTCGTTTTCTTCATCCAATCGCTTTCCGTTATAGGGCCCACACAAGGCTGCGCCGTCGTACGAATATTCCCCGACAGCAAGAATATTCCACAACCAAACGAATATTCTCCGACAACAATGAATATTTTATAACCACCTGCTTATTTGAAATATTTGCGCATTTTACCCATAACTAACCTCATTAATCAATTTAACCCTTACTATTTTAAAATAATAAATAGAGGAAATTAAATTTCATTTATTAATAATTTGGGGTCTTACAACCTCCCCTCCTTATGAAATTTCGTCCTCGAAATTGACGTACGTACCTGGTGTTTCGAAAAGATGAGGATACCTCGCTTTCATTTCCGTTTCCAACTCCCAGGTCATTTCCTAAATAGCATGGTTTCTCCACAAAACTTTAACTTGTGGTATGACCTCCGTGCGTAGGACATGTTCCTTCCTATCCAAGATCTTGACAAGTACCTCTTCGTACGTTAAGTCTTCAGCTATCTCGTCCGGTTCTAACTCAATAATGTGGTTTGGGTCTTTCACATATTTTCGTAACTTCGATACGTGAAAAACGTTATGAACACGCGTCATACTTGACTGTAAAGCGAGTCTATAGGCCACAGTTCCTACTCGATCGAGGATTTCAAATAAATCGAAGGCTTGAGCTTTCTTCTCTTCATCGACTCTTACTTCTAGAATAACACATTCTTGAACCTTCTTCTTTATATTCATCAGCTCCAGGTCTGTAGCTTAAGCGGCTTTAACGTTATCGATTAAAGTCGATTTTACTCGTATATCATCACATGGATACCTAGAGTCTTCAACTCTATCTCTATCATTTGTAAGTTATACAAAAATGGGTCTTTGACAATATCGCACTTGTACTCGTATACGATGTTTTACTCAACACGTCAGCTACCACGTTCGCTTTTTCAAGATGGTATGGTCAGAACATGTGCCGAAATGAGTCTCCTCTTGAGTTCTTCGAAGCTCTTCCCACATTCCTTGCTCCATTCGAATTTTTTATCTTTATGAGTCAACTGAGTTAATGGAGTAGCGATTCGAGAAAATCCTTTTACGAATCTCCGATAATAACTAGAAAGCTATGTATTTCGATTACTGACTTAGGTTGCTCTCAACTGTGACTCATATCCCAATCTTGGTTAGCACGTCACAATGACACCTATCAGTTTACTACCGCACGAATATGGTGTCCCCTACGGAGAGTCTAGCTTCGGTGCATTCCACAAAGGAAGTCACCAGATAGAGGCTCAGTTATCAACTTCTATAGTTGAGTTTTTAACTCCTGAAGTTCAATAGGAGCCATTCGATATGAGATTTTAGAAGTGAGTTTTGTACCAGATTCAAAGATGATACAAAATTCAATATCATGCGTAGGCCAAGAAATTCTTCAGGAAATACGTCAGGGATTTACTAACAATAGATATAACATTCAAATCTGACGTATTTTTGTTCAAGTCCATAACATAGCTAAGAAAGCTTGACATCCGTTTTTCAATAAACGAATGACTTTACGGCTTGATATGAAAGAGTTTGACTTCAATGGTTTGGTTGCTTGAATTTGAATAACAGGTTGCTTAGGAATATGAAAACTAACAACCTTACAAAAGCAATCAATTTGGCATGATGAGTAGTTAACCAATCGATCCCTAAAATCACATCAAAAGCAAGTATCTTTAAAGAGATAAGGTCAACAGGTAATGTGATGGTGCCAACTTGGATCAAATAAGATTTGTAAATAGTGGATGTAATGAAAGTTTCTCCTAACGGAGTTTCCACAGATAGGTCAAAGTCTAACTTCTCCGGAATCAAGTTTAAACGTTGAGTATAAGCAGGAGAGATAAATGAATGGGTAGAACTGGTATCTAATAAGGTATAGACTTCGCAAAAATTTATAATTAACTAACTCGTGCTAACTTCGTTCGGGTTCCTCGCATTCTGACCAGTCACAAAAAACGCTCTTTCAGGAACCGTTGACTTTGAGTTTTCTGGGACAACTTTTTGAGTCACCACCCCCGTTGGACTTGGTTTCGCTACAGTGCAATCTCGAGCGATATGTCCTTCCTTTTCACAGTTATAACATACCTTAAACTGTTGTGGGCAGTTGGGGCTAATATGTCCTTCTTTTCCGCACATATAGCATATGACCGGTGGTCGTTCTCCTCCCTTGGAACCAGTTGCTGCTGGTGCTTATCATTGTTGAATCTCCTCTTTTTAAAATCTCCTCCCGACTCGCTTCTTCTATTTTCATGGCCATGATTACCACCAGAGTGGTTGCCGTTCTTGTCCGTATTCTTCTTTCTCCACTGGTTATCATTGTTCTGATGACTGCTGTCACCAGTATGATCCTGGTTGTGGTCCCTCGATTGACCGTACTCGTTATCTCGCTCTAATAATTGAGCCCTGTTGACAACATCTGAATAGAGAGAAAATTTATGAGAAATGAGATATTGACGTATGCCGAGTTTCAAACCTCTCAGAAACATCCGCGTCATACGTTCCTCATTCTCCACCAAATGAGGTGCAAACCTGGACAACTCTGTAAACTTCGCCTCGTACTGGGACACCGTCATATTATTCTGCTCCAGTCTAATAAACTCTACCTCCTTCATATGGCGAATACTTTCAGGAAAGTATTTTTCGTTGAAAAGTTTCTGAAACGTATCCCAAGACATGCTGAGTGCGACAGGTTGGGTCCGTTTCACAGACTCCCACCAGTAGTCTGCCTCGCCACGAAACATAAAGGTGGCGAATGGAACCTTCTGTTCCTCCGTGCATCCCAAGACATCGAATATCTTGGTAATTTGCTTGACCCACGTTTCCGCCATGATCGGATCCGGCTTTCCCTTAAATTCTGGTGGTCCCAACTCTTTGAACTTCTTAGCCGTGACAAACCGTGAATTGCTATCATTTCCTCCTGTATTTTGAACACGAGTCTCCCTCGTCTGGTTTTGCATGAATTGCAAAAAGCTTCTAAACATCCCATCGTTCATCATCTACTCATTGGTGTTGTTCACAGGAGGAACATTGCCAGCCTGTTGCACATTCTCCTCGTTGGTGAGCACAGGTGTCTCCACGGTTTCATTTACTCCACTATTAACATTCTCAGTCGACATTCTCAAATACTGCCATAAAACCAGGGTTAATTAAACAAATTAACAAATCACATAATACCCCTATATAAAGACCGACCAACAAATAAGCTTAGGTAGGACACACTAGTGAAGGATTTACTCGTCTCTCCCCTCCTAGTTCTATTCTCCGATCTACGCCAGAGATCATATCCCTAAGCTCTGATACCAACTGTGACGCCCCCAAAATAGGTCCAATCCATCCAACCCATTCTGAGTCGCCAAATACATGGTACAGAAAATAACTACAACTTTATGATTACAATTGTCGTGCAAAATACGACAACACATATTCTGTGAGTTTAAATACAAATATTGTCATCTAGACAATATTCATACTCAATTAAGTCCTCATTATACTTATTGATACACTGTTTTAAAAAATAGTGAGGACTACTAAACAACTGTCCTGAACCATCATTCCACACCCCGACTAGTACTCGCTACATTCTCGCCTCCTGAGAAGAAAATAGAACAACAAGGAAAAGGGTGAGCTCAACTAGCCCAGTAAAGAATATTATGACTAAGATAATATACAACAAATTACCCTTAGTCTTCAACAGGGAAAAATCTAACAGAATACAATAGACAACAAGTTTTAAATCAATATTCGCAGCGAAAAATAATAATTCATAGAAGAGTTACGTAGAGAATGAAATCTACGATTATCTATGAATTTAAAAGTCTATCATCAACATTTTATCCCTGTAACATCAATCAATAAATATCTTAAATCAAATAGTCATCTTTGCACTACAGGGCAAAGATATTCATCAGTTGGTCATGTTCATCTCAACACATGTTCATCTTTGCACTACGGGCCAAAGATATTCATTAGAAATCATTCATCTTTGCACTACAGGCCAAAGATATTCAGTGATATCATCATTTAAGACTGAGGATGATGAAAAATATTTTAAAAAAAACGAATCTAGTGAAACAAAAGAGTAAATATTAAGGATTCGTATTTCAGCTATTCCATGTCCAAAAATACCTTATAAATAATCATGGTGGAGTAAAATTCAAGAATGTTCAAAACATGGATACAATCAAAGATGTATCCATAATAGAATAGTGTCGTATACGTGAATAGTGTCGTATACGTGAATAATAACTCCGACACCAAAAGATAGAAATTTCACAAAAACATCATCACGCTTCGTGAATAGTACTCGTGAATAGTAACTCGTGAATAGTAACTCGTGAATAGTAACTCGTGAATAGTAACTCCGACATGAAAAAGTTCCAAATTTGATAAAAATTTCCAACCAATATTTCGGCATAATGATATTGAAGAAATAATATCATTTTCGAATAGAATAACATCCCTTACCTCGTAAAGACAGTACTTCTAGTCGAAAAATCGGATATAGGTTATGACTTGAACTTGCACCGTATAGCAACACTCAAAATATTAAAATACTCACAAGAATACGCTCAATATATCGAGAGAGAAAGAGAGAGAAGTTTTCAGTTTCTGGTGTGATTTTCAATTCTAACCTAAGCACCCTATTTATAGGAAAATACTTAGAACACCAAAGCAGAAAATTTAATAAAATATTAATATATATATTAAATTTTCCTATGCCAACCTTTGTAGATCTGAATTTCAGCCATTTGCAACACATGGGGGGCTAACCAACACAATAAAACGTTTTTCTAACTATAAATATTTTAAACTTCCAAAAATCAATTATTCTGGAACCTCGGAACTTCAATAATTCATAATAAATAGCTCTTTTATCAGAAAATTTGAATCTCGCGACTTTTTATAGGAAATTCAATTCTCTACAACTTTGCAAAAGAAAATTTTTCCAAATTCCAAACAGAAATTGACCGAAATCCATAAACGGACGATTTTACAAGCTATAATCAAATTTCAGTCAAGAAATGGGCCCACAGACATGTTTAACATGTTTTAAACAACTTTTATAACAAAAATACTCTTTCTCCTCATATACTCATATATCCCACATTCATTATAAAAATATCATCATTATTATATTATTAAAATAATATATTTAAATGAATTATTTTATCAGAAAAAAATAAAATATTAATTTTCAACAATTGTCACATTAAAAATTTCCTCCATCTATATCCACATAAAATTAATATTTTCCTCATCATATAAATTAATAATTAATTATTCACAAATAATATTACAGAATCACAATACTGACAACCAGGCAGTTTTCCCAGGAAAGAGGGGGCTTTCCAATAAGGATTTCTCCTTACTGACGCGCAATTAAGTGACCAAACCTCTCCTTAGACAGAACTTTCTAGACATTGCCAATAATGTTATCTAATAATATTATTCAGATAATATGAATTATTGCTACGATAATAGAAAATACTGTGTAGTGATAATTATTAAAACAACAGTAATATAAAATATCAACGCAGCAATTATTGAATTAATAAAATAAAATATTGAACAGTAATTACTGTAACAATTATTGAGTAGTGCCTTCTTACGTAAAAATTAATAATTGGTGCAATACAGTGTGCTACTGTGCAACAACGCGTATTACTGTGTTTTAACCACCGGGTATTCCAATAGTATTAACGGTAACAACTACGTCGTTATTTATAAACAACTTATTTTTGTCATTTTCTTCATCCAATCGCTTTCCGTTATGGGGCCCACACAAGGCTGCGCCGTCGTACGAATATTCCCCGACAGCAAGAATATTCCACGACCAAACGAATATTCTCCGACAACAATGAATATTTTATAACCACCTGCTTATTTGAAATATTTGCGCATTTTACCCATAACTAACCTCATTAATCAATTTAACCCTTACTATTTTAAAATAATAAATAGAAGAAATTAAATTTTATTTATTAATAATTTGGGGTCTTACAATTTAGTTTGTACATGCCATTACATTTATATCATTTTCCGATATACATACCACCCTTGGACAATACAACATAATTAGGGTCAAACGAGACTTTTATGCCACGTTTGTTTAAAAGACTAAAAGATACAAGATTTTTCCTAATTTATGGAACATGAAGAACATCATTAAGAGTGATCATCTTCCCGGATGATAACTTGAGAATCACTTTGCCTTTGCCCATCACTTTTGCAGTTGATGAATTTCCCACTTGAATAGTTCTTGACTATCCTTCATAGGTTCATAAGCTTTAAATATTGCTTTATTCTTGACAAAATGTTTGGTTGCTCCAGAATCGATCCACCATTCCATGTCATTTTTAAGCATGTTAGTCTCCATGATCATAGCAACAATATCTTCATTGCCTACCATATTTGTTTGATTATTCTTTTGTTGGCTTTGCTTCAAATAAAAAATACATTATTTTTTGAAGTGTCCCGACTTAACACACTTCCAATAAATACATTTTGATTTTTTTATTTCTGAAAGTGTTATCTTGACCACCAAGCTTTCTTTTGTCGTTGCCCTTTAGTTTAGATGCATTTTCTATGACAAGAGCTTTAGCACTTTTGTTTTCTATTTCCAATTTATCTAACTTTCGAGAATTTTCTACAACTTGGAGAAATTTAATAAGTTTTTGCATAGTGTGACGCCCCCAAAACAGGTATACATCACCCATTCTGAGTCGCCAAATACATGGTATAGAACTTAAATACAAACTTAAATATACAACATGAGCTGTGAGTTTTAATACAAATATTATCTTCTAGACAGTATTCAAACTCAAAATAAGTCCTCATTACAATTATTATCACACTATTTCATAGAATAGTGAGGACTACTAATGCACCCATCTGGACCGTCAATCCATACCCCGACTAGTCCCATCTATATTCTCATTTCCTGAAGAAAACAGTGAAAGAAAAGGTGAGCTCAACTAGCCCAATAAGAAATATTATGACTAAGATAATGCAGAATAAATTATCTATAGCCTTCAACAATATAACAACTGATAGAATATAATATGCAACAAGTTTTAGATCAACAACTACAGTGGAATAAGCAATCCATTAGAAGAGTCAAGTAGAGCATAATATCTACCATCTTCTATGATTTAAAAGATTTTTCATCACTTTTATCGCTGAGACTCAGCAAAAAAAATAATCAACATCATCGAATCATCCCTACACTACGGGCCAAGGATATTATTTAGTATCACGACCACAAATTATTCATGCACTACGGGCCAAAGATAATCATGTTTTCATCAACGGTCATGATCATGCCATAAAACAATTCATCTTTGCACCCTTGGCCGAATAGAATCCATGGTCATAATCATACCAAAAACTATCCATCAATACACTACAGGCCAATGATTACTACATCATTTGTAACATTACGATCATGATTATACCGAATAATCCCTGATCATAATCATACCAAGTCCATCTACGCACTACAGGCCACAGATGGCTTTCAACAGAATATAAACATGAGGATGATGACAATGATATAAGAATTCAATAAAACAAGTTCAAGGATAAATTTTTAAAGATTTATAATTTAATTTATCCAGAAATCAATAACGTCAAAATTGTCAACATGATACTGCTTTGTGGAGTAAAATTCAAGAATAATATTGTACCAAAAATAATTTGGACCGAAAACGAATCAATTTTTTTTTCATGAATAGTACCCCGGGTGAATAGTAATCGAGTAAATAGTAACTTCGAGAATAGTAACCCCGTGAATAGTATCCCAGCATGAAAAAGTTAAAACTTATCAAGAATGCTCAGAATAAAATTTCTATGAAAAGATACTGGATTAAGCGCAAATATCAAGAATATTCTACTAATTTCATGGAGTATAGAAGCCAAAATTCTAACAAAACAAGTATAGAATAAAGATTAAAACATGGATACAATCAACGATAGTAACCATAATAGACATCTGAGACGAAAAAGAGAACATTTCATTTTTCGGTGAATAGTGTCGTATTCGTGAATAGTGTCGTATACGTGAATAGTGCCGTATACGTGAATAGTAACCCCGACACAAAAAGGTAAATATTCCAAAATAAAACTCATATCAATAATTTGGCAGAATGATATTGAAGAAAATAATATCATTTATGAAGAAAATAACATCCCTTACCTCAAAAGAATAGTACTTCTGGCTGAAATATTAGATATAACGCTGAAGGAAACTTGCACCGTATAGCAACACTCAAGATATCTAAATACTCATAAAAATACGCTCAATAATATAGAGAGAGAAAACTTCAGTTTCTGGTGTGATTTTTAATTCTAACCTAAACACCCTATTTATAGGAAAATACTTAGAACACCAAAGCAGAAAATTTAATAAAATATTAATATATTTATATAAATTTCCTACGCACACCAAGAAATCTGAATTCAGCTACTTACACATGTAAGTGGGGCCCACCAAAATGAAAAACATGTTTTAAAACCTTTTTTGTAACAAAATCAATTCAGACCCAATATTTCGGAACTTCAATAATTCATAATAAATAGCCCTTTTATCAGAAAAATTCAAATCTTATGTCCATTCCATAGAAAATTTAATTCTCTACAACTTTGCAAAAGAAAGTTTTTCCAAATTTCAAACAAAAATTGACCGAAATCCAAATACGGACGATTTTATAGGCTATAATCAAATTTCAGTCAAAAATAGGGTCCACCAACACACAAAACATGTGTTAAACATTTTTTTGTAATAAAAATACTCTTCCTCCTCATTTATTCATATATCACACATTCATTATAAAAATATCACCATTATCATATTTTTAAAATATAATAATATATTTAAATGAATTATTTTATCAGAAAAAATAAAATATCAATTTTCAACAATCGTCGCTTTTCTAAAAATTCCTTCATTTATATCCACATAAAATAAATATTTTTCTTATCATATAAATCAATAATTAATTATTCACAAATAATATTATAGAATCACAATACTGACAACTAAGCTGTTCCCAAGAAAGAGGGGCTTTCCAATAAGGATTTCTCCTTACTGGCGCGTAATTTGGTGACCAAACCTCTCCTTAAACAGAACTTTCTAGACATTACCAATAATGTTATCTAATAATATTATGAATTATTGATCTGATAATGAAAAATACTGTGCAGTGATAATTATTGAAACAACAATAATATAAAATATCAACGTAGCAATTATTGAATCAATAAAATAAAATATTGAATAGTAATTACTATCATAATTATTGGGTAAAACTGAGTGACTTCTCACGTAAGTACCAATAATCAATACCGTGTGCTACTATGCAACCACGCGTATTACTGTACTTTTACTACCGGGTAGTTCAACAGTTAACTGTAAAACTTTCGCCGTTATTTTCATTAAAAGATATTTCTGTCGTTTTCTCATTCTGACAATAATTCTGTTATGGGGTCCACGCACCAATGATTGTGTCATTGTACGGATATTCTCCGATAAAAAGAATATTTCCCGACCAATCGAATATTTTATAACCACTTACTTTTCAAAATTTATAAATATTACCCACCACTGTAACATTATCTCAAATCCACACCATAATATAAAAAAAAATATTTCGAGAAAATAAAATATTTATTCATAAAATTTGGGTCTCACGCATAGTCATTGTATTTTTCTTTTGTTTCAATTCCTTTCGACAATCTTTTCACGAAAATGGTAACTTTGAAATGATTGTCGACACTTGAAACCCTTCGTCAAGGTAATAGCCTCTGACATAATTTGATTCATAATAATTTGAAGTTCATGCACTTGCAGCATAACATATTTGTTATCTATCATTTGATAATCAAATAATGAACTTACTATAAATTTTTTTATTTCCGGCGTTCCTCAATTTCATACTTGTTGTCGAGATCGTCCCATAATTCTCTTGTCGTCTTTTCCATGAACTTTTATTCATACACATCATACAATGAATTAGATAACGCATTTGGAATTTACCCTTTACACATAAAGTTTGTTGGGTCTCCAACTTTTAAGTTTATTTTGATGATAATAATAATTAGTAAATATGTTAATTAAAAGGGTAGAATCATCTCCATAGAATTTATATTATAATTATTTTAATTATATTATTTATGTTAACGCCAAGATCTTCTGTCACGTCCCAATCACGTAAGACGCTCTGATCCTGCACAGTTCAACAAGTCAATACCAAAAGCTTGAAGGCCTGACCGTCGGGGGATAGCTCCGGCGTAAGAGTCAGTACAGGCGATCACAAGGTTAACAATGGAGGAAAAATATCTATTGTCTAGAGAGAGATAATAATTTTGTTAAGTGTTGTTACCTTTAGAGTGTGTGATTCTCGCCCCATATACCCCAAGCCCGATTTACCGTGCCACCCACTACTGTCTGACACAATCCCCTCTCTCTGATGATCTCAGCCGACTGCATGCAGCTCACCCACTACCTCCAGTCACTGTTTTCCACCACCGACCGACTAAGAATCCCATCCACATTAATGCATGGCAGAAATAACAGTCAACTGTCATGTTTTTTCATTATTACTGGTCAAAGATAGATATTTAGTTACCTAATGGATCAGTCCAATGACTAAGCCCAATACAATAAGGATGACCCATCTGACCGGGTGCAACAGAAATGACCCAATAGAATAATTAAATAACTCAACCCAAACTATTCGGCCCAAGAGGTAAGATATCATGACCCAACATTGCCCCCTAGTTTTTTATTAAACAAGATGTTTAATAGAAAACTATAAACAGTCCATGATATGAAAATTTTGATAGGATCGATATAAGCCCAAACTAAAATCGACTGGGACATATCTGATAAATATCACACAGTGGAACAAAATAAAACTAAAAGTCCAAATCAAGAAGCCCAATAAGATTAAGAATTAAGGATTGAACCGGACGCTACCCATTTAAATTCTTCATCATTACCAGCAATTAAATGTGCCGCCCTCGAGTGTCGTGTAAATTTCAGTATAAAAAGTAAATTTCCCCAAATTGACGGTTTTACCTGCCAATTTAAAATTCAGGCGCCCTTTCGAGCTCTCGACTTCTTTTTCTCCTAAATCTCCTTCCTTCTCTGCAAATTTCCAACAATAGCTTCCCAAGACTCCGAGCAAGTTTCACCCATCCTTGTGACTCCGATTACCATCATTCCACCTAACCCAAATCCTGACAAAGCGGCTTCAAGCTCAAACCCTAAGGCTGTAACTCCTAGTAAAAAGGTACCACCTCCAAAATCTCTACCTATTCCTTCTAAATTCTTCAGAAATAAGGAACTTTATTCCCATGCTAACACTCCATCGACTGTCATCGAAACTGAGTTGAGGAGAATTCGGACTCGCTGTCATATCCCGGACACCCATTTGGTTAGAGCTCCTAGGTCTGAGGAGAGAATGTATTAACGCCCTGAACGATGGACAGCAGTTCCTGTAACGATTCTCGAGAAAGGAGTCAGGTTCCTCTCCATATATTCCTGGTGACCCTCTTAGGTTTTATCGGCGTTAGGTTCGTCCAATTAGTGTCAAACTCGTACATCAACATCTTAGCCTTCATAGCCTTCTGCCACGAGGAGGGAGTCGAGCCCACTCTCAATTTTTTCTTCACTGTGTACAAGATCGGTCAATCCCGAAAGAAGGGATTTAAAGCTATAAGCAAGCAATCACCGAAGACGGGTGAAAAATTTGAAAGACGCTCGTTGGTCTCCACCCCATTCAGCAACAAAGGATGGCATAAGGGGTAGTTTTTCATCAAGGGACCAGAGATTGACTCCCTGTCGAACTGGGCCACTGATGAGAAAGTCTCTGCCGACTTCAGGGATATTCCTGAAGAACGCGTTGCTAAAATGATAAAGCTTTTTGATAACTTCCCGAAGGAGGAATGGAACTACGGACTTCTCTCCAAGCAAGCATGGTTATATAACCACAAATGTGAGTTTTAAACTTTCTGTTTGATTTCTTAAAAATTTTTATGATATCGATTCTGAAGTGTGTCATTATTCTCCTTGCAGTGTCTTTGATTAAGCTGAGCACTTCTGAGGAAAGGGATTTTGAAGATTTTCTATCTGGAAAATCTGCGGAAGTTGTTGAGACTCCACTGTTAGAAGTTTCACCCGAAGACAACCTAACCATAGAAACGCCCAGTGCTGAACTCCAAACCAACGACCCAGAAGCTGACGATCTTCCTCCACCAGAAGAATCCCTCCAACCCAGCCGAAAAAAGAGAGCTATTTGTAAACCTAGGTCCAAACCAACATCAATAGAACCTGAAACCATCCTAGAATCTGAACCAATCACCAAGCCAACCCGAGGGAGTTTACTCGATCTGCCCGTAGACAATCGGAAACGACTCCTTCGAGTCAAGAAGTTAAGGACCAAAATTACCCCTCTAACCACCGAAGAGCTTCGAGTGTCGTCATCTTCAGTCGATTCGCCCCCTGTAATCCCCGTTGAGATACAAGTTTCTGATGATGATGAGCCCACTGAGCCCATTCCCACACTTTCCTGAAAAAGAAAACAACCCTCCGACAGTCATTCAAGTTCAGCATCTGCCCCTTCACCAGCAGGTAATCCCATTCCAGCCCGATCTCTATCCCCTGAAAATATTTACACCGATCCATCGCCAACCCACAATCAATCCATGCCCTCTCCCTCAAGGCCTTCATCATATGAATTTCAGAATGAAGCTAGGGCATCACCAACCTTATGGCCCCAGTTCAATGCCAACTTCCCCTTCCAACTATTTAACGCTTTCGTTCGGGAAACTGATGATCACCGATTCGGTAATAGCTCAATCAGGGATCTTATCGATGAAGGCATGAGCTATCAAGTCAAGGTAAATAATTATCTTTTTAATTTCTACACTTTTCCTTTTACTTAGATATCTGAAACTTATTGAATATTGTTAAACATATGCAGGCCAATGCTATCTTCGGGCGTTTACGCCCAAGGTATATTGAAGATGAAGCCGAAGAGGAAGCTGCACGAAAGAAAAATGTCATACTGAAGTCGACTTTGGCGAAGTCAAGAAGTGAGCTTGACATTGCGCTTTTTAACAATGAATGCCTTCAGAAAGATTTGAATCAGACAAAAGAAGAGCTGAAGACTACCAAAGAAGAGATGCAGACGACCAAGGTTAAACAGCATGACATCGTCAGCATGAATGCAGACTTGGTCTATAAGAGTGAGATTCTGAAGACTAAAAATGAAGATCTGGCCTCTGCCAATTCAAGTATGGCAAGGCAAATTGACGAAGTCTAGGTTAAAGCCCGAGTTGATAAAGAAAGGTATTTGGTCAGACGCCGCAAGCTCTAAAGTAAGCTGCAAGCCTTGGAGGAGCTAGGTCCTCCTTTGACTGAAAAGCTGCGTAAGCATATACAAACTGAATACCGGGCATCCGATGAGTTGAATGCAAAATACTTCGGGTGTATTCTGAAGGTTAAGTCTGTCGAAGTCGAGGGAAGGAGAAGCTTACCGCGGCCCAACTAAATCCAACTCTTCTGGACTCCTCCGAGGGTGAAGACGATGTCTGAACAGAATCTTACTACTTCTTAGTGTCAGGATTTTGTGTAAAAATTTCTATCTTTTTATGTAATCGTTTAAATATTAATGAAATTTCAATTTCGTTCCTCATGACTTCAGTATAATTTATTTCTTGTCAATAATTCATCATCAATTAACTTGAAAAATGTACAAGCTCTTTTTGAACTTAACTTTGAACTGTTAGTAAACAACTAAATTAGTCATATAGCAAATAAGATCAAGTTAAGTAATAAGGCAATCAGAACTCAACACTTAGACAAAATCAGGTAATAAAGCAGTGTAATACTTATTCGTTACCGAAGTGTGAGGTAGATCTGCTTCATAGGGCATTTGTTTACCACGAAGGGCTTAACAAACCCACTGGATGATATTTTCCTACCACGAAGGGCCTAACGAATTCATAAGGACTACCTGCCGAAGAGGCTACCATCGAATGGTCAATGAGTCCACCCGAACCTCCTTACACCAATGACATTTGCCTACTATGAAGGGCCTAACAAATTCATAAGGACCACCTGCCGATAAGGCTACCATCGAATGGTCAGCGAGTCCACCCGAACCTCCTTACACCGATGACATTTGCCTACCACGAAGGGCCTGACAAATTCATAAGGACCACCTACCGATAAGGCTACCATCGAATGGTTATGGAGTCCACCCGAACCTCCTTACACCGATGACATTTGCCTACCACGAAGGGCCTGACAAATTCATAAGGACCACCTGCCGATAAGGCTACCATCGAATGGTCAGCGAGTCCACCCGAACCTCCTTACACCGATGAAATTAACAGCACTGAATAGAAGACCCATTGAGAAAAAGAATCTTTTATTGATGGTGATTCAAATATTTACAAACTTCCGGTGTACTGACACCGTATCTACTGAAAATACTTCTGAAGGCTGCCAGCATGCCAAGTGTTCTTGATCTCTAATTCGTCCGATGCTCTCAACCGATAAGTCCCCAGCTTTTGTACTTCAACAACTTTATATGTTCCTTTCCAGTTCGGCATCAGCTTTCCCAAATCTTGAGGCTTAGATGCTTCGACTTTCCGGAGAACAAAATCCCCCACTTCAAACCTACGAAGTTTTACCCCTTTATTGTAATGTTTAGCCACTCTTCGTTGGTAGGCTGCCAGTCTAATCAAAGTTGCTTCTCTGACCTCATCGAGCAAATCCAGATTGAGTTTCAGCCCTTCTTCATTGTAAATCTCTTTGAACTGACTGACCCGAAGACTTGGAGATCCAATTTCAACTAGGACTAAGGCATCAGTACCATAGGCCAGCTTGAAAGGAAAATCTCCTGTTGTAGTCCTCGGTGTAGTCCGATAAGCCCATAACACGCTGAGCAGCTCTTCTGGCCATCTTTCCTTAGCTTCATTCAGTCTTCGCTTGATCCCTTTCAGCAGCGTTCTGTTGGTCACTTTGACCTGCCCGTTCGACTGTGGATGAGCTACTGAAGTCTTTCTATGCTGAATCCCTAGTTCTTTCAGAAATGCTTCAAATTTCGATCCCACAAACTGACGTCCGTTGTCCGATATCACCACCTTAGGAATTCTGAAACGAAACACTACTGACTCCTTCATGAACTTCAAGTATTCTTGTTCCGTTATCAGCCTAAGTGGCTTTGCTTCTACCCATTTGGTCATACAATCGATGGCAACTATAACAAGACTGACCTGACATTTAGCTTTCAGTAACGGACCCAGTATATCAACCCCCCAGACAGCAAAGGGTATAGGAGATAAGATCGAGTATATCTCTTCTGGTGGCTGATGTGGGATCGGACTGTTAAGTTGACATTTCTCGCACTTCTTGACGTACTCCGTAGCTTCCTTGAAGATTGTAGGCCAGTAGTATTCCTGACGAAGTACTTTATAGGCTAATGACTTAGCAGCCATATGGTCGCCACAGATGCCCTCGTGAACTTCTCGAAGAGCATATTCAGCTTCGGACGGAATCAAACATTTCAGCAATAGAGACGAAAAGGCCCTTCGAAAAAGATCCCCATCTATCAGAACGAAGTTAGCACTTTTATATTTAATTTTCTTGGCCAGCATCTAATCCGAAGGTAAGACGCCATCTGCCAAATACTCTAGATATAGAGTTAACCAGCAGTTGGAGCGATCAATGCACATTATCGATTCATGTTGAACACTAGGATGCTGCAAAATTTCCAAGTAAACGGACCATCAAAAATGTTAGCATCCGTAGTGGCTAGCTTTGAGAGTGCATCGGCAATGGAATTATCGTCACGCCCGACTCCTTGAAACTCATACGACTGGAAATACTGAAGCCGATCTTTTAATTCTGGCAAGTACTTGACCATTCTCTGACCTCGAGCTTCATATTCCCCTGAGACCTGCTTGACGACCAACTGAGAATCGCTGAAAATGACTATTCTCTGTACTTCGAGACTCTTAGCCAGTCGTAACCCTGCTAGCACCGTCTCATACTCTGTCTCGTTATTCATTGCTCTAAATTCGAATCTGATGGCCTGCTGCACTTTGAATCCCTCCGGACTTGTCAAAATAATTCATGTTCCACTGATGTCCGTAGTAGAAGACCCATCTGCATATAGCGTCCACGAGCTCTGCTTCTGCTGAAGAACTGCAACTGCCCTGTCAGACCCTTCAGCTTCTGCCACAGCTTCATCTGCTTCAAAAAACGAACATTCGACCACAAAATCAGCCAAGGCCTGTCCCTTAATAGCCGTTCGGGATGATATTCAATGAAAAATTTGGACAACTCCATCGTCCATGCAGCTAATCTCCCCGAAACTTCAGGTTTGCCCATAATTTTCTTCAAAGGCTGATCTATGTATACCACCAATAACCTACCCTGGAAGTATTACCTAAGCTTTCGACTAGCAATCATCAAAGCAGAGGCAAACTTTTCAATATTTGGGTACCTTATTTTAGCATCCCTAAGGACATGGCTTACATAGTAAATCGAGTGCTGCTTACCCCCTACATCACGCACCAAAACTGCTCCTACTTCCAACGAACTAGCTGCTAAGTACAAATATAGAGGCTCAGCAGGAGCGGGCTTCACCAACAAAGGCGCCGAAGACAAATAGGTCTTTATACTCTAGTAAGCGTCTTCGCATTCCGAAGTCCACTTGAACGTCTTCGCATTCTTTGGCCCTTTCAATGTGTCAAAAAATGGCAAACACCTTTCTGCCGACCTGGACATGAATCTCCTCAAAGCTATAATTCTTCCAGTCAGACGTTGGACATCCTTGAACGACTGAGGAGTCTTCATACCCAAGATTGCATGAATCTTTTCTGAATTGGCTTCAATACCTCTCTGACTGACAAGATAACCTAGGAATTTTCCAGCACCAAGACCAAAGGTGCACTTGGTCAGATTCAGCCTCAAGTTGTGATGACGAACCGTCTGAAAACATTCTTCTAAATCGTCTAAGTGCTTCTGTATAAACATGCTTTTAACAATCATGTCATCGACGTACACCTCCATATTCTTACCCAACTGGCGTCTGAAGACAAAGTTCATCATCCTCTGGTACGTGGCTCCCGCATTGATCAAGCCGAAGGTCATTTTCTTATAGGCATATACCGAACGATGCGTAATGAACGCCGTCTTTGGTATATCCTCTTTACATATAGAGATTTGATGGTAACCAGAGAAAGCATCCATGAAGCTCAATAAAGCATATCCCAAAGTCGCATCGATGAGTTGGTCGATGTGGGGTAGTGGATAGAAGTCCTTTGAGTAGGCTTTGTTCAAATTCGTGTAGTCGATGCAGACTCGCCACTTTCCATTCTGCTTCTGGACCAGCACCACATTTTCCATCCACTCTGGGTAGTCGATCTCAAAGATAAAATTCGCAGCCAACAGCTTTGCAACTTCCTCATCAATGATCCGCTGGCGTTCTAGTGTAAAAATCCGCCTCTTCTGTCGAACTGGCATTTTGGATGGATCTACCTATAGCCAATGCTCAGCAATCTTTCGACTCACCCCCGACATGTCCTGAGGCTCCCACGTAAAGATATCAGCACAACATCGTAGAAGCTCCATAAGATTCGTCCGGAGAGGTTCCGGCAGACCCGAACCTATCTTTACAGTCCTGTCTCTCTTGCCCGGGATAAGGTCGAACTCCTCTGTCTCCCCTACTGGCATGACCGATGGTTCTGAACTGCTTTCGATGAAGGGCTCGATCTCTATTGCCATTGTTTGTTTCTGCTTCGATACCCCTACTCCCGAAGTAATCACTGTATTTCTATAACATCGTCTGGCCAAGTCTAGATCCCCCTTCACCTCTCCAACTCCGTGGGCCGTAGGAAATTTGATTTTGAAGTGAGGTATTGAAGTCACAGCTTGTAGAGCAGTCAAAGTAGGCCTCCCCAGAATGGCGTTGTAGGCAGAATCTATATGCACAACATAAAATTTACAAGTAATTTCTACCTGTTGGAGAGCCGTTCCGAAGATGATCGGCAGCTCAATAGTCCCAGTCACCTTGACTGGATCGTTACTGAAGCCATATAAGGGAGCCTCCTGTCCAACCTCTATCTTTCGCCCATCCAGATGCATCCTCTGATAAGCGTGGGCATAGAGAATATCCACAGAAGACCCGTTATCGATCATCATTCTCTTTATGTCTACCGAACCCACTTGTGTCGTTATCACCAATGCTCCTTCATGGGGTTCGAAGGGCTCCAACGGGTAATCTTCATCAGTAAAAGCAATTACCGTGCCTGGATAAGGTCTATCAGTCTTCGGGAGTGTACACGCCACTGACATGACCGAATCCAAGTATCCTCGACGCTTCTTTCCCATAAGTTTGCCAGAAGTCCCCCTAGTGATGACATCGACCATATGCCTTGCTGGTTGCCCAGGAGCTGTCACTGCAGGCTGAGCTGGCGGAGCAACCTGAACAGGTTCTTTTTCCCTCTGCTGAGCTTGTTGAGTTGTTCTTGCTGCGACATACTGAACCAGGACACCACCTTGAACCTTCCTCTCAATAAAGTCCTTCAGACTGGCACAGTCATTGGTATCATGACCCGAAGCTTGATGATAGTCACAATACTTGCGAGAATTACCTGTTCTGGGCTTAAGGTTGTCTCTGGGTGGTTCGAAGATGGGTTGATTTTTGATCTAATCAAGAATAACAGCCATGTCAGTGTTCAGTTGAGTGTACGCCCTATTCACCTTCTGGGCTGGAGCGGCTGGACGACCTCCTCCCTGTCTCCAGTTGTTGTTATACTTTTTTGACCCCCCACCATAGCGGTCGTTGTTCCCCTCGTTCTTCCTCTGGCCCCCGTCCGTTCTGTCTCGATCTGTCTCCTTCAGCCTGTCCGAAGAATGACATTTCAGGCTATTCATAGCCTCTTCCACCACTATATAGCCTTTCGCCCAATCGAACGCTTCAGCAAGACTCTTCGGGTGATGAAACATCAGTTTCTTCACCAACTTTTCAGACTTCACCAAGTCCAGCCCGTTCTGAAATAAGCCCACTGCTTGAAGATCATTAAGGTCGGTCACTTGGCCAACTACTTCTCAGAATCTCTTAACGTATTGGCTCAAAGACTCATTCGAGTATTGTTGAACCTGAGCCAATGAGTCGGTTGGTTTACCCCTCCTCTTGTTGTTCCTGAAATGAGCATGGAATTTACTGCATAAATCTGTCCACGATAAAACTGAATTTGGAGGCAAAGTCCCCATCCACTGTCTGGCATCTCTCCGGAGTGTCGTAACAAAGGTGTGACACTTAGATGCATCGCTAAAGTCATAGTAATCCATCAATCTGTCGAATGCCTGACTGTGGTCATAAGGATCTCTAGATCCATCATATCTCTCCATATGGGGCAACTTTTTGGTGGGGTCAGCTTTTTCTTTAAGAATCTCCACAGAAAAAGGAGATGCCTTCTTTCCCGAAGTATCTTTCATTTGTTGGACTTCGACAAGTTGTTTCTGAAGCTCCTTTAATTCTTTAACCAGATATTCCACTCCTTCTGGCTGAGATGAGGCCTCTTTCTCCAGCGACTCCCTCCTCTTCTGATTAGACCAACCTTTATCAAATGAACCCCCAATCCTCGGGGGAATTTTCTGATGACGAGAGTCTGCAGGGTGGTGTACCCTCGGTGGATTCTCGGGAGTGCAACCTCTGGATCTGCTTTGCCTCTGGACTCTGTCACCATGGTGAGAATACCCAAGGCGGGGTGCCTTCTTCGTATCCTCTAGCGTATATTCTCTGGATCTGCCCCTTTGTCTGCTTCGACCCTGCTTCTCAGAATCAATAGGGTGGGGTACCCTCTTCGATCTCGAGGGAGTAAGGCTTCTGGATCTCATTCGTTCCCGAGATCGGCCTCGAGATTCGCGACCCGAATGGGCATGCTTCTTTCCTTCCCTCTGTCTTATGTCTATATGTCCGCTATATCCTTCGGACTGCACGTAGCTAGATGCTTCGTCCTTCAACTCCGCCATCCGAAGCATCTGTTCGGCTATATCCTGTCTTTGTTTCAAAAGTACCTCCATAGCCTTTTCTGCTTCGTCTGCCATCCTGGCTAACTTGGAGGCCCTATCGTCCTGATCATTTCGGTGTCGGGTTCTAGGCGGTGTGCCTTCTACCCGTTTTCGACCATGATCAGGCCCTTTTTCGGCAGTGAAAACCAATCTTCTCTTAACATTCCCCATGGCTCTCGAACGAGAACCTTCTGAAGCACGTTTGGAGGCCGTACTGGCATGAGCACTGTTAGCAGGATCCTTGACTGATATTCGTGGTGTAGACGTGCTTACAACCATCGGCTGTCCCTCCGGAGTACCTGCTCTACTCTTCACCATGGATTCCAACGTAGAACAAGTATAGTTTGTGATTGAAAACTTCAAGGACACTAGAACTCGACCTTTTTCTAGCTCTAATGTTAACGCCAAGATCTTCTGCCACGTCCCAATCACGTAAAACGCTCTAATCCTGCACAGTTCAACAAATCAACACCAAAAGCTTGACGGTCTGACCGTCGGGGGATAGCTCCGGCGTGAGAGTCGGAACAGGCGATCACAAGGTTAACAATGGAGGAAAAATATAGTGTCTAGAGAGAGATAATAATTTTGTTAAGTGTTGTTACCTTTAGATTGTATGATTCTCGCCCTATATACCCCAAGCCCGGTTTACCGTGCCACCCACTACTGTCTGACACAACCCCCTCTCTCTGATGATCTCAGCCAACTGTATGCAGCTCACCCACTACCTCCAGTCACTGTTTTTCACCACCGGCCTACTAAGAATCTCATCCACAGTAATGCATGGCAGAAATAACAGTCAACTGTCATGTTTTTTCATTATTACTGGTCAAAGATAGATATTTAGTTACCTAATGGATCAGTTCAATGACTAAGCCCAATACAATAAGGATGACCCATCTGACCGGGTGCAACAGAAATGACCCAATAGAATAATTAAATAACTCGGCCCAAACTATTCGGCCCAAGAGGTAAAATATCATGACCCAACAATTTACTTTGATCAAAAATATTTTCTAATTTTAATGAATTAATATTTTATTGACCTTGATAATTTAATTCACAAAGTAATATTCCTAAGGCAAGGAAAACTCCTATTAATTTTAAAATGATTTTCTATTCGAAATTTACTTTCACATAAAGGGGAAAAACGATTACCAAATTAATTAAAAGCTTTGTGTCTTTTTATTTTACATACATGCTTTTGAATTGTAAAAGATTTATTTGTGCATGTGTGCAACCGTGTCTGTGACGGAAGAAAAAGTGAAGGCTTGAATGAACTTGCTAAAAACTTTAATGCCTGCATGTAAGCTTGGAATATTTAATTCATATATGCATGTAATTGGAAAAATAAAGGAAGAAAAACAAAAGGCTAAAAGCCTTGGACTTGCCCGAATGTATGACTACATGTTTACCTGCCCATGTAAGCTTGGAAACTTGAAAATGATTAATGGCTTGAATGTGCTGGGAATTAATGTTTGGCCATGTGTATTTGAATGTGCTGGAATTTTGTATCTTAACATGTGACCGAGCTTTAAAAGATTTGAAAATTCAAAGAGACATGTGCTAAAGCCTAAAAGAATTGTAAGTAACTTTTTTGGATGAGCTAAAGTTGGAATTTTTCAAACTTGCCATTCATCTTTTCATCAAGCTATCCGAGTCATTTCTTTCAAAATAAACTCCCGAATTTCAAGTTTACCCCTGGCTCAAAACCTCCTAATAGGAAGCTTATTCTTTCATTTTAACTTGCCAATTTACAAACCAAAAAAAATTTATTATCCTTTCCTACATATTCTCTCTCTAAAAAACTTTCTCTTTTCTTATCAAAGTTCTAATCATTTGAGAAGAGAAAATTGATCTAAGTATTTGAGATAAATTATTTAATTTGATTTATTTAAATTATCTCTTCCTTATTTAGATTTATAGATATGCAAATATAAATTGTATATATATATATATATATATATATATATATATATATATATATATATATAATTCATCTATTTATCATATAAAAGTTAGTACTTAAACACCGAGACTATAACGAATATATTCCTTTTAAGTGAAAGAATTAGCCGAATGAGTTTTCAAAGTCCTAAGTGGACTTTTATAAAATACAAGTTATTTATATAAATATCGTAAAGTAGATCAAATATTGGGGTATGAATACAGTTCAGAAATAGTGTGAATTATCTGAACGGTATTTAAAATCATGAGTGATCTATCGAAAATATTTATATAAATACGGATTGTAAAACAATAAATTTGGTCAGTACTTAGACATCGAAACAATTTGAATTTATTTACTCTTTGAACGAATGATAGTGTGAATTATTCAAACAGTCTTTAAAATCCTAAGTAACATTGTTTATAATTATTTACATAATAGATAAAATGTATTATTATATATTCTTTGAGTTAAACAAATTTATTTGTTATATCAAATATTGTTTAACTGATTTATTTATTATACTTGATATCTTTCATCACAAGTATTTGATCATAAATTTATTTATTCTTAAAATACTTGTTACATAATATAAAAGTTACTTAAACTTTTATATCACACACTTAAGTGAATATATTTGCCTAAATAAAATCATATCACTCATTATAAAAGTTATATAAACTTTTATATTTTAAATTAAAGTTATATCTTTTTATCATATAAACACATTCTTTATTTATAAAGGAAAATAAACATTTATAAATATGCACAAAAATTATATATCTGTTTATACAGAAGCATATTTGAGTCAATGCTTAAAACTACTTATCTGCTTACTCAGAAGCATTTTCACTCTAAATATAAAAGTTACATAAACTTTTATAACTGTGCATAAATTCACATATTTGCTTATTCAGGAGCATTTTTGATCTAAGTTTAAATTGATATATTTGTTTAAATAATAAGCATATTCAGTCAAGTATAAAAGTTACATAAACTTTTATAATCGAATATAAATTACTATTTGTTTACACAGAAGTATATTCCACATATATAAAGGTCATTGAACTTGTATATAAATATTTGATCGTTAATTGCTATCTGCTTATTTAGGAAGCATCAAATATAAAATTTACTTACACTTTATATATATATGTACTCAATTCTATTTGCTTACCTTAGAAGCATATTGCTGTCAAATCTTTTGTAAAAGGAAAAATAGAAAAGTTAGTTTATTTTGTGTACATGTGAGAAAGACGATGTAAGACCCCAACTTTTATAAATAAAGACGAATTTTCTATAAATATCATTTTTGAATATTATGGAGGGAGTTAATTTGATATAATGTTATAGTTGTGGGTAATATTTATAAATTTTACAAAGTAGGCAAGTTGTTATATAATATTTGATTGGTCGGGGAATATTCGTTTTAACAGGGAATATTCGTACAACGGAACAATCATTGGTGGACCCCACAACGGAATTATTGTCGGATTGAGAAAACGACAAAAATATTTTATTAAAAATAACGGCGGAAGTTTTACCATTGATACTGTTGAACTACTCGGTAGTAAAAGTACAGAAATACGTATGGTTGCATAGTAGCACACGATATTGATTATTAATGCTTATGTGAAAAGTCACTCAGTTTGATTCAATTATTGTCAGTTAATAATATGAATTATTTAGCGATAATGACGTTTTGTTTTATTCGTATTATTAACGTAATAAAACAGAAACATCTTTTTATATAAAACAGAATACTTTATTAAAGTTATTCTATAAATAGAATATATTATATTTTATATAAAAGATTTTTCTTTAAATATGGACCGTCAGATTAAAGTAATCAATCTGGACCGTTCACGGATTAGTTACTATGCATTCTATTTTTCTATAAATAGCAGCTCATTCCTTCATTATTTCTGACGAATTTACTGAACTCTAGACAGAGAAACTATAGAGAGAAACTATAGAGAGAGAGAAGAAAAGTATTCTGCTACTTAACTACTTTCTTATTTCAGCTCTTCTTTAAAACGGACATGAGAATATAGCTGGGATGAGTCGGGGAACGGAGTGATGGACCAGATGATAGTATTAGTAGTCCTCACTATTCTATGTAATAGTGTGATAATAATTGTAATGAGGACTCCTTTTGAGTATGGATACTCTCTAGAAGATAATATTTGTATTCAAACTCATAGTTTATATTTTGTCGTTTTGTGCACGACAGTTGTATTAGTAAGTTGTATTTGAATTCTGTACCATGTATCTGGCGACCCAAGATAGGTGATGTATACCTATTTTTGGGGGCGTCACAGTTGGTATCAGAGCTTAGGGATATGATCCCTGGCTAAGATGTGAGAATAGAACTAGGAGGAGAGAGACGGGTAATTCCTTCGCTAGTATGACCTACCTAAGTTTATTTGTATGGTATTTAATTGGTCGGTCATCATGTAAGGATAATATATGACATATCAATTAACTTTTGTTTTGTGGCAGTATCAGAAAATGGCATCTGAGAATGTTGAGAATAGCAATGGAGCACAGGCGACTGTTGATTCACTACATATCAATAATCAGGATAATGTGCATCAGGAATGTGACAATCCTCATGCAAACAACAACACTGACCAGATGATGAATGATGGAATGTTCAGAAGCTTTATGCAGTTCATGCAACAGCAAGCGAGAGCGGCTCCTGTCCAAAATATAGGTGAAAACACTGAAAACTCTCGGACGGTCACCGCTAAACAGTTCAAGGAGCTGGGACCACCGGAGTTTAAGAGAGAGCCAAAACCACTTATAGCGGAAACATGGATAAAGCAGATCACCAAGATATTTGATGTCTTGGGATGCTCCGAGGAGCAAAAGGTTCCCTTTGCCGCCTTTGTGTTGCGAGGAGAGGCAGATTACTGGTGAAAATCGATTAAGTGTACTCAACCTGCCACACTGAAGATGTCTTGGGAGAAGTTCCAAGAGCTGTTCAATGACAAATACTTTTCCGAAAGTGTTCGTCACATGAAGGAGGTGGAGTTAATCAAATTGGAGCAGAATAATATGACCGTGTCGCAGTATGAGGCTAAATTTGCTGAGTTGTCCCGGTTTGCATCCCACTTGGTGGATAATGAAGAGCGAATAACGCGAATGTTTTTACGAGGTTTGAAACCTGAGATACGTCAACATCTTATTTCTCATAAACTGTGTTTGTATTCAGATGTTGTGAATAGGGCTCAGTTAGTGGAGCGCGATAACGAGTCAACGCAACCAAAAGAGAGCAGTCGGCAAAATGATAATACCAGTGAGAGCAGTCATCGAAGCGGTGACAACAAGCGTGGAGGGAATCAACAGGCCAGAAATGGTAACCACTTCGGTGGAAATCAGGGCCAAAACAATAAGAATGGTCATTTCAAGAAGAGGAGATTCAACAATGATGGAAAGACGTCAGCACCAGCACCCGTTGTTAAGGAAGGAGAACGACCACCTATCATATGTTTCAAATGCGGAGGGGAGGGGCACATCAGTCCAAACTGTGCGATGCCATCTAAAGCATGTTATAATTATGGAAGAGAAGGTCATTTAGCTCGATTTTGTCGTTTACCAAAAACAAGTTCAGCCAAGATGGAGACACCAAAGGTCGTCCCAGAAAAGTCAAAACTGGTAGTGCAAGGGAGAGCGTTTATTGTGACCTCCCGGAAAGCAAGGAACCCGAATGAGGTCATCACGGGTAAGCTTATCATAAACTCTAACGAAGTCTATACTTTATTTGATACCGGTTCTACCCATTCTTTTATTTCTCCTACTTGCGCTCATCGATTAAATTTGACTCCGGAGAAATTAGACTTTGACTTATCTGTTGAAACTCCATTGGGGGAAACCTTCATTACATCTACGGTTTATAAGTCTTGTTTGGTTCAAGTTGGTACCCACACATTACCTGTCGATCTTATTTCATTAAAAATACTTGCATTTGACGTGATTCTAGGGATTGATTGGTTAACTACTCATCATGCAAAAATTGATTGTTTTCGTAAGGTTGTTAGCTTTCATATTCCTAATCGACCTATTATGCGAATTCAAGCAACCAAACCATTAAAATCAATCGCTGTCATCTCAAGCCATAAAGCTATTCGTTTATTAAAAAATGGATGTCAAGCTTTCTTAGCTCATGTCACGGATCTAAACAAAAATACATCAGTTTTGAATGATATTTCTATTGTTAATAAATTCCCTGACGTATTCCCTGAAGAACTTCCTCGCCTACCCCCAGAGCGTGAAATTAAATTTTGTATCGACCTTGAACCTGGTACAAAACCCATTTCCAAAGCCCCATATCGAATGGCTCCTATTGAACTTCAGGAGTTAAAGATCCAACTGCAGGAATTGTTAAACATTAGCATTATTTGTCCTAGTACTTCTCCTTGGGGTGCTCCTGTGCTATTCGTGAAGAAGAAAGATGGAAGTATGCGACTTTGTATTGATTATCGGGAGTTGAATTATGTCACCATCAAAAATAGGTACCCATTGCCACGTATTGATGACCTGTTTGACCAGTTGCAAGGAGCACAATTCTTTTCAAAGATCGATCTTCGTTCTGGATATCATCAGCTGAAGGATAGAACTGAGGATATTCCAAAGACGGCTTTCAGAACTCGGTACGGGCATTATGAATTCCTAGTCATGTCCTTTGGATTGACTAATGCTCCTGCTGCCTTCATGGATATGATGAACCGGATATTCAAGGAATATTTGGATCACTTTGTGGTCGTCTTTATTGATGACATCCTTATTTATTCCAAAAGCCGTGAAGATCATGAGCAACACTTGAGGCTGGTACTCCAAAAGCTTCGTGAATACAAGCTTTATGTCAAGTTGAAGAAATGCGAGTTCTGGCTGGAGGAGGTAGCATTCCTTGGGCACGTAGTATCAAGTCGTGGAATATCGGTTGACCCGGCAAAGATTGAAGCTATTCAAAGCTGGGAGCAACCTAAATCAGTGACCGAAGTACGTAGCTTTCTTAATTTAGCTGGTTATTATCGGAGATTCGTGGAAGGATTTTCTCGAATCGCTACTCCATTAACTCAGCTGACTCGGAAAGATACAAAGTTCGGTTGGAGCGAAGAATGTGAGAAGAGTTTTCAAGAACTCAAGAGGAGACTCATTTTAGCACATGTTCTAACAATACCATCTGGCTCGGAGGGATTTGTCATCTATAGTGATGCTTCGAGCAAAGGGTTGGGATGCGTTCTCATGCAACATGGAAAAGTCATAGCCTATGCATCAAGACAACTCAAGGAATATGAGAGGAATTATCCTACTCATGATCTAGAGTTGGCAGCTGTTGTCTTTGCACTTAAAATTTGGATGCATTACTTGTATGGGGAGAAGGTGGAGATCTTTACGGATCATAAAAGCCTTAAATATTTCTTCACTCAAAAGGAACTCAACATTCGACAACGACGTTGGCTTGAACTGTTGAAAGATTATGATCATACCATTCAATACCATCCTGGAAAAGCGAACGTGGTAGCTGACGCATTGAGTAGAAGATCATATACAAGTACGAGTGCAATATTGTCAACACAAAGGCTCATTTTGTGTGACTTGCAAAGGATGGAGATAGAGTTAAAGACTCCAGGGACCCATGTGATGATGGCAAATATACGAGTAGAACCAACTTTAATCGATAAAGTTAAAGCTGCTCAAGCTACAGACCTGGAGCTGATGCGTATGAGGAAGAAAGTGCAAGAAGGTGCTATACCGGAAGCAAGAATCGATGAAGAAGGAATACTTTGAGTCAACTCCAGACTTTGTGTTCCTAACAACCCTGATTTAAAGTATGAAATCATGATGGAGGCACACAACACACCGTTTGCAATCCATCCTGGAAGTACCAAAATGTATCATGATCTTCGTCATACATTTTGGTGGAGCAATATGAAGAGAGAGATAGCGCTGTTTATCTCAAGGTGTCTAACTTGTCAACGAGTCAAAGCGGAGCATCAAGTACCAAAAGGTCCATTGCAACCACTTGAAATTTCAGAATGGAAGTGGGAGCACATTACCATGGATTTCGTTACCGGTCTTCCTAAGGTTTCTCAAGGTATAGATGCGATTTGGGTCATTGTTGATAGATTGACCAAGTCTTCTCATTTCTTACCGATACGAGAAACTTATACACTTGAACGTCTTGCTTGTATGTACATAAACGAGATTGTAAGACTGCATGGTGTGCCAGTATCCATAGTTTCTGATCGAGACCCAAGATTCACTTCACAATTTTGGGTTAGTTTACAAAAAGCTATGGGCACGGATTTACGATTTAGTTCGGCATATCATCCTCAGACGGACGGACAATCAGAGAGGACTATTCAAACTCTAGAAGATTTATTAAGACTCTGTGTCCTTGACTTCAAGGGAAGTTGGGACAAGTTCTTACCATTGGTGGAGTTTTCCTACAACAACAGTTATCAAGCAAGTATTGGCATGGCTCCATTCGAAGCATTATATGGAAGAAAATGTCATTCTCCAGTATGCTGAGATGAGGTGGGAGAAGCAACGTTGTTGGGACCGGAGTTGGTACGTATGACTATAGAAAAGATTCAAACGATCCGACAACGTATAAAAACCTCACAAGATCGACAAAAGAGTTATGCTGATCTTCATCGAAAGAACGTGAAATTTGATATAGGAGATCATGTGTTCTTACGTGTTGCTCCATGGAAAGGAGTTACGAGATTTGGAAAGAGAAGAAAGCTCAATCCTCGATTCATCGGTCCATTTTTAATCATCGATCGAGTAGGAACTGTGGCTTATAGACTCGCTTTACCGCCAAGTATGTCTCGTGTTCATAACGTTTTTCACATATCCATGTTACGTAAATATGTGGAAGACCCGAACCACATTATTGAGTTAGAACCGGACAAAATAGCAGAAGATTTGACGTATGAAGAAGTTCCTGTTCAAATCTTGGATAAGAAGGAACATATTCTACGCTCCAAGGTTATACCTCAAGTCAAAGTTTTGTGGAGAAACCACGATGTTGAGGAAATGACTTAGGAGTTAGAATCTGAAATGAAATCAAGGTATCCTTACCTCTTCGACATACCAGGTACGTACCCTAATTTCGAAGGCAAAATTTCATAAGAAGGGGAGGTTGTAAGACCCCAACTTTTATAAATAAAGACGAATTTTCTATAAATATCATTTTTGAATATTATGGAGTTAATTTGATATAATGTTATAGTTGTGGGTAATATTTATAAATTTTGCAAAGTAGGCAAGTTGTTATATAATATTTGATTGGTCGGGGAATATTCGTTTTAACAGGGAATATTCGTACAATGGCACAATCATTGGTGGACCCCACAACGGAATTATTGTCGGATTGAGAAAACGACAAAAATATTTTATTAAAAATAACGGCGGAAGTTTTACCATTGATACTGTTGAACTACTCGGTAGTAAAAGTACAGTAATACGTATGGTTGCATAGTAGCACACGGTATTGATTATTAATACTTATGTGAGAAGTCACTCAGTTTGATTCAATTATTGTCAGTTAATAATATGAATTATTTAGCGATAATGACGTTTTGTTTTATTCGTATTATTAACGTAATAAAACAGAAACATCTTTTTATATAAAACAGAATACTTTATTAAAGTTATTCTATAAATAGAATATATTATATTTTATTTAAAAGATTTTTCTTCAAATATGGACCGTCAGATTAAAGTAATCAATTTGGACCGTTCATGGATTAGTTACTATGCATTCTATTTTTCTATAAATAGCAGCTCATTCCTTCATTATTTCTGACGAATTCACTGAACTCTAGAGAGAGAAACTATAGAGAGAAACTATAGAGAGAGAGAAGAAAAGTATTCTGCTACTTAACTACTTTCTTATTTCAGCTCTTCTTTAAAACGGACATGAGAATATAGCTGGGACGAGTCGGGGAACGGAGTGATGGACCAGATGATAGTATTAGTAGTCCTCACTATTCTATGTAATAGTGTGATAATAATTGTAATGAGGACTCCTTTTGAGTATGGATACTCTCTAGAAGATAATATTTGTATTCAAACTCACAGTTTATATTTTGTCGTATTGTGCACGATAGTTGTATTAGTAAGTTGTATTTGAATTCTGTACCATGTATCTGGCGACCCAAGATAGGTGATGTATACCTATTTTTGGGGGTGTCACAGACGAGCAATTCTTCGATCAATACGTAAGTCTTAGAGAGGTCATCTGGAAGTTGGGTCTCTAGTATACTTGTGAAGTGAGAAAAATGTTGTCGTTTTAAGACCAAATCATAGAATAGAATTGAATTCAAAAGAAAGATACAACTAAACTTGAGCAGAGAGCTAGGAGCTTGTTGTCCAAGATAGTTAGTTGAGAATAGTTATAAGTTTGTTTATAAAATTTTGTAAATACTTCTCCGTCTGTTGAATGAGTATTTATTAGTAGGAGTAATAGGATCTCAAGTCTTGGAGAGGAGTTTTACTGTCATGCATATTAATTTCTAACACTGAAAATTTAATTATCTAAAAATTCAAAAAGGCCTAAGATAATTTTTTAAATCTGTAATAATCTATTCAACCACCCTTCTAGATTATTATTGGACTTTCAAAGTCATCTTGTTCCCATTTTATTCGACTCTTCATTTCTATCGGTGTCTCATTTTCCTTTTTTTTTTCTCTTCATTTAGTAGATGAGAAAGTTTTAATGCCGTTATGCAAAAATACATTTTGCACTTCCAATGTTTGAAGAATAATCCATCAAATTTCACAAGTTTCTTAATTTGGTTCAAGCTATTTTTTTGCATTGTTGTCCTCTATTGGTAATATAGTCTTAAAGATTGTTGTAACTCACTTTATAGTTTGATATTGAATAACAATATTACTGTCTGAATTAAATGGTGACCACTCTTTACTTAAGACTATATTCATCCCTTACTTTTGTTACATAGGGTTACTGCGAATTAGTATCTCAAGATAAGACAGACCCAAATTTTACCTTGTACTAGAATTTGTTGATTAAAAACAAAACTAGTGCAAACTATAAATGAGAGAGAAGAAAATTATAACAAGAAAAATTATTTAGAATAATAATTTTTCTATGAACTTGAAAAAGATTTAAAAAGATTTTTGAAGTTAAAAACTTGAGAAGGATTAATTTGAAGTTGTAATGATCTATTTTTTGGGTTAGATTGACAACATATTTATAGGTTTTCAAATACCTCTTTAACTTTCCGTCGTTTCGTTGACATCCTAATTTTATGTCTTTTCATTGGCATCCCAACTCTGTATTACTGTTGACATAATTAATTAAAAAATCAATTTCATGTCGTTTCATTGTGGTTTCGTTGTAATGGGTTGGCATCCCAATTTCATGTTGTTTCATTGGCATCCCAACTCTGTATTACCGTTGACATAATTAATTAAAAAATAAATTATTACCCAACTCTGTATTACCGTTGGCATAATTAATTAATTAATTAATTAAAAAATCAATTTCATGTCATTTCAGTGACATCCCAACTACTTTTGACATAATTAATTAGTTAATTAAAAAATAAATTATTATAAGAATGATTTTGTCATGACTTAAACCCAAATCCTTAACATTATAATTATTTTCTCTTATCCAACTGAATCAATTTATTTATTGAATATATAAATAATATATAATATATTAATTATATTCTTTTAAGATAATGAAAATATGGAACAATAGGATCCTAGTGTGCTTTTGTAATGGTGTTAAAAATCATTGTCTTCACAATTTCGTGAAGAGAAAAACATACAAATTGCATGATTTAATCACTTCATTGAATATGTATTTACAACATGATATTTCACCAATATAAATAATACTCCATGTATCTTATCCAGAAAAGGTACTAGTACTCAATGTTTTTTAACTTTTTTTTGAATAAGACATATTTAGATTGAATGTTTAATGACTTCATTAGTATAAAGTTTAAATATAAAGGCTAAATAAAATATGTACTATGCAAATAATATTTTGAAAAATAGAGAGGAGAATATACAAATTGTGAGATATTGGCATGAACAAAAATTGTATTGACAGTGTGTCCCGCTTTACTTGGTATTCCTATAATATAAAACCATCATACTCCCTCCATCCCATAATAACTATCGCTTTAACCTAATGCACATGGATTAAAAAAGTCATTTAGTGCTATTATTTATTAATTAAAATTGGTGTGAAATTTCATCACTACCCCTTTATGGGAAGTTGAAAACTATTAATACAAAAGAAAAATTTCTTGGGACAATGAGAGAAGGTAGGGGTGATATAGGAAAGTAAATAATTTATTCTCCCGACAAATAAATTGGGAAAAAAATTTCCTTCTAAAACGATAATTATTATGAGATGGAGGTAGTATTAGAGAAGTACCATCTATTAGGCCTTGGCATCATCGACATACAAGGAGCCCGGCCTTGTCCCACAAGTCGCTCCCATGTGCCGCTTCAACAATCACTCTAACATTCTTAATCTTCACGAAGTAATGGCCACCAAATCGAAGATTTACCTCTCCATGAAAAAAAAAAAGTTTCTTTTATCTACCTATAATAATGAAGAGCCTTAATATAAAAACTAATAGATTTATATGAGAAAGTTGAAAGTAGAATAGGAAATAGTTTTTATAGGCACTGGTCTTAAACACAAGCATTTAATTTTGAAGATGTTTCAAAGTAGTTTTGTATGGAAAATAAAAGAAATAATTATACTAAAATATAAACTCCATGAGAATAGACAAGTTTGGACGAACATAAGTAGGTTTGAGTTTATATGAGTTGAATTTAAATGAGTTAAAAATTAAGTGGACAGTGATAAATAGATATGGGTGGATATGGGTTCTCATATATCAAAAATGAGCATATATATATATATATATATATATATATATATATATATATATATATATATATATATATACTCCTTTGTGAAACCCCAGATTTTATGAATAAAGATTTAATTTTTTCGAAATATTTTTTTAAATATTATTGTGTGAATTTGAGATAATGTTATAGTTGTGGGTAGTATTTACAAATTTTGCAAAGTATGCAAGTTGTTGTATTATATTCGATTGGTCGGGGAATATTCGTACGACGACACAATTATTGGTGGACTCCACAACAGAATTATTGTCGGATTGAGAAAACGACAAAAATATTTTATGAAAATAACGACGGAAGTTTTACCGTTAATACTGTTGAACTACTCGGTAGTAAAAGTACAATAATACGTGTGGTTGCATGCATACGGTATTGATTATTGAGGCTTACGTGATAAGTCACTCAGTTTTATTTTATTGGTATTATTAATGTAATAAAACAGAAAAGTCTTTTATATAAAACAGAATACTTTTATAAAGTTATTCGTTTTATTAGGCTAATAGTAAAATCTTTTTATATAAAATAAAATACTTTTATAAAGTTATCTGTTTTATTAGACAATAATTATAATATATTATATTTTATTATGCATAATGTCTGTATAGTATTTGCATAGTGTTTGCATAGTAAAATCTTTTATAAAGTTATTCGTTTTATTAGATTATAAATAGAATATATTATATTTTATTTAAAAGATTTTGTTTTAAATATGGACCATCAGATTAAAGTAAATCAATCTAGACCGTTCATGAGTTAGTTACTATGTAGTCCATTTTTCTATAAATAGAAGCTCATTCCTTCATTATTTCTTACGAATTCACTGAAACTCTAGAGAGAGAAAATTATAGAGAGAGAAGAAAAGTGTTCTGCTACTTCACTATTCCTATATCCGGTACTCTTCCTTTCAAGGTAAGGGATATTATTTGTTGTACTCGTAAGGGATATTATTTGTTGTACTCGTAAATGGTATTCTTTCTTTCTTATTCATGAAGATAACTTCTGTTATTCCATTCTTTATTATTCTGTTGGAATAACCTGTATACGTGGGCTACCCTATACTTGGTGAAATTCTTCTGTTATTACATTTTTATTATTCTGTTGGAACATCATGTCTGTGCTTTACGCCGGACCTAGTTTTATTATTTATTATTCTGTCGGAATATCCTGTCTGTGCGTTTTACGCCGGACCTGGTTCCATTATTTATTATTCTGTCGGAATATCCTGTCTGTGCGTTTTATGTCGGACCTAGTTCCATTCTTTATTATTCTGTTAGAATATCATGTCTGTGCGTTTTACGCCGGACCTAGTTCCGTTATTCATTATTCTGTTGGAATAGCATGCCTGTGCGATCTATCGCATGCATGGTGGTTTCTTTTGTTATTCCATTCTTTATTATACTCAGTTGGTTAAAACTTTGACTTCTATACTCAATGAAATTAGTGGAATATCTTTGATATTTGCGCTTCATCTAGTATCTTTTCATGTAAATATTCTTCTGAGCATTTTTGAATTTTACTCTACAAAGCAGTATCATGTTGATAATTTGGACGTTATCAGTTCCAGGATAAATTAATTCTTGAACTTATTTTATTGAATTCTTATATCATTGTCATCATCCTCATGTTTATATTTTGTTGAAAGTCATCTATGGCCTGTAGTGCATAGATGGACTTGGTATGATTATGACCAGGGATTAATCGGTGTATTCATGACCGTAATATTACAAATGATGTGAAAAAAGTTCTCATTGGCCCGTAGTGCATTGATGGACAGTTTTTGGTATGATTATGGCTATGGATTCTCTTTGGCCGTAGTGCAGAGATGAATTATTTTATGGCATGATCAGGACCGTTGATAAAAATATGATTATCTTTAGCCGTAGTGCATGAATAATTCGTGGTCGTGATACTAAAGAATATCCTTGGCCGTAGTGCAGGGGTGATTCAATGATGTGGATTATTTATTAAGCTGAGTCCCAGTGATAAAAGTCATGAAAAACCTTTTAAATCATAAAAGATAGTAGATTTTATTATCTACTTGACTCTTTTAATGGATTGCTGGTTCCGCTGCAGTCAAACTTGATGTCTATTGTATTTTATCAGTTTAACATTGTTGAAGACTAATGATAATTTATTCTGCATTATCTTAGTCATAATATTTCTTACTGGGCTAGTTGAGCTCACCCTTTCTTTCACTGTTCTCTTCAGGAAATGAGAATATAGTTGGGACGAGTCGGGAAATGGAGTGACAGACCAGATGATAGCATTAGTAGTCCTCACTATTCTATGTAATAGTGTGATAATAATTGTAATGAGGACTCCTTTTGAGTATGGATACTCTCTAGAAGATAATATTTGTATTCAAACTCACAGTTTATGTTTTGTCGTATTGTACACGACAGTTGTATTATTAAGTTATATTTGAATTCTGTACCATGTATCTGGCGACTCAAGATGGGTGATGTATACCTAATTTTGAGGGCGTCACAGTTGGTATCAGAGCTTAGGGATATGATCCCTGACTAGGATGTGAGAATAGAACTAGGAGGAGAGAGACGGGTAATTCCTTCGCTAGTATGACCTACCTAAGTTTATTTGGTATTTAATTGGTCGGTCAGAGTATAGGGATAATATGTCATAGGTTAATTAACCCTTATTTTATGGCAGTATTTGAAAATGACATCCGAGAATGTTGAGAATAGCAATAGAGCACATGAGACCGTGGAGACACCTCTAATCTCCAACCAAGATAATGTGATTAGAGATATCCATGTGGTGATTGAGGAATTAAAAGTTGCACTCAAGCTAGTCGCAAAGGTAGCAACTGAGAGTGAGAAAGAAGAGGAACCTGAGGAGGATTTATTAGAAGAACTTATTGATCAAAATGTAGAATTGTAAAATCGTATTCATGAGTTAGAAGAGCAAGCTGAAGAATGGAAGGCGGTCGTGAAGCAAAGGAATGTAACAATTCAAAATTGTATTACCCGATGTGCGATAGCTGAACAGGAGCGCTCTTTGGCAGAGTATACGATATTAAAGCTGGAATCTGAGAATTCAAATATCAAGGAGCAGCTGAAAGAAGAAACAACTGAGCGAGTGAGAATGAAAGATGCATGGGTAAAAGCCACACGACGCGTTGATATTGTGGAAAGAGAAGTCCGATCTAATAAAGCTAAAATAGATGATATGTATTTTTCTTTTTCGACAGCAATTGGGAGAATCTAGCATCGAGTTTTGAATTACCCTATACATTGCGGTCAACCCCAATTTGATATCGATCGAAGGCTAATGATTCAGATCATGGAGCAAGAGTACGACGAAGTAGTTGAGGGTGGAATATGCCCTATAGCAAAAGTCAATTCCAGTGGTAATTACGACACCAAAGACTGTCCCGAACAAGTCAAATTCGGTAGTTTAAGGGAGAGCGTTTTTCGTGCGAGGAATCGAACGAAATTATCACGGGTTAGTTAATTATAAATTCTTGCGAAGTCTATGCCTTATTCAATACCGGTTCTACCTATTCTTTTATCTCTCTTGCTTGCGCTCAACGTTTAAATTTAACTCCGGATAAATTAGACTTTGACTTATTGGTTAAAACTTCGTTAGTAGAAACCTTCGTTACCTCCACTATTTATAAATCTTGTTCAAATCAACACTTTCATGTTACCTGTCGATCGTATCTCTTTGAAAATACTTGCCTTTGATGTGATTTTAGGAATCGATTGGTTAACAACTCATCATGTTTTTTTTGTAAAGTTGTTAGCTTTCATACTCCTAACCAACCTGTTATACGAATTCAAAGTAACCAAACCACTAAAGTCAATCATTGTCATATCAAGCCATAAGTAAAGTGCCCGATCCTTTTGTTGTTGACTTCCTTGTGTGGAATGCACCGAAGCCAAACTTTTTGTAGGCGATATCGTGAATGACGATGACAAGTTGATAGGTATCAATGTGACGTGCTATCCAAGTCTTGGATGAGGGCTACAGTTTTGAATGATATTTCTATCGCTAATAAAGTTCCTGACGTATTCTTGAAGACTTCTTGGCCTATCCCATAGCGTGAAATCGAATTTTGTATTGACCCCAGTACAAAATCCATTTCTTAAACCCTCAAATATTTCTTTAATTAAAACGAACGTATTATGCGCCAAAGACGTTGGCTCGAGCTGCTGAAGATTACGATCGTACCATTCAATATCATCGTGGAAGTGCGAACGTGGTAGCTGACGCGTTGAGTAGAAGATCGTATGCGAGTGAGATGTTGTTAACACAAAGACCCATTTCGTATAACTTACAAATGATGAAGATAGAGTTAAAGACTCTAGGGACCCACGTGAAGATAATGAATATACGATTAGAATCGACTTTAATCGATAAAGTTAAAGCCGATCAAGCTACATACTCGGAGCTGATGAATGTGAAGAAGAAGGTTCAAGAGGGCGTTATTCTAGAAGCAAGAATCGACGAAGAGAGGAAATCTCAACCCTCGATTTAATTGGCCCATTTGAAATCCTTGATCGAGTAGGAATTGTGGCCTATAGAATCGTTTTACCGTCAAGTATGTCGCGTGTTCATAACGTTTTTCACGTATTAATGTTACGTAAATATATGGATGACCCGAACCACATTATTAAATTAGAACTAGATGAGATAGCAGAATATTTAACGTATGAGGAGATACATGTTAAAATCTTGGATAAGAATGATCGTATTCAACACTCAAATGTTATACCTCCAGAGTTAGAATCTGAAATGAAGTTAAGGTATCATCATCTCTTCGGCATACCAGGTACGTACGTAAATTTTGAGGACGAAATTTCATAAGGAGGGGAGATTGTGAAATTCTAGATTTTATGAATAAAGATTTAATTTTTTCGAAATATTTTTTTAAATATTATGGTGTGAATTTGAGATAATGTTATAGTTGTGGGTAGTATTTATAAATTTTACAAAGTATGCAAGTTGTTGTATTATATTCGATTGGTCGGGGAATATTATTTTTGTCAGGAAATATTCGTACGACGTCACAATTATTGGTGGACCCCACAACAGAATTATTGTCCGATTGAGAAAACGACAAAAATATTTTATGAAAATAACGGCGGAAGTTTTACCGTTAATACTGTTGAACTACTCGGTAGTAAAAGTACAGTAATACGTGTGGTTGCATGCATACAGTATTGATTATTGAGGCTTACGTGATAAGTCACTCAGTTTTGTTTTATTGATATTATTAATGTAATAAAACAGAAAAGCTTTTTATATAAAATAGAATACTTTTATAAAGTTATTCGTTTTATTAGGCTAGTAGTAAAATCTTTTTATATAAAACAGAATACTTTTATAAAGTTATCTGTTTTATTGGACAATAATTAGAATATATTATATTTTATTATGCATAGTGCCTGCATAGTGTTTGCATAGTAAAATCTTTTATAAAGTTATTCATTTTATTAGATTATAAATAGAATATATTATATTTTATTTAAAAAAATTTGCTTTAAATATGGACCGTCAGATTAAAGTAAATCAATCTAGACCGTTCATGAGTTAGTTACTATGCAGTCTATTTTTCTATAAATAGAAGCTCATTCCTTCATTATTTCTTACGAATTCACTGAAACTCTAGAGAGAGAAAATTATAGAGAGAGAAGAAAAGTGTTCTGCTACTTCACTACTCCTATATTCGGTACTCTTCCTTTCAAGGTAAGGGATATTATTTGTTATACTCGTAAGAGATATTATTTGTTGTACTCGTAAAGGGTATTCTTTCTTTCTTATTCATGAAGAGAACTTCTGTTATTCCATTCTTTATTATTCTGTTGGAATAACCTGTATACGCAGGCTACCCTATACTTGGTGAAATTCTTATGTTATTACATTTTTATTATTCTGTCGGAATATCCTGTCTGTGCTTTACGCCGGACCTGGTTCTACTATTTATTATTCTGTCGGAATATCCTGTCTGTGCGTTTTACGCCGGACTTGGTTCCATTATTTATTATTCTGTCAGAATATCTTGTCTGTGCGTTTTACATCGGACCTAGTTCCATCTTTATTATTCTGTTAGAATATCTTGTCTGTGCGTTTTACGCCGGACCTGGTTCCGTTATTCATTATTCTGTTGGAATAACCTGCCTGTGCGATCTATCGCATGCATGGTGATTTCTTTTGTTATTCCATTCTTTATTATACTCAGTTGGTTAAAACTTTGACTTCTATACTCCATGAAATTAGTGGAATAACCTTGATATTTGTGCTTCATCTAGTATCTTTTCATATAAATATTCTTCTGAGTATTTTTGAATTTTACTCTACAAAGCAGTATCATGTTGACAATTTGGACGTTATCAGTTCCTGGATAAATTAATTCTTGAACTTGTTTTATTGAATTCTTATATCATTGTCATCATCCTCATGTTTATATTTTGTTGAAAGTCATCTATGGCCTGTAGTGCATAGATAGACTTGGTATGATTATGACCAGGGATTAATCGGTGTAATCATGACCGTAATATTACAAATGATGTGAAAAAAGTCCTTATTGGCCCGTACTGCATTGATGGACAGTTTTTGGTATGATTATGGCTATGGATTCTCTTTGGCCGTAGTGCAGAGATGAATTATTTTATGGCATGATCAGGACCGTTGATGAAAATATGATTATCTTTAGCCGTAGTGCATGGATAATTCGTGGTCGTGATACTAAAGAATATCCTTGGCCGTAGTGCAGGGGTGATTCGATGATGTGGATTATTTATTAAGCTGAGTCCCAGCGATAAAAGTCATGAAAAACCGTTTAAATCATAAAAGATAGTAGATTTTATTCTCTACTTGACTCTTTTAATGAATTGCTGGTTCCGCTGTGTAAGACCCCAAATTATTAATAAATGAAATTTAAATTCCCTCTATTTATTATTTTGAAATAGTAAGTGTTAAATTGATTAATGAGGTTAGTTATGGGTAAAATGCGCAAATATTTCAAATAAGCAGGTGGTTATAAAATATTCATTGTTGTCGGGGAATATTCGTTTGATCGTGGAATATTCTTCCTGTCGGGGAATATTCGTACGACGGCGCAGTCTTTTGTGGGCCCCATAACGGAAAGCGATTGGATGAAGAAAACGACAAGTATATGTTTTTTATTAATAACGGCGTAGTTGTTACCGTTAATACTGTTGGAATACCCGGTGGTTAAAACACAGTAATACGCGTTGTTACACAGTAGCACACTGTATTGCACCAATTATTGATTCATACGTAAAAATGCACTACTCAATAATGGTTACAGTAATTACTGTTCAGTATTTTATTTTATTGATTCAATAATTGCTGCGTTGATATTTTATATTACTGTTGTTTCAATAATTGTTACTACACAGTATTTCCTATTATCAGATCAATAATTCATATTATTTGAATAATATTATTAGATAACATTATTGGCAATGTCTAGAAAGTTCTGTCTAAGGAGAGGTTTGGTCATCTAATTGCGCGCCAGTAAGGAGAAATCCTTATTGGAAAGCCCCCTCTTTCCTGGGAACGGTCTGGTTGTCATAAATGTGATTTTGTAATATTATTTGTGAATAATTAATTATTGATTCATATGATAAGGAAATATTTATTTTTGTGGATATAAATGAGGGATATATTTTTGTGGTTAAAAATGAAGGAGTTAATGTTGAGGTTTTTATCAGTATTTTTGTCGGAATGGAGGTATTAAAAATTAGGGTTTTTGAGATATTTTGCGGGGGTTATAATTTTTAATCCGACCGTTGGATCGTGGTAATTTTTGGATATGTTATACATATATAAGTTGAGTATATGTCCACAAATTTTGAACCGTTAAAAATGAACGTATGATTTATTATGAATTTTATGAGATGACTGGTTCAGAAATTGTTAAATTTTCAGAGTTAATCATTTTGGTAGAAAATTCTAGAATTGGTGGGCCCCACTCTTGGTGGGTGAAGAAATGTGCTGAGATTTTTATTCAAATGTGGTGGGTGGGAATAGTAGCAGGTAAAGCCATCAGGTTGCAGGTTAAGTCTGCTTCGGCGTGCTAACATTTTTCTATAAATAGAGGGCTAAGTTTGAATTGAAAATCACACCAGAAACAAGTTTTCTCTCTTTCTCTCTCTAGATTATTGAGTATATTTTGTGAGTATTTAGATACTTTGAGAGTTTCTATTCATCAGAGCAAGTGTCTTTCAGCCTTATACCGGTATTCCGACCAGAAGTACTGTCTTTACGAGGTAAGGGATGCTATTTTATTCAAAAATGATATTATTTCTTCAATATCATTATGCCGAAATATTGGTTAGAAATTTTTATCAAATTTGGAACTTTTCACGTCGGGGTTACTATTTATGAGTTACTATTCACGAGTTACTATTTACCGAAAAATAAAATTTTCTTCTTTTCGTCCAAAATATCTATTCTGGGTACTAGCTTTGATTGTATCCATGTTTTGATCATTCTTGAATTCTACTTCACTATGAATAATTATAAGGTATTTTTGGACATGGATAAATCGAAATACGAATCCTTAATATTTGTTATTTTGTTTCACTGGATTCGTTTTCTTTAAGATATTTTTCATCATCCTCAGTCCTAAATGATGATATTACTGAATATCTTTGGCCCGTAGTGTAAAGATGAATGATTAACTGATGAATATCTTTGGCCCGTAGTGCAAAGATGAACAGGTGTTGAGATGAACATGACCGACTGGTGATACAAATGAATATCTTTGGCCTGTAGTGCAAAGATGAATATTTGATTAAAGATGGTTATTGATTGTTGTTACAGGGATAAAACATTGATGATGGACTTTTAAATCTTAGAAGATAGTAGAACTCATTCTCTACTTGACTCTTCTAATAGTTTGATGTTTCCGCTGCAGTTATTGATTTAAAACTTGTTGTCTATTGTATTCTATTAGATTTTTTCCTGTTGAAGACTAACAATAATTTGTTCTGTATTATCTTAGTCATAATGTTCTTTACTGGGCTAGTTGAGCTCACCCTTTTCCTTTTTGTTCCATTTTTCTCAGGAGGCGAGAATGTAGCGAGTACTAGTCGGGGTATGGAATGATGGTTCTAGAAGTTACTTTAGTAGTCCTCACCATTTTTGTGAAATAATGTATCAATAATTGTAATGAGGACTTATTTGAGTGTGGATATTGTCTAAATGACAATATTTGTATTTAAACTCACAATTCTTATGTTGTAATAATAAAGATGTAGTTGTTTCTGTACCATGTATTTTGGCGACTCAGAATGGGTGTTGTATACCTATTTTGGGGGCGTCACAGTTGGTATCAGAGCTTAGGGATATGATCTCTGGCGGAGATCGGAGAATAGAACTAGGAGGGGAGAGACGAATAAATCCTTCGCTAGTGTGTCCTACCTAAGCTTATTTATTGGTCAGTCATAATATAGGAGTATTATGTGATTTGTTAATTTATTTAATTAACCCTTATTTTATGGCAGTATTTGAGAATGTCGACTGAGAATATTAACAGTGGAGTAAATGAGACCGTGGAGACACCGGTGCTTACCAACGAGGAGAACGTGCAATAGGCTGGCAATGTTCCTCCTGTGAACAACACCAATGAGCAGATGATGAATGATGGAATGTTTAGAAGTTTTTTGCAATTCATGCAAACCCAGACGAGGGAGACTCGTGTTCAAAATACAGGAGGAAATGATAGCAATTCACGGTTTGTCACAGCCAAACAGTTCAAAGAATTGGGACCACCAGAATTTAAGGGAAAGCCGGATCCGATCATGGCGGAAACGTGGGTCAAGCAAATTACCAAGATATTCGATGTCTTGGTATGCACGGAGGAACAGAAGGTTCCATTCGCCACCTTTATGTTCCGTGGCGAGGCAGATTACTGGTGGGAGTCTGTGAAGCGTACCCATCCAACCGCACTCAGCATGTCTTGGGAGACATTTCAGAAACTGTTCAATGACAAGTACTTTCCTGAAAGTATTCGTCATATGAAGGAGGTAGAGTTTATTAGACTGGAGCAGAATAACATGACGGTGTCTCAGTACGAGGCGAGGTTTGCAGAGTTGTCCAGGTTTGCACCTCATTTGGTGGAGAATGAGGAACATATGACGAGGATGTTTTTGAGAGGTTTGAAACCTGGCATACGTCAATATCTCATTTCTCATAAATTTTCTCTCTATTCAGATGTTGTCAACAGGGCTCAATTATTAGAGCGAGATAATGAGTACGGTCAACTGAGGGACCACAATCAGGATCATATCGGTGACAGCAGTCATCAGAACAATGATAACCAGCGGAGAAAGAAAAATACAGACAAGAACGGCAACCACTCTGGTGGTAATCGTGGCTATGAAAATAGAAGAAGCGAGTCGGGAGGAGATTTTAAAAAGAGGAGATTCAACAATGACAATACGAAGACGTCAGCACCAGCAGCAATTGGTTCCAAGGGAGGAGAACGACCACCGATTATATGCTATAAGTGCGGAAAAGAAGGACATATCAGCCCAAACTGCCCACAACAGTTTAAGGTATGTTATAATTGTGGAAAGGAAGGACATATCGCTCGAGATTGCACTATAGCAAAAACCAAGTCCAGCGGGGATGGTGACTCAAAAAGCTGTCCCAGAAAAGATAAAGTCAACGGTTCCTGGAAGAGCGTTTGTCGTGACTGGTCAACATGCGAGGAACCCAAACGAGGTGATCACGGGTAAGCTAATCATAAATTCATGTGAAGTTTATACCTTATTAGATACCGGTTCTACCCATTCTTTTATCTCTCCTGCTTGTGCTCAACGTTTAAACTTGACTCCGGAGAAGTTAGACTTTGATTTATCTGTGGAGACTCCGTTAGGAGAAACTTTCATCACATCCACTATTTATAAATCTTGTGTGATCCAAGTTGGCACCATCACCTTACCTGTTGACCTTATCTCTTTAAAGATACTTGCTTTTGATGTGATTTTAGGGATTGATTGGCTAACTACTCATCATGCCAAAATTGATTATTTTCGTAAGGTTGTTAGTTTTCATATTCCTAACCAACCTGTTGTACGAATTCAAACAACTAAGCCATTAAAATCAATCACTGTTATATCAAGCCATAAAGCCATTCGTTTATTAAAAAACGGATGTCAAGCTTTCTTAGCCCATGTTATGGATTTGAATAAAGACACGTCAAATTTGAATAATATTCCTGTTGTTATTGACTTTCCTGACGTATTTCCTGAAGAACTTCCCGGTCTACCCCCGGAACGAGAAATTAAATTCTTTATTGATCTTGAACCTGGTACAAAGCCCATTTCTAAAACCCCATATCGAATGGCTCCTATTGAACTTCAGGAGTTAAAGGTCCAAATACAAGAGTTGTTGGACATCGGTTTTATTCGTCCTAGTACATCTCCTTGGGGTGCTCCTGTTTTATTTGTAAAGAAGAAAGACGGGAGTATGCGACTTTGTATTGATTACCGGGAATTAAACCATGTCACTATTAAGAATAGGTATCCGCTACCTCGTATTGATGACCTGTTTGACCAGTTACAAGGAGCACAATTCTTTTCAAAGATCGATCTTCGTTCTGGATATCATCAGCTGAAGGTTAAAACTGAGGATATTCTAAAGACTGCCTTCAGAACTCGGTACGGGCATTATGAATTTCTAGTCATGTCTTTTGGATTGACTAATGCTCCTGTGGCTTTCATGGATATGATGAACCGAGTATTCAAGGAATATTTGGATCAATTCGTTGTTGTCTTTATTGATGACATCCTCATCTATTCCAAAAGTCGTGAAGATCATGAGCACCATTTGAAGCTGATACTTGAAAGACTTCGTGAACACAAGCTTTATGCCAAGCTGAAGAAATGCGAGTTCTGGCTTGAGGAAGTAGCATTCCTTGGGCACGTGGTGTCAAAACATGGAGTATCTGTCGACCCGGCGAAGATTGAAGCAATACAAAGTTGGGAGCAACCGAAGTCGGTGACCGAAGTACGCAGCTTTCTGGGCTTAGCTGGTTATTATCGGAGATTCGTGGAAGGATTTTCTCGAATCGCTACTTCGTTAACTCAGCTGACTCGGAAAGATATCAAATTCGTATGGAACGAGGAATGCAAGAAGAGTTTTCAAGAGCTTAAGAGGAGACTCATTTCGGCACCTGTTCTGACAATACCATCTGGTTCGGATGGATTTGTTATCTACAGTGATGCTTCAGGCAAAGGGTTAGGATGTGTTCTCATGCAACATGGGAAAGTCATAGCCTATGCCTCGCGACAACTCAAAGAATATGAGAGGAATTATCCTACTCATGATTTGGAGTTGGCAGCAGTAGTTTTCGCGTTGAAGATCTGGAGACACTACCTGTGTGGGGAGAAAGTGGAGATCTATACAGATCATAAAAGCCTCAAATATTTCTTCACCCAAAAGGAACTCAACATGCGGCAGCGACGTTGGCTCGAGCTGTTGAAAGATTACGATCATACCATCCAATATCATCCTAAAAAATCAAACGTAGTAGCTGACGCATTGAGTAGAAGATCATATGCGGGTACGAGTGCAATGTTGTTAACACAAAGACCCATTTTGTATGACTTGCAAAGGATGGAGATAGAGATGAAGGCTCCAAGTACCCACATGATGATATCAAATATACGAGTAGAACCGACTTTAATCGATAAAGTTAAAGCTGCTCAAGCTACGGACATAGAGCTGATGCGTATGAAGAAGAAAGTGCAAGAAGGTTCTATTCCAGAAGCAAGAATCGATGAAGAAGGAATACTTCGAGTCCACTCTAGACTCTGTGTTCCTAACAATTCTAATTTGAAGTACAAGATCATGATGGAAGCACACAATACACCATTTGCAATCCATCCTGGAAGTACCAAAATGTATCGTGATCTACGACATACATTTTGGTGGAATAATATGAAGAGAGAGATTGCAAAGTTTATCTCGAGGTGTTTAACTTGTCAACGTGTAAAGGCAGAACATCAAGTACCAAAGGGTCCATTGCAACCACTTGAGATTCTGAAATGGAAGTGGGAACACATTACCATGGATTTCGTTACGGGTCTTCCCACGGTTTCTCAAGGCATAAATGCTATTTGGGTTATTGTTGATAGATTAACCAAGTCTGCTCATTTCTTGCCGATACGGGAGACTTATTCCCTTGAACGTCTTGCTCGTATATACGTAGATGAGATTGTGAGACTGCATGGCATGCCAGTATCCATAGTTTCGGATCGTGACCCAAGATTCACTTCAAGATTTTGGGTTAGCTTGCAAAAAGCTATGGGCACAGATTTACGATTTAGTTCGGCATACCATCCTCAAACGGACGGACAATCAGAGAGGACTATTCAAACTCTTGAAGATCTATTAAGACTTTGTGTCCTAGATTTCAAAGGGAGTTGGGATAAGTACCTACCATTGGTGAAATTCTCTTACAATAACAGTTATCAGGCAAGTATAGGTGTGGCCCCATTTGAAGCATTATATGGACGAAAGTGTCGCTCTCCAGTATGCTGGGATGAGGTGGGTGAAGCAACATTGTTGGGACCAGAGTTGGTACGCATGACTACAGAGAAGATCCAAACGATTCGACAACGTATACAAACGGCACAGGATCGACAAAAGAGTTATGCGGATCTTCATCGAAAGGACGTAGAATTTGACATTGGGGATCATGTATTGTTGCGTGTGGCTCCATGGAAAGGGGTTACAAGATTTGGGAAGAGAGGAAAGCTCAATCCACGATTTATTGGTCCATTTCAGATTCTTGACCGAGTAGGAAATGTGGCCTATAGACTCGCGTTACCTCCAAGTATGTCTCGTGTTCATAATATTTTTCATATATCTGTGTTACGTAAATATGTGAAAGACCCAGACCACGTTATTGAGTTAGAACCGGACGAGATAGCTGAAGACTTAACGTACGAAGAGGTACCTATCAAGATCTTGGATAGAAAGGAGCATGTCCTACGCACGAAGGTCATACCACAAGTTAAAGTTTTGTGGAGAAACCATGCTATTGAGGAAATGACCTGGGAGTTGGAAACAGAAATGAAAGCGAGGTATCCTCATCTTTTCGAAACACCAGGTACGTACGTCAATTTCGAGGACGAAATTTCATAAGGAGAGGAGGTTGTAAGACCCCAAATTATTAATAAATGAAATTTAAATTCCCTCTATTTATTATTTTGAAATAGTAAGTGTTAAATTGATTAATGAGGTTAGTTATGGGTAAAATGCGCAAATATTTCAAATAAGCAGGTGGTTATAAAATATTCATTGTTGTCGGGGAATATTCGTTTGGTCGTGAAATATTCTTCCTGTCGGGGAATATTCGTACGACGGCGCAGTCTTTTGTGGGCCCCATAACGGAAAGTGATTGGATGAAGAAAACGACAAGTATATGTTTTTTATTAATAACGGCGTAGTTGTTACCGTTAATACTGTTGGAATACCCGGTGGTTAAAACACAGTAATACGCGTTGTTACACAGTAGCACACTGTATTGCACCAATTATTGATTCATACGTAAGAAGGCACTACTCAATAATGGTTACAGTAATTACTGTTCAGTATTTTATTTTATTGATTCAATAATTGCTGCGTTGATATTTTATATTACTGTTGTTTCAATAATTGTCACTACACAGTATTTCCCATTATCAGATCAATAATTCATATTATTTGAATAATATTATTAGATAACATTATTGGCAATGTCTAGAAAGTTCTGTCTAAGGAGAGGTTTGGTCATCTAATTGCGCGCCAGTAAGGAGAAATCCTTATTGGAAAGCCCCCTCTTTCCTGGGAACGGCCTGGTTGTCATAAATGTGATTCTGTAATATTATTTGTGAATAATTAATTATTGATTCATATGATAAGGAAATATTTATTTTTGTGGATATAAATGAGGGATATATTTTTGTGGTTAAAAATGAAGGAGTTAATGTTGAGGTTTTTATCAGTATTTTTGTCGGAATGGAGGTATTAAAAATCAGGGTTTTTGAGATATTTTGCGGGGGTTATAATTTTTAATCCGACCGTTGGATCGTGGTAATTTTTGGATATGTTATACATATATAAGTTGAGTATATGTCCACAAATTTTGAACCGTTAAAAATGAACGTATGATTTATTATGAATTTTACGAGATGACTGGTTCAGAAATTGTTGAATTTTCAGAGTTAATCATTTTGGTAGAAAATTCTAGAATTGGTGGGCCACACTCTTGGTTGGTAAAGAAATGTGCTGAAATTTTTATTCAAATGTGGTGGGTGGGAATAGTAGCAAGTAAAGCCATCAGGTTGCAGGTTAAGTCTGCTTCGACGTGCTAACATTTTCCTATAAATAGAGGGCTAAGTTAGAATTGAAAATCACACCAGAAACAAGTTTTCTCTCTTTCTCTCTCTAGATTATTGAGTGTATTTTGTGAGTATTTAGATACTTTGAGAGTTTCTATTCATCAGAGCAAGTGTCTTTCAGCCTTATACCGGTATTCCGACCAAAAGTACTGTCTTTACGAGGTAAGAGATGTTATTTTATTCAAAAATGATATTATTTCTTCAATATCATTATGCCAAAATATTGGTTGGAAATTTTTATCAAATTTGGAACTTTTCACGTCGGGGGGTTACTATTCACGAGTTACTATTCACCGAAAAATAAAATTTTCTTCTTTTCGTCCAAAATATCTATTCTGGGTACTAGCTTTGATTGTATCCATGTTTTGATCATTCTTGAATTCTACTTCACTATGAATAATTATAAGGTATTTTTGGACATGGATAAATCGAAATACGAATCCTTAATATTTGTTATTTTGTTTCACTGGATTCGTTTTCTTTAAGATATTTTTCATCATCCTCAGTCCTAAATGATGATATTACTGAATATCTTTGGCCCGTAGTGTAAAGATGAATGATTAACTGATGAATATCTTTGGTCCGTAGTGCAAAGATGAACAGGTGTTGAGATGAACATGACCGACTGGTGATACAAATGAATATCTTTGGCCTGTAGTGCAAAGATGAATATTTGATTAAAGATGGTTATTGATTGTTGTTACAGGGATAAAACATTGATGATGGACTTTTAAATCTTAGAAGATAGTAGAACTCATTCTCTACTTGACTCTTCTAATAGTTTGTTGTTTCCGCTGCAGTTATTGATTTAAAACTTGTTGTCTATTGTATTCTATTAGATTTTTTCCTGTTGAAGACTAACGATAATTTGTTCTGTATTATCTTAGTCATAATATTCTTTACTGGGCTAGTTGAGCTCACCCTTTTCCTTTTTGTTCCATTTTTCTCAGGAGGCGATAATGTAGCGAGTACTAGTCGGGGTATGGAATGATGGTTCTAGAAGTTACTTTAGTAGTCCTCACTATTTTTGTGAAATAATGTATCAATAATTGTAATGAGGACTTATTTGAGTGTGGATATTGTCTAAATGACAATATTTGTATTTAAACTCACAATTCTTGTGTTGTAATAATAAAGATGTAGTTGTTTCTGTACCATGTATTTTGGCGACTCAGAATGGGTGTTGTATACCTATTTTGGGGGCGTCACACGCTGCAACTAAACTTGATGTCTATTGTATTTTATCAGTTTAACATTGTTGAAGACTAATGATAATTTATTCTGCATTATCTTAGTCATAATATCTCTTACTGGGCTAGTTGAGCTCACCCTTTCTTTCACTGTTCTCTTCAGGAAATGAGAATATAGTTGGGACGAGTCGAGAAACGGAGTGACGGACCAGATGATAGCATTAGTAGTCCTCACTATTCTATGTAATAGTGTGATAATAATTGTAATGAGGACTCCTTTTGAGTATGGATACTCTCTAGAAGATAATATTTGTATTCAAACTCACAGTTTATGTTTTGTCGTATTGTAAACGACAGTTGTATTATTAAGTTGTATTTGAATTCTGTACCAGATATCTGGCGACTCAAGATGGGTGCTGTATACCTAATTTTGGGGGCGTCACATCCTTCTCCAGTGAATCTTAAACAGTGAACCAAAAGCGAATCGACTATAGCTACGGTTTTTTGAGCTACGGCGATTGTTCGTCGGCTTTGTATGCTATAGCGACGCAAAAAATCGTCGCTATAATCGGTTCGCTATTTAAGGTTTGTTAGAGAAAGGGATCGTGTGTGTGTGTGTATATATATATATATGTGTGTGTGTGTGTGTGTGTGTGTGTGTGTGTGTGTGTGTGTGTATATATTTGTCGTGTGTGTGTGTGTGTGTGTGTGTGTGTGTGTGTGTGTATATATTTGAATTTCTCGCATAGTCTGTAACAAAAATTCATTTGTTAGTTGCTCTCTCTAAAATATAACTTCTCTAAAATCTACAAAATTCTCTCTCCAAAACATCATAAAATATTATCTCACAAATTTATATCTTTCTACCACTAATTTCTATCTCTCCCTCTACAAAACATAAATAGATGAAGCATGTATAGTAATTAACTATTCTTGATGAACAAAATGACTAATGAATAGCCAAAAGTCAAAGTACCCTGTGAATAAAAGTCTAAACGAGTCGAACCGGAGTGAACAGAGATCTACTCGAATTCGACTCGAAATGATAAATTCGTACTCTAATTCGGCTCAAATTCGAATTATATTTGAAAAATACTACTCAGATTCGACTCGACTCGAATATTTATTACTCGAATTCGATCCGACTCGACTTGAATATTTATTCAAACTACTCGCGAGCTTCAAATTCAAACTTGAATTCGAGTCTCCACATAATAATTAGTTTTATAATAATTATAATTATAAATTAAATTTGTTATTTTATTTTAAAATGAGAAAATATATTTATTATTACACTTTACAAATATAAAATCACAATTAAAATTAAAAACAAAAAAAATAACTAATTATCCTAATTTAGTTTAAATTTGTATATATTATAAGAGAATGTATCGAATATGTATTAACCGAATATGTATCGAATCACAATAAAAAATTCGAGTAGTTTAAATTTTAAACGAGTCGAGTATAACCTTGCTCAGATTCTACTCATATTTTTATTCGAACTATTTTTAATGCTCAGATTTAGATCATATTATTAACGAATCCGAGTCTTGCTCGTATTTTTTCGAGTCGAGCCCGAACTGTGTTGGCTCGTTTACAGCCTTACCTGTGAATATTAACTACAGTGTTTGTTGGACTTTAATTAGGATGAAGTCTATTATTAGGTAAAGAATTTTTAAAAATTTGTATGGTATGTTTTAGTCCATATGTTTAGGCTTAAATACATTTCACTACCTTAAACTATCTAACATATTCCACTTTGGTGTTTCACCCTTTAAATTTTTTTAATTAGATGATTGAACAATTAATTTTTTCCAATTTCATTCAATTAGGTCTGCCACGTCAGAAATTGCTGACGTGGCCTGCTGACTAGTTTGATAACTGTCTACATGTAATTAAAAATTAATATTTCAAATAAATTTTTACATTTATTAAATGTCCAAGAGTAAAAAAGTCAAATCTCATTTAAAAGGTCACCCTAAATCGATTTATGCTTCTTCTAAACCCAGATCTATCACCAAACATCCGTTCCAAACAAAATCCCAGATCTATCACTAAAAATTCCAAACCTAGATCTATCACCAAAAATTCGTTCCAAACAAATAGAAATAATCATGATAAAATTGATTTGTTTAGGAAATCATCAAATTTTTTGTTCTTAAATTGGGATTTTTTCTTTCTTGTTTTCTTTGACTTCCTTAGTTTTGGCTTGGATGTTGTGTTGAGAGGGGAAATGGGTGATGCAAGTGGGCAATTTCGACCATTTTGTCAGTTGGAAAAGGGAGAAGGGAGCTCCGATTGTTTGAAAATTTTATTTTGTTTGTTGGAAATAGATTTAATGACAGCATACCTGTTTGGCACTATGGAAGTAGTTTGTTTGCTTTCTGATGACAGATTGATCTAGTCAGAATTTTTCGTCAATTTATCGACTCGAGCGTCAAAGTGTTCAACAAATGATTTCAAGTAATTGGGCTAAAGATTATTCAAGGGAGTACAATTTAAGTATTATTGGACTGACCCAATTCAGCAAGTCAATTTATATTTATGTGGGCCTTCTAATCAAACATCATGCTACTTCAAATCAGCCCATCCCATACATGTAAAGGAATAAAGACATGCAAAGATTTATTTTTTTTAAAATAAGTTTCTATCGGTTTATGGAAACAATGGATTTCTATTTCACATTTATTTGCAATTCCTATTAGGATTAGAATAATTTGTTTCTATTGTTATTAGGATTTGGATGGATTTCTATTTCACATTGAATTGCGAATCCTATTAGGATTAGAATAATTTGTTCATATTGTTATTAGGATTTGGATTGTTTTGAGTAGTATAAATAGAGGTCCAAGTTCATGTAATCAAACACATTATTCACTATTCAATATATTTGTGAGTTTATTCTCTACTTTTGGTTCTTTGAAGAATTCCTAAGTAGTTCTTAGTTATTTCTTTGAGATTCAATTTGACTTATCATACAACAATTCATAGTTGTGTGTGACGTTTTCTACCATCTACCGCATATCGTCGATTGTACCGAGATTACCGCTTCAATATAAGCGAGGGGTCAAAGTGTCGTTGGTGTCCATTCAACGCAGATTTCTGAACGCGAGCAATTGTACCAAAATTACCGTCTACATATAGACGATGGGTTAATTAAGGTGTTGCAAGCAATTCACTCAACAGCTGTGCTAGAAACGATCCGGGTGATGACCACCTCACGCAAACGTGTGGTGGAGTCTATCACCTTGAATTAGTGATCGGCGCTGAAAAAACCAAACCAGGCAGTCGGACATGGAGGCAAGTAGGAGAAGACCCACCCCAATTTCGATGCCGACGAACACCCACTTCCGGGAAGAGTTATTGTCGTCATCAGTAAAGGGAGCCGTGGATAACGCCAGAGGGGAAGGGGAAGGGGAAGGGGAAGGCGAAGGGGAAGGGGGAGGCGGCGACGGGGTGGCTGATAAATCAGTTTTGGTGGGCTCTGTTTTGAGTGGAACTAATAGTGGGGTAAAAGGGAAAATTAACCCATCTGAAGAGATCTGGCTGGCGTAGAAAATACTCTGATTATCTGCACCACCGGAATCGAATTTAGCGGCGATGTAATTAATAGTGTCATTCTAGATTATAAGGTAAGTGATGAGATACTTGATTTCGTTGGTGATCTGGTTTGGAGAAGGGCAAGCTCACCGCAACGGAACATTGAGCTTCATATTGGCCAATAAATGTTGATAATTGTACCGATTTTTGACCGATCATGGACTGACAAGTGCTTAGGCCCTGGTAAGTATTGTTAGCTACACTGAAGTAAGTCTCGCCAGTAAATTTCAAGGCGTAGGAGGCTGTGTGCTAGTAGAATAGGTTGCTGGGGGCGAATGAACATGAGCAACTGATGGGGACGATGATGAGGCTGTTGGCACGGATGGTGCCGATGTCAGAGATGTTGAGTCTGGCAATCTCGGAGGGATCGACGTAGAGATGGACTGTGACCATTTTACCCTCCATTATATCAAATTTATTTAATCAATAAATAAAATATTATTTTCTCATTACAACTCATCTGACTAATGCCCCACCCAAATAATAATGTCAGCAATTTCTAACGTGGCAGACCCAATTGAATGAAATTAAAAAAAATTAATAGTTCAATCATCTAATTGAAAAAAAATTTAAAAGTGAATCTGAAATATGTAAGATAGTTTAAGATAGTGAAACTTATTTAAGCCATATGTTTATTATTAGAAGTAATTTTCAATCGCACAAAAGCCATAGTGTAAGATTGAATTAATATGGGAAATAACAATATATTTTTTTCTCTTACATTTTTTTTGGCTTTAGCAACACGAGCATTTCTTCCAAATATTAAGGATCATCATGCGTTTGGAACTAGCCTTTAGTCCTTTACTTGTGGGTTATTAGAGAATGGCTGAAATAGCCTTTACTAATGTGTGTTTTAAGTATGGTAAACTTTCCACTGGGTGGAAAATGGTGCAGTTTGTGGAGGGAGACGGTTGACTTAACCCAAATTAAGTGAAACTGTCAAGCAAGTACTAATTTAATGGAATATATATCACCTTCTAGTCTAAAACTAACTAATATTTTTATTGTTATTTGAAAAATAATTTTAACTTTAGAATAGTAATATTCATAATCTGATCTTGAAAATGATTGTATAACATTAAATATAATATTAATTGTCTATAATATTCTTAAATTTTCATAATTACCAGACTTATCTCATACTCTCTCTTATCTGTAATATTTTTCCATGAGGGATAATTTTAAAAATATTGTAGTTAATTATGCTAGATTATATAAAATAATAAATAATTAAAGAAAAATAAAATTATCTAAAACGACAAATATTAAGGGACGAACGAATATTAGATGGATGGGAAACAAAAGACACAAATATATATTGTTGTTCTTTCAAACATATTTTCGATGGGAAAAAAATTGTTTATTTATGAGCAATTAATATATCAGTACATAAAGAGACTGTTGTACATATATAATTCTTGTTCTATATTGTTCTCCCATTTAATATTCTTTGCTGTCTTTCATCATAACTAGTTGATAGCCTGTAATTTTTACGAGCTAGTTTAAATAATAGATTGATTAACTTAAATTTGAATGTGTTTAACAAAAAATATATTCATTAAAACATAAGAACATCCTCTCAGTCTTAATTCATCAAATAGTTGAATTTTTTTAAATTTCACTCAAATTATGAATCGTCAAAGTAGTAATATAAAATAGAAAAAATTGTTAAATTTTAACATACATGTGGCGAACTTCGAAGTCAGATTCTGAGCTTTGCTTTAGATTCTGATGGGTCTAGTCCAAAGATCCAGTCCATCTCATAAGCCTCATCTTCCAGCTCATCTCATAAGCCCATATTATAGGCCCAAGTTCAAGAAGTTTGGCGAGTCTAACAAATGTGATCCATAACGGTCGGGTTAATTGAGCACGCCCACGTCATGAAGGAAGTGGCCAAGCCTCGTACCCGAATCTCACGAAGAGCATGTCAACCATCTTGCACGTTAGGAGGAGGTTGGGAGCTCCACTAGAGTAGTGACTACGTGCTCGCCCCAAAACTGTCACGGAGTCTCTATAGATAGAGCGCCTCACCATTATTGGGAGGCAACTCATTTTTGTATCTTTAAGCTTATATTCTCTGTACTCTCTCCAACACACATAATGCAAAGTGCCAGGCTACTATAGCCATTCAACAGTGGACTAGGTCAACTTGACCGAACCACTTTAATACTTGTCTTATTTAATCTACTTTAATTACCAGTTTTACAATTACTTAACAGGTGTTTGCGCAAAGTTCATTTTGTGCATCATCAGTTTGACGCCGTCTGTGGGAATTGAAAAGATTTTCACCTTTAAACATCCAAACCAATGGCGATTACAACCAGGTCAATGAACCAACCGGAGGATAATCCACGACTAGAGGAGGGTGCCCCTCCACACACCAACCCAGTCTCAAATACTTCAGCTCCAAATCCACAGCAGATGCTCGAGACCATGCAATAGTTGGCTATCCAAAACCAACAGATAATACAACTTTTGCTCGTCAGACAAGGAGGAGGAATGCAACAAGGTGTTCCAACCCCTGGACATCAAGGAGCTCCACGCAGGGGAGCCCACCATGATCCACCTCCTCCTTCTGCTTCTCAGGGTGGAGATTCTCATCCCCAAGAGGAAGAAGATGAGAATCAGAGCGTGGAGCATAGGAGTCATCCCCATGATCATTCTAGGGGAGCCCCTAACCATTGGGATGAGAAAATTAAGGAAGTACAAAACCAACTAGGTGATGTCTTCAACGCCATGAAGGCCCGAGGACCAGAAACCGTGGATTATCTTGTAGGGCGAACAGACACGCCTTTCAAGCCCGATGTGGCGAACTACCCACTCCCTCAAAAGTTTAAAATGCCATCTGTGGAGACCTTTGACGGAATGAAAGATCCGCTAGATCACCTCGAAACATACAAAAACCCTGATGCAGCTCCATAACATCTCTGATGAAATCATGTGCAGGGCATTCCCAACCACCTTGAGGGGCTCCGCTCGACAATGGTTTGCCAAGCTCTCTCCAACCTCCATCTTAACCTTTGCTGAGTTGAGCAGGTCTTTTGTGTCCCACTTTATTGGGGGGCGACGTCATCAAAAGCCTGTCACACATCTTCTCAGCATAAAATAAGACAAAAACGAGAGCCTGAGGGACTACCTCACTTGTTTTAACAAGGAGGTTCTTCAAGTAGAAGAACCTGATGATAAAGTAACCATGACTGCCTTTTTGGGAGGCCTCCACTCGTCAAGTTTTCTTTTCTCAGTGATGAAACGTCCACCAAAGAACATAACTGAGCTACTAGCAAAGGCCCAGAAATACATGAATGCTGAGGACGTCACAAGGGCCAGACGAGGTGAATCCTCCAGAGCAGGAGAGAAGAGAAAAGGAAGAGATAGGGACGACAAGAAAGAGACTGATAGAAAATCAAGCAGGACAGAGAGGGTACCCGCCAAAGACAGACTCGGTCCTGCTCCTCAGAAAGATCGACAACCATTCACTCCCCTCAATGCCACTGTCGGGCACATTCTTTTACAGATCCAGGATGACCCCACCATAAAGTGGCCAGCGAGAATGACCCGAACAAGTACTGTCTTTTTTATCGCGACCACGGTCATGACACCGACGACTGCTACGAACTCAAGAAACAAATTGAAGATCTCATTCAACGTGGTCAACTTCGCCAATATGTGGCTGGGAGAAGACAGTCACCATCACCGACTCGCAACCAGGAGGATCAACATCCAGTTGGGGAAATCCACACCATCTCGGGAGAGTTCGCAGGAGGGGGAGAGTCGCTGTCTGCCATGAAGGCACACATAAGAAAAGCAAGGCACCCCGACGAGGGTCGCCCATCTAAGATGCCCAAACACTACAAGAAAAATGCCTAACAGCGACCGCACCATCGGTCGCTGATATTATTAACAGCGACCGCCATCTGTGACCAATATTTAATATGGTCCCTATATTTTAACAGCGACCGCACGCGGTCGCTAGTCAGTCGCTAGTACAAATTTGCCTCCCAAAATTTGGCTGGAAATGTTGGCGCCAATGTTTTATGCGACCACTTAATATCTGCGACCGCATGCGGTCGCAGATAAGTCCATGTCATTAAAATCAGCGACCGCATATGGTCGCAGATAGCGGTCGCTGATCAAACTTAATATTAACAGATTCAGTCACTCGCTCGACACAGCAGAGGCAGAGAAAAAGAAGAGGGAGCTCAGACAGAGAGAAGAGGGAGAAAGGGGGGAGAAGAGAAGAAGAGGAAGAGAGACTCCGGCCACCGCCACCGGGACACCGGTCCACCGCCATCAGGAGGTACCACCGCCGCACCACCGCTGCACCACGCCGGTAATCCCTTAATCCCTAAATCTCTAAATTAGACCCCTTAATCCCTTAATACCTTAAACAGAATGCTAATCTTGTGATTATTATACTTTAATCGATTTGTTTTGAGTTGAATATTGCAATAAGGTAGTACTATTAGAGTAAACATTGTCATTAGAGGAACTCAATGTTAAATGAGTTGTGTGAGGGCATATATGTTGTTTATATATTTTTCAGTTATATTTTCAAAAATATTTGACGAGTCACCAACTCATCAACACAAATTACCAGCAACTTAATGAGGACCATAATATATTTAATTGATGAGTAATATTGTAGTACTAATTTATAATTGATTGATACATAATACTTCCTCCATTCCAAAATATAAAACAATGATAATTATTTTTTTGAAGTCAATACATGAATTTTCTTCATTTTTAGTTAAAAAAATGATAAATATTGTAAAATATTTAAAATTATACTCATTGTAAAATTTATAATTGGAAAATAATATATATGAAGATATTTATTTATGTTTTAGATCTAAGTTGCATATCTTTTAATATTTACAAGGTTACTAATTGATCACGTGTTATTACTTTTTTGAATGTTTCATGCTATAATCTCAGTTTCTATCTAGTTTTCAACTGATATTGGATGGAGATTTTGTTTCTTTTGGATACAGTACTAGTACTGATTCCTGGTTTATGTCTTGGGTGCCTAGAAATGACCTTATATACATGCCGTCGTGCATGTGGCTAGTCTATATTACAGGGGAGACTCTGGCCAAATTTTTTTATTGGTCGGGTAGTTGCAAACATTTATACTATTAACGAGCCTATTGGTGATCCAGTAGAGCCTATTAAGGGGATGTTGGAGCTGATGGGCAAGGCTTAGGTCCGCGAGTCCATACGAGGCCACGCCAAGCTTAGCCAAGCCTCACGGGGTCAAGCCAAGCTTGGTTGTTAATTAGGGTGCTGTTAAGCCAAAATAAACAGTGCTAGGGAACTGCTAGTGCAACAGAGAAGGTAAATAGACACACTTGGTCAATAAATATATTGTTTTGGCTATAACAGAAAAACAAGGGTATTTAACACTTATGTATACAAGAATAAAGCTACAAAATGTTATAAAAGCTATAAATTGCTCAACCAAGTTGTGACTATCCCAAAACATAAAAGATTATAGAAAGGGACTGTGAGGGGTATAATCTTAAAACATGTTAGGCGCCTTAGCACACTAGTTGATATGAATGAATCTCCAAGATACTCAAAAATTGTATAAATGAGTTAGCAAACTTTGATATAAAGCTAGCATGAATGAAATACCTTACGTATTCACTTACGATAAACAATAAAAACAAATTTAAAACAAATTAAAATAAAATAACATGACTGACATTGACACAGAATCTGAAGATGGTTATGAATCTCCGATACTTGTACAAGATGATTCTGACTCATCAGACAACGATTTTCATTAAAATGTATGTTTAGTTTTAATTGTACAAAATGTATGTTTATGTTCATGTTCATGTTTAGTTCATAATTATGTACCTTTCATTTATGTTCTCTATATAGGAATGTTCTCTATATCCTTAACTATATCATTTGTAGTTGTTGTAGTTAACTATTTTGCAGTCATGTTTATATACCTTTCACTTATGGTAATCGTAGTTAACTATTTCATACAATTAATTGTCATTCATAATTTCATACTAACATCCTAATTTTTTTTATTTATAGATGTCTTCTGAACCTGTTGCACGAAAGCGCGGGTTAGGTCGGGGCCCTAATCATGTGCCGAAGGCCCCGACTAATCCGGATGATCGCATTCTTATACAGATCCGTCCTCCTCCAGAAAGCACGTAAGTTAAACATCGTGTATATATAAGGGTTTAATATTTCCATTGTTATAAATATATTTTAATGTAAATTATTGTATATTGTAGTGATTTTCAAGATAGTAAAATTGTGAAGTGCATTTCACAATTATGCTTACAGAACTGGCCTACGCCAGTGATTACATGGGCGAGCACACCTTTCGCCCATAAGGATGTAGTTTGGGCTGAATTTCAGGTATATTTATTTAATCACTCTGATAGATAATACATAGTTAATCAACTAATAGTTTAGTAATGTTGGATTATGGTATTATAGTAGTTTTAATATTATTATTGTTGTTTTATTTGCAGAAGCGGTATAGATGGGACGACGCACATGCATCAGTTATTCAAGCACTGTTCTGGCAGAAGTGCGCCGTCCGGACTAAAGATAATCTAAACAAAGAACGACAGAAAGCCCTGCACCCCGCGTCCGCGATTGATCAAGAATTGTGGGAGAGGGCGTCCGTCGTGAAGAAAAATTATGTTAAAGGCCAAGGACAAAGACGACGCCCGACCATCAGTGGCACATGCAGCTCTGCTACCCAGTCTACACAGTCTACACAGTCATCAGGTCATCCAGCCTATCATACTCCTGCTGACTGTGTGAGAGCGATCTGTCAAAATCGTGATCTTCTTCTTATACTGGGCGGGCATCTGCATTCTCTGAATCCTGATGACTTGGCAAAGGCAGTGGCGGAAGCAGCAGCATCACAGCATCAGGGTGGCGACCAGGTACTTTTAATGTTTCATTATGTACATTGTCTATTATTTAGCTTTCCCCAAGTCATAGCAGTATCAACACATGTAACATATATGTTTTATTCTTTTGTTAATTACAGGGTACTAATTTGAATGATCCATGAAGAGCTAGACCAGTCATGCATGTTAGATTTGTAAAGCCTTGTTAGACTTGTTTTTTAGATTTTTAAAGCCTTGTAACCTTTTAAACTACTTATCTTTGGACTGTATTGGTTTACGATTCTATTATATGGATGTTTACGATTGTGTTGTGTTGTGTTGATTTAGATTCATTCTTTGGACTGTATGTATGGATGGATGTTTATCATATAGTAGTTATCATGGATGGATGGATGCTTATATATACTGCTGTGTGTTGGGATAAAAAGCAGGTACAAAGCATGTTATTTTTGGGAAATCAATAAAACAGGAAAAATATTAAAAAAAAAAAAACAAAGTCAGCGACCGCGTGCGGTCGCTGATACAGTATTAGCGACCGAGTAAGGTGTTTCTACTTCAGCGACCGCTTGCGGTCGCTATTACCGGTCGCTGACACGTGTGCCACATCACGTCTGATACATGACTTAGCATGAGTCAGAATAGCGACAGCTGAGGTCGCTGATTGCGGTCGCTAAAAATCCGGTCGCTATTGTTGGTCGCTGATGTCATTTTAGCGACAAGATTTTCTGCGACTACTATTAGCGACTGCATCTGGTCGCTGATACCCATCTGCGACTATATGCGATCGCAGATGTGCGGTCGCTGATAAGCCTTTTTGTTGTAGTGAAATAAGATGCTAGTGAAGTCGTATCCTTCTCAGATGACGACTTGAAGGGAATCAGGACCCACACGACGACCCCCTGGTGCTCACCATGACCGTGGCCAATTTTCAAGTACGCAGAATCCTAGTGGGCAGTGCCAGCTCTGCCGATATCTTGTTTGTAGAAGGTTATGACAAGCTCAACCTGGGCAGGGAGCGATTGTAGCCTATCAGATCTCCCCTCATGGGGTTCTCAGGGGAGAAGGTATATCCTCTAGGGTCCATCACCCTGCCAATCACAGCCAGAATGGAACCAAGAAGATCTACAGTGATAGTCAATTTCTTAGTTATGGACTGCCCATCAGCCTATAACATCATACTGGGGCGACCTGCTCTTAACACATTGAAGGCCGTCCCCTCCACCTATCATCTTATCCTTCGCTTTCCAACCCCAAATAGAGTCGGAGAAGTCAGAGGAGACCAGGTAGCAGTAAGGGAGTTCTATGTCTCCTCCATGAAGACCCGAAAGCCAGAGGAGGCATTACAGGTCGAGGTCCTTGACCCAAGGGATGACTCCACCATAAAAAGAGGAGAGCCCGTCGAGAAGCTCACCCCTGTAGTCTTGGACGAGGAACACTCAGACAGAAGGGTGTACATTGGCTCTTCCCTCAGTAAAGAGCTAGTTCACCAACTAATAGACTTCCTAAAAAATAACTTGGATGTCTTTGCATGGTCACATGCAGACCTGGAAGGCATCGACCCAGAAGTGGCCACACACCGTCTCATTGTTGACCCGCGTCACAAACCAGTTCGCCAAAAGCTAAAGGGTGCCTCCACTAAAAGAGCCCAAGCCATGGATGAGGAAGTGAAAAAGTTAATAGATAATGGAGCTGTCAGAGAAGTAGCATATCCAGGATGGTTCTCCAACGTGGTAATGGTCACTAAAGCTAATGGGAAGTGGCGCCTCTGTGTTGACTTCACGGAGCTTAATAAGGCGTGCCCAAAAGATAGCTACCTGCTACCACGGATCGACCTCCTGATCGACACCACTGCAGGGCATGAGTTGCTCACCTTCCTGGATGTGTACTTCGGATATAACTAAATTAGCATGCATACCCCTGACCAGGAGAAGACATCCTTTATCACGCCCAAAGGGACCTACTGCTATAGGGCCATGCCCTTCGGGTTGAGGAACGTAGGAGCAACCTATCAACGACTAGTGAACAAAATGTTCCAGGCTCAAATTGGGCGAACAATGGAAGTCTACATTGACGACATGCTGGTAAAGAGCCTCGCGGCAGCAGATCATATTAATCACCTTCAAGAGCCCTTCAATGTTCTTAGATCATACCGCATGAAGCTGAATCCTGAGAAGTGTGCCTTCGGCGTAGGATCGGGAAAGTTCCTGGGCTTTATGGTCAACTAGAGGGGAATTAAAGCAAACCCTGACAAGATCAAAGCCATTCTCGACATAAAATCACCACTTTAACCAAAGAGCTCCAGCGCCTCAATGGAAGAATTGCAGCACTCAACAGGTTTGTCTCCAAGTCTGCAGATAAGTATCTGCCCTTTTTTAAAATTCTTCGAAAAGGTTTTGAGTGGGGACATGAGGCAGAGGAGGCATTCCAAAAACTCAAAGCCTACTTGGTTGTACCTCCTCTCCTCTCACATGCCACACCAGGCGAGGTGTTATATTTGTACTTTTCTGCCTCCCCATTGGCAGTAAGCTCAGTCCTCGTCAAGAACAATGACAAAGCACAGAAGCTAATCTACTATGTAAGCAGAGCATACCGAGGAGTAGAAGTCAAGTATTCAAGACTAGAAAAATTGGCGCTCGCTTTAATCACAACAGCGAGACGGTTACGACATTACTTCCAAAATCATAGTATTGTTGTCATCACAGATCAACCTCTAAAAAGAGTCCTGGGAAAGTTCGATGTATCTGGGAGACTATACTTAAGTGGGCAGCGGAGCTTGGTGTGTTTGACATACATTACCAACCAAGGTCAACCATCAATGCACAAGCACTGGCGGATTTCGTTGCTGAGCTGACACCAGCAGAGACGAAGAACAACGAAATTCCCACCTCACCCAGTTTGGAGATGGTTGATGGAAGCGCTCAACAGAATACTTCATATGAGCATAACGAAGATCAGACGCCCGAACTGGGCACCCAAGCCATCCAAAGCTACCAAACCATCACGATGAGTGCCCAGATTCCCTCCTCAGACGCCCAGACAACTTTTTCGGACGACCAGACACCCCAAAGGACCTAGACTGGAGCCCCAATTCCCAATCCTGGCGTCCAGTCTCCCTCTTTAATCTTCGAGCCCTGCTCTCTTCCTTCCTGGAAACTCTATATAGACGGTTCCTCGACCAACAATGGAGGCGGAGCAGGTCTGATCTTGATCAGCCCAGATGGTACCGCTCTCAAGTATGCAGTGAAGCTCCACTTTATTACCTCGAACAATGAGGTGGAATATGAAGCCCTTCTCTCCGAATTAAGATTGGCAATTGAGATGGAGACTCAACACCTTGTTACATATAGCGACTCTCAGTTGATAGTTAATCAAGTTAAGGGCGAATTCGAAGCAAAAGGGGCCAGAATGCAAGAATATCTTGGCATGGTAAGAAGCATGATGACAAAGTTCAAACATTTCCAAATTTGCCACATTCCTAGGGAAGACAACATGGCCGCCGATGCACTTGGAAGGCTTGCTTCATCCTTGGAAACCCCACCAAGAGGACCAGCATTTATTGGTCACCAGTTCGAACCAAGTATGATAGACTCGAGAATCACAAGTGTCAACTGCGCATCGGCCGAATCAAACTGGATGACCCCGATAAGGGCATATCTTCGAGAAGGTGTGTTGTCGGATAACCCTTTAGAAGCCAAGAAGCTAAGAATGAGAGCTTCTAAGTTCACCAACCTGCAGGACACACTGTACAAGAAGGGTTATTTCTTGCCATTGCTCCGATGCCTTTCACCCGAAGAAGCTCACTATACCCTGCGAGAGATCCACGAGGGAATATGTGGGAACCACTCTGGAGGACGATCCCTTGCCCATAAGGCACTCAGGAAAGGTTACTTTTGGCCTTCTATGGTAAGGGACGCCCAGGAGTTCTCTAGGAAGTGTGACAAGTGTTAACGCTTCTCAACCGTACCCAGGCAACCACCAAAAGTACTAACAACCATTTCAAGTCCATGGTCTTTCTCTAAATGGGGCATCAACATTTTAGGCCCATTGCCTCTAAGCAAAGGACAGTGCAAGTTCGTGGTGGTGGCAGTCGATTATTTCACCAAGTGGGCTGAAGCCGAACCCTTAGCAAAAATAACAGATGCAAAGATTAAAGAGTTCATTTGGAAAAATCTAGTATGCCGCTTCGGCATACCCCACACCATTATTAGTGACAACGCTAAGCAATTCTGTGAGACCCCGAATTTTATGAAATAAAACTATTCAAATTTTCTATTTTGGTAAATAGTTAAATTCATAAAAGTTTAAATTTAATGGTAAAATGTGAATTTTTTTTTTCAAAGTAAGCAAGTTGATATAAAATATTCGTTATGACGGGGAATATTCGATTAGTCGGGGAATATTCTTTTTGTCGGGGAATATTCGTACGACGACACAATCATTGGTGGACCCCACAACGAAATTATTGTCGGATTGAGAAAACGACAAAAATACTTTATGAAAATAACAGCGGAAGTTTTACCATTAATACTGTTAAACTACTCGGTAGTAAAAATATAGTAATACGCATGGTTACATAGTAGCACACGGTATTGATTATTGATGCTTACGTGATAAGTCACTCAGTTTTGTTTTATTAGTATTATTAATGTAATAAAACAAAAAAACTTTTTATATAAAACAGAATACTTTTATAAAGTTATTCGTTTTATTAGGCTAATAGTAAAATTTTTTATATAAAACAGAATACTTTTATAAAGTTATCTGTTTTATTAGACAATAATTATAATATATTATATTTTATTATGCATAGTGTTTGCATAGTGCCTGCATAGTGTTTGCATAATAAAATCTTTTATAAATTTATTCGTTTTATTAGATTATAAATAGAATATATTATATTTTATTTAAAAGATTTTGCTTTAAATATGGACCGTCAGATTAAAGTAAATCAATCTAGACCGTTCATGAGTTAGTTACTATGTAGTCCATTTTTCTATAAATAGAAGCTCATTCCTTCATTACTTTTTTACGAATTCACTGAAACTATAGAGAGAAAGAAGAAAAGTATTCTGCTACTTCACTACTCCGATATCAAGTTTCTTTTACAGTAAGGGATATTATTTGTTGTACCTGTAAGGGGTATTATTTTTTTTGTATTCATGAAGAGAACTTCTGTTATTCTATTCTTTATTATTCTGTTGGAATAACCTGTATACGCGGGCTACCCTATACTTGGTGAAATTCTTCTGTTATTCCATTCTTTATTATTCTGTTGGAATATCTTGTCTGTGCGTTTTACACCGGACCTGGTTCTGTTTTTATTATTTTGTCGGAATATCCTGTCTGTGCTTTACGCCGGACCTGGTTCCATTATTTATTATTCTGTCAGAATATCTTGTCTGTGCGTTTACGCCGGACCTGGTTCTATTATTTATTATTCTGTCAGAATATCCTGTCGGTGCATTTACGCATGACCTGGTTCCACTATTTATTTTTCTGTTGGAATAACCATTATGTGCGATCTATTGCATGCCTGGTGATTTCTTTTGTTATTCCATTCTTTATTATACTTAGTTGGTTAAAGTTTTGGCTTTTATACTCCATGAAATTAGTAGAATATCCTTGATATTTGCGCTTCATCTAGTATATTTTTATGGAAATATTCTTCTGAGCATTCTTGAATTTTACTGCACAAAGCAGTATCATGTTGACAATTTGGACGTTATTGGTTCCTAGATTAATTAATTTTTGAACTTGTTTTATTGAATTCTTATATCATTGTCATCATCCTCATGTTTATATTTTGTTGAAAGTCATCTGTGATATGTAGTGCATAGATGGACTTGGTATGATTATAACCAGGGATTATTCAGTGTAATCATGACCGTAATGTTACAAATGATGTGGAAAAGTCCTCATTGACCCGTAGTGCATTGATTGACAGTTTTTGGTATGATTATGGCTATGGATTCTCTTCGGCCAAGGGTGCAAAGATGAATTATTTTATGGCATGATCAGGACCGTTGATGAAAACACGATTATCTTTAGCCCGTAGTGCATGGATAATTCGTGGTCGTGATACTAATGAATATCCTTGGCCTGTAGTGCAGGGATGATTCGATGATGTAGATTAATTATTGAACTGAGTCTCAGCGTTAAAATATTAATTCATGGATGTGATAATAATGAATATCTTTGGCTGTAGTGCATGGATAATTCATGGATGTGATACTAACGAATATCCGTGGCCGTAGTGCATGAATAATTCGAATGTGTGGATTATTTATTAAGCTGAGTCTCAGCGATAAAATATTGATTATACACTTTTAATTTGTAGAAGATAGTAGATATCATGCTCTACTTGACTATTCTAAAATACAGTTGTATATCTTTGGCCGTAGTGCAAAGATGAATTTATTAGTATGATTATGAACAAGAATTGTGATTTGGTATAACCATGATTTTTGATGTTTCAGGTGAATATAGGTGATGAAAATTATCTTCGTCTTGGGTGCGAAGAGGAATTTAGAATCACAATTATGATTATGAGTTATTCATATGATTGTGGACAGGAATGGTTGATTGATGTTATAGGAAAAAAATATTATTGGTGGACTTTTAACATGGAGAAGATAATAGACCTAATGGTCTATTTGACTCTTCTAATGGATTGCTCGTTCCGCTGCAACTATGGTTGAAAATTTTTATCAGCTACCATATGTTCTAAATCTCTGATTTATTAATGATGAAGGTTATTGATGATGTAAATTAGCTTTAATTATGATATTCTTTACTGGGCTAGTTGAGCTCACCCTTTTGCTTTCACTGTTCTCTTCAGGAAGTGAGAACGCAGCAGGGACTAGTCGAGGAACGGAGTGACGGTCCAGATGATATCATTAGTAGTCCTCACTATTCTATGAAATAGTGTGATAGCTGTGGAGGAGGTTCTCCCTAAACAGTATAGAAAAGTGTGTTGTATTCTATACATCATTTAGTAGTTATATTTGGTGAATCAAATAAGGTGAGGCGAACCCAACTTTGGAAGGGTATTTTGCCACTATCATACAAGATGTCTAATGACATACAACCTCGTGTTCTCATAAGACATGGTTGTGCACATCCACTTGCTGAATATATCTATGAGCATTATCTATATGATCTTGAAGTTTATTAGAAGTATAATTTTTACTTGGAGACAGCGGGGATATTTATATGTCAAGAGAAGACTCACCATCGGAAAGAAGATGATAGTAATCTTCTTGTTTTTATTTGGGGACTTTTGGGTCAACCAAGGATAATTCTGTGGATATATGATATCTATCATAACCTAGACGCATGGCCTCCCATGTACGAAGGTTTCCTTGAGCACTTCCCAAATATTTTAATTTTTAAAACAGTTTTTGACTATACTTTTATGTAAAGTATCATTGTAAGGTTGTGGTCGAGGTACCATGAGAGTTGCATACATTTGTATTAAAACTCATAGTTAATTGTGGTCGTATTCTATACGACAGCTCAACAGTTGTATAAATGAAATTGTATTTGAATTTTGTACCATGTATCTGGCGACTCAGAATGGGTGATGTATACCTAATTTTGGGTCGTCACAGTTGGTATCAGAGCTTAGGGATATGGTCGCTGGCAGAGATAAGAGTCTAGAACTTGGAGGGGAGAGACGAGTTATATACTTCTCTAGTGTGTGACTTACCTAAGCTGAAATTGTTTACTTGATAAGTTAACAAATTATGATATGTCAATTAACCTTTGTTTTGAAGCTATATTCTAGAATGATATCAGAAATACAGAAGATGAGAAATGGGAAAATCATGATAGCGAGGAAATTACCGGAAAGGTACAATCTGAAAAGAAAGTAAGGTATTCTCATCTCTTCGAATATCAGGTACGTACGTAAATTTTGAGGGCGAAATTTCATAAGGAGGGGTGATTGTGAGACCCCAAATTTTATGAAATAAAAGTATTCAATTTTTCTATTTTGGTAAATAGTTAAATTGATAAAAGTTTAAAGTTAAGGGTAATATGTGAACTTTTTTTTTTCAAAGTAAGCAAGTTAATATAAAATATTCGTTGTGTCGGGAAATATTCGATTAGTCAGGGATTATTCTTTTTGTCGGGGAATATTCGTACGACGACACAATCATTGGTGGACTCCACAACGGAATTATTGTCGAATTGAGAAAACGATAAAAATACTTTATAAAAATAACGGCGGAAGTTTTACCATTAATACTGTTAAACTACTCGGTAGTAAAAGTACAGTAATACGCATGGTTGCATAGTAACACACGGTATTGATTATTGATGCTTACGTGATAAGTCACTCAGTTTTATTTTATTACTATTATTAATGTAATAAAACAGAAAAACTTTTTATATAAAACAGAATACTTTTATAAAGTTATTCGTTTTATTAGGCTAATAGTAAAATCTTTTTATATAAAACAGAATACTTTTATAAAGTTATCTGTTTTATTAGACAATAATTAGAATATATTATATTTTATTATGCATAGTGTTTGCATAGTGCCTGCATAGTGTTTGCATAATAAAATCTTTTATAAAGTTATTCGTTTTATTAGATTATAAATAGAATATATTATATTTTATTTAAAAGATTTTGCTTTAAATATGGACCGTCAGATTAAAATAAATCAATCTAGACCGTTCATGAGTTAGTTACTATGAAGTCTATTTTTCTATAAATAGAAGCTCATTCCTTCATTATTTTCTTACGAATTCACTGAAACTCTAGAGACAGAAACTATAAAGAGAAAGAAGAAAAGTATTCTGCTACTTCACTACTCCGATATCAAGTTTCTTTTACAGTAAGGGATATTATTTGTTATACCTGTAAGGGGTATTATTTTTTTTGTATTCATGAAGAGAACTTCTGTTATTCCATTCTTTATTATTCTGTTGGAATAACCTGTATACGCGGGCTACCCTATACTTGGTGAAATTCTTCTGTTATTCCATTCTTTATTATTTTGTTGGAATATCATGTCTTTGCGTTTTATGCCGGACCTGGTTCCGTTTTTATTATTCTGTCAGAATATCCTGTCTGTGCTTTACGTCGGACCTGGTTCCATTATTTATTATTCTGTCGGAATATCCTGTCTGTGCGTTTACGCCGGACCTGGTTTCATTATTTAATATTCTGTCGGAATATCCAGTCGGTGCATTTACGCATGACCTGGTTCTACTATTTATTTTTCTGTTGGAATAATCTGTCTGTGCAGTGTATCGCATGCCTGGTGATTTCTTTTGTTATTCCATTATTTATTATACTCAGTTGGTTAAAATTTTGGCTTTTATACTCTATGAAATTAGTGGAATATCCTTGATATTTGCGCTTCATCCAGTATATTTTCATGAAAATATTCTTCTGAGCATTCTTGAATTTTACTGCACAAAACAGTATCATGTTGACAATTTGAACGTTATTGGTTCCTAGATTAATTAATTCTTGAACTTGTTTTATTGAATTCTTATATCATTGCCATCATTCTCATGTTTATATTTTGTTGAAAGTCATCTGTGGTATGTAGTGCATAGATGGACTTGGTATGATTATAACCAGGGATTATTCGGTGTAATCACGACTGTAATATTACAAATGATGTGGAAAAGTCCTCATTAGCCCGTAGTGCATTGATGGACAGTTTTTGGTATGATTATGGCTATGGATTCTCTTCGGCCAAGGGTGCAAAGATGAATTATTTTATGGCATGATCAGGACCGTTGATGAAAACACGATTATCTTTGGCCCGTAGTGCATGGATAATTCATGGTCGTGATACTAATGAATATCATTGGCCTGTAGTGCGGGGATGATTCGATGATGTGTATTAATTATTGAGCTGAGTCTCAGCGATAAAATATTAATTCATGGATGTGATAATAATGAATATCTTTGGTCGTAGTGCATGGATAATTCATGGATGTGATACTAACGAATATCCTTGGCCGTAGTGCATGGATAACTCGAAGGTGTGGATTATTTATTATGTTGAGTCTCAGAGATAAAATATTGGTTATACACTTTTAATTTGTAGAAGATAGTAGATATCATGCTCTACTTGACTCTTCTAAAATACAGTTGTATGTCTTTGGCCATAGTGCAAAGATGAATTTATTAGTATGATTATGAACAAGAATTGTGATTTGGTATAACCATGATTTTTGATGTTTCAGGTGAATATAGGTGCTGAAAATTATCTTTATCCTGGGTGCGAAGAGGAATTTAGAATCACAATTATGATTATGAGTTATTCATATGATTGTGGACAGGAATGGTTGATTGATGTTACAGGGATAAAATATTATTGGTGGACTTTTAACATGGAGAAGATAATAGACCTAATGGTCTATTTGACTCTTCTAATAGATTGCTCGTTCTGCTGCAACTATGGTTGAAAAGTTTTATCAGCTACCATATGTTCTAAATCTCTGATTTATTAATGATGAAGGCTATTGATGATGTAAATTAGCTTTAATTATGACATTCTTTACTGGGCTAGTTGAGCTCACCCTTTTGCTTTCATTGTTCTCTTTAGAAAGTGAGAACGCAGCAGGGACTAGTCGGAGAACGGAGTGACGGTCTAGATGATATTATTAGTAGTCCTCACTATTCTATGAAATAGTGTGATAGTTGTGGAGGAGGTTCTCCCTAAATAGTATAGAAAAGTGTGTTGTATTCTATACATCATTTAGTAGTTATATTTGGTGAATCAAATAGGGTGAGGCGAACCCAACTTTGGAAGGGTGTTTTGCCACTATCATACAAGATGTCTAAGACATACAACCTCGTGTTCTCATAAGACATGGTTGTGCACATTCACTTGCTAAATATATCTATGAGCACTATCTATATGATCTTGGAGTTTATTTGAAGTATAATTTTCACTTGGAGACAACGGAGATATTTATATGTCAAGAGAAGACTCACCATTGGAAAGAAGATGATAATAATCTTCTTATTTTTATTTGGAGACTTTTGGATCAACCAAGGATAATTCTGTGGACATATGATATCTATCATAACCTAGACGCATGGCCTCCCATGTACGAAGGTTTCCTTGAGCACTTTCCAAATATTTTAATTTCTAAAACAGTTTTTGACTATACTTTTATGTAAAGTAACATTGTAAGGTTGTGGTCGAGGTACCATGAGAGTTACATATATTTGTATTAAAACTCATAGTTAACTATGGTCGTATTCTATACGACAGCTCAACAGTTGTATAAATAAAATTATATTTAAATTTTGTACCATGTATCTGGCGACTCAAAATGGGTGATGTATACCTAATTTTGGGGGCGTCACAAATTCGATAACAAGCTGCTAAATTCCTTCTACGCCAACCTTCAAATAAAGCAGCCGCACTCTAGCCCAGCTCACCCCGCAGGCAAATGGACAAGCAGAAGTCATGGTGAGGACAGTGCTACGCAATTTAAAGACAAGGCTTGAAAGGGCGAAGTGGCTTTGGGTCGATGAACTCCCAGGCGTATTGTGGGCCTACCGAACCACACCAAGAACTCCAATTGGAGAAACCCCTTTTTCCCTAGCCTTTGGAACAGAGGCGGTCATCCCTATAGAGATCGGGGTGAACTCTCTAAGGGTCCAACACCACGACCCTACCACCAATGAGGAAGGACTACGCATCAAGCTCAACTTGGTAGAGGAAGCAATGGAGATGGGTGTGGTCCGCAACGCAGAGTATAAGCGTCGCATGGCAAAGTACTACAACTCAAGGGTGAAGCCTCGTTCCTTCCAACTAGGAGACTGGGTCCTCAAAAAGGTGATCCTCGCCATGAAGGATTCGCGCGAAGGAAAACTGGGACCAAATTGGGAAGGACCATACCTTGTAACAGAAGTGGTGAGACCAGGCACTTACAAGATCCAGAATTTCGAAGGGAAGGTCTTACCTCATCCATGGAACGCTGAGAATTTGAAGAGGTATTACCAGTGACACTTTGAAGAAGTAATAGTAGTATACTTAAGGACCTGGTTTTATTTGTTTTTTTTAGGATTATTACCTAGTGTTTTAAGTACCTTTTCTGGGACAGCAATGAAATTTCCTATATTTTACTCCTAAAGATTGCATTTTTCATTCAATTTCAAAGGAGTATCAATACAAAAGTAAGGATTCATACTGCCTTTCTTAAAAAAAATAAAAAAAATCAAAAGTCCCTAGCACTCTAACTACTATCAGGGTCGTCCTCATCGTCTTTAGCATCTTCAAAACCTCCATCATCAGGCGCCTCAGTTGGCACAAAGCCTGAGAAATCAATATCAGGGAATGAAGTAGAGATCTTGCCTCGAAGCTCCTCATAGCCATCAATGAAAGCACCTGCAACAGCATACTCCAGATCCACTTCAGCCTAAGAAGCTCTCTCCTGAGCTGCCCCCAATTCTGCCTCCGCCCTCGAGCAGGCAGCCTCCCTAAGCACATCCCTTTCGTGGACTGCCTGAAGCTCATTCTCAAGCTTAGTCACCTTCGCATAGGCCTCAACAAGCTCTACCTCCTGAGCGCATCCCTCTCACGGGTTGCCAAAAGCTCAGCCTTAAGCATAACTGTCCTCCCACGGATAGCCGAAAGATCTGTTTCATCCTTCGAGCAAGCTGCCTCACTAAGCGCTGCCTTTCCACGGGTCGCCAAAATCTCAGCCTGAGAAGCCCTATCAGCAGCTTCGAGCTCGACAATCCTCCCCTGAGCAACAAGAAGCTCCTTCTGCACAGCCTCATAATTAAGCTTCAATTGGCCGTAGAAATGAGCCCTCGAGAACAAGCATATCAATGCTGTGGAAATCTGGAGAAGACAAAAAACAGAAGAATGACCAAGCGCATAAAAAAAAACTAAGGATTCTTACCTGAGCCAAGCCTTCCTGAAATGTGTTGATAACCCCCTCAGTGCCCAAACCAAAGCACTAATCTGTTGAATCTCAGATGGAAACACAAATCTCCCAAGCCATTCTCTAATAACTTGCGAATCCCCCAACATAGAACCGGACTGAATCGGTTCCCCTACATGAGCTCCTGCAGGAGGCGTGGATGGGCGGGGGTCAGACGGTATAGGCGGGGAAGTCTTTGGAGTAGCGCTCGAAGTCACTAACTGGAAGGCACAGCTGAAGGTGTCACTTGATGAGAGCTCACCTCGATGTGCGCATCATCCGTCCTCGCCACCTTGGGAGGATGAACGCCCCTATTGGCGCCCCCAGAGAGGATTAATCCAATCACTGTCCTGTCCACTGCAGAAAATGAGATAGCATTATCTGCGTGACTATCATCTCATAAAAGATAAGTTATAAGTCAACATACCTTTTCTCTTTAATAAGGAACCACCTGATTTTGGCGAAGAACCTCCAGCTCTATTGCCGTACTTAGGCAGAAGAATGCTCAGGTGTTTGTCAGGGTGAGCCTTCACAGCCTGCAGCTTCAACTCTTGTTCTTTGGAGAGCACCAGCATACCTACAAGGAGATAGTGAGCATATACATATAAAAAAAAGTGTCAAACTTGAAACGCATCGAGTTTCTTAGCAACACCCCAACGTGTTGAAATCAAGGCTCGATCAGCCTCTGCAGCCCAGTCTCCGCCGACAAAGAAAAAGTGGGATTTCCAGCTATGGCAATTGGAGCGTAACCCAGTGAGCACCATACCACTCTTTGCAGTAAAATAATACCAGCCCCTATTTGGTGCAGGAGTCTCGCACAAGTTATAAGCCCCATTGAACTCCTTGGGGGAAGCAGCTTCGTGATGCACCTTCTTCCATAATATGAGAAAATCCAACAAGACTCTCCAACCATTGGGCGCTAACTGCCCTGGGGTAAGAGAAAAATAGTGCAGAATTTGGCAAATGGGATGTGATGACTTCGAGCATTTCCTCGTAAATGACAATGTCATCGGAGAAGTCGTCGCAAGCAAATTCACCTTTCTCGGCCCGACGACACGATATTGTGGGTGGAATATGATAAGTAGAAATAAGTCTCGAAATATCATCATCAGAATTGAGTGAGCTGGAAAGGGTACTTACTTTAGACCTATCATCATCCGGGATCGATTTGCTTTTGCGTTTCATCTTTCAGGGTCTTAAAGAGGGGCCTGAACCACCATCTGGGAGTTCTCGAGTTGCATTGGATGGAGGCAGGCTGTGGTCGCCAGAAGCAGCGCCCTCAACCTCCTGCTCGCCCAAGACTTGATCTTGCTCGCCCAAAATCAGTCCTTGCTCGCCCAACACCAGCTCCTGCTCGCCCAAAACCAGCCCTTGCTCGCCCAAGGCCTGCCCAGCTCGCCTCTGCTCACCCAAATGGGACGATCCAGCACCTAGAGCAGCTTGCCCACTAGAAGCTCGCCCATCACCAGATCGCCCCTGTCCAGCTCCACCATGAACCCCAAACGGATCTGCACTCCCGTCAGCGCCGTGCACGACGTCATCACCTGTGGCACCTCACCTGCTTCATTCTCCACCATGACAGCCTCTTGGGAGCTCACTTCATCAGTCAGTCCACTCCCATGGCTATCGCTTCCTTTGTTCGACATTGATCTCTAAAAAGTTCTCACCAAGAAGAGATCTGAAAAGAATAGGACACAAAACCCCCAAATTTATAACCTAGGTTCTTCAAGAATGAGAGAGAAGGAGTCGCACAGGCTAGAGGGGTTTATCTGAGAAGGGGAAGGTCACAAATTAAAAGGAATTTCTAAGGAATTCGAATTTAAAGGTACTTTTACTATTTAAGTCATAACTTTTGATCCGTAACTCCGATCGAGGCCCGTAATATATCAAAATGGCCGTATCGATGAGCTCTACAAAAGTCATCACCTTTGGCCATGACGCATACTATTAAAAGCCCGAAAAAGCCTTAGAAGTGCATGTTTTGGCCTCCTGAAGTTTTTTCAGTTTTGTCGGAAATTCAAATTTTAGCCGAATGCCCTCCTCTCCAAGTTCTGTTGGACGCAGGGCATTGGGGGGCAAATGATGGGTTTAGTCCAAAGATCTAGTCCATCTCATAAGCCTCGTCTTCCAGCCCATCTCATAAGCCCATATTTTAGGCCCAAGTTCAAGAAGTCTGGCGAGTCCAACAAATGTGATCCATCACGGTCGGGTTAATTGAGCACGCCCACGTCATGAAGGAAGTGGCCAAGCCTCGTCTCCGAATCTCACGAAGAGCATGTCAACCATCTTGCACGTTAGGAGGAGGTTGGGAGCTCCACTAGAGTAGTGGCTACGTGCTCTCCCCAAAACTGTCACGGGGTCTCTATAAATAGAGTGCCTCACCATTATTGGGAGGCAATTCATTTTTGTATCTTTAAGCTTATATTCTCTGTACTCTCTCCAACACACATAATGCAAAGTGCCAGGCGACTATAGCCATTCAACAGTAGACTAGGTCAACTTGACCGAACCACTTTAATACTTGTCTTATTTTTCTTACTTTAATTACCAATTTTACAATTACTTAACAGGTGTTTGCGCAAAGTTCATTTTGTGCATCATCATATTCAATCCCCATGTTCTTATTTTCTTTCTCATTTATTTCTATAGAACACCAATTTCCATCATAGAAATATATATAATGACATAAATAACAAAGAGCATAAAGACAATACTGAATAGGTGACTATCATACTTGTCCACTGCAAGTCGGCCCTAACAGAAAAATAAAACGCATTTCACATATAATGACCAAGTATCGATTCGACGTTTGAAAAAACAATTGGTAAAAAATATAACAATTCTATAATAGATTTTAACATATTGAACTAAAGGCAGATAATAGGAAATGAAAAAGAAAATACTACAGAAATGCAAGATATTTTCAACGGAATTGAAAATATATGGGTTAGTTTTGATAATAGATTGACTAACCTAAATTTAAATATGTCTAACAAAAAATACATTTATTAAAGCATAAAAGAACATCCTCTCGGTCTTAGTTCATCAAAAAGTTGAAATTTTTTAGATTTCACTCAAATTATGAATAGTCAAAGTAGTAATACAAAATAAAAAAAAAACTGCTAAATTTTAACATACCTGTGGCGAACTTCGAAATCAGATGTAACTGACCGGAGGATGGAGTTAATTGGACTCTGTTATGGGTCAAAGCAATAAAAAATACCCAAGAGCATAGCTTATATGGGGTATAAACAATACTCCCTGTGCCACATTTGTTTTTGAGCTTTGCTTTAGATTCAATCCTCATGTTCTTATTTTCTTTCTCGTTTATATCTATAAAACATCATTTTCCATCATACAAATATATATAATGACATAATTACATAAATAACAAACAAAATAAAAACATAAAGACAATACTGAATAGGTGACTATCATACTTGTCCACTGCAAGTCCCCAACAGAAAAACAAAATGCATTTCACATATAATGACAAGTATCGATTCGATGTTTGAAAAAGCAATTGGTAAAAAATATAACAATACCATAATAGATTTTTACGTATTGAACTAAAAGTAGATAATAGGAAATGAAAAAGAAAACTCTACAGAAATGCAAGATATTTTCAACAGAATTGAAAATATACTTTACTCAAAGGCAAATAAAAGAGAAACTGAAGCGTGGCGGGTTTCTATCAAATACTTTATAGAATTCGGACAGGAGACAATATGGGAACAGATGGAGTTGTTTCTATGTACTCAACCCTCTTCTGAGCCAACCAATGCAAAGCCTTGATTAACAAAAGAGCAGTGACCATGTTAACGCCCGATTTTGTATGCCTGACAAAACACCATAACAGCAGGCCAAAATAGCGTCAACGGTTGATAGAATAATTCTTGTATGAACACAAGAATTACGTGGAAACCCAATTAGGGAAAAACCACGGAGAGGGAGTAATCCACTATAATAATATTGAGAGTACAAGTTGTGTATTTGTGTTGTATCTCTTGTGTCCTTCTTCCTTCAATCCCTTGAATATTGATGTATTTATAGATAGGAGTAGGAGTCCTTTTCAGAATCACCTTATAACTGTAATTGATGTATTTATAGATAGGAGTAGGAGTCCTTTTCAGAATCACCTTATAACTGTAATTGATGGCTAATAGATTCCTTCCCAAATTAAACCTACTTATCCCACCAAATAAGAAAATACAATTTTATTTTAATAAGGACTCTCTCACTATCCAAATAATCACACTCCAACATTGCCCCCCAGTCTCTTATTTACAAGGAGCTTAAAATAAGAGAGTATACAAAAAGTCTCCTCGGAATTTTTATCCTCGGGATTTATATCCGCTAGATTTATATCCGTTGAATTTTTATCCGCTGAATTTTTATCCTCGGGATTTTTATCATCCTAATTTTCTTCAGTCTGTGGCTGATGATGAAACCGAAGCTGCCTTTAAAACACTTCAATGATATAAAAGCTTAAACTTTTATCTTTGCGCTGGCTGAATTCGTTACTGGTGCGGTGACTCAGCACCAATTTATCATCACCTGAACCAAAGTGTTAATGTTTAGATTTCACATACATCATGTGAATACTATCACTACATGCATAATATAAGTTAGAGAATATGTAAAATTGTATCAATAATCAATTACGAATATGCTTCAATTGCTATTGATATAATACATATATACACACGTACAAATATATATTTATTTTAATAAAAAAAAATCACTTATCTCCTTCGGTGAATCGATGATTTTAAATCGACACTAGAACAAGTGTCTTGTTCCCACAGACGGCGCCAATGTTAACGCCCGATTTTGTACGCCTGACGAAATCACCAAAACAGCAGGCCAAAATAGCGCCAACGGTTGATGGAATAATTGTTGTGAAATCAAACTCACGAAACACACTCACATAAACGTAAATAAATAAATATAAAGTATGAACACAAGAATTACGTGGAAACCCAATTAGGGAAAAACCACGGAGAGAGAGTAATCCACTATAATAATATTGAGAGTACAAGTTGTGTATTTGTGTTGTATCTCTTGTGTCTTTCTTCCTTCAATCCCTTGCATATTGATGTATTTATAGATATGAGTAGGAGTCCTTTTCAGAATCACCTTATAACTGTAATTAATGGCTAATAGATTCTTTCCCAAATTAAACTTCCTTATCCCACCAAATAAGAAAATATAATCTTATTTTAATAAGGATTTTTTCACTATCCAAATAATCACACTCCAACACATAGGAAGAAATATAACTGAAAAGACCTGTCGAAAAATAGCGATGGCAAAAAGTATTTCCATAAATTCTCGCCACGACTGCTCATTCAACCTCTTAACCTCCGCTTCTCGGAGAGAACCAGGAAAAATACATTTAGTTAGTTGCCACAATATGAACATGACGATCAGGCCCATGTTGAGGAGAAGCATCAAACTAAACCTTGGAGGTGGATAAATAAACCATTGCTGGGTAAAATTGCTCTCTACTACTAAAAGTACGATAAATAACAGCCAGTGTAGCAACCAGACAAAGTCCGGCATATGTTTGCGACCTCATCATCTTTACTCTATGCCACTGTAACACACCATCATAGAATAATTAATTCTACTCGGTGACGAAGTCAGAAATTTTTGTCAATAGAATCGAAATTATTATTAAGTTACACATAATTTGGCGGGAGTTCAGGTGCAGCGGCCCTGAGACAATTTTTTTTAATACTTTATACGAGTATATATATATATACTATATTACAATAAAAATATAATAAGTAATAATATATGGTATATATATACTATATTGACTCATAATAGACTTTTTTAATCACATCTGTTCATAAGTAAGTAATTCATTATTTATTTTTTAAAATAATATAAATAGATTATTATTTAGTTTAAAATATTATAGAGAGATATACATATATTGAGAGGATATGAGTCGTATGTGATTAAAATTTGATTGACAAAATTATAAATTTTTAATTTGACCCTGTATAATAGAAAATTTATAAAATTTTAGTGGGATCAATTTATATATAATACTAAAATTTTTTAAAATTTACCTTATATTATAAAATAATTTTTTTTAGTGGAACAAAGTTCTATGTGGCTTCGCCACTTATTCTACTGAAAACATATAATTCACTCAAAAATACTGTAGCATAAAACACAAATTAAATTCAAAATAGTTTCTGCCCTGATAATCTTATTCCAATGTCTTAGATATTAGATTAAAAGACAATTTACACCTCAAACTTCACTTTCTATTTATTTTTGCACTCCAAACTTAAAAAGATGTCTAAGTACACCCCAAACTTCATTATACATAATAAAACGCACACTTTCTTCACTTAACCGGTCAAAAGTGACCGGCTAAGGCTGTAACACAAGTTTGGGGTGCAAATTATCTTTTATTCTTAAAAATTGGAAAAAATAATTAATTTTAAATAAAATTAAATAATTTTAAAATAATTAATTTTAAATAAAATAATTAGTTTTAAAAATAAAAATAAAATAATTAATTTTAAAATAAAATAATTAAAATAATAAAATTAAAATAAATATTTGGAATTAATGATTAATAATTAATCATTAAGTTGTAAAATAATTATTTTATTTTTATTTTTAAAATTGATTATTAATCATTCCGGTTAAAAAAATTATTAACTTGTAAAAAAATCATGCAGCATGAATTATGAAAATCACAAAGTAGCATGCAAAAATCATTGTCATCACGATTTCATGAGGAACAAAAAAATAAAATTAAAGTCGCATTAGTACTAGATCCATTCACTTAGTATACTGTTAAAATATTAGAGCATGCATATCGTAGGTGACATCTGTCCATATATAACACTCCCTCTGTGTAAAATTTGTTATGGATATGATATGGCTTGCCAACAGAAAATTATGAGATATTGGGGTGAATTAAAGTCAGAAAATTATGGTTTCTAAACTTTTAAGTCATACATCTAAATTTAGAAAATTATGGTTTTTTAATTTTAGGATTGGAGATGATTTGGTATTGTAATTTTGAAATTGCTCCTCATTTGCAATCGGTTAGCTATATCGAACTATATTCGAATAGGCTCTCAGAATGCATAAATGTTAGACATATATACGTAATATTTGTTAAATTTCAGAACATTATTTGTAACACTTGAAATAAAACTATAGCAAGATTTAAAACCACAAAAAAAATAGTCTTTATAACCAATAAATATAAACAGACAATGCTTATTAAATGTTAAATTGACTCAAACCACACTCTAAAATAATCATTACAATTCCAAACAAACTAATGTATCACAACCTAAGCATAATATAACTAAACCACTGGAAATAAGAGAACTCTCATCATACTTGCCCTTGATCCCCTTGATTACCTATTGGAATGAAAAACACAACATGAGCCAAATGCCCAGTATAAATATAGAGTACAAGAATAATGAACTGAAATAATTAACTCAATCAATGAACTGAACTGAAACAAATAAAACTAACACAATGAAATAATATGCTGAATTAAATAGCTATGCGTTATTTCGTACTTAGCACAGAACAAAACAGAAATATACATTGTCACACAAACAAGTCAATATAATGCCACACATATATAACATACATAAGAACAGTCGGATCCAGATGCATGTTTTAACGCCAAGATTCGTCCACGCGTCCAATACTGCACAGAAACGAATCCACACGTAGGAACTTGACAATAGACTACGTGTCTAACAATTTGTATATCTTGTCTACGAAACCACACGTAGGAACTTGATTTCATGACACCTTTTCCCCCTTCATACAACAATTTGTATATCTTGTTGGAAATAGACTACGTGTCTAAGTGGGTTGAAGTTGTAGCACTTCCGACGAATGATGCCAAAGTCGTCTTGAAATTTTTGCAAAAGAACATTTTCACAAGATTTGGCACCCCAAGAGCAATTATCAGTGATGAGGGAAGTCACTTCTGCAATAAATATTTCACAGCTCTCTTGGCTAAATACGGGGTCAATCATAGAATTGCTACTATTTATCATCCCCAAACCAGTGGCCAAACAGAAGTATCGAATAAAGAGGTGAAGAGGATTTTGGAGAAAATAGTGAATCTGAACCGAAAAAATTGGTCTCTGAAATTAGATGATGCTTTATGGGCATATCGCACATCATACAAGACGCCGATCGGTATGTCTCCGTATCAGCTCGTCTATGGGAAAGCATATCACCTCCCAATCGAACTTGAGCATGAAGCATATTGGGCCATACAGAAGTTAAATTTTGATCTCACAGCAGCAGGGGAGAAAAGACTTTTGCAACTCAATGAGTTAGATGAATTTCGCTTGCAAGCATACGAGAACTCCAAATTGTATAAAGAAAAGGTCAAGAAGTGGCACGACCAAAAAATTTTGAACATGAAGTTTGAACCGGGCCAAGCAGTGTTATTATTCAACTCTTGATATGAGATTGTTGATATGTCTTGGAGAGATTTACTATTCTTGTCTATTATGATTTCTCTGAGGTAATCTGGTTGAACTTTATATTATTTGGCAGCTGGATTCGTAGGCATATAGGTAGTTTGCATTGCATTGTGTTGTGCTTGAGGAAAAGCATTGTATAAGTTTGGGGGTATTTGATGAGTGGGTTTCATACCTACGAATTGGATATTTTTCGGACTTAAACAATTGCAAATCCTTGTGTTTTAGTATTGTTTTATGTGTTTTAGTATTGTTTTATGTGTTGTGTTGTGTTTGAATTGCAGGGTCAGGTTGAGTTGGCTAAAGCAGAAAGTGGATGGCAAAGCAGGAGGAACAGTGTAAAAGTTGGAATTTCCAGAGTAGATACCCGCCGAGGCAGGCATTCCTTAACCCAAATCACCAGGGCGGGGGTACACATCATCAAGTAATTTAGATACCCGCCAGGGAGGGCTTTACCAAGTATAAAATACCCGCCGGGGCGGAGGTACGTGACATATTATTGAAGTGGTTTGATGTGATTCTAACTCTGGAGATGTGTAGCTGGTGGATTTAGGATGTGATTAGGAGAGGATATAAGGCGTATTCAGCAAGAGAGAAATAGGATTCATCATCAATCATCACCATTAGCAAACCCTGATTTTGGATAGTGATTTTGGACGATTGAAGCAGGGAGTTGGAGCACGAAGATTGCGAAGGGATTGAAGAAGAGCAGTGGTTCTATTTTCTGTTTCTATTCTTCAAATTCATCTTTGTATTTAGGATGCTAGTTTCTTTGTGGATTTTAATTTTTAATTCATTCGTTATGTACTAAATACTTTTTAAGCCTACAATGGATCTTTTTGCCTAGCGAAGGTTGTCATGCTTCGATTTTAATTCATTGATGCTATTTTCAGATTCGTCTATTATAGTTTATGCTTAATTTATGAATTTCTTGATCACTGATTCCTTGTGAACCTATATGAACTCGAGAGATGAAGTATGGGTTTAGACCTAATCATAGTAGCGTTTGATTGTGATTTCTACGTATTGTTGGGATTCATAATTTATGTCTAGGATAGAGATATACCTATACATCGCGCGTAATCTTATGAGAACTTGTGATTAAACCTTCTTTAATTGTAATTCACATAGAGATATAGTGAATTAGTTAATTAGGGTGTTCTTCTTAATTCCATCATCTGTGGATTTAAGTTGATATGGGTATAATGCAATTAGAGATGATTATATCTACTTTTTTGTTCTTGATTAATGAATTGGAATAGTTGACGTGAATAAAAAGAAAGTGTGTCGGTATAAGTGAAGCATCAAGTGAAATTGTAGGCTTAATTCTCCAATATTTGATTAAAGTTTGTGGTAGTTAGATGATTTTTCTTTATTTAGTAGTTTTTCATAAATTTCATCACTTAATAAGTAGTTTAATAAAATTGAGATAATATAAGATTGGTAATTGTTAGGATAAAATTCAGTATTTTCTCCGTGGGAACGATACTCAACTTATCACTTTATTACTTGTTGACCACGTATACTTGCGTGCTGTGCATAACTAGATTTTACACCAACAAGTTTTTGGCGCCGTTGTCGGGGAAAGATAATTAAGTTTATTACTTTCAATATCAGGGAGGCTTTTGGCTTTCCCCTCCTTTTTGTTACTCCCGAATCGACTATGGAACTTGTCACAGAGCTGCTTCCATGATACGATGGAGTTCGGCGGATGTGATGTTATCCATTGTCGGGCCTCTTTCCTGAGGGTAGTGATGAACATCTGACACTTTATAGCATCAGAATAGTCATAGAACTCCATAAGACGATCATGCACCTGGGTGTGGTCATAGGGATCGTCACTACCATCGCAACTCTCCATATGCAGGACATTCTTGTTAGGATCGGCTCGAACCCGATCGATTTTTAGAGGGAAGGGCGTAGTAGGATCAATCAATACATCTTTTTCCTGATTGACCTCTGCCTGCTTCTTCTCTAGCTATGTTATTCTCTTTGCGAGGAGGCCAGAATCTTCCTTTTAGGTGGATAACCTATGCCTATCCTGATCATGCTCCAGAGGAGCCACCTGCTGCCTACGTCCTAACCTCCCTCGCCTTTCACTACTGCCTTCCCGAGAGCGGCTCCTACGCATGCTCTTCTTGCTCCAAGAACCGTCCAAAAGATGTGTGTTGGATCGGTCATCCGTCGTGACTTCTCGACGACGATGATGGCTAGAATAAACTTCCTCCCCACTGAACAACGTTGCCATCTAGGCATCCAGTTCATTCTGCTGAAGGCACAAAGCCTTCATAACATCCTTATTCTCCTACATCTTCCTGGCCAGAATCAGCTTTCTTTTGTCCCGATGTCAAGCCTCGAGTTTTGATCCCCATAAGTGCATACAGGGGACTGAGTATCCTCGGCACGGCTGTGGGCGCCTACCATCTTCTATGTGGCTGAGAACAGTTGTCGTCTGATCGGGGCCGTCTTACCCTTCGTTGGACCTACTAAAGCCTGAGTCTTTTCGAAACATGAATTGAAGGTCCCAATCTGTCTTTGACTAAACCTCTGGGTTGAGAAGATGAGTTGACCGTTGGCTTGTCCTGTGATAAAACTGTATTCGCTTTGCTCGTCGCCATATCTCTAATTAAAATTCTGGTTGATTGAAAATAGTTATCTAGCACTAAAGAGCCCTCCTTCTAGCGCCAATTGTGACGCCCCCAAAATAGGTCAACACAACCCATCTTGGGTCGCCAGATATACGGTACAAAATTCAAATACAAACTTTAATTATAGAATTGTTAAACTGTCGTGGAAAATACGACAACACATAAGCTGTGAGTTTCAATAGAAATAACAGTACTCACACTCCAAACCAATGATACTTTACATAAAGGTACAGTCGATAACTGTTTTAGGAATTAAAATTTTTGGAAATTGCTCAAGGAATCCTTCATACATGGGAGGTCATGCATCTAAGTTATAATAGATGTCATAGGACTTGAGCATTAACCTTGGTTGACCCAATAGACCCCAAAGAAGAACGAGAAGATTACTATCCTGTTCATTTCAATGGTGTGTATTTTGACGCTTTCAAAGTCGGGTCCTCATCACCCTATTTTTGTTCACCAAAATCAATTATTAAGTGACGTATAAAATACGACACAAACATCTTAAGTCTTCAATACAATTATATATTGTCATGCTATTTTATAATGTATTGAGAAACTTCAACAATCTTGGATCATCACACTATTCTCCTGTTATCCCCACTCGACCCAGCTACACTCTTACTACCTGAAAGGAATTGTGAAGCAAAAGGGTGAGCTCAACTAACCCAGTAAAGGATATTATAACTAAGATAATATAGAACAAATTATCCTTAGTCCTCAACAGGGAAAAATATGATAGAATACAATAGGCAACAAGTTTTAGGTCAACAACTGCAGCGAAAACAGCAATCCATTAGAAGAGTCAAGTAGAACATAATGTCTACTATCTCCTCCAAATCAAAAGTCTATCATTAATATTTCATTCTTGTAATATTCATCAACAGTTCTTTGTTGTAACCAAGACAAAGAGAACTTTCATCATCCGTCTTCACTTGAACCATCAAAGATTATAGTTAAATTCACAATTCATGTTTATAATAATGTAAATCAATAGGTTCTCTTTGTCACAAAGGCTTAATAGAACTCTCACTCGATATCCTTGCCCCAAAGGCTAAAGACATTCAAATGTAATAACAATGATCATACCAATCAATTGTCTATCTTTTCACTACGGGCCAAAGATATTCAACTATAAAACCAATGTTCATGATCATGCTAATCAATTGTCTGTCAGTGCACTACGGCCAAAGACATTCAACTATAAAACCAATGGTCGTGATCCTACCAAATAATAGTCTATCTTTGTACTACGGGCCAAAGATATTTATTTGTATCATCAGTGGTCATGATCATGTCATACACTTGTCCATCTTTGCACTACGGGCCAAAGCTATCAGTCAACAGTTCATCTTTGCACTACGACCAAAGATATAAATCAACAGTTCTTCTTTGCACTACGGGCCAAAGAGAACATTCATCACAAGTCTTTATGTGTAACATTAAAGGTCATGATTATACTAATACACAGTTCCTGGTCATAATCATACCAATCAACAGTCCATTTATGCACTACAGACCAAAGATGACTTTTACCACAATATAAGCATGAGAATGATGACAACGATATAAAGAATCAATCAAGTGAGATCAATGATAAATATTGAATATTTATAATTCAATTTATCCACAGTTCAAGAATGTCCAAATTATCAACATGATAATTAATTGTGGAGTAAAATTTAAGAATGATATTCATGTATCCAAAATAATTTAGACAATAAAATTTGTGAATAGTACCCGAATGAATATTACCAAATGAATAGTATCTCGAGTGAATGGTACCCGAATGAATAATACTCCGTGAATAGTACCCCGAGTGAATGGTACTCTGTGAATAGTACTCTATGAATAGTACCCCAAGTGAATGATACTCCGTGAATAGTACCCTGAGTGAATGGTACCCGAGTGAATAGTACCCAGTGAATAGTACCCCGAATGAAAATATTGAAATTTAATAAAAATATTCAGACCAATATTCTAATGAAACGATACTAGATGAAGCGCAGAACTCAAGGATATTCTACTAATTTCAGGGATTATAGAAGCAATACTTACCATAGTAAGTTTAGATTTAAGAATATGAAAAGAAATAATATTTGAAACTGTAAATAAATTTTTACCTGTTATACGGTAATCCGCGTAGACAGATCTTTTTTACAAATAAAGAATGAATACGAAAAATAATATCCCTTACGAATACGAAAGAAATAATACCCCTTAGAATACAAAAAAAATAATACCCCTTACCTTAGTGGAAGATTGGATACTGCAATAGTGAAGTAGCAGAATACTCTTCTTCTTACTCTCTATAGTTTCTCTCTCTATAGTTTCTCTTGTGAGTCTTAGTGAATTGGTGAGAATAAAAGAAGAAATAAGCTTCTATTTATAGGAGAATGGACTAAATATTAACTAATTCACGAACGGTTCAGATTAATTTGCTATTAAAACGGATGGTCCATATTGATTTACTATTAAAACCACAATCGACGGTCTAGATTGATTTACTATTAAAACCACAACCGACGGTTCAGATTGATTTACTATTAAAACCACAATCGACGGTCCAGATTGATTTACTATTAAAACTACCATCGACGGTTCATATTGATTTACTATTAAAACCACAACCGACGGTCCATAAATTAGTACATCTTTCCATAGAATAATAAGTCAACTTACAACAAACGCCTCATGACAAACTCCTTTATTTATATTAAAAAAATTGAATAAATATTTACCACAAATCATTTATCTTCAATAAATATATTTTAACCTTTTAACAATTATTCATCATTAATATTATAACTCACAATATTGATAACCAGATCATTCCTAGGAAAGAGGGGGCTTTTCGATAAGGATTTCTCCTTATTGACGCACAATTAAATAACCTAACCACTTTTCTCGACAGAACTTTCTAGACATTGTCAATAATGCAAATAATAATATCTATGTCGTCTTAATTATTGATTTAATAATATAAAATATTGTGCAGATGATACTGTGACAATAATTAAACAAAATTGAGTGACTTATTACATAAGCATCAATAATCAGAGATACTGTGCAATACCGTGTGCTACTGTGTAATAACGCGTATTACTATGCAATAATCACCGGGTATTTCAAAAGTTTGCCGGTAAAAGTTTTGCTGTTATTTTTTATAAAAAAGTTATTTATGTCACTTTTTATATCCGACAGTTATTCCGTTGTGGGGTCCACCAATGATTGTGCCATCGTACGGATATTCCATGACAAAAAGAATATTCCCCGACCAAACGAATATTTTATGACAACTTGCTTACTTTGTAAAATTTTCATATATCACCTTTAACTTTAACCTTTTATCAATTTAACTATTTACTAAATAGAAAAATTGAATATTTTTATTTCATAAAATTCGGGGTCTTACACCAATGTTAATGTCAAGATTCTTCCACGCGTCCAATCACCAATAATGCGTCCAATCCTATACAGAAATGAAATCACACGTAGGAACTTGACGGTTTGGGCAACCAGGGGATAACTCCGGTGTGAGAATAAGTACATGCTGAAAATAGGTTAACAATGGAGGCTTAATTCTTTAGTGCTCAAACGTAATATTGTATACTTGTGAATTAGGGTATATGTGACGCCCCCAAAATAGGTCCACACAACCCATTCTGAGTAGTCAAATACATGGTACAGAATCCAAATACAAACTTCATTGATACAACTGTCGTGTAAAATACAATAACACATAAGCTGTGAGTTTCAATACAAATAACAGTTCTCACACTCCAAACCAATGATACTTTACATAAAGGTACAGTCGATAACTATTTTAGGAATTAAAATCTTTGGAAAATGCTCAAGGAAGCCTTCATACATAAGAGGCCATGCATCTAAGTTAAAATAGATATAATAAGACTTGAGCATTAACCTTAGTTGACCTAATAGACCCCAAAGAAGAATGAGAAGATTACTATCCTGTTCATTCTAATGGTGTGTACTTTCTTGCCATATAATTATCTCCATTGTCTCAAACTGAGAATTATATTCCAACCATACTCCAAGATTATATAGATAATGCTCATAGATATAGTCAACAAGTAGATGTGTACAACCATATCTTCTGATAACACGAGTTTGTATGAGGTCAGACATCATGCATGATAGTGAAAATACACCCTTTAAGCTCTTAGTACAATTTTGTCCTCCTCATTCTAATAGGGAGCATTTTTGACGCTTTCAAAGTCGGGTTCTCATCACCCTATTGTTGTTCACCAAAATCAATTATTAAGTGACGTATAAAATACGACACACCCATCTTAAGTCCTCAATACAATTATATATTGCATGTCATGTTATTTTATAATGTATTGAGAAAGTTCCACAGTCTCGGACCATCACACTATTTCCCTGTTATCCCCGCTCGACCCAGCTACACTCATACTACCTGAAAGGAATTGTGATGTAAAAGGGTGAGCACAAATAGCCTAGTAAAGATTATTATGACCAAAGATAATTAATTTATCAATAGCCTTCATAAGTAATAAATCAGATATTTAGAACATATAGTAGATGATAAAAGTTTTCAACCATAATTGCAGCGGAATCAACAATCCATTAGAAGAGTCAAGTAGAATATAATGTCTACTATCTCCTCCAAATTAAAAGTTCATCATTAATATTTTATTCATGTAATACTCATCAACAGTTCTTTGTTGCACATAAGTCAAAGAGAACTTTCATCACCTGTCTTCACTTGAACCACCAAAGATTATAGTTAAATTCAAAATTCATATTTATAATCATGTAAATCAACAGTTTCTCCTTACCACAAAGGCTAAAGACACCAAATAATCATATCGTCTTTACACTCTACACCAAAGATATTCAATGTATTAACAATGGTCATGATCATACCAATCAATTGCCTATCTTTGCACTACAGGCCAAAGATGTTCAACTGTAGAAACAATAATCAACAGCCCATCTTTGCACAACGGGCCAAAGACATACAACTGTAAAACCAATAATCAACAGTCTATCTTTGCACTACGGGCCAAAGATGTTCAACTGTAAAACCAATAATCAACAGTCCATCTTTGCACTATGGGCCAAAGAGAACTTTCACCACATCATTTATCTATAACATTATAGGTCATGATTATACCAATACACAATTTCTAGTCATAATCATACCAATCAACAGTCTATCTATGCACTACGGGCCAAAGATGACTTTCACCACATCATTTGTCTGTAACATTACAGGTCATGATTATATTAATACATAATTTCTGGTCATAATCATACCAATCAATAGTCCATCTATGCACTACGGGCTAAAATAACTTTCACCACAATATAAACATGAGGATGATGACAATGATATAAGAAATCAATCAAGTGAGATCAGTGATAAATATTAAAGATTTATAATTCAATTTATCTAGAGTTTAAGAATGTCCAAATTGTCAACATGATAACTAATTGTGGAGTAAAATTCATGATTGATATTCATGTATCAAAAATAATTTGGACATAAAAGAAATTAATTTTTATCTTGAATAGTACCCCGTGAATAGTACTTCGTGAATAGTACCCCATGAATAGTACAGTATAAATAGTACCGTATGTATGAATAGTATCCATGAATAGTACTCTGTGAATAGTATCCCGTAAATAGTACCCCGAGTGAATAGTATCCCAAAATAAAAATATTAAAATTTAATAAGAAAGTTCAGACCAATATTCCAATGAAACGTTACTAGATGAAACGCAAAATTCAAGGATATTCTACTAATTTCAGGGATTATAGAAGTAATACTTATCAAAATAAGTGTAGATTTAGGAATATGAAACGAAATAATATTTCTTACGAATATTGAACGAAAATAATATCCCTTACGAATATTGAACGAAAATAATATTCCTTACAAATATTGAACGTAGATAATATCCCTTACAATATTGAATGAAAATAATATTCTTTACGATTATTGAATGAAAATAATATTCCTTACGGATACGAAAAATAATATCTCTTAAGGATATGAAATAAATAATACCCCTTACCTTAGTAGGAGACTAAATTTGACTGGTATATCGGAGATATTCTTAAAGAAAACTTGCACTATTTGCTACACTCAAAGTATCCTTATACTCAAAAGAAATACACACAATATTATAGAAGAAGAATTCTCTGATTCTGGTGTGATTTTCATTTCTTAACTGAACATCCTATTTATAGGAGAATGGCAAGGCACTATTTAAGAAATAATCACAGATGAACAGGAAAAAAAATTCATGGACGAATTCACGCGATTTTTTAATTTTTACTATTCATCACTGTGCAATAAAATATTCTAATAAAACAAAAACTTTATATAAAATATAATATATTCTATTTATAATCTAATAAAACAAATAACTTTACATATAATATAAAAATATTCTGTTTTATATAAAAAAAATTTCTGTTTTATTACTATTATAATAATAATAAAATAAAACTGAGACAAATTTCTACCGGCGATTTTGAAAAATGTGTAAGTGGGGGTCCATGTAATAAGTTAAACTTGAAACAAATACTTCATGACAACCCCTCTATTTATATCAAAAATTGAATAAATTTTTACCACAAATCACTTATCTTCAATAAACACATTTATAATCTTTCAACAATTATTCATCAATAATATTACAACTCACAATATTGACAACCAGATCATTCCTAGGAAAGAGGGGTCTTTCCGATAAGGACTTCTCCTTATTAGCGCAATTAAATAACCTAACCCCTTTCCTTGAGAGAACTTTTTAGACATTGTCAATAATACAAATAATAATATGAATAATTGTGTCGTCTCAATTATTGATTTAATAATATAAAATATTATGCAGATGATACTGTGATAATAATTGAATCAATAATATGAGATACTATGCAGCAACTGCTATTACAATAATTGAATAAAATTGAGTGACTTTTTATGTAAGCATCAATAATCAGAGATACTGTGCAATATCGTGTGCTACTGTGTAATAACGCGTATTACTGTACTTTTATCACCGGGTATTTCAACAGTTAACGGTAAAAGTCTTGCCGTTATTTTATGAAAATATTATTTTTGTTGCTTTCTATATCCGACAGTTATTTCGTTGTGGGGTCCACTAATGATTGTGTCATCGTACGAATATTCTCCGACCAAACGAATATTTTATGACAACTTGTTTACTTTGTAAAATTTTCACATATCACCCTTAACTTTAACCTTTTATCAATTTAACAATTTGCTAAATAGAATAATAATTATAAGAAAAATTGAATACTTTTATTTCATAAAATTCGGGGTCTTACAATCTCCTATCCTTATGAAATTTCGTCCTAGAAATTTACGTACCTGGTAGTTCGAAGAGGTGAGAATACCTTACTTTTATTTCAGATTCTATCTTCCTGGTCATTTCCTCCGTATCAAGATTTCTCCATTGCTCATCTCTTGGATTTCAGATATCATTCCAGAATACAACTTCAAAATAAAGGTTAACTGACGCATCACAATTTGTCAACTTATTAAGTTTGAAAATTCAGCTTAGGTAGGATACACACTAACGAAGGATGTTACACGTCTCTCCCTTCCTAGTTCTAGTCTCAGATCTCCGCCAGAGACTATATCCCTAAGCTCTGATACCAAATGTGACGCCCCCAAAATAGGTCCACACAACCCATTTTGAGTTGTCAAATACATGGTACAGAATCCAAATACAAACTTCATTGATACAACTGTCGTGTAAAATATGACAACACATAAGCTGTGAGTTTCAATACAAATAACAATACTCACACTCTAAATCGATGATACTTTACATAAAGGTACAGTCGATAACTATTTTAGGAATTAAAATATTTAGAAAATGCTCAAGGAAGCCTTCATACATGAGAGGCCATGCTTCTAAGTTATAATAGATATCATAGGACTTGAGCATTAACCTTGGTTGACCCAAAAGACCCTAAAGAAGAACGAGAAGATTACTATATGGGAAACACTCCTCCACGCGTACAAAGGCCCACCAGTCCAACCGAGCATATTTAATCATGCCCCAACAACATAAAAAATCGGAAGGCGTGTTTAGCACAAACATCACCGAAGAACAAAACAGAACAGAAAATTAGGGTCGACCTTACACCTCCCACAACAAAATTACCAAATGGCCAACTCCCACCAGAGCCCAAAACGGAGACGCCATAGATCGATCACACCGCCACATAAGGTGTCACGCCTCGGTGCCAAGATGATATGTTTGTGGTACCCCCATAGGTGGTTATAGCATAGGTATACTCTACGGTATATTCTAACAAAAATACCATGCCACAACACATGCAACACTATATTAACACAAAGGGATTCTAATATGTACATGTTATATCAAAATAAATTATCAACACAAAGTCTCCAAAAATATACTAACATGTACATTACTACAAACATCAAAATAATTTCTAGACATGATGCACTAGTCTAAAGAGTACAAACATGAGTTCCAAATAGCAACACCAAAATAAAAGTATCAGGTGAATTTGAGAATGAATAATCTTGTGAAATAATAACTACTTCTAAACGAAAAGCAAAGCGAACAAATAAAAATTAAAAGGATTATCGCTGAATGAGTATAGAATTCGTATCTGTATTAAGCAATGTAATAGCCAAAAATTTATATTTCAAATTTGACTCGTTCAGACTCCCTTCGTCCGAACTAATCAAAAAAATAAATAAATTAATTATAAGTTGAATAATATTATAACATTTTATGTAATAATCATTAACTTTTATAATTTTGTTAATCATCAAGGCTTTCACATCTTGTAGTTACTATTGCCATGTTTCAATTGACCAATTATACTGCCTTATTATTATACTTTATAATATTTATAATGTTTATATGGGTCACTTATTGCTGGAAAAAAGCATTCATCCAAGTTAAATTATGTTAACTAAATTATATGACCAACATTCCAATATATAATTTTTTTACTAACTTCTAATCTTTGCACCAATTATTATATAACATGCATATATAACTGTCAAAAAAAAAAACAACTCCAGGATATAGCCTTTTCCAAATTCTTTATTGCAGGTTCATTTAATGAACCGTTCTTATATATATATATATATATATATATATATATATATATATATATATATATATAGAGAGAGAGAGAGAGAGAGAGAGAGAGAGAGAGAGAGAGAGAGAGGGAATATCTTAAGCATTCCCCCTTAATTGACATTACTACTTAAATGACATACCTATTTAAAGGTATTATATTTTTCTCTCCAAAACAAAATTGTATTTTTCTCTTCAAAACAAAACAAAACCTCTGAATATCCCCCATTTCAGATCAAAACAAAACCACCAAGAATCAAGCAACCTACCTCAAATATTTTCGAATCCTCCTATTTCAGACAAAAAAATTTTGAATTCCCCTATTTTAGACCAAAACAAAACCAAGAATCAAGCTACCTAGCTAGAAAAATTCGAATCCCCCCTCACGGAGACCAAGAATCAACATCTACCTCCTTGATCTCGACTTCGATTCAGTAAACCCTTTACTATTTTCTACCATTACAGTTGTATTTTACGAAGATTTGCTGCAATTTGTCCATCCACTCTTTCTGGGTTTTTGGCCTTGGATGATTTCTAGGTCTTTACTATTTAGGTTTTTTTCAGTGGGTTTTTTCACCACTTTTGTTTCTCTGTTCTTCTACAACACGAAGACCATGTTATTTTTTGTTTGTTTCTTTATTTTTTGTTGAATGTGTGTCTTCAATATTTAATTTTTCAAGTGGGTTTTACATATCTAAGTAGAATAGTATTAGTTCACGACCAAATTTGTGTATTTTTGAAGATGAAATATAACTGTTGTGGTTATCTTTTGGCTATTCTAATATATTAGTTTTTCTTTGAAATTTAAAGTATTATTGTCTTTCTACTATAAGGATTAGGCTTGATTGCATGAGATCTTGATTTTTTTGAAGTTGCCTTGTATATTTGTTAGTACATCTATAAGATCAAAGTATAAATTGTGCTTCAATATCCTAGAGATCTCTGCCTAGTATTAAAAAGGTCACTACTATTCCAGTTTAACATTATCCAGGATGCATAGCTCACACTACCCATGTCTAACATAATCATCTATTAGATAGATACATATTTAGTAAGTACTATTAAACCTAATATAAGATTCAATTTTCATAGTGTCTGATTTCGCTGCATGCACCACATCCCCAAGACATCATAACTCTTGACATATATTGCTTAATATTAAATTGGTTGCGCACATACATTATTTTCAGGTTTATTAAAAATGGATGACATGGACCATGAAATAAGGAGTTATAGGGATAATGCAGAAATGGATTTAGACTACATATACAATTTGGAAATAGAAATGGAGGGGGATGACTTGAGTATAGAGGGGTTGGATGTGAAGAATGCTAAAACTTTTGTCCACTATCCTCAAGTAGACGATAAGTTTATGCCTAAGCAAGGTCAAGAATTTCAATCATTAGATGATTTTTACACTTTTTACAATACATATTCAATGCATGCTGGTTTTAGTGTGCAAAAGTTTAACGAGAAAAAAAGGGTGGGAAGCGATGAGATTCATAGGAAGGAGTATTAGCCGATGTGGATGTAAAAAGAAAACGTGGAGCTACAAAAGAAGGTTGTAGTGCAAGAATTATAGTGGTAAAAAGAAATAACTTATATGTAGTTACTAAAATTAAGGAGGGCCATTGTCACCTATTGTTAACCCCACATAAGAGGCATCTTTTACGATCACACCGTAATGTGTCAACTGCCCAAAAATCTTTGAGTCAACAACTTAGCATGGTGAATATACCACAATGCCAACAATACAAATTTCTTGCAGTGTAGGCGGGAGGGTTTGAAAATATTAGTTGCACGCAATGAGATTTATGTAACTTGAAATAGACAAGTGCAATGAGTTGAAGAGACATGATGCTGATATGTTGAATCAGTACTTGAATTTAGAACAACAAAAGAATCATTCATTCACTTTTTCAATTGACACATATGATGAAAAAAGGATCACTCATTATTTTTGGGCCGATGCAACTTCTAGACGGGCTTATAGATTTTACTGTGATGTTGTCATTTTTGATTCCACATAAAATACTAATCATTACAGACTGATATTTACACCAATAATGAGGGCTAATAACCATGGTCAAACTATTGTATTTAGTTGTGCTCTCTTAAGTTATGAGACCATAGATACTTTTTTTGGCTTTTCAAGTGTTTTTTGAAAGCAATGCCAGGTGATACACCTGAGATGATTATCACCGATTAGGATCCGGCTATGAAAAATGTCATTTCACATAATAGATCTAGAAAAGTGGGTTGAATAGATCATTTAAAACTTTCTTTTCTCTTTTGTCTAGTTTTGTGATAACCAGATAATGAATAGAAGAATCAATTCATGCACAGCAGAATAGATTAAGATCCCCTTCAAGAATATATCTTTAAACTTAGTTCTAATGATAGATTAGTTGCACGCAAATATAGAAGTTATAGTACTTAATATAAATGACATAAAATAAATGACACCATAAGTTTTAAGTGGATCAGAGACTAAATGCTCCTAGTCCACTTTTTTGCTTCAAAGAGTAGGGATTCCACTAAGGATTTGAAAACCTTTGAATCACTAAGATTCCTTCAAGACCAACAGCCTTGGAATACTAGTTCACTAAGAACTCTTCAAGACCAGTAGCCTTGGAAACTGTAGACTAAGCCCGTCAGACTTAGAATCTATTGTACCCTCTGGTACTCAACAAGCCCAGCAAACTTAAATTTGGTTTAGTCACTAAGACAAGGACCCTTTAGGCCTTGGTTTCTTGGTTATTTGTTGTTATTGAGCTGCTAAGATGACATTTAGCTTGTTTATTTTCTGGTACTTAGCAGCTTCTTGTGATTATTGGGCATTCATCATTGGTGGTTGATCACATCTAATGGACTGCTAAGATGTACGTTCAGCTTGACATCTTGTTGGTACTTAGCAGTCTGACTCATCCTTTGGTGTTGCTGTTCTTTGCTATTAATGCTTGTCTTCATATGATATTCAGCATTGTGCACCATCACCGCTGAGGTACTTCTAAGTCTTTGCATATCAACTTGACTTCTTTGGGTACTTAGCAGTCCTTGAACACTGGTTGTCTTGTGCACAGATTCGATTTTGTATCTTCTTCTCTTAAGCTCAGTGTGTTCATGGTGAGACGTAGAGTGGCTCAAGTATTCTTTTTTCTGATCAGCCACACAAGTTGTTGTCTCCTTGGCCTTCCGACTCTTAGTACAAATGCCTCTTCATTGTCATACTTCTTTGTATAGAGTGAAGCTTTATCATTGTAGAACTCACATTAGTTGTGCTTCACTCTTCTATGGTGGTCTCACTCTTATGGAGACCTTTTCTCTGTTATGCTCTATATGACTTGCATCTCCTCAAGTCAACAACACCTTATTCTTTGAAGCTTCGGCTCTTTATAGAATCATCTATCATCTTCTTGTTAGAGCATAGCCTTTGGGAGTCTTTTGTTGAAGAACTATCTTTGGAGCATTTAATGCTTTAGATATTCTAAAAATCTGTGATGTAGACATACTGGGTTGATTTGACAACTACTTTTTGAAAGTAGTATGCACACAAGCCAATCATGTTTGATGATAAAGTATATACTTTGTAACAATCTTATTCATTTATTAATAAAAAGTATTAATTTATTAAAAGCTTTTAATTATCTACATGCTGCTGCTTTATAATATGTGATAAACCCATAGTTTTAAGTAATGCTTTTAGAATAATGATGATGATCATTCTAATAAGATCTAAATTCTTAGAAAGCTTAAAACTAAAATAGTTCCCAATCGTTGGATTACTAAATTGGGAATTAGTGAATCCGGATAGATTGGTACATACGTTGCTTGCTCATTGGATGAGGATGATTGATCTCATGATCATTTGTGTGGAGACACTAAAGTAAGTATGTAGGTGCTTATTGGAGAATAAGTACACTGAACGTGGCTCGTTAAGGAATACTTAATGGAGTTTTACTTGCCTGTCAATAGGAATTCCTATAGTGATAGTAGTACAAGTGATCCTTGGACTTGAGATCATCATAGTATCTTGTGTATGATGAATTATACTTTGACTTATTTCTTAAGACCTTTAGGGTATATCAAAAGGTATGCTTGGGTATAATAAGTTGTACATGGAGATAATGTATGATTAATAAGGAATCTACCGCTTCTAGTAAAAGAAGAGAAATGTCCTATGTGATTCGATAAATGACAACCCAGTAGTCCTTGGCCAAGGCAAAATGAAATTAGAAAGGAGTTTCTAATTTGTATTATTTAGAGTTATGCATTTAAGATTTGAAATACATATAATTAAATAAAATAAGACTTGACAGTAATTCCATGTCATATATTTAATTGGGTCATTATATGATGGAAGGATTAAATTGTACAGTAAGTATTACTCAATGATTCTTTTATGATTAATGTTAAAATCTATATTATCTAGAAAGTCGTTAATCGCTAGGGAGGCTTATCCCTATTGTAGAATAAATATTATTTATTTAAATAAATTAATAGTTTAATTTATTTATTTAAATAAGATTAGAATTGTTCTAATTAGTTTATTCACAACCGGTTTAATATGGAGACCCTAAAGGGTCACACCATAAAAAGAAGAATAATTATTTAAGAAGTTAATGGCATAATCGTAATAATATGTTAAGTGTATTTAATTTAATATATGGTGATAGGGTAAATTAAATAGCTTAATATTTATTATTTAATATTTTAGAAATATTAAATATAAATTAATAAGAGGAGTCTTATTAATATTATTACAATTATCATTATTTTAATTTCTAAAGGAGTTTGAGAATTAATTTAATATAAGTACTCTCATTTATTCCTAATAAGATTAGGAGGCAAATTAATTAAAAGAGTTTAATTAATTATTCCTAATAAGATTAGGGAGCCTAATTGTGACGCCCCCAAAATAGGTATACATCACCTATTCTAAGTTGCCAAATACATGGTACAGAATTTAAATACAAATTTCATTAATACAATACGACAAAAGCGTAGCTGAGAGTTTTTACACGAATATTGTCTCATAGACAATATCCAAACTCAAATGGAGTCCCCATTACATTTATTATCACACAATTTTATAAAATAGTGAGGACTACTACAGCCACCATCTTGGACCGTCACTTCATTCTCCGACTAATTCCGGCTATATTCTCATTTCCTGAAGAGAACAATGAAAGAAAAAGAGTGAGCTCAACTAGCACAGTAAGAAATATTATGACTAAGATAATGCAGAATAAATTATCATTAGCCTTCAACAATGTTAAACTGATAAAATAAAATAAATAACAAGTTTAACTGCAGCGGAACAAATAATCCATTAGAAGAGTCAAGTAGACTATGATATCTACTATCTTCTATGAGTTAAAATGTTTATCATCAATTTTATCACTGAGACTCAGCTCAATAAATAATCCACATCACTGAATTATTCATGCACTACGGGCCAATGATATTCATTAGTATCACATCCATGAATTATCCATGCACTACGGGCAAAGGATATTCATGTTATCACCAATGGTCATGATCATGCCAACAACTGTCCATCAATGTACTACGGGCCAATGAGGACTTTTACCACATCATTTGTAACATTACAGGACATGATTATACTGAATAATCCATGGTCATAATCATACCAATCAACAGTCCATCTATGCACTACGGGCCAAATATGATCACAATATAAGCATGAGGATGATGACAATAATTTAATTTATCCAGAATTCAATAATGTCCAAATTGTCAACATGATACTGCTTTATGGAGTAAAATTCAAGAATAATATTGTATCAAAAATAATTTAGACCGAAAAGAAATCAATTTTTATCACAAATAATACCCCGTGAATAGTATTTCAAGAATAGTACCCCGTGAATAGTACCCCGGCATGAAAAGATCAAAAATTATCAAGATTGTTCAGAATAATATATCCGTGATAAGATACTAGATGAAGCATAAATTTCAAGGATATTCTACTAATTTCAAGGAGTATATAAGCAATACTTAACAAAATGAGTGTAGAATTCAGAATCTGAAACGAAATAATATTACTTACATACTACAGAGTATGGAAGAAAATATTATTTCATACGAATATTGAACAAAAATAATATCCCTTACCTTAAAAGGAGAGTACTTCTGACTGGTAGGGCGGGGATATTCTTGAAGAAAACTTATACTGTTTTCTATGCTCAAAGCTTCCTTAAACTCTAAAGAAATACGCTCAATATTATAGAGGAAGAATTCTCTGATTCTGGTGTGATTTTCAATTCTAAACTAAACATCCTATTTATAGGAGAATGGAAGGGGTACTGTTAAGAAAAATCACGGACGCAACAGTTTTGAATTCTCGAACGAAATTGAATTCGTCTGATTTTTTTTTATTTTACTATGCAGTCACTATGCATACACTATGCAGGCACTATACAAATATTATGCATAATAAAATATAATATATTCTATTTAAAACTTATAATATATATACATATATATATATATATATATATATAATACGTCGGTCCGGATCTTAAGCTCACCCCTTATCTAGCTCACCTTGCTCACCCCCCTTTAGCAACGAATCATGCGATGATTCGGTCTGTCGCTATATGTAGAACCATCGTCTTAACTTTTAGTGACGAAAAATATATAGCGACGGACCGAACAAATAGCAACGGACCAAATCATTGCCCGGTCCGTCGCTAAAGAGGGGTGAGCAAGGTGAGCTAGATAAGGGGTGAGCTTAAGATCCAGACCGTATAATACGTATATATATATATATATATATATATACACACACACACACACACACTTTGTAAGTTCCTACTGATTATTTTAAAAAATGAGTAAGTGGGGGGGGGTCCAAATAATACGCAAAACTTACAACAAATACTTTGTAAAAATCTCCTTTATTTATCTCAACTCACTTGGCTTCACTAAACACATTTTTAATAACATTCATCATTAATATTATAACTTGTAATATTAACAACCATATCATTCCCAGGAAAGAGGGGACTTTTCGATAATGATTTCTCTCTATTGGCACGCAATTAGGTGACCAAACCCCTTTCCTCGATAGAACTTTCTAGATATCGTCAATAATGTAAATAATAATATAAATAACTTTGTCATCTTAATTATTGATTTAATAATATAAAATATTATAACAATAATTGAATCAATAATATGAGATACTATGCAGCAATTACTGTAGCAATAATTGAGTATAACTGAGTGACTTCTCACATAAACATCAATAATCAATACCTTGTGTTACTATGCAACCACGCGTATTACTGTACTTTTATCATCGGGTATTTCAACAGTTAACCGTAAAACTTTCGCTGTTATTTTTATAAAAAGATATTTATGTCGTTTTCTAACTTCGACAATAATTTCATTGTGGGGTCCACCAATGATTGTGTCGTCGTACGAATATTTTCTGTTAAAACGAATATTTTCCGACCAATCGAATATTTTATAATAACTTGCTTACTTTATAAAATTTATAATATTACCCACAACTATAATATTAAATTAAATCCATACCATAATATTCAAAAAAAATATATATTTCGAGAAAAATTAAGATTCATAAAAGTTGGGGTCTTACAATAATTAATTAAAGGAGTTTAATTAATTAAATAATACCCTATTTTAATAATATTAAAAGGGTTAATTGATATCTTTATAAAAGAGGGTGTTATATCAGATATGATGGGACGTGATTCCAATTGTTGGAGAGTACGCACTTTTATTTCTACAGAGATAGAAAACTAGAATTTAGCTAACCACCCTACTTCTTGAATTTTTCTTCTTCCTTGGTGGATCACCTCTAGAGGCTAAACACTTGGGTGGCTAACGTTGATCAAAGGAAGGAATCAAACCCGGTGTATTCAAGTTGAACGCGAAAAAGATTTGGAGGTGAACTAGTACATGAGGAAGCTCGAATCTTCAAGGGTATAATTCTTGTTTTTCATCTTTTCGTTTAATTAATAATTATGCATAAAGGATGAACCGGCTATATGGTTTGTAAAAATTTAAAAATCTATTTTTACGCTTCCGCTTTACTTTGATGCAATTTGATTGTGTTCATGAATCTTACAAACCTAACACTTTTTGACTAACCTGACACAATATTCTACTTTATCACCTAACACTTCTGAAAAGTCACTCTCAGCAGACTGGTAGGTAGTCACCTTTTTTTTTGTTTCCTCTATTTACATCAAGGATGATTGGGGAGTATATTGGGGTCCTCAATTCAAAACGTTCAAATGTCAGTCTTCTTTGTTTAGATATTCTTACTCATCAAACAAATGCCCTCCACGATTCTGATGTTGACCTTTATGAGCTCTACGATTACTTGGTCGTAGCTTGTCTGTGGAAATCGTAGGGTGATTTGATCTTGACATCTCTTATGATTCCGAGAGTGTTCAACGTTGTACCATCTTTTACTTAGCTCTTGTAGTTTGCTCTACGATCATGCTTGGTTTATCTTGCTCCAGTAACTAGTGAGTTTATTTACTGCTTTGACACTTTGGTTTGGATATCCCCTTGATTAGTCAAGCTCAGCTTCCTTGACTTCCAGCCTTATGATCTCTTGATCATACTTAATGGTGAGGTTGAGTATTGACATCCTATTCGTCTGTCTCCTGTAGGTGCTTCATTAGACTTTGCTGCTAATTTGTAGACTCTATGATTATTGTAGACTACTCTGCGATCGCCGTCTTCTGATGAGAGTTCAGTTCTTGGGTTGTGCTACTCAGTTGCAGTTAACCATACGTTCGAAAGAAATGAGTAACTACGCAAGTTTTTCTTTGTCGATCGTAGAGTTTGGACGTTGAGTGTTCTTGAGCTTTTTCTTTGAATCTCTGTCTGATTTGCTTGTGAAGGAGCTTTTGAAATGCTTCCGTTGAAGGCATCTGTTGTAGCATTTAATGCTTCAGACATTTCTAAGCACTGATGTTGACTTTCTGGAAATTTGTTGTTCTGCCGTCTGGTCCACTGACACAGCAGACTACTATCTTACCTAACACCTGAAAAGGTGTTTTTAGCAGGCATGCAGTCCTTTCCTTAGCTTCTTCTATACGCTTCTTCAATACATACTAAGGATGGGTGTTGGATCATTGGGATTCCTGAAATGTCAATGTCTATAAGTGATTCTTCATTTGATATACTCCATCCTTCAGCAAATGGATGAGGCTCAATGCTCCTGATGCTGACTAGAGAGACACTACGATCATTGTGTCTTGACAAGTTCATACTTGATTTAGCCTTGATCAAAGAGAACACTACAATTTCTCTTAGGCTGTGATAAATTACGATCTTTACTTTCTTGTTTTGTAGACTCCACGATTCTGAGAGCTGACTGCGATTCTTGACTTAGCTCGGCAGGCGCTCGGACCATCTCTACGATTCTGAGTGTGGCTTCCAAGACAGACTTCGATTCTGAAGCAACTTTCTCGATACTCCACGATTCTGCCTTGGCTTCTACAATCTCTTGACTGTCTTGATAGACTATAATTCTGTTGAGGCCTATCTATTACACTTCAAAATAGATCAACCTAACAAGTTTGATCTTTCTATTCATAGTCCTTGTACATCATGACCTTTTGAAGGACTTTTAAAAAAATATTCATTAATATTGGATCAACCTAACATATTTGATCATTTCAGTCTAAGTCCTTGTCCATATTGTCTATCATCTATTAAGGACTTTACAATTTTAACAATGCAAATATATTTGCATATTCATTCATTAACTTCATCATCAAATTAAATGAATAAAGGAATAATCATTCTTATACATATTCCTAACAATCTCCCCCTATTTGATGATTACAAAGATACTAAATGCATATGTATGAGATGAATGAATTTTAAGATATAGTGAGCTGTTGTATTACTAGAACAGGTAATATGAATGATATTAATGAGCATTTAATTTTGGATGACATATTAAATCTAAATTCTGGATCCAGAACATACTATTACAATTAGAGATGTACCTTCTCTTTTTGATGTTTGCACCTTGTATGTCTTCTGGATATTCTTACTGTTGTTGCTACTCATCTGCTTGTTCTCCAGGTTCCTGCTCCCCCTTAGATGATGACTGCATTGCTTTATCTTCTTTGGGCTCCCCCTCAGATGATGAGTCCTCTTCTTTCTGCTTTGTCTTCAGCTTTGCATCCTTCTTTGTTTGGCCTTTCTTGTGACTCCCCTAAAATAGGTCCATACAACCCCTCTTGGGTCGCCAGAATACAACACACTGCTGACGTGAACTTTCCTATTACAACAATTAATTGTCGTGTAAAATACAACGACACATATACTGTGAGTTTCAATACAAATATTGTAACATATATAATACGACAATATTCATACTCAAATTATTACATTGCCATATAAAATACAGCAGCAAATATTTCAAGTCCCTAAAGGAACACGAGAAGATTTTTGTCCTCCTCATTCTAATGGAGTACATTTTGACGCTTTTAAATTCGAGTTTGCATCCCCCTATTTGGTTCACCAAAATTTACTATTAAATGATGTATAAATATGTCATACACAATTTAAGTTCTCAGTATAATTATTATGCCACACTGTTTTATAATTTGATTAGGTTTGTGACTAATTCGAAACACCACTTTATACCCATGTTCTCTCTGCTAGTCTCAACTACACTTTTATTACCTAAAAGGAGTGGGGTGAAGCAAAAGGGTGAGCACAAATAGTCTAGTAAAGAATATCATGACTTAAATTATCAATAGCCTTCATCAGTAATAAAGCAGATATTTAGAACATCTGGTAGATGATAAAAGTTTTCAACCATAATTGCAGCGGAATCAACAATCCATTAGAAGAGTCAAGTAGAACATAATGTCTATTATCTTCTCCAAATTAAAAGTCCATCATCAATATTTTATTTCTGTAACACTAATCAACAGTTCTTCATTGTACCCATGACAAAGAGAACTTTCACCACCTATTTTTACCTGAAACACAAAGCTCATGGTTATACCAATTCACAATTTATGTTTGTAATTATGCAATTAAATTCATCTGTGCACTACGACCAAAGACATACAACTGTAAAACCAATAATCAATAGTCCATATTTGCACTACGGGGCAAATATGACTTTCACCATATCATTTGTCTGTAATATTAAATATTTCACATCATCGAATTATCCATGCACTACGGGCCAATGATATTCATTAGTATCACCAGTGGTCATGATCATGCCAAACAACTGTCCATCTATGCACTATGGGCCAAAGAGGACTTTCACCACATTATTTATCTGTAACATTAAATATTTTACATCATTGAATTATCCATGCCCTACGGGTCAAGGATATTCGTTAGTATCACCAGCGGTCATGATCATGCCAAACAACTGTCCATCTATGCACTACGGACCAAAGAGGACTTTCACCACATCATTTATTTGTAACATTAAATATTTCACATCATCGAATTATCCATGCATTACGGGCCACAGATATTCGTTAGTATCACCAGTGGTCATGATCATTCCAAACAACTGTTTATCTATGCACTACGGGCCAAAGAGGACTTTCACCACATCATTTGTCTGTAACATTAAATATTTCACATCATCGAATTATCCATGCACTACGGGCCAAGGATATTCGTTAGTATCACCAGTGGTCATGATCATGCCAAACAACTGTCCATCTATGCACTACGGGCCAAAGAGGACTTTCACCACATCATTTGTCTCTAACATTATAGGTCATGATTATACCAATACACAATTTCTGGTCATAATCATAACCATCAATAGTCTATCTATGCACTACGGGCAAAGATGACTTTCACCATAATATAAGCATGATGATGATGACAATGATATATATAATGAATGAACATAAATAATCAGAATAATAAGATAAAATAGATCTTAGTGATTTTCAACATAATTATCTAGAGTCCAAATTGCTAACATGATATTAGATGAAGCATAAACTATTAAGCATATTCTAATCATTTCAGGACCTTTCACCATTTAATAATAAGCTGAAGAAACGAATAATAATATCTTACCATAATATGGAGTATGAAAGAAATTGATATTCCTTTACCATAAAAATGATACCCCTTACCTTAGCATGTGATTTGATTCTGCTTTCTGTGAAATTGATCAACTTAAACAATGCTTGAATTCTTTATCTACACTTGGAGTAACCTTACACTCAACAGAAATACTCACAATATTGTAGTAAAAGAATTTTATATTTTTAGTGTAGTGATGGTGTGTGTTTAGTTGCTCAACCGGGTAACCTATTTATACTGAAAATTGAGGTAACAGTTAGCACACAAGCTTTGACAAAATAACCAAATGAGCTGCATAAAATAATGGCAGTGGAATTTATGGTCCCATAGAGAAAATTAAACCAACTTGTACACGTTTTAACAATAATTGAGTTGTAGTTCAGACTACTTTAGAAAAAGTAGAGTGTCGACAAGTCATGCCAGACTTACTTTTGTAAAAAAATAATAATTAAACAAACATCTGTATATTATACATATCTTTAAGCAACACCCTTTATTCATCAATTATTTATATATTTTCAATCTAACAATTATTCAAAATTATTAACATAGACTCACAATACTGTCAACTGGTCTAATTATATCATATCAAATAATATGAGTTATTGTGCAATAACTACTTTGGTAATTATTGAATAAAATACTGAGTGACTCCTTACGTAAGAATCAATAATATGAATCACTGTGCAATACCGTGTACTACTGTGAAATACCGTGTACTACTGTATTTTTATCATCCGGTATTTTAACAGTTTAATGGCAAAAATTTTGCCGTTATTTTTTATAAAAAGGTTATTTCGGTCGCTTTCTACATCTGACAATTTTCTATAATTATTTCTATATATAAAAACTATCATTTAATAGCTTCAAAATAGAAATACTAGCTCCACATACTTTTATATCTTTTTAACATCATTAATATTAATGTCATATTATTATAATATTTTTCAACAAATTTCATAATTTTCCACTATTCATAAAATTTTCTATGAATTTCCTATATGTTTAAACTAACTATAAATAGTTTAAAAATACAATAAATATTTATATTATTCAATAATTTCTCAAAACTGTTCAGAAATTATAAAATAATATTATAAGATTTTTCACCAAGTTTCATAATTTTTCATCATTCATAGAATTTTTTATGACTTTCTTCTATTTTTAAACTAACTATAAATAGTTTAAAAATACAATAATTATTTCTGCATTTCAATAATTCATCAAAAATTTACAGAAATTAAACTGATAGTATAATATTTCTGTAAAAATATTTCAGCCCAAATAATGTTTATGATAATTTAATTATAAATTCTAATATTCAGAAACTTTAATAATTCATAATAATTAGCCTTTTTATCAGAAAATTACGGATCTTATGTTCTCTCTATATGAAATTTAATTCTCTACAACTTTGTAGAAGAATGTTTTTCCAAATTTCGCATCTAACATAGAGAACATGCTTACTAAAAAATTCTGCTATAAAAATTATGAATCAGTCACCTCTTAAAATTCTTAACAAATCATATGTTAATCTTTAACAGTTCAAAATTTATGGACATATACTCAACTTATATATGTATAATATCCAAAAATTACAATGATCCAACGGTCGGATTAAAAATTATAACTCACGCAATAGAGCTTAAGAACACTGATTTTTTGGACTATGAGTCCTTCGGACTAGTTTCATTCAAACAGTCACCACGAAAACTCCACAAAGAATTTTTTAGTGATTCTAATTTTTGCGTTTAACTTACTTCCAGGGTTTTCTTTTGATATATGGCTCATCTCCTAACTCATTATACACAAAGAGTTATGAATTTTATAAAATCAAGTAGTAAACTAATTTTTCTAAAAATTTCCAAATTTTGTTTTTCATTTGATTTCTTGATTTCTCTCATTTGAGTCATATTTATGCAAGTTTAAATCATCTAGTACATACATAAATATGTACTCTTTACATAAAATCTATAAAAACTAAAATAATCAAGGTTTTGAAAATATCTTTCTTTATTTTCTTCTTCTTCTTCTCTCTTTCCCTCTCTCTCTCTCTCTTTTCTCTTATTTTCCCCCATGAGTGGGAATAAGGTGGGATTATCCTATCTCTTTTTCTTATCCCTTTCCCTTTTTCTTCTTTTTCTTCCTATCTTTTCTTTCCCTTCCCCACATGTTCCCCCATTATTTCTCCCTTCTCAATTCTCAGCATTTCATTAATTCACTCTCCTCTTTTATTTGCTCATTTATCCGTTTAATTGCTAATTTGACCATTTATCAATTTAAAATTTTACAGTTTTAGAATAATAATCATAAATTAAATTAGACTTTTATTTCATAAAATTTGGGATCTTACACTTCTTTTGTATCCCCATTCGTCTCTTCTTATGTCTCTTTGAGTGTCTCTTTTTCTCTCCCTTTTTGTCATCAATCACTTGAGAGAGATGCTGGACATTGTTCATAAGCTGTTCAAGTAGGTAGGATGAATTTCCAACTTCAATCTTTAGTTCCTGCTGGCTGAGCTCTAGTTGGTGGGAAAGAGACTGGTTGAGGGTATCTATTTTCTCAGAGAGAGACACAATAGATTCTTCATTTTTCTTCTGAAGTTGCAGGGCTTCTTTCCTCTGTTGCTCGATAGATTCCAAATAAATCTTATCTCTCTGATGAAGCTTCTTGGATATATCAGAGATATCAGAGATGGTCGCTTGAAGCTTTTTGTGGAACTCATTTTCCTCTCCTTCTGACAGGCTCTTTGCTTCCTCAGTAATATAGGAAAATTTCTCAACCAATTCTTTAGAGTTTTTCAACAACTCAATATTTTTAGGAATTTAGACAGTTGATTTAAGTTTCACACTTTTGTAAATGTTTTCAAAGGCAGTGAGAATGTCAAAGAGATCATTATTAGATGAAGTGGGAATATCAGAGGGTATACTAGGATATAAGCTTGGAGTGCTGAATGTGGGGTTTGATATATGAGTATCATGGTGAACTTAACCACTTGCAATCGCAGAGTATGAGACCTCTACGATTGTGGGCTTCGGTGTGGCCTTTCTACTATCTAAGTTTTCTAAGAGATAGTAGGGAATGTAGATGTTTCCAGCATGACGATAAAATTTGAAATGAGGGACGTTCTTGATCAGCTTGGTGTGAAATGTTTTGACCCTTGGGAAGTTCTGAGAGATCAGCTCCAAATTAGGAAATTGTGAATAATTAACATCAGCTGATGTAACTCTCATCTCCAGCAGTGTAAGCCTTTAGCCAGGGCATCCATGGGTAGAACCATTTTATCAAATGGTTTTCAGGAGTGTATAGTACTGTAGTATGATCTAACTCCATGTCTTGAAAATTGTTAAATAGATCCTCTGTAGACATTATTACTACTTTGAGTCGTTCATTTTCATGGTTTTATCCATCTTCCTGATAGCACATCTTATGGTTCATTAGAGACTTCCACCACTAATCTTCTGCGAACTCTTGCTGGAGAGGGAATATGATAGTCTACTGATTCCTGATCTGCAGAACTGGAGTCTGTCTCCATTTCTTCATTTCCTGACTTTGAGCTAGACTCATGCATAGTTATTTAAACTGATTCAGTAGTAGATCCTTGCAATTGACTTTCATCATGTGTTCTTTCTGCATTATCCTTCTCAGAACTATCTGATTCACCGATCATTTATAGCTCTTCAGACTTCGAAGTCTCTTTATCTACACCTTCTGTGACGCCCCCAAAATAGGTATACACAACCCATCCTGAGTCGCCAAATACATGGTACATAATCCAAATACAAACTTAATTTATACAACAGTTAAGTGTCGTGCATAATACGACAAAACATAAGATGTGAGTTTTAATACAAATAGTGTCTCCTAAATAATATCCAAACTCAAAATAAGTCCTCATTACAATTATTATCACACTATTCTTATAGAATAGTGAGGACTACTATAGCAACCATCTTGGACCATCACTCCATTCCCTGACTAGTCCCAGCTATATTCTCATTTCCTGAAGAGAACAATGAAAGAAAAGAGTGAGCTCAACTAGCCCAATAAAGAATATTACGACTAAGATAATGCAAAATAAATTATCGTTAGCCTTCAACAGTATAACAACTGATGGAATACAATAGAAAACAAGTTTTAGATCAACAACTGCAGCGAAAATAACAATCTATTAGAAGAGTTAAGTAGAGCATGATATCTACTATCTTCTATGATTTAAAAGTTTATCATCAATTTTATCGCTGAGACTCAGCTTAATAAATAATCCACATTACTGAATTATCCATGCACTATGGGCTAAGGATATTCATTATTATCACATCCACAAATTATCCATGCACTACGGGCCAAAGATATTCGTGTTATCACCAATGTTCATGATCATGTCAAACAACAATTCATCTTTGCACCCTTGGCCGAAGAGAACACATGGTCATGATCATACCAACAACTGTCCACTAATGCACTACGGGCCAATGAGGACTTTTACCACATCATTTTTAACATTACAGGTTATGATTATACCGAATAATCCCTGGTCATAATCATACCAATCAAAACTTCAACTATGCACTACGGGCCAAAGATGACTTTCATCACAATATAAGCATGAGGATGATGACAATGATATAAAAATTTAATTAAACGAGATCAAGGATAAATATTAAATATTTATAATTTAATTTATCCAGAGTTCATGAATGTCCAAATTGTCAACACGATACTGCTTTGTGGAGTAAATTTTAAGAATAATATTCATGTATCAAAAATAATTTGGACAGAAAAGAAATCATTTTTTTCGGGTGAATAGTACCCGAGTGAATAGTACCCCGTGAATAGTACTTCGTGAATAGTATCCCATGAATAGTACTTCATGAATAGTATCATACGTATGAATAGTACCATGCATATGAATAATGTCGTATGTATGAATAGTGTCGTACGTATGAATAGTGCCGTATATATGAATAGTACCCATGAATTGTACTCTGGCATAAAAAACTTAAAATTTAACAAGAATATTCAGAAAAATATTCTAGTGAAACGATACTCGATGAAGCGCAAATTTCAAGGATATTCTACTAATTTCAAGAAGTATAGAAGCAATACTTAATAAAATGATTGTAGAATTCGGAATCTGAAACGAAATAATATTACTTACATACTACAGAGTATGAAGAAAATATTATTTCTTACGAGTACTGAACAAAAATAACATCCCTTACAACTGTTAAATGAAAATAATATTCCTTACGAATATTGAACAAAAATAATATTCCTTACGAAAATTGAACGAAAATACGAATACGAAAAATAATATCTCTTCTGAATATGAAATAAATAATACACCTTACCTCAAAAAGAGAGCAATTCCATCTGGTATAGCGGATATATTCTTGAAGAAAACTTTCCCTATTTTCTAGACATTGTCAATAATACAAATAATAATATAAATAAATTTGTCGTCTCAATTATTGATTTAATAATATAAAATTATTGTGACAATAATAGAATCAATAATATGAGATACTATGGAGCAATTACTGTATCAATAATTGAGTATAACTGAGTGACTTCTCACGTAAGCATCAAATACCGTGTGCTATTATGCAACCACACGTATTATTGTACTTTTATCACCGGATATTTTAACAGTTAACGGTAAAACTTTCGCCGTTATTTTTATGAAAAGATATTTCTATCGTTTTCTAACTCTGACAGTAATTCCATTGTGTGGTCCACCAATGATTGTGTCGTCGTACGAATATTTCCTATTAAAACGAATATTCCCCGACCAATCAAATATTTTGTAAGAACTTACTTACTTTGCAAAATTTATAAATATTACCCATAACTATAACATTATATCAAATCCACACCATAATATTCAAAAATATATTTTGAGAAAAATTTATCTTTATTCGTAAAAGTTGAGGTCTTATAACCTCCCCTTCTTATGAAATTTCGTCTCTGAAATTGGTGTACGTACCTGGTATGTCGAACAGGTGAGGATACCTTGTTCTCATTTCGGATTCTAATTCTTATGTTATATAACCTTTGAGCGTAGAATACGTTCCTTTTTATCCAAGATTTTAACAAGTACCTATTCATACGTTAAATCTTCTGCTATCTCGTCTGGTTCTAATTCAATATTGTGGTTCGGGTCGTCCACATATTTACGTAACATCGACACGTGAAAAATATTATGAACGTGAGACATACTTGGCAGTAAGGCGAGTCTATAGGCCACAATTCCTACTCGATCGGGGATTTTAAATAGAACAATAAATCGAGGGTTGAGATTTTCTCTCTTCGTCGATTCTTGCTTCTAGAATAACGCCTTCTTGCACCTTCTTCTTTATATTCATCAGCTCCGGGTCTGTAGCTTGAGTGGCTTTAGCTTTATCGATTAAAGTCGGTTCTACTCGTATATTCGCTATCTTCACGTAGGTTCTTGGAGTCTTTAACTCTATCTCCATCATTTGTAAGTTATACGAAATGGGACTTTGTGTTAACAATGTTACACTCGTAAACGCATACGATCTTCTACTCAACGCGTCAGCTACCACGTTCGCTTTTCTAGGATGGTATTGAATGATATTATCGTAATCTTTCAACAGCTCGAGCCAATGTCTTTGGCTCATGTTACGTTCGTTTTGGGTGAAAAGAAAAAAAAATATTTGAGGGTTTTGTATCGGGTTCATGGTCAATACAAAATTCGATTTCACGCTCTGGGGTAGGCCAGGAAGTCTTCAGGAAATACGTCAGGAAATTTATTAACAATAGAAATATCATTCAAAACTGTGACTTTCACCCAAGACTTGGATAACACCTCACATTAATACTTATCGACTTACCACCATTATTCACGGCGTCCCCTACGGAAAGTCGGGCTTCGGTGCATCCCAAATAAGGAAGTCACCAGCGAAAGGCTCGGGGCTCTTTACTTTTGGCTTGATATGACAGTGATTGACTTTAGTGGTTTGGTTGCTTGAATTCGCATAACAAGTTGGTTAGGAATATGAAAATTAGCAACCTTACGAAAAAAATTAATTTTGGCATGATGAGTAGTTAACCAGTCGATTCCTAAAATCACCTTAAATGCAAGTATTTTCAAAGAGATGAGATCAACAGGTAATGTGAGGGTGCCGATTTGAATCAAACAAGATTTATAAATAGTGGAGGTAACGAAGGTTTCTCCTAACAGAGTTTCAACAGATAAGTTAAAGTCTAATTTTTCTAGAGTTAAATTTAAACGTTGAGCGCAAGTAGTGAAATAAAAGTGTGGGTAGAACCGATATCGAATAAGGTATAGACTTCGTAAGAGTTTATGATTAATTTACCCGTGATAATTTCTTTTGGGTTCCTCGTCACGAAAATGCTCTCCCTTAAACTACCGATTTTGACTTATTTGGGACAGCCTTTGGTGTCTCCATCCCAGCTGGACTTGACTTCACTACACAACAAAATTGAGCTAGGTGACCTTCTCTTCTGTAATTAAAACACGCTTTGGGTTGCTACGTACAGTTTGGACGGATGTGTCCCTGCTCTCCACATTTGTAGCATACGACCAGTGGTCGTTCTCCTTCCTTTGAAACGGGTGCTGGTGCTGCTGTCGACGTCTTTCCGTAATTGTTGAATCTTCTCTTCTTAAAGTTGTTCTTACTTAGTTCAAATTTTCTATTATCTTGGTCATGGTTACCACTGAAGTGGTTACCATTCTTGGCATGATAATTTTCTCTACGATGGTTATCGTTGTTCCGATGGCCGTTGCTGTGTCGCCCCCAAAATAGGTATACATTACCAATCTTGAGTCGCCAAATATATGGTACAGAATTCAAATACAAATCTAATTAATACAACTGTCGTGTAAAATACGACAAAACATAGCTGAGTTTTTACACGAATATTATCCCATAGACAATATCCAAACTCAAATTCAATCCTCATTACATTTATTATCACACTAACTAGTGAGGACTACTAAAACAACCATCTCGAACTGTCACTCCATTTTTCAACTAGTCCTGGCTACGTTCTCATTTCCTGAAGAGAACAATGAAAGAAAAAGGGTGAGCTCAACTAGCCCAGTAAGAAATATTATGACTAAGATAATGCATGATAAATTATCGTTAGCCTTCAATAGTGTTAAACTTATAAAATATAACAAACATCAACTTTAACTGCAGCGGAACAAGCAATTCATTAGAAGAGTCAAGTAGAGCATGATATCTACTATCTTCTATTATTTAAAAAGTTTATCATCAATTTTATCGCTGAGACTCAGCTTAATAAATAATTCACATCATCGAATCATCCCTGCACTACGGGCCAAGGATATTCATTAGTATCACGTCCACGAATTATCCATGCACTACGGGCCAAGGATATTCGTGTAATCATCAATGGTCATGATCATGCCAACAACTGTCCATCAATGCACTACGGGACAATGAGGACTTTTACCACATCATTTGTAACATTACGGGTTATGATTATATCGAATGATCCCTGGTCATAATCGTACCGATCAACAGTCCATATATGCACTACGGGCCAAAGATGACTTTCAAAACAATATAAGCATGAGGATGATGACAATTATATAAGAATTCAATTAAATGAAAGCAAATGATAAATTTTTAAAGATTTATAATTTAATTTATCAAGAATTCAATAATGTCCAAATTGTCAACATGATACTGCTTTGTGGAGTAAAATTAAAGAATAATATTATATCAAAAATGAGTTGGACCGAAAAGAAATCAATTTTTATCATGAATAGTATCTCGGGTGAATAGTAATTTGGGAATAGTACCCCGTGAATAGTACTCCGGCATAAAAAAGTTAAAACTTATCAAGAATGTTTAGAATAATATTTCTATGATAATATACTGTATGAAGCGCAAATTTTAAGGATATTCTACTAATTTCATGGAGTATAAAAGCCAAAACTTAACAAAATGAGTGTAGAATTCTGAATCTGAAACGAAATAATATTACTTACATACTACAGAGTATGGAAGAAAATATTATTTCATACGAATATTGAAAAAAAAAATATTCCTTACCTTAAAAAGAGAGTACTTCTGACTGGTAGGGCGGAGATATTCTTGAAGAAATTTTTTACTGTTTTCTACACTCAAAGCTTTCAAAAACTCGAAAGAAATACGCTCAATATTATAAAAGAAAAATTCTCTGAATCTGGTGTGATTTTCAATTCTAAACTAAGCATCCTATTTATAGGAGAATGGAAGGATACTATTTAGAAAATAAAATCACGAACTGCATAGTGAAATTTTTCGACGAATTCACGGGAGAAGAATTTTTTTTCTTCTGATTTTACTATGCAAACACTATGCATAATAAAATATAATATATTCTGTTTTTCATAAAAAAACAAAACTTATATATATATATATATATATATATATATATATATATATATATATATATATATAACTTAAGTAAAAGCAAAAGTTATTCTTTTACTTTCACTTTTACTTAAGTAAATTACTTTTACTTCAGTTAATGTAATAGTGAATCCTGCGTGATTCAATAATAATTTACTTTTCAGTTTTCTATTTAAGTAACTCAAAGTGTTTAGAGTTACTTAGGCTTAATTCAGTAAAGCCTCAGAGCATCTCTCTTTAGAAAGCTCTTTCGAGGTCCTCTCCCCCTTCTCTCTAGAGTTAGCCGGAGACGAAGCTTCCAGCTTCGATCTTCCTAGTCAGATGAAGAAGAAGTTCTTCCTACTTCCTTCTTCCTCAAACAGTTAGTCTAGGAATTAATGTAATCCTTCCTCAACTGTTTATAAATAAAAGAAAGAGATTACCTTACCGATTCACCGGTCATCTTCTTGATCTTTTCTTTTTTATGTTTAAGTTTTCTTTTAAAAACTTATCCCGTTATTAAATGGTATCAAAGCCACACGCTTGGTTCTTGATTCTGTCAATGGTTTCGATTTAAAATAGTTTGGTTTGTTTTTAAATGTTTATTCAAACATTTAATTTCTTTTGGTCCTGGTTAAACTCGCTTCACTTGTTGTAAACCACCTAAGATCGCCATAAGACCCGTTATGCCGTGGTAAGTCTCTAGTAAGAGAGCAGTTTAGGCTAAGGGTATCATTAGATCTACAGGTATGAGTTTACTCATGCAAGTACGATTCGAGTTAAATAGGAATGACAAACGAAAGAATTTTTGTTTAAACAGTTAACAAAGAAGTCTTCTGTTTAGATCGAGTTGGCGGATAGATCAGGGCCAATCGAGTGATCCTTTGTTTCAGATTTCATCTGATTTGTTTTTAAACAAATTTTTTTTACAAAAATTAAAGAAATTTTGAAGATTTTGACCAATTTTTCAGTGATTACTTTTCCTCTCCTTCTTTATAAACAAAATTTTTCGGGTTGAAAGGGTTATTTCCTGGATAAAAATTTTGGGGTGGAAATGTATGGGGATGGTGACTCATCTGAGAAGATGATCAACATCACCTTCCGGCATCCACAGGAGACGGACCAGTCAACGAAGAAGACGCCAGAGGCATCTTCAGTCACCGACAGGTGATGGCCCCAGCCATCATCTCAGCTTTTGCTTTCCGTAAAGCAAAAGTCTTTTACTTTAGTAAATATAAAAGTGAAAGTAAAAGAATAACTTTTGCTTTTACTTAAGTTAAATGTTTTTACTTTTACCTTAGTAAATATAAATGTAAAACTAAAGTAAAATGTTTCTTACTTTCACTTTTTCTTAAGTAAATTACTTTTACTTCAGTTAATGTAATAGTGAATCCTGCGTGATTCAATAGTAATTTACTTTCCAATTTTCTATTTAAGTAACTTGAAGTGTTTAGAGTTACTTAGGCTTAATTCAGTAAAGCCTCATAGCTTCTCTCTCTAGAAAGCTCTTCCGAGGTCCTCTCTCCCCCTTCTCTCTAGAGTTAGACGGAGACGAAGCTTTCAGCCACCGCTTCCCTCCAAAACGACGTAGTTTTAATAAAAGAATGTTATTTAAGGAGGAATGTTATTTAAGGAGAATGCTCTTGATCCTTACCATATATATATATATATATATATATATATATATATATATATGTATGATTCAGAGTGATTCAGAGGTGCATTCAAACACAATTAGATTACTAAATAAAAACAGTTTTGTTTATTGATAACTAGAACTATATACAAGTGCAGAAAATAAATGACTTACAAGTTTACTAGATTAAGAACATTAGAAGAAGAGGGGTTAAGAAAGGCTAAACAGCGGTAGAGGCTAAAGATTCGACTGAGAAGGAACTCAGCGTCTTTTTAAGTCTGCCTTACCAAATGAATTCAGTTTCCTTTTATAGAACAAGGAACTGAACTGTTACATGATTACTATAACATTGTCTAAGGTAAAAGTACAAGGTAAGAAACATATTACATTTACTAAAGTAAAGTAAAAGTAAAAATAAAAGTAAAAGCTGACTTTAGCTCGAAAATTGCGCAGGAATCAACTTTCGGTGGAAAAGCTGGCATAATCTTTTGACTTTGGAGGCCATGGGGCCCTGACGTATGTGACTGGAATGATTGAGGCTGAACGGGCAGGAATTGTCTGTCGAAGCAAATGCTGGTTGCCGGAGCAGGTGCTGGAACTAGCGATTATTACCACATCCACCATGATTGATTGATGAATGGGGACATTACTGTCTGTTTGATTAATCAGGCGAAGGGATCTTGAGCATCTTGATGACTGATAGTGCCATAGCGGTCACAATCGTCTTCTTCATCGTCTTCATTTTGACTAGAAACATCAACTCTGGATTGTGAAGAAGCATCGTCTGAAGCTTCAACCTCTTCACTTAATTGTTCAAATCTCGTATGAATAGCATCAGCAAAGAGTCTGAGCTGAGCTGTAGAATATTTGTTAATATCAGAAATAATGTTTGACTTAGAAGGGCCAATCGATTTATCCTTTGATTTACCAGAGGACTTTTTACTGGAAGAGTCGATTGCGGGAGAAGGGATGACCAGGATGACTGAGGGGGTAGGAGTAGGAGGAAATTCTTTTTGAACTTGACCAGCTATCGTATCGACACCGAATTTATCCCACCATTTGATGTAAAAACGGTGAGATACATGAGCAATGGGTGATAAAGAGGTCTGAACCGTCCTTATACCAATAGATGAAGGTGGTTCGAATATGGTGACTTCTTGAGGAGACAAAATCTCGTATTGCCATTTAAGGATCCATGGGATTTTATATTTACTGCAGAAAAGAAGGAAAACTGGAACTCCTTCATAAACTGGATTATACTTTGCATGATTGATAAAATGATTAACTTGTGTTTTGAGAAAATCAGGAAGAATCTCATAACACAAACCAAGTATGGACCACCAAAGGGTGAATCACGAATGACTTTTGAATTTGTGGTCGAACTGTAAAAACCACGAATGACTATGATCTTCATTTTGGTGAAGAATGATCTTATTCCAAGCCTCAATATAATCGAAATAGCAATAAGAGCTAGTTTGATTAGATAGAGACCTGAGACCTGAAGGATGATTTCCCCAATTAGAAAAACTGAGGATGTTTTTAATATAAAGCGAATGATAAAGAAGTTTAGACTTATTATCATTAGCATAAATGGGTTTAATGAAAACTGACTCGGTTTCAATAAGAATGTCCTTATAATACGAAAGAGATTTATAAGGAGCCCATGGAAGGAAATGCCATCCAGTAGGAAAATACTGGGCTGCAAGTTTAATTGGGTCATCTTTGGGTTTCATGTGTGACTCAAGGTGAAATAAATGATGATCATAAACGACATGATACTCAGAGGCCGGATGACTAGGTTTGGAGGAGGTTGCCCTCGTTTGATTAGCATATGGGTCAATCGGTTGTGGTTAACTAGCAAGAGCAGATGAATTAGGCTTGGGGATTGTCCCAAGGACCTGAAACCTATTAACTACATCGGGCTTAGTGACTGGATTGACTGGGTGAGGAACCAAGGTTCCCTTTAACTGATTGCTAGGGCCGGGAGATTAACCCTTTCCACGGGAATGAGGATTTCCCCCTACACTCATTTTGTTGTAACTGTACTTGTGTTGATAAATTCTCTGGTTAGAAAATTTGGGATTGAATTGTTACTACCTTTAATATATTCAATATCAAAATCAAAAATATTGAGGAGAGCTTGCCATCTAGCGAAAGAATGCTTAGAGGCGACGTTCTCAACGTCTTTTTCTAGAATGAATTTTGCTGACTAAGAATTTTTGGTTAAGTAAATCACGCCGGAATTTATTAATACATAATACAAGTGACAAAATCTCTTTTTTAATAGTACTGTAATTTAACTGTGTAGGATTCCATGCACCGGAATGAAATCGAACAATTTGTTCGGAGGAAGTAGGAGTTAATTTTTGTTTGAGAAAGCCACCAAATCCAATGTCAGAGGCATCAGTTTTAAATTTTTTGAATGCTGAATCATTTGAGTTGCCAAGGCAAGGCAAAACCTTAACATATTTTTTGACTTGTTAGACTACGAAAGTATGAACGTCAGTCCATAGAGGTGGATTACTTTGTAAGCGCTGAAAAAGAGGCTTACAAATCTTCCTGAGATCTTGGTAAAACTTGCCAATGTAATTAAGCGAGCCCAAAAATCTCTGTAGCTGTGTTTTATCGGTAATCTTATCTAGGAACCGGTCGGCAAATTGAATAGCTCTGTTAATTGGCCGCGTGAGTCCATGATAGAGGATTAGACCGAGGAACCTGACTTTAGTCAGAAACAGACTACACTTGGAAGGTGAAAGAACAAGACCATTGGTTTTAACCGTTTTGAAGAACGAATTCAAATGTTTAATATGCTCTTCAATAGTCTTGGAGAATACAAGGATATCGTCAATATAGACAATAATAAAATGACTGAAAGGATTCAAAATATTATTGAGAATATTCTGAAATTCACTGGGTGCATTTTTTAGTCCAAATAACTGAACATTCCATTCGTAATGACCGAACGGAGTGGTGAATGCTGTTTTGTATCTATCATGGGGATGAATAACAATTTGCCAAAACCCAGATTTTAAATCAAATTTACTGAAAATAGTGGAGGAGCTTAACCTACTAAGGAGATCTTCCTTATTGGGTAAAGGGTACCTAATCCACTCTAAGACTTTGTTTAATGGTTTGTAATTGATAACTAGACGGGGAACACCTCTCTCTTTTTCTGCTTCATTGTTAACATAGAAAGCAGGACAAGACCATGGTGATTTACTATGTCTAATTAAACCCTTACTGAGGAGATAATTGATTTCCTTTTTGTATAACTCCATTTGTTCATGACTCATTTGAATAGGTCTAGCTTTAGTAGGAATTAAGTATTCTTTGAACTCCTTAGCATAAGGTAATCTAACTACATGTTTCTTCCTATGCCAAAAGGCATTGAGAGACTCAGAACATAGATTATCTTGTAAATACCTTTTTAAATTGTCAATCTGTTCTTGAACTCTTTTAATTTTAAGTTGTTCTTCAACTTGTTTATATTTAATTTCTTCTTTAAGAAATCCTAAATGGGTAACTTTACAGTTTAATAGGTTTAAAGACTTAGAGATTGACTCTTCTTGAATAAATTTTAAATCTCTTTCTTTGGGTTTAATAAGAAATTTAAATGTTATTTCTTTTCCTAGATGATTACAGGATAATCCTTTATTACTAGTAGTAAATGGATATAAAAGATAAATAAAAGGAAGACCAAGGATGATCTTATCTGTAAGATTGCGAATTAAAACGAATGAAGTTTTAAAACACATATTATCTTGACAGATATGAACCTTAGGAAACTTATATTTTATTTCTATTTGACTACCATTAGTTGAATTAAGCTTTTCACTAGTCTTTTTATAATACCTAGTAGGGATACGACTTTACTGAATACAGTTCAAATCCGCACTAGTATCAACTAAGGCGTGGAGCTGTATTGAGAAAGTTTTGTCAATAACTAAATTAATAGAGATATACCACTTTTGAATGGTAATATCTTTAATTCTCTTAAGAGAAAGACCTTAAACAAAAAGATCTTCTTCATTTTTTGTACCCGAGGATTCAGGTATATCATGATCTTCATCACTAGAGGAGGAATCATGAATCTGAAGATCAGATTTTTTTATCTTCAATTTCTTTTCTCAAATTAGCAACATCTAATTTTAGACTAGAAATTTCTTTCTTAAGTTTATTAACTTCTTGATTTAATTCTGGGAGTGTGACTTCTCTAATAGGAGATTTAAATCTTTCAAGTGTTTTATTAAGACTAAAAATAGGGTTTTCTTTGGCTTTAAGAACCCTATCATTAATTTTCTTATCTTTCGTTAATAAATCTTTTAACTGTTTTGTGTACTGAATTTTTAAATCTGGATCAGTAATTTTGCTAATTAAGTCAATTAACAAAGAACTTTCTTCATCTTCTTTGATAATCACATTTAATCTTTTGCAACAGTTGTTACTGCAATCATCAGCACAAACTGTAACTTCGTTATCACTGTTTGATTCATCGTTACAAGTGTTGTTGCTCGAAGATTCTGGAATATCAGAAGCTTCTTCGTTACTGACATTATTTTCAATTCTTATTAATTATAACAATTTTTTAGTATCTTCAGTAGAGATGTTCAACTGAGCTAATTTTTGTTTAACTCTACACTCACTTCTAAAGTGCCCTTTCTGCCCACAATTGTGACAGACAATCTTACTTTTATCAAATTTCTTTGATTTATTGGTTTATTTCTTGTGTGTTGACTTAGGTTTCTTATAATAATACTCTTGATTACTATTTTTATTATTCTTATTTTGATTATATTTCCTTTTACGATGTTTATGACTTTTATTCTGAGACTCAATATGCCTTTGCCTGTGCTTTCTTCTAGAGGGAGCAACAGGGGGAAGACCATATTGTTCACAGAAAGTGCATAACTCGTATTTAGCTTTATTTTTATCCTTACTAGTTTGCTTAGCTAATTTAAAGTCAATACACATTTTTAATCCAATTTTTTGAATATAGCTTATAATATCGCCATAAGTTAAATTATCATAATCTATATATCCTAAATCTTTGCTTAATTCTTCTCTGACTTTATGTGCAAACAAAGAAGGTAAACCATTAACAAATTTTTCTTTCCAAAATGGTTTATTACTATCAGTGCGCATCATAACTCGTGAAGTAAATACATCTTTGTACCACCTAAAATCACTTAGAGTGGGACAAGTGAGGTTACTAAGTTGATCATGAATTTTTTCAGTGATATTAGTGGGAGTGCCAATAAAATGTTTAATTATAGTGAATATTAAAGTATTAACTCCATCAGGCGGACCAATCCTAGCATCTTCATCAAAGATGGGATTTCCGTCATCATCACGCTGGTTAGCATGAATAATTGATATTTTAGAGTCTTCTGTGAGATATTTTTCCCACCAAGATCTAAGAATACCAGTGCATCCACTAGCTATTAATTCAACTATGTCCGGTTGAGACAGATGGTTGAATTTATTAATATAGCTATTGGCCACCATTGACATATGATTTAGTTTATTAAGTATTTCTTGTTCACTAAATCCATCTATGTTCCATTCATAAATCTTATTAGATGAAATAGAGAATGTTTATCTAGATTTCTCTCTTCGAACTGTAGATCCGGAGGAGTTGGTCTAGAGTACCAATTTCTAGTTATACTGGCGTTGTTAACTGTTAATTTGTTAAGTTGTTCATTAAGATCTGGAATAGTTTCAGAGGAATCAGAGGAACTATTGCTCTCATTATCAGAGTCTATCTGATCAATAATTGCTATAGTGCCACTTGTACTAGTTTCAGTTTTAAGCTTTTTAGACAACTTATCAATAGATTTAACTAGTTCTCTATCTTCATTAGGTAAACTTAATTTACTTCTATTTTCTGGTAATTTTATTAAAGGTTGTTCAATCTTTGAATCGGGTTTTTTAATAATGTTTTCTTCAAACTTTTCTTCAATCCTATCAAGTTGTTTACCAACAGTTGCTAGATATTGATTACTAAAATTTAATTGCTCAATTATTTTTTTATCATCTTTAATATTATCTGCAATTTTAAAGGGACTAGCAATGACTGAAGTATTTTTTACCGGAATAACTATAGATTCTAAAGGAGGATGACTAGACGTAGTTTTAGATTTATCTTCTTTAATCCATTGAGTTTTTGTAATAACAATACATTTACTTTGATATTGTTCATACCAATCATAAAAAGTAATGTTTAATTTTTCATTTTTAATAAATCTCTTCCATTTGTTAACTATCTTATCTCTTCCCTTTTCAGTAGGGTGATTAGACCTAAATAGATGTCTTTTTTCTTTATTAGATTTTGAGTTAAAATCTTTTACTAAATTATCCCAATCTAGTACAAAATCCTTTTTAATGACTCTTAATTGGTTATGTATGGGGGCATTAAAATCAGATTGAGTTGGAAACTCAGACGATGTCGGGGAAGAAGAGCTTTCTTCTTCAACGGGTTCATTCTGGGTGTAATAGGGATGACTAGCTTGACCTTGGTTAAGAATTCCTTTAAGTTTAATGTCTTTAATAGAAGGATTACTAAGAACTTCAGTGTCTCTTCGAGTATGGATAACTGAAGGTGCTGATGAACTTGAAATATCTTCTATTATGACTGGATTTCTGTTACGTTTAAAACTAATTTTTACAGTTCCATCAGAAAATTGTCTAATATTTTCTATGTTTAATGAAGTGTTAACTACAGGCTGTTGTGGTAATTCATTTGGTAAAGTCCATTGACTAGGTAGAGTAATATCCTTCCAGAGAATTGTTCTTGGAATCTGGACATTAGCATCACTAGTTGAACTTTGAATTAAAACTGTTTGATCTTTGGGACTTTTATTAAGAGCATGAACATTCAAATTTGATTTCATAGTCTTATAATAAATCCTGTAAATCAAAGCAATAGGCTGAGACCCCTCAATCATTTGAGTAATCTCACCAGCAGTTTTAATATTTAAAGTTAAAGCTTTTAATAAATTTTGATCACTGAGGCTAAGTGTGAAATCAGGAAAGCAATTAAAATGGATAGGACCATTGTACAGACTTGATTCCATAGCTCCAATAATACTGGATAAGTATATATATATATATATATATATATATATATATATATATATATATATATATATATATATATATATATTACAACCACCCGTGATCAGTATTCACCCCCCCATTTCATTTTTCTTCTAACATGTGGGCCCTACCCCACATGTCACTTTCACACACATCACACACACATATATATATATATATATATATATATATATATATATATATATATATATATATATATATATATTGAATAGTTTTCTACCGATTATTTTGAATAATGAGTAAATGGGGGTCCATATAATAAGCAAAATTTATAACATATACTTCATAAAAATTTCCCCAATATTTTTAACAATATTTATTCATCATTATTATAATTCACAATATTAACAACTAGATCGTTCCCAGGAAAGAGGAGGCTTTCCAATAAGGATTTCTCTCTATTGGCGCGTAATTACGTGACCAAACCCCTTTTCTCGACAGAACTTTCTAGACATTGTTAATTATGCAAATAATAATATGAATAACTTGCCATCTCAATTATTGATTTAATAATATAAAATATTGACAATAATTGAATCAAATAACGTGAGATACTATGCAGCAATTACTGTAGCAATAATTGAGTATAACTAAGTGACTTCTCACGTAAGCATTAATAATCAATACCGTGTGCTACTATGCAACCATGCGTATTACTGTACTTTTATCATTGGATATTTCAATAGTTAACGGTAAAACTTTCGCCGTTATTTTTATAAAAAGATATTTATGTCGTTTTCTAACTTCGACAGTAATTCCGTTGTGGGGTCCACCAATGATTGTGCCATCGTACGAATATTTCCTGTTAAAACGAATATTACCCGACCAATCGAATATTTTATAACCACTTGCTTATTTTGCAAAATTTATAAATATTACTCACAACTATAACATTATATTAAATCCACACCATAATATTCAAAAATATATTTAGAGAAAAAATTAATATTTATTTATGAAAGTTGAGGTCTTACAGTTGCCACCGGTATGATTATTATCGTGTTGTTGGTCGTTGTCTTTTGGTTGGGCTGACTCATAATCGCATTCTAATAACTGAGTCATATTCACAACATCTGAATATAAACAAAGTTTGTGAGAAATGAGGTATTGACGTATTTCGGGTTTCAAACCTCGCAGAAACATTCGCATCATACGCTCCTCATTATCTACCAAATGGGATGCAAACCGGGATAACTCCGCAAACTTAGTCTCGCATTGCGATACGGTCATATTATTTTGTTCCAGCTTGATGAATTTCACCTCCTTCATGTGATGAATACTCTCAGGAAAGTACTTGTCATTGAATAATTCTTGGAACTTCTCCCAAGACATCTTCAATGCATAAAGATGAGTACGTTTCACATATTCCCACCAGTAGTCTGCCTCTTCTCGTAACATAAAGGTGGCGAAGGGAACCGTTTTCTCCTCTGAGCATTCCAAGACATCAAATATCTTGGTGATCTGCTTAATCCACGTCTCTGCCTTAAGTGGTTCTGGCTTTCCCAAAAACTCTGGCGGTCTCAGCTCCTTGAATTGCTTAGCAGTGACCAGCCATGAGTTGCCATTGACTCCACCTGCATTATGAACATGAGTCTCTCTCGTTTAGTGTTGCATGAATTCTAAAAAACTCCTAAACGTAGCATCGTTCGTTATTTGGTCGGTGTTGTTATTTACACGAGGATTATTGCATTCCTGATGCACATTATCTTGGTTATTGATCATCAGTGACTCAACGGTCTCATGTGCTTCATTGCTTATCTAAACATTTTTAGATGCCATTTTTAAATACTGCCACAAAACAAGGGTTAATTGACATGCCACATATTATCCCTATATTCTGACCGACCAATTAAATAACAAATAAGTTTAAATAGGTCATACTAGTGAAGGATTTACCCGTCTCTCCCCTCCTAGTCCTAGTCTCACATCTCAGTCAGGGACCATATTCCTAAGCTTTGATACCAACTGTGACGCCCCCAAAATAGGTATACACAACCCATTCTGAGTCGCCAAATACATGATACATAATCCAAATACAAACTTAATTTATACAACTGTTAAGTGTCGTGCAGAATACGACAAAATATAAGCTGTGAGTTTTAATACAAATATTGTCTCCTAAATAATATCCAAACTCAAAATAAGTCCTCATTATAATTATTATTGTTAGAGTTTATGCCCTAGAGGCCAATTATTTGATATAATTGCTTAATATTTTGATATTATATTTGATTGAATAAATAAATGATTTTATTATGGTTTTATTTACTACGTAATATAATTGTTAACATAATAAAATTCCTTAGAATAGTGATACAAATTATATAGTTTCAAGTATGTGACTTGAACATGAGATTATATAATTACAATTAGTATCATTGTTCTTAAATGTCCCTAGTCGAGTATCATTGTTGATGGGACAACAATGATGCATTGAGACTAGTATGTTAATTGACTGATGACCAAATCTCATTGGTCATAAATAAATGAGATATTAAGTCAATGCATAGGTATATGTTAGAGAACGATGTACTGGACAGACCCACCATGAGAATTCTATATGGAGCATTGTGCGAAGTGTCATTAGCAATTCTCATAGTGACAATGATGTAATGGTTCTCCGACCTGAAATCACTATATTACTACACGAGAATTTATGTACTTTGATATCATCAAATGTCACCTTTAATAGGGTGGACTAAAAAGGTGATTATTGGGTACATCATGAATCGTGTGAGGAATATGAGTGATCTAGATGGAATTTAATTATCCTATATATTAGGGGTGATATCCATAGGCCTCTTGATTGAGTAGGACTATGAAATGCATGGTCATGCTCAAATAATGATTTATTTCATATAGTCCACTCATTGATCAAGAAAAACTCAGATTAAATTATGAAGAGAATGACACATTCCATGACTCGAGTTTAATCTTGGATATTAAGGTTAAAAGGATTAAATTACATTGAAATATTGGTCACGAAAAGGTTGCATCGAATCATCGATCTTATTATTACTTGGGTAGAAGTGATGCATTACTAGATGCCGCTCACCGTTTATAACTTTATAATATGATTTTACGGTTATTGCCAACGTAATAATAACCTATAGGGTCACACACAAAGAACGTAATTAAAAAGAAATTAATTTAAATTGTAAAGATTTAAATATGTCAATATGATTGATATAATTTTAAATTACGAATTTAAATTAATAGGATAATTTATATATAGGTATATTAATTAAGTAAGACTTAATTAAGATATATATAAATTCGGATTTTAATAACATTAGGTTTTGATTAATTCCTCCTAACTGCTATATATATGATGTATATCAGTCACTTTAGGTTTTATGTCAAAACAAAAAAAAACCCTAGCCGCTCTTAGAGAGAGACTAGAGAAAAACAGTTTAAAAATCCTCATCCTTGGTGGCTAGTACCGCGTTTCCTTCTTCTGCAGATCGTAGGACGATTCGTGTGGAGCGTTCGTGTGGATACCGTAGAGACGCAGTCTGTTTGAATTGCGTTGGAGATTCGACCGCATTTATTCTAGTTTTTACAATCGGTATAATTTCTTACCGCTGAATTAATTATTTTTCGCATGGATCCTGTTTTAGGGTTTCGAAATTGCTTTAAATTTTAATTTCCACTGTGCGTTTCTGTATCGAAACCCCAACAATTATAACACTATTCTTATAGAATAGTGAGGACTACTATAGCAACCATCTTGGACCATCAGTCCATTCCCTGACTAGTCCCAGCTATATTCTCATTTCCTGAAGAGAATAATGAAAGAAAAAGGTGAGCTCAACTAGCCCAATAAAGAATATTATGAGTAAGATAATGCAGAATAAATTATCGTTAGCCTTCAACAGTATAACAACTGATGGAATACAATAGACAACAAGTTTTAGATCAACAACTGCAGCGAAAATAACAATCTATTAGAAGAGTCAAGTAGAGCATGATATCTAATATCTTCTATGATTTAAAAGTTTATCATCAATTTTATTGCTGAGACTCAGCTCAATAAATAATCCACATCACTGAATTATCCATGCACTACGGGCTAAGGAAATTCATTATTATCACATCCACAAATTATCCATGCACTACGGACCAAAGATATTCGTGTTATCACCAATATTCATGATCACGCCAAACAACAATTCATATTTGCACCCTTGGCCGAAGAAAACGCATGGTCATGGTCATACCAACAACTATCTATTAATGCACTACGGGCCAATGAGGACTTTTACCACATCATTTTTAACATTACAGGTCATGATTATACCGAATAATCCCTGGTCATAATCATACTAATCAACAGTTCATCTATGCACTACGGGCCCAAGATGACTTTCATCACAATATAAGCATGAGAATGATGATAATGATATAAAAATTCAATTAAACGAGATCAATGATAAATATTAAAGATTTATAATTCAATTTATCCAGAGTTCAAGAATGTCCAAATTGTCAACACGATACTACTTTATGGAGTAAAATTTAATAATAATATTAATGTATCAAAAATAATTTGGACAGAAAAGAAATCAATTTTTTCGGGTAAATAGTACCCGAGTGAATAGTATCCCGTGAATAGTACTTCGTGAATAGTATCGTGTGAATAGTAATTTATGAATAGTGTCATACGTATGCATAGTACCATACATATGAATAATGTTGTATGTATGAATAGAAGCAATACTTAACAAAATGAGTGTAGAATTCAGAATCTGAAACGAAATAATATTACTTACATACTACAGAGTATGTAAGAAAATATTATTTCTTATGAGTACTGAACAAATATAACATCCCTTACAACTGTTGAACGAAAATAATATTCCTTACGAATATTGAACGAAGATAATATTCCTTACGAATATTGAACGAAAATAATATTTCTTACGAATATTGAACGAAAATAATATTCATACGAATACGAAAAATAATATCTCTTCTAAATATGAAATAAATAATACCCCTTACCTCAAAAAGAGAGCAATTCCGTCTGGTATAGCGAATATATTCTTGAAGAAAACTTTCACTATTTTCTACACTCAAAGCTTCCTTAAACTTTAAAGAAATACACTCAATATTATACAAGAAGAATTCTCTTATTCTGGTATGATTTTTATTTCTAAACTAAGCATCCTATTTATAGGAAAATGGAAGGATACTATTTGAAAATAAAAATCACGGACGCACAGAGTTTCTTCATGGGTGCGCAGAAAATTCTACAAAAAATTTTCTGATTTTACAATGCAGTCACTATGCAAATACTATGCAGACACTATGCATAATAAAATATAATATAATCTATTTTTCATAAAAAAACAAAACTTATATATATATATATATATATATATATATATATATATATATATATTCCCTCCATTCCATGCCATCCCATTTCTTTTCTTTCTTCCTGTGATCCCCCCTATTCCATGTGACAGATATATATATATATATATATATATATATATATATATATATATATATATAACAAAATTGAGATAACTTCTACCGACAGTTTTGAAAAATGAATAAGTAGGGGTCCATATAATATGCCAAACTCAAAACAAATACTTCATAAAAATCCACTCTATTTATCTCAATTCACTTAACTTCTCAAAACACATTTTTAATAACATTCATAATTAATATTATAACTTGCAATATTAACAACCAGATCATTCCCAAGAAAGAGTGGGCTTTTCGATAAGGATCTCTCCCTATTGGCGCGCAATTAGGTGACCAAACTCCTTTTATCAACAGAACTTTCTAGACATTATCAATAATACAAATATTAATATAAATAACTTTGTCATCTCAATTATTGATTTAATAATATAAAATTATTGTGACAATAATAGAATCAATAATGTGAGATACTATGTAACAATTACTGTAGCAATAATTGAGTATAACTGAGTGACTTCTCACGTAAGCATCAAATACCGTGTGCTACTATGCAACCACGCGTATTACTGCACTTTTATCACCGTGTATTTCAATAGTTAACGGTAAAACTTTCCACATTATTTTTATAAAAAGATATTTCTATCGTTTTCTAACTCCGACAGTAATTTCGTTGTGGGGTCCACCAATGATTGTGTCATCGTAAAAATATTCTTTGTTAAAATGAATATTCCCCGACCAATCAAATATTTTATAACAACTTGCTTACTTTGCAAAATTTATAAATATTACCCACAACTATAACATTATATCAAATCTACACCATAATATTCAAAAATATATTTTGAAAAAAATTTATCTTTATTTATAAAAGTTGGGGTCGTACACCTTCATCTTCTTCTTCTGAGTTGGATTCATTTGCAGTTGTAGTCTTCTCACTTCCACTCCTGGAATTTTCAAAAAACATACTCTTTTTGCCCTTGATGTCTTCTCTCATAGACTTAAGTTCATCATCTTCATCATTATCACTGAGAATAATTATTTTTGATGAAGTGTCTCCTTTATTTTTTAGGTTTGTTCTTTGAAGTATCCAGTTACTCTTTCTTCTCCTTGGGGGTGTAACAGTAGGTGCTTTTTCCTTTTCTGATCCAGATCTCTTTCTGCCAATAGATGTACTCCTTGGTGGGACCTCTGATGACTTCTTCATAACCTTAGCTCTCTTCTTGGTTGGCATTGCAGGGGTGGCCACTGGAGATGCAGAATCATCAGATTGAGATGACTCACTTTTCATTACACTTGCCTTTCTCTTTTTTTCGGTACCCTTGCTGCTACTGCCAGATGTCTTTAGTCTTTTATTCTCCATGGGATTTTTCTTCCAATTGTCAAACAGCTTTGGAGACATCACTTTTTGAGCATTAAGGGGTTCTCCCTCATCATCCCTTCTCTTGCTCTTCAGTTTCTTCTTCAGGATAATGCTTAAGAGTCTTCCATGAAAAACCTTTGTGAGGGGTTTATCTGTAGACTTCTTCTTCTCAACCTTTTCTAGCTATTTGGACAACCAATCAATCAGTAAGGCTCCGAAATTCATTTGCTATTTCATGACTATTGCAGTCATGACTCTCAGTTGCAGATCACTAATAGTATCGTGTGCAGTGTCTTTGCATAAGATACATTTTTCGGTTATCTTAGCCAGGAATTCAAATTCTTCAGGAAACTCCTTCTTCTTCATGTATTTCATATTTAAATTTCTTTTGTAGCGCATTAATTTCTTTCCTTCTTCAATATTAGCTTCCTCGAGATTTATCAGACCTTGGTCAGGAATCCCTAGACATTGGTTGATGTTTGATGCTCTTATCTTCAAACTTACTCTTTTGATTTTTGTAGATAGAAGCCCAAAATCTATCGTTACATTTGAATAAAATTCCTTCACCAAGTCAGCATGAACTGGGGTGTTGGCTTCTAAGCGTTAAGAAAACCCAACGTTCTTTACAAGCTCAAGAATGTCTTTGAACTTCTTTTCTGATTTTTTGAATTTTTTAGAGCCGAGTTGAATTCCAGTGATAACACACTAATTTTCCGTTTTAAGGGTTCGAAGTGTATGGGTATTTGATTTCAGGGATTTTGCAGGAGATGCTTGAAGGCTATTTGGGTATAGCTCAAGGTTTGATGGATTTTGGCTTTGAATAGTATTTAGGGTACAACACAAAGAGAGAGAGAGAGAGGAAGTCGATAAACTTTGATAACTATTTGGAAGTTTTTGAATTTGTCTTTATGACAGTACCCTCTGACTCTATAGAAGCTGTGACATGTCAGAAAGCCATTGGTTGCACGATGGCCAAAAAGAAACTGTAACTCCCCATAAACTAATCAGTTTTTTAATTTTTATTTTCCTTTTAAGAATATGAGCATCACTACCTTTGGTTGACCATTGACTTCTTCAGTACGTAGAGTAGCTTGATGAGATAGCTATAGACTCTATGATTTTCTTTGTTAACTCAACAATGCTTCAGTAAATGATTCGTTATTAATCTCCAACTGAGAGTTGCATGGTTCATCTATAATTTGACCTCTTCTGAGAAATTTTCTATATATATACTCCACATGAGTTCTTGCGATGCATTCTATTTTAGCTCTTCTTCTGGGTTAAGGAAGCTCAGAAAGGGCTGGTCTCTTAGTATAAGACTTAAGGCTAGGTTTGTCTCTGAGGCACTTATCAGAAGAGAGACTGTATAGTCTTAGTGGTAAGAATGTCATCACAATTGGCCTTTTGTCAGAGTTCATTTACCAACACTGAATATAGAGACAATGGAGTGCTTTTAGGTCTTTAATGTGTATGGTTAGGAGAGTATGTTGGTAAAGTGTTTGTATAGGCTGCAATTGTAGATTCAACATACTCTATGAGCAGGATATTGATCGTGAGGACTCTACGCTTGAGATAGTGAGGCTATCTTGATTATCAATTGTAAAGTTTAGGGACTCTACGACCGGGGATGAAAATTAATTTGGTTTATCATCCATAGAGTTTTGGGACTCTGTCACTAGGAAAGAGCTGATGGTCAGCTTCTAAGTATACTGGAGTACTTTGTTGATTCATACGAACTCTGATAGATGTGTACTAATGCTCTGTGGACTGATTATCAGAGCTATGAGGGAGGATGGACTGTCTCCTGAGTTCTTCTCTAAAGTTGGTAATGAATTCCACTTCTTCTCCTTCATCTTATAAGTTTCATGTCTACTCTTTCCTGGGTATCAGGGACGGCTGCCTTCATAATTTAAGAGATTCGTAAGATTCAGCTTCAATGTGTTCTTTCCTCAATTTGAGCACTGCTAGGCTTAGCAGATCATTGCTCCACGATCTGTTGACTAGACATTACGAATGTAGGTTCTTATCATCCAGACTTTTAGCATCTGCTATACTCATAGAGTTTCCACTATACAACTTATTCTTCACCATCATTGTCAGATGGTCATGAATATGATCTTTCTTCTTAATCCCCGTGAGTATGGATGTTAGGATCCCATGATATGCTCATCAGACTTCTTCGACTTTGGAGACACACTATCTTCAGGAGTGAACTTTGACCTTGAATGTTCCTTGAATGGAAACATAGCTGAGGGATTTTGATGTTACAGCTTGGTAGGAGCTTGGTAACTAAGCTTCAGCCTTTCTTAGTCATGGTCAAATAACATCAGGCACCTCCAGGTCAAATGATTTTCTATTTCGGTACCCATTTTGATTTGGGTCCTGCTAGGTTAATTTTATCAAAAGCCCTAGTCATTCAGACCTTTTGAATTTCCACAATGTATGGAAATATAACATTAACAATCATGAAGCATGTGTACATGTAAATGATAACAATTATAAAACATGATTGGGAGTATGTGTATGAATTAAGAAATCTTGATATGTTAAACCTTTTCTTTGGTTGAATTACCCCTTTTTTACTATGTTTATAGATTTTAAACTTTCATAGAGTGAGGATCAATCTTGACAGTTTGCATCTAGTTAGTTCGTGGAGTTGATCAGTCTTCAGGAACCTTCGAGATACAACTGTGGTGTTGATCACACTCTATGTTTTATCAAAAGCACAAAACATTTAACTGTACTAATTCCTTTCTCTTGAAGAGAGTGATCTTTTGATAAGGCACTGTTATAACACATAAGGTGATGCAATATGATGTATGTATAATGATGAGTATACATATATTGCCACTATCAGTTTCTTGACAATTAGTTGCCCTGTTTATTTGCACAATGATATGAGGCATTGTTGTGCACAACTTTGTATTTGTCAATACTGACAACAATTATCGCTCAAGGTGGCTTTAGATCAATCAAATAAAATCTTTGAATTATGATCAGATGAAAACTTTGAAGCTCTTAAACTTCAAGGTACTGATTCATGGATCTTGTTGATAGTACAATTGAAGAATTTCTCTAATTCCTTCATTAGAGATGCAGATCACTGATTGACTCTGATTTGACTTTAGATTGATCTGAGGGTTATATTTCTTTCGCTCATGGATCAAATGGAATTGTAACAGGTGGATACATATATTTACCGACACAAACAATTTTTAACTTGTGAGCTCATCTTTACTCATAAGTGACTTACATGTAAGACTGAGCTTAAAGCTTATTAGTGTCATGGATTAAACACAAAGCGTTAGCTTTTGAATACAATGTGAGAACCTGCTCTGATACCAATTGTTAGTTCTCGGGGCCACACAATAGATCTAGAAAGGGGGGGGGGTTGAATAGATCCTTTAAAACTTTTTTTTCTCCTTATTCTAGTTTTGTGATAACCAGATAATGAATAGAAGAATCAATTCATGCACAGCGGGATAGGTTAAGATCCCCTTCAAGAATATAACTTTAAATTCAGTTCTAATGATAGATTAGTTGCACACACATATATAGCAGTTATAATACTTAATGCAAATGACATAAAGTAAATGACACCAAAGGTTTTAAGTGGTTCAGAGACTAAATGCTCCTAGTCCACTCTTCTGCTTCAACAAGCAGGGATTCAACTAAGGATTTGAACAACTTTGAATCACTAAGATTGATTTAAGACCAGCAGCCTTGGAACACTAGTTCACTAAGAACTCTTCAAGACCAGCAGCCTTGGAAATTGTAGACTAAGCCCGTCAGACTTAGAATCTCTTGTACCCTCTCGTACTCAGCAAGCCCAACAGACTTGACTTTGGTTTAGTCACTAAGACAAGGACCCCGCAGGCCCTGGTTGCTTGGTTATTTTGTTGTTGTTTGTTGTTTGTTGTTTGTTGTTTGTTTTTGTTGAGTTTCTAAGATGACATTCAGCTTGTTCATCTTCTGGTACTTACCAGCTTCTTGCGATCATTGGGCATTCAGCATTAGTGTTTGATCACATCTAATAAACTGCTAAGATGTACGTTCAGCTTGACATCTTATTGGTACTTAACAGTCTGACTCATCCTTTGGTGTTGTTGTTCTTTGCTGTTAATGTTTGTCTTCATTTGATATTCAGCATTGTGCACCATCACCGTTGAGGTACTGCTAAGTCTTTGCATATCAGCTTGACTTCTTTGGGTACTTAGTAGTCCTTGAACACTGGTTGTCTTGTGCACAGATTCGGTTATGTATCTTCTTCTCTTCAGCTCAGTGTGTTCATAGTGAGACGTAGAGTGGCTCAAGTATTCTTCTTTCTGATCAGCCACACAAGTTGTTGTCTCTTTGGCCTTCCAGCTCTCAGTACAGATGCCTCTTTGTTTACATACTCCTTTGTATAGAGTGAAGCTTTATCATTGTAGAACTCACATTAGTTGTGCTTCACTCTTTTATGGTGGTCTCACTCTCATGGAGACCTTTTCTCTGTTATGCTCTATATAACTTACATCTCCTCAAGTTAACAACACCTTCTTCTTTGAAGCTTCGGCTCTTTATAGAATTATTTATCATCTTCTCGTTAGAACATAGCCGTTAGGAGTCTTTTGTTGAAGAACTATCTTTGGAGCATTTAATGCTTTAGATATTCTGAAATCTGTGATGTAGACATACTGGGTTAATGTGACAACTCCTTTTTGACTAACCTAACACTTCAGTCTACTTTATCACCTAACACTTCTGAAACGTCACTCTTAGCAGACTAGTAGGTAGTCACATTTCTCTTTTGTTTCCTCTATTTACATCAAGGATGATTGGGGAGTATATCGGGATCCTCAATTCACAACGTTCGAATGTTAGTCTTCTTTGTTTAGACATTCTCACTCATCAGACAAATTCCCTCTACGATTCTGATGTTGACCTTTATGAGCTTTACGATTACTTGGTCGTAGCTTGTCTGTGGAAATCGTAGGGTGATTTGATCTTGACATCTCTTATGATTCTGAGAGTGTTCAACGTTGTACCATCATTTACTTAGCTCTTGAAGTTTGCTCTATGATCATGCTTAGTTTGTCTTGCTTTAGGAACTAGTGAGTTGATTGACTGCTTTGACACTTTGGTTTGCATATCCCCTTGATTTGTCAAGCTCAGCTTCCTTGACTTTCAACCTTGTGATCTCTTGATCATACTTAATGGTGAAGCTGAGTATTGACATCCTCTTAATCTATCTTCTGTTGGTGCTTCATTAAACTCTACTGCTAATTTGTAGACTCTACAATTATTTTAGCCTACCCTACGATCGTTGTCTTCTGATGAGAGTTGAGTTCTTGGGTTGTGCTAATCAGTTGCAATTAAGCATATGTTCGAAAGAACTGAGTAACTGCACAAGTTTTCTTTCTCGATCCTAGAGTTTAGACGTTGAGTGTTCTTGAGCTTTTTCTTTGAATCTCTGTCTGATTTGCTTGTGAAGGAGCTTTTAAAATGCTTCCGTTGAAGGCATCCGTTGTAGCATTTAATGCTTCAGACATTTCTAAGCACTGATGTTGACTTTTCGAAAATCTGTTGTTCTGCCGTCTGGCCCACTAACACAGCAGACTGCTATCTCGCCTAACACCTGAAAAGGTATTTTTAACAGGCATGTAGTCCTTTCCTTAACTTCTTCTATACGCTTCTTCGATACATACTAAGGATGAGTGTTGGATCATTGGGATTCCCGAAATGTCAACATCTATAAGCGATTCTTCATTTGATATACTCCATCCTTCAGCAAATGGACGAGGCTCGGTGCTTCTGATGTTGACTGGAGAGACACCATGATCGTTGTGTCTTGACATGTTCATGCTTGATTTAGCCTTGATCAAAGAGAACACTACGATTTCTCTTAGGCTCTGATAGACTACGATCTTTACTTGCTTGTTTTGTAGACTCCACGATTCTGAGAGCTGACTGCGATTTTTGAATTGGCTCAGTAGGCGCTCGGACCATCTCTACGATTCTGAGTGTCGCTTCCAAGACAGACTTCGATTCTGAAGCAACTTTCTCGATACTCCACAATTCTGCCTTGGCTTCTGCAATCTCTTGACTGTCTTGACATACTACGATTCTGTTGAGGCCTATCTATTACACTTCAAAATAGGTCAACCTAACAAGTTTGATCTTTCTATTCATAGTCCTTGTACATCATGATCTTTTGAAGGACTTTTACAAAACTATTCATTCATATTGGATCAACCTAACATATTTGATCACTTCAGTTTAAGTCCTTGTCCATATTGTCTATCATCTATTAAGGACTTTAAAACTTTTATCAATGCAGACATATTTCCATTTTCATTCATTAACTTCATCATCTTCATCATCAAATTGTATGAATAAAGGAATAATCATTCTTATGCATATTCCTAACACTTCTTGATGCATTTCATAGGTATTGTAGTTGACACATTTTGACCAAATTTTTAGAAAAGATTGGCTCAGTAAAATTTAATACTTATTATAAAGAGTTTTCAGATTGCATTTGGAATTCGGAGACTGTGAAAAAGTTTGAATCCACTTGGGTGGAGCTGGTATATAAAAGTGGGTTGAATGCTAATAAATGGCTATAATCAATGTATGATATCCAGCATGTCAAGTAGCTAACGAGCAGATAGTTCTCATTCATTTTTAAAAAAAAATTATCTCTAAAAGAAATTCTTTAGTGAATTTTATAATTCAATTTGGCCGGGCCCTTCAACATCAACGACATGTAGAGTTGGTTTTGGATAACAAAGATTTGATTGAGATGAAGAAAATGAAAATTAGCCATGACATCTTATTTCAAATGATTGACATTTATACACACTTTATATATTATAAATTTGAAGATGAGTTGTGTGAGATAGGTTTGAACTTATGAGGGAGGATGTCAACTACCATGTATATAAGATTTACCAAAAAAATGTCAACAAGTTTAAAGTAAGAGAAATTCATTTTGACAAATCTTTGGATTATGCAACATGCACTTGTAAAAAGTTTGAGATATGGAAATCCTATGTCGGCATGTGATAGCTTACTTGAATAAGTATCATGATCTTGACAAATTGCCTACAAAATACATTTTGAAGAGGTGGACAAAAATAACAAAATCAAGTGGTGTAATTGATGATAATGGTGTGGTGATAAAAGATGAAATGTCATACTTACTCTTGTAGAGTCAATTGATTCAACATTCTTTAAATTTGATTAATATGGCTCTCACAAATGAAGAAGCCACAAATATTTTAAAAGAATGTTTAGGTAATGTGGATAAAAAGATCATTCAAATTATTAGGAAGAATGGTTTTGAAAGAAACAATGAAATGAAGTATGGTGGAATGAGTGTATCCAAGTCAGTTAACATGACTTGTACTTATGAACATAGTTACATTGAGCTGAACCAAGTGCGAGAAAAAGGGTGTGGCAAAAGGTTGAAAGGTGGCAAAGAAAGGGCTTTGGAGAAAATAAAAAATCCCAAGGGTAGACGTGTAAGGTTTTGTGAAGATCAAAGACGCAATCAAATTGCAAAATTAGCTGAAGCAAGGTAAAATCAGATTTTAAAATTTTTCACAAACCAATTACCCGGATCATTTTTTATGCATATTATTAATTAAAACGAAGAACAAGAAGTTATGAAATCATACCCTTGTAGATACGAGTTTCCACAAGTACGAGTTCAACTCCTACTTCTCCGCGATCTCTTTGAATCTCCTGGTAGATTCCTTCCTTTGATCAATGTTAGTCACCCAAGTGTATGACCTCTACAGGTGATCCACCAAGGAAGAAGAGTTTCAAGAAGAATGATGTATTGACTCAAACCCTAGTTTTTTATCTCTGTAAAAAAAGGGGGCGTACTCTCTAACAATTTGAATCACGTATATTTGATATCTGATATAAGACTCCTCTTATAAAGATATCATGTAACCCTATTTAATTAAAATAAGGTATTATTTATTTAATTAAACTCATTTAATTAATTGGGCTCCCTAATCTTATTAGGGATAATTAATTAAACTCCTTTAACTAATTTTGCCTCCTAATCCTATTAGGAATAAATGAGAGTACTTATATTAAATTAATTCATAAACTCTTTTAGAAATTAAAAATAATAATTGTAATAATATTAATAAGACTCCTCTTATTAATTTATATTTAATCTTTCCAAATTATTAAATAATAAATATTAAGTTATTTAATTTATTCTATCACCATAGATTAAATTAAATACATTTAACTTATTATTACGATTATGCCATTAATTTCTTAAACAATTATTCTTCCTTTTATGGTGTAACCCTTTAGGTTCTCCATATTAAACCAGTTGTGAATAAATCAATTAAAACAATTCTAATCTCATTTAAATAAATAAATTAAACTATTAATTTATTTAAATAAATTGCATTTATTTAAGTAAATTGCATTTATTCTACAATAAGGATAAGCCTCCTTAACGATTAACGACTTTTCAGATAATATAGATTTCAACATTAATCATAAAAGAACATTTGAGTAAATAGTTACCGTACAATTCAATCATTCCACCATACAATGTCCCAATTAAATATAAGACATGAAATTACTGTCAAGTCTTATTTATTTAATTATATGTATTTCAATTCCTTAATGCACAACTCCGAATAAATACAAATTAGAAACTACTTTCAAATTTTATTTGTGATTTATCGAATCACATAGGACATTTCTCTTCTTTTACTAGAAGTAGCATATTCTATATTGATCATTCATTATCTCCATATATAACTTATTACAACCAAACGTACCTTTTGATATACTTCATGTAGTAAACTGTATTTAGCCCTTGTTTAAATGTAGAACTGGAGTATCAAATGTTGATACTACTCAGGATCCAAGTGTAGATGATGATAGTAATTCACCCACAGGTGCAATTGAGATTGCTGTAACAACACTTATATATCTATATTTTTGTATTAATTTATATTTTTTTACAGAGTAGGCACTAATCATGGGAGTGACTATACTTGGGATGCTTCACAATTTCAAAATTACAGTAATCATGGGAGTGACTTGTATTAATTTGTATTTTTGTTATTATGTAATGGAGACTTCTAATATGGTATCTAACTGAGCTCAATTAAGAAGTGTAACGCGACAAATTTTTTTATTGGTGGCATTTTCTTTTGACATTATCTTTTGACATTATCTTGATTAATTGAGCTCAATTAAAAAGTGTGGTGCATTTTTTTTGATTAAATTTGTAAGAAGCTGAATGCAAAGTTATCCAAATAATCATTGTATCAATAACTTTGTAAGTCTTTATGAGTAATTAAAATGAGCAGTGTTCTCTTTTAGTTCAACAGGCAGTAAACTGGTTCTAAACACTTTGTTTGAGGCATTTTTTAACCTTCTTGTTTATTTATTTTTACGATTATTGATATTTGTACATGACACACTTGGGCATGCAACAGAGTTGTGAAATTACACAAAGAATGAGGGACATAAAATAGTAGACAGGCATTACAGCAGACTGGAGATCATTGCGCACAGTTTTCACTTTTCAATTATTGTTCCTATCCAAGTTCGAAGTACATAAATTTGAGATGTTACAGCAGACATGTTTATACTCTAAATGTACATAAATGTTGCTTCAATTATTTACTAGCTCAAATTTGAGATGGCCATGTCTCTGTTTTGATATTTTAAACAATCATTAATTAATAAATAATCGTTAACGTTCCAGCTTGCATAACTGGGAGGTATATTCATACATAGCTGCACTTTTGAGAGATTCACTCACAGACAATTGATGGTAGAATAAGATGTTAAATAAGGGAAAAACACCTCCATTACATTCAACAATTTCATTACAAAGCAACTATAACTTCATTACAAACAATAAAAACCACAACATGAAAAGAAAAACAAACACCAAATACATCACTATTTTCTTCAATTTTTCATTGTTCAATTTAATCTTCTCAACTTTTATCACCAACTCTTGATTTTTCTGTTGATTTTTCTCTTCTGTAATAGCTTTGTCATTTTTGACATTGACAATAACAATGGTCAACTCGTCAACTTTTTTTTTTTTTTATTTTAAGAATTTCTATTTCAGACTTCAATTCATTATTTTCACTATAATACTGAGCAATTCTTGAGCGTGGTGACATTGCTAGATCAATCCATTCAAATGAGTTACAAGGTATTGTTTTATAATTTGTGCAACCAACAAATCATCTCCCTAGATTTGTTTTGATCCATGAAACCTTCATAGGTGAAGGAACTCCACATTCGGAACTGCGAGATGAGCTCCTATGAATTTGTGTTCATGACTTCGGGGAAAAAAATTAGTGAGGGGTTTACATAAGAGTTAAAAAAACAATGGCTTGTAAATGCATGTAATATTTGGCAAACATACTCCCAAATAGGGTTAACTTCCATCAACAAGAAAAGTCATCATAATACTTTGAGCCAAACTTGCTTCAAGCCAACAGAGGCCAAGCTAAGTTTCCATTGAAGGCAAATAAATGTGCTACATTACTATGATGCGTCAAATAAACCTGTTAGATCAAATAAAGTACCTATTACAAAAATGATTATTTAGATCAAATCTTTAACATATATGGAAACTCAATACCAGGCAGAGCTCTCTAGAATATTGAAGCACAATTTATACTTGAATCCTAGATGTACCAACAAATATACAAGACAACTTGAAAAAAAAATCACCCCTCATGCAATCTGGCCTAATCCTTACAGCAAAAAGACAATAAGGTTTTAAATTTCAAAGAAAAACTAAGATATTAAAATAGCCATAAGATAACCACAACACTTGTATTTCGTCTTCAAAAATACTTAAATTTGGCCGTGAAATTCTACTATTGTACTTAGATATGTAAAACCCACTTGAAAAATCATTGAAGACACTAATTTAAAAAAAAATAACAAAACAAAAACAAAATTGTAACATGGTTTTCGTGTTGCAGAAGAACGGAGGAATTCGTGTTCAAATAATTTATTAAGATAAACGAAAAATTCAAAATCATCTATATTTTGTTGGATAGATAAATCTTACTCAATCCCTTACTGCCAAATCAACCATGTATACTATTCCCAATTCTTAATTGTGAACTAAAAAAATTTAAATAATAAGCAGAAAAGCAACAAAACGAATAGCAAACTTGATGCTCCTTATTATATTCCGTACGCGACTTCTCAAACAAATACAATAAGAGGCGACTCCCCTTCTTCCCTTTTTTATATCAGATGAATAATGGTTTGAATACACTATAGGATTTGTGTTTTAATTATTTATTATTAATATATATTATTAATTCTTCTAGTTTTAATAAGATTTATTACTCACATATAAATTAATCCGATTAATTTTAAGACTCAAATTAATGTAATCCTTTACTTATTATAGTCCACATAAATTAAATACAATTTGAACCAAACATAACAAAAACCTAATTAAAATATTTAAAATATATATTTGACTGTTATTTATTTATTTATTTTATTTTTTCTTTATTATTTTATTTTTTTGAGTATTACATTATTGTATCGTTTTATTCTATCGTTAGTAAAGAAAATAAATAAGACTTTTTTATGAATAAAAAATGAGAGTAATTTGATAACTTTTTTGAATCTTAGACATAAAATTACTTTTACAATAGCCATATAATTTTCATCATTAATACTTTAGTTGGACATAAAATTACTTTTACAATAGCCCGATAGTTTTCATCATTAATACTTTAGTTGGACTTGGACCAACATTTAAATAGAAATTTTGAGTTCAATTTCATGTCGAAAATAGAAATCCAGCCATCGATTTTTCAATTTTATTATACTTTTCCCCTACCCCACAAGAAATAATGAAGTGAAGAAAAAACAGAAAAGGCATGCATTGATTCCAAAACAGTTTGGGTAACAAACAAAACTCTTTTTAGGAAGCATTTGCATGTAAAACATTCGTGTAAGCATGAATCAGCCCACCTCCAAAACCCTCGCATCAGCCTAAACTCAACATTCTACACGTAATTGCCATGCAAAGTCCCAAATATATTATAAATACCCTTCTCCACAACCCCTTATATCCATCAATTACCTCGAGCTCAAAAAACCATAAACAAATTTCCAATATATATACAATCAAAATGGCAAAGCTCACAATAACCCTAGTTGCTTTCCTTGTAGCCCTTTTCGCTCTGGCCTCGGCCACGACCTACACAACCACCATCACCACCACCATAATCGAGGATGAAATGGGCGGCTCACAGTGCAGTCAGCAGATCCAGCCGCAGCAACAACTCCAACACTGCATGATGTACCTTTCCCCCAGAAGACCGATGAACGCACAGGAGCAGCACCTCAAGGAGTGTTGCCGGCAGATGAGAAGCATAGACAAATCGTGCCGTTGCATGGCCATAAGGGAGATGGTGAACCAGCAGCAGCAGGGACAGAGGCAGACTGAGCAGCAGAGGCAACAGATGGTGCAAGATGCCCAGAGCCTCCCTTCCAAATGCAACATCGAAATGCCCCAACAATGCCAAATTAATCCGTGCCGTTTATTTTTAATTTAATTAGTTAATGAGATATAACTATATATCGATGTGCGTACGTAGGCCAATATTAAAAGTGGCCTTGTCTATCATCGATGAAAATTGTAATAAGGGTTACTCAATATCTAGCTAGTCTCCATAGCATTTTATCTAGGGACTAATGTTAATTGAGTACCTGCTAATTGTGGGCCCATGTGCAAAATTAGGGTTCACATGACTTAATTAAATTAAATGCACAATTAGGGCTCCACGACCTCATTAAATGTGCAAATTAGGGTTCGCATAACCTAACGGAATGAAGATAGAAAAGTCAGAAATAAATGTGTTAGACTCGGGAGAAGCCTTCACGTGTCCCGAGGCAGAAGACTCGTGGATGCGGCTCATTTTGGGAATTGATTGAGAGATTGGATTGGTGGCTAGAAGGACAAGGCAATATGGACATTATTCTAATGACTAAAAGGTATTTCTGGAACTTCCTTGAAAACATGTGCCTAGCATGTGATTACTTAATTCCAGGAAACTCTATAAATACCACTTCCATTCTAGGAAGGGGAGAGGACTCTTTTGGTAGCTGAAGACTTGGATATTCCACCTAAAAGCACTAAAAAGATTTGAACACTCTCTCAACTCGAAGAACTGAAGAAGGCTCTTGGAATTCTAATAACCCTAACACGGTTTCTGGATTCTAGGGGTTCTGCCACGCGTCGTTGGAGTAATCGTCCACCTGTCGTTCTCCCCTCTACAATCAATCAATCAATTCCGTATTCTTCGTGGATTTCTCTCCTCCTCAGCCAACACGAAACCCTGAACAAGCAAGGCGCGATTTCCTTGCCCACATTTATTTGGCGACTCTGCTGGGGAGGTGTAGAATTCGTGAAGGGTATGCCCATAACTCGAAGTGGGAGAACTACAGGAAGAGTTGCTTCACCAACAAATAGCATTACCTCACCGGATCCAGTTCCAAGGCAAGTAGCTCAACAATTCCAAGGAGCAAACCTGGATTTTGACCAACCAATTATTGAAGACGCTTCATAAGGGAGTTCAACATCACCATACATGGCCAATCAACAACAAACCAACGCAGGAAGGCAAGGCGATGATGCAAGCGGAGAGCAGACACATGTTGTGCAACTGGAGATGCTCAAGGCATTGAAGGAAGCACGAGAAGGCCAAGGGATGATGATGGCCATGATGCTGGAAATGCAAAGAAAGCAAGAGGAAATGGGGAATTTCTACCAGCATTTGATGCAGATTCCCACCTTCCAGGCCATGTTCCCAGGCAGTTCGCAGGGGGAACAAGCAGGAGTGGAAGATAACAACAATGACAGCAACGACAAAGAGAACCAGATTGCACCTCCATCGACGGAGAATCAGTCGGTTCCAATCATCAATTTGGAGCCTCAGAATTGTGGCGACGTGCCACAACCCAGGTTGGAAGCAAGCCAACCTCAGATACACATCATCCCAACCGCTCTTCCAACATTTTCACAAGTGCAAATGCCAACCATTCCAAGACATGTCCAGCGAGTGAGCCAGCAGCTCACACAAGTGCCACCTTTGCACGATGCAAGCGTGCATCAACCAATTTCTCTAGCACCGCCGATACAGCAGTATATCACAACACCCCAGAGAGTTCACGCCACGAGCCAGTATGTGACGAAGGATGATATGATCGATGTGATCAATCAACTTCGCAGGCAGACATCCCGACCCTCGGAGTTAGACTTTACTCCGCCTTACCCGGCACATATTCGGAGGCAACCTTACCCGATAGGATATATTGAGCATCCCCCGTAGTTTCCAAAATACAATGGGGAGAAAGGAAATGCAAGGGAACATATTGCTAGGTTTGTAGAGTCGATGTCTCCGTGGCTAGGATATGATGAAGTGAACAACCACAACTTGTTGATGTGGGAATTCAACAAAACTTTAACGGATAGTGCCTTCAGTTGGTACTACAATTTGGAGAAGGGGTCAGTCCATGATTGGGATGACCTAAAATTATAATTTTTTAAGAAATTTTTCTATGTGCAGAAACAGGTAACCATTGTAGAACTCATGCGGTTCAAACAGAAGCTGAATGAGGAACTATCAAATTACGTTGACAGGTTCAGGGCCCAGGCACAGAAGTGTGCAGAGCCGATTGAAGAAAAGAACCTGGTTAGCATTTGCAACAATGGTGCCTTAGATTCCTTCAAGCCCCACCTCATCACCAAGGCTTGTGATTCCTTCGCGACCCTCTCATCTTTTGCGCAAGACTTGGGAGGAATTATGACACTGCCCACTAGCCATGCGACGGTTACATGGAGGGGCAAGAGGACATCAACTGTGGCTTTGGCTGACTCTCAGTCAAAACCACAAGGGGGCAAGAGGGAGAAGCATGAGAAAAATTTTGATCGAAGCAACGGAAAGCCTGGAGACAAATATGCAAGAAAGTCAGTCCCGGAGGCTATCACATGCAGTGAGAAAGCATTTAGGGGCCTGTATGAGCAATGGATTGAACATGGGGTGGTGAAACCCCCAAGGCCTAGATTTACAGTGACGGAAGAGATGAAGAGAAGACCAGACTTCTGTGTATTCCACCAATACGCATGACACTCAACTATGGATTGTTATAGCCTGCGTAGGATATTTCACGAGAAGCTGGCAAATGGGGAGATTGAATTGGGAAAGGAAAGCAGTGTTCATGACAAGCCACTACCGAATCACAAGGGGAAAGAAACGTGCAACACTGTTATCCATAACACAATCCCAGAAGTGGAGATGATGATGGAAGAAGAGGAGGAGTGTGACCCAGGCCTGCAAGTGACGACGTTGATGAATGGGGCCAAGTTTAGAAATTTTTTTGATCAGATAGGACTGGCCAAGGAAGCAAGGATTGAGGCAACCAGGGCAATCATTAAGGCCGCCGAGACACAGGAAACTTGCATGGCCATAAGCAAAGGATTTGTGAAGACGATGGAGGAAGAAGCAAATAAGATATCTTTCTCTAAAGCTGATAGAGAGATAAGATACCCGCACAACAGACCGCTGTATGTGACAGCAGTAATCAATGACATCGAAGTATGGAGGGCGTTCATTGACAATGGAGCATCTGTAAATATTATGCCCTACACCATGTTCAAACGGTTAGGCCTGCCGGAGAAGAAGATTGTGAAGGAACAAACAAACATTATAGGATTCGCCAACCAGAGCACAAGAACCCTGGGACACATCAAGGTAGACATGCAAGTTGGAAATATTCGAGGGCCTGTAAAGTTCCATGTTGCAGAGTTGGATGCAGCATACCATGTCTTGTTGGGAAGGGCTTGGCAAAATGACTATGGGGTGGTGCCTTCCGTCTTTCATCAGTGCCTGAAAGCTATCTGGAAAGGGAAAGAAGTGAAGGTACCAGCAACCCGAAATCCCTTTGGACCAGAGGAGGCACACATCACCAAAGCAACTTTCTTCGATGATGTCGCTGAAGAGGGAGAGAACCAGATCGCGAGGCCTGATTCCCTAAAACTAGCAAGCTGGGAGGAAGTGCAGGAAGATAAGTTTGTACCTGTAGAAAAAGTGAAGAAGAAAACTTTGGAACGTGGAGAATGTTCCAAAAATATAAAGCCAGTAGTAGTAGACTTGGAGAAGGAAGGAAGAGAAGGAAGAAAAGGCCAGCAGATCCTGAAGATGCCAGGAATATAATAAATGCCAAGCGGATAACACAGTTTGAGGATGGCCAAAAGACAAAATGGGAGAGGGTTGTTAAACCCGATAGAAAGGTGGTGTTTCAATTGTGACGGTGCAAGGGGGAAGAGCCCAAGGAAGCATGCGAACCCAATGGCTCAGGAGAGGTCCCCCACTCCAGCAATACTGAAGAAGGAGGAGTTGTACAGCATAAGGTGGAACCAGCTCCAGAATGCTTCGAGGATAGACCAAAACCTCAACAAAATGAATTAGAGGAAGTTGATTTAGCAACAGAAGGAGGAATGCCAAGACCAACTTATGTCAACAAGGAGCTGGATGCTAACCAGAAGGAGGAGTTGGTACAATTATTGCAAGAATATAAGGATGTCTTTGCTTGGAATTACGACGAGATGCCCGGAATTGACAAAGATCTTGTAGAGCACAATCTAAATATAAGCCCGGGAATGAAGCCAGTGAAGCAAGCACCTCGCAACTATGCACCCGAAGTCGAAACTCAAATAAAGGAAGAAATCAAAAAGTTGCTGGAAATAGGGTTCATCAAGCCGATCCAACATCAACATGGCTTTCCAGCATTGTACCGATAAAGAAATCAAATGGACAACTACGAATATGCGTGGATTTCAGAGACTTGAACAAGGCATGCCCGAAAGACATGTATAATTACCCAACATAGACACTTTGGTAGATGCAACAGCTAATCATGAGATGATGTCATTCATGGACGGGTTTGTGGGTTACAATCAGATAAAGATGTCCATAGAAGATGCAGAGTTGACGGCCTTTCGTACCCCGTTTGGGAATTTCTACTATGTAGTAATGCCATTCGGATTAAAGAATGCGGGGGAAACTTATCAGAGGGCGATGCATGCCATATTGCATGACATGATTCATGATATAGTGGAGGACTATGTGGACGACATAGTGGTGAAGTCCAAGAAGGTGACAACTAATGTGGAGGACCTGAGGAAAGTGTTTGAGCGATGCCGAAGGTATAAGTTGAGGATGAATCCGAAGAAGTGCGCCTTTGAAATGACGGCTGGAAAATTCTTGGGTTTTTTGGTGCACAACAGAGGTTTAGAGGTGGACCCAAGCAAGGCAAAAGCAGTTACAGAGATGCCCCCACCAAAGACGCAAAAGCAGTTGAAGAGCTTTCTAGGGAAGGTCTCGTACATGAGAAGATTCATGTCAGCATTAGCCGAAGTCACAGAACCTTTCAGCAAATTGCTAAAAGGAAAGGCACAATGGGACTGGGAGCAAGAGCAACAACATGCCTTCGAAAAGGTAAAAAGAATTTTGTCTTCAACACAAACGATGGTAGTACCACAAAGAGGAATGCCATTATAGTTGTACATCACATCTACCAAAAAGTCTATAGGAGGATTGATCACGCAAGAGGTGGATGGAGAAGAGAAACCTGTGAATTACATTAGCCGAATAATCAGAGGACCAGAAACCAGGTATTCACAGGTGGAGAGGCATTGCCTAGCGTTGGTGTTCATTGCCCAGAAAATGCGGCATTATTTTTTAGCACACGAAGTAATGATTGCAACAAAAACTGATCCGATCAGATACCTATTGACTAGGCCAGCATTAGTAGGAAGACCTGCTAGATGGATGATGATTCTTTCAGAATATGACATCAAGTGTGTAACACCAAAGGCAATCCGATGTCAAGCCTTGGCAGGCCTGCTAGCTCAATTTCCAAATGGAGAATATGAGCCTCCTCATGAGGATCTTCCAGGAGGAGAAGTAGAATCAGTCGATTTGATGGATGAGGACCCAGAATGGTGGAGTTTGGCTTTTGATGGATCATCTGCAGAAGGTAAAGGCGGAGCAGGAGTGGTGCTGACCAACAAAGAAAGAAAAGAAGTGGCATTGTCATACAAATTGGATTTCCCATGCACAAACAATGAAGCAGAATACGAGGCGTTCATACTAGGATTGTTAGCGGCTCAAGAATTGGGAGCCCAATACCTTAAAGTAAAGGGAGATTCAAACCTTATAGTGTAGCAAATAAGAGGCCAATTTGGAGTGAAGGAACCTATCTTGGCGCCATATCGAACTGTAGCACAAAAGGTGATGGAAGCCTTCAAGAAGGTGGTGATTGAATATGTGCCAAGAGGACAAAATAAACAACCTGATGCACTAGCAACAGTAGCATCTCGAGTTTATGTCTAAGGAGAAGACTTAGATGTGAAGGTAATGAAGAGATCCCTCCCAATCATGGTACTAGAATTGTTCCCCAAAGACATGATAGACGATTGGAGATACGACATCTCCCATCAATTGCAAACAAAGGAAGGAACGATACCAATCTTGGAACTACAGAGGTACAACATCATCAAAGGTGTCTTGTATCACAAAGAAGCAGATGGTGTATTGACACGATGCTTGGGGAGGCAAGAAGCAAGTAAAGTCTTGCAGCAAGTGCATGAAGAGAATTACGGGTTTGCAGACATAGGTCTGTATTGTAGGTTGCAACGCCAAGGGTATTATTGGCTTGAAATGAAGAAGGAAGCAGATGTCCTACAACGCCACTGTGTTTCATGCCAAGAATACCCTGGGGAAGATGAATGCGCTTTCATTGATGACATAGCGGATTGGCGAATTCCTTATGTGGACTTCTTACAAAGCGGGATTCTTCCGACCGAAAAGAAGGATGCAATTATAATAAAGAGGAAGTCGCAACGATTCTTCTTACAAAATGGAGAATTACGTTCTCCAGTAGTATAGCGCCCGCTTCGGGAGTCATCTGGTATGACTAAAGGAAGGGATCTATAAGTGATATATGGATCACTTGACCGCCTCGAAAATGCCCATGTAAAATAGGGGGAGGTAGAGACGAAATTGAGAAGAGCATCCTCATAATTCCCCCAGCAGGTGTGACCGAAAGGGCGTTCCTGGTCATATCCGAATTGTCTCATGACCCTGTGAGGAGAATACAGTATAGTGCCAAAACTATTATTCTCAAGGAAATAGGGAAGCTCTGTAGATCGAAGGAAAACGAACCAAGACAGTGCGGAGCCACTCAAGCTATTTCTGTTGTGGTTAGAGAAAGTACGAAATTTGTGCTTGTAGAAGTGAGGTAGATGGTCGCAACCCCCTGAAACAATGGTATAGGGACGAGCAGTGAAGCATGAATAATCATCAAGGAAATGTCGCAAATCCGTACTGTCAGGACTAGAGCGGTGATCAATCCAACGTAACATGCGAGGAATGATGTTGCGTGGTGGGAGAGAAGGAGACTTCTTCTTCTTCATAGAAAGATGCTCAAGATCGAAATAGCCCGGAAAGCGCTCGAAAAGAAAGATCTGAAGGAAGGAACATGGAATGAAGCAATTGACATCATACCTGAGTAAATAAAAAAAATTACATTATAGAAAAGGTTAAAGGAAAAGAAGCGCAGTCTGAAAGACAATTAAATATAAAATATGAAAGTGATTACCTCCCAACGGATTCTTTCATGGCAAGGGTTGTTTCGTCTAGGCGACAATATAAGGTCCCTAGGAAGAGAGAAGCAAGGGGAATCTCTGAGCCTCGGGATAACAACGCTGCCAAACTAAACATACGGGCAGAAGGACTGTCTATGGGAGACCCAGGGAAGATGAAACGGGACAGCCACATAACCAGATAAGCCGCCAGAGGAAAGGGACAAGTTTCTTCACGGAAGGCAAGAACAGACTTGTCGTGAACAGAGCTGTTCCACTGGTTGGTCTTGTAATCACGGAAGAAATAGCGCACCTAGGATAACCAAGAATTCTTTTGCCGACTTGAGGTCTCGAAGTCCGGAAGGAGCGTATCGCCCTTGAAGAGGGAGAGAAAGCGGGAAGATTGCTTGAAGGCCTCCGTCAAGTAGGCAACACAGTCGTCATCCCTAGTGGACATGCTAGAAGGACCACAGGAGTTTGAAGCAACAATAGGAAGGCTACAAGATGTAATTCAGGATAAATATACATATTTCGGAAACATGAGAATGAATGAAAGGAATAAAAGAAGAGAACCTACTGATAGAGGGCATAAACATCCTCTAGAGTAGGGGTGAATTCCCCCCAGGCAGCGATGAATGTGCAAGTAGGGGAACACCATCGTGAGATCGACACAGTAAGTGCGTTATGGTCCTGGTGAATCCGTAGGTCCCTACACAGTTGAACACAGCGAAAGATACTCGCATTCTTGAGTATTTCCACGTACTCAGCGTTGTCAAGGATCTCGTCGGTCCAATCCTGCCATCCTTGAATGCGACTAGATGAATCTAACAGGAAGCGAAGGGGACTGAAGGGGTACTCTTGTTTCTCTATGCATAGGCGGGGAATGCAATCGGCATGAGGGAAGTCATCCCAACCTCCAGAAGATGGGGCATACAGAAACAAGCCTTCTTTTTTCGGGGGAGGAAAAGTTGTACGATCATAGTCTCTAACTGTATCCCAAAAGAGGTCTGAAGGACCAAAGAAGGGAGCTCTTCCCCAATCAGTGATGAATGGAGACTCCTTGGTAGTCCTTAGTTCTGCAGAACATTCAGGAGAAAGGGCCTACAGACAAAGGGAGATCATCATAACAATTCTAAAGAAAGCATATCAAGAATGTCAAGTAAAGTATATGAGCACGAAGTACTCACCATAGCAATAAGGAACGAACGTCCGAGAGTTAAGCTTCAAAACACCTGAAAAGAAGAAGAAACAATGTCAGAAAGATTGAAGGAGTACATTTATACAAGAAAAAAAATTCCCAAAAATTTTCAAAAAAACTTCGGACGGCCAAAATCCATCCTTCGGAGCCTTTTTTGGACTTAAAACAGCATAAGTCATGGCAAAGCAATGAGTTTTGAAGGGCTCGTCGATACGGTCGTTTTGATATATTATAGGCCCCAAAACTCCAAATGACGCTCCTAATAGTAGAGGCTCGTCGTCTCGAAGGTTTCGCCGCATGCAAGCATATCAATTTTCTTTCTCCTTTCGTGTTTGCATTAAAAAAAAAAATTGCTAAGGTTCGGCCCCCTGGGTTCGGCGCCCTACTAGGGTTCCGCCACCACCTAGGGGGGCTGTCTCCTTAAAAAAAACAAAAAAGAAAAAAAAAATTGTTAAGGTTCGGCCCCCTAGGGTTCGGCGCCCTATAAGGTTCCGCCACCACCTAGGGGGGCTGTCTCCTTAAAAAAAAAGAAAAAAGAAAAAAAATGTTTTTAAGATTCGGCCCCCTAGGGTTCAGCGCCCTATAGGGTTCCACCACCACCATCTAGGGGGGCTGTCTCCTTAAAAAAATGTTTTTAAGGTTCGGCCCCCTAGGGTTCGACGCCCTATAGGGTTCCACCACCACCTAGGGGGGATGTCTCCTTAAAAAAATGTTAAGGTTCGGCTCCCTAGGGTTCGGCGCCCTATAGGGTTCCGCCACCACCTAGGGGGGCTGTCTTCTTCAAAAAAAAAAGAAAAAAAAAGATAAAAAAATTGTTAACGTTCGGCGCCCTGTAGGGTGCGGCCACCACCTAGGGGTTTGTTCCCACTCATACCTTTGAGGTCCTGTTGCTCTCCTAATCCACTATTTGGGACGAATGCTCCTTCAGCGCGAAAATTATAGCCTTTTTTCTGAGGAATTCCGAGAGAAAATGCCAAGATATGGTGATGGGGCTCGAAAAAATTGAAGAAAGTCTACATTTCCCTGAAGAAAAAATATATATATAGAGAAAACACAATTATGAGAATTTGGCTAACGAAGGCTCTAATAATGGGTGCACCCCTAATGGTTTACAATTACCTGGTGTTGGATATCGCAAGGATGTCCTTGATGGTGAGACTTGCTAAGGTGGCTGCAATGGTGAGGAACACACGTATGTTCATTGGCTCCTAGCGATTATGAGCAATTCTAAGAAATATGCACGCAAGTAGCACCTACTCAATCAAAAAGCATGCGACAATGGATTACAAATATGGACTTCTTACTTCTCCAAAATAAAGATAAGTAAAGAAGTTTATTTTTTTTCGAAAATAATAAAATTTAAGTTGATTTTATTCCCAATAAAGGGTAGTTTTCGAAAATAGCTATATATATATATATATATATATATATATATATATATATATATATATATATATATATATATATATATATATATGTATATCAAAATAAAGAAAGATTGGATTTTGTTTCCAAAATAAAGAGAGATTGGATTTTTGTTTCCAAAATAAAGAGAGATTGGATTTTTGGTTCCAAAATAAAGAAATATTTGATTGTATTTTCAAAATAAAGAAATATTTGATTTTATTTACAAAATAAAAATTAAGATCTTACTTCCAAAATAAAATTATGACGCGATTTTATTTGGTTTGATGGAAAAGAAAGATTTTGGGTACCCAAAATAAAGATTTCTTTTGATTTAAATGCTATTTGATTATTTTTCTTGTTTTCGATTTTCAGGAAAAATAAAGAAACAAATCCAAGGGTTTGACTCCCTAGGAGTTCCCTTTACTAGGACCATGGTCTTCAAGACCCGTAAAGTGAAGTCACACAAAATTGTTCAAAAGCTGGAAGTATTCTTGCATAATCGTCTATTTGGAAATGCGACTCTCGCGCAGGGGGCAAATGTGGGCCCATGTGCAAAATTAGGGTTCACATGACCTAATTAAATTAAATGCACAATTAGGGTTCCACGACCTCATTAAATGTGCAAATTAGGGTTCGCATAACCTAATGGAATGAAGATAGAAAAGTCAGAAATAAATGTGTTAGACCCGGGAGAAGCCTCCACGTGTCCCGAGGCAGAAGACTCGTGGATGCGGCTCATTTTGGGAATTGATTGAGGGATTGGATTGGTGGCTAGAAGGACATGTCAATATGAGCATTATTCTAATGACTAAAGGGTATTTCTGGAACTTCCTTGAAAACATGTGCCTAGCAATGTGATTACTTAATTCCAGGAAACTCTATAAATACCCCTTCCATTCTAGGAAGGGGAGAGGACTCTTTTGGTAGCTGAAGGCTTGGATATTCCACCTAAAAGCACTAAAAAGATTTGAACACTCTCTCAACTCGAAGAACTGAAGAAGGCTCTTGGAATTCTAATAACCCTAACACGGTTTTCGGATTCTAGGGGTTCTGCCACGCGTCGTTGGAGTAATCGCCCACCTGTCGTTCTCCCCTCTACAATCAATCAATCAATTCCGTATTCTTCGTGGATTTCTCTCCTCCTCAGCCAACACGAAACCCTGAACAAGCAAGGCGCGATTTCCTTGCCCACACTAATAAAATCACATGATCGTGTGTCATGTGTTTTCCTGAGTTTATAAAGTCTCCAGTGCTATAAACTATCGTTTTCCCTTGTTTTCTTTCCATAATCGTCTGTCTGTCAGTTTAAAATTTAGTATGTACTTAATAAAAACTATCACAAAAAAGTGATGTCTAAATATGTCAGCAAAAATTTTATATATGATGCAAGAAAACATCAAAAATCATATATATGAGACTCTAAATTTGGACGAGGGATAGTTAATGAAAGAGAATAGAGAAGGAGAAGTATAAAAGAATTGAACAGGCAAGTATATCTAGATAGGGTTAAATATAATTTTGTCCACTAAACTAAAATCTCTTTAACATTTACATCATTAAACTGATTTTATTACTATTTAACTTACTGAACCGATAAATTATTATAAAACGTTACAATTTCTGTCAAACCTTTTTGACTTTTAACGAAAAAATGACACCATGTAAAAGAGAGAAAATGTACATGTCATACTATTAATTGTCCATGTGGCTTACCAATGAGGAAAAATTATAATTTTAACGTTAAATTATTAAAATTTATTAAAGAATTAATATGCTAAAAGAAATTATAATTTTTTTTATAAAAAAACAATCTTTGTACTTTACAATTACAAAAGGAAAAAATATTTTATGTTTTTTAGAATAATACTAAACCTTAAGAATAGTTGATTAAACTTATTATATACATACATTATGGTAAAAAAAAAGTGAGTTATAAATTGCATTTTTCATCCAGCAAATCAAATTAGCATCGAGATCTAAGACCCGAATCAAATTTAGGATCCAACTTCAAAAAAACCTACGACCTGTACCCCATCACCATATTTACCATCTCACTTACCTTTTCCCACTAGACGACACCAGCACCGGAAACCACTATCGGACAGTAAAACCATGGAAACCATCATCGTACATATCCTTAGTATTGCACTATCGCAGATACGGGTCTTCAAACCGTCTCTCTCCATAAATATATAAATATAAACGTATGTATATATTGTTCTTTAATAGCATTATATAAGTTATACTTTTAATGATTCATATATCTTGATAAACAAGTCAGGTATGACATGATACTCTTATAAAGAATCACCCACGTAAGTGTGAACTAAGTCAATTCTATGAGATTGATAAGGCTATACTTCTCTAGAGCACTCATAAATCCGGAAATGTTCGGGGCCGAAACGAACAAAGTCAAGAGAACCAAATAATGTCTAGAAAGATGCTGTGTAAATTTCTATTGTCTCGATTTACACAAAAGATTGGACAGTTCAAGGCATCACGTTCACTGAACAACTAGTAAACCCGATAGTCTTTCACAAGAAAAGGTTCAAAATCAAAAGTCACATCCCTCTATACAGATAATTTCCAATTTTGTCTCTCTCAAGAGTCTGCATAATATTTGTATAGGCTGACAGTCAATTTCATTCATGTGAGAGATTGTTAGAATTTGAGCATGAGTTTTTAAGATAAATTAAAGTGGATTCCATTAATCTTTTGAGATGAATCCACACATCAATATGTTTTACTCTATGAGTAGATGAAAATCAAGTATTAAGAAGCTCAAATCCATAGGGATTAGAATGAGAAATTAGCTCCCAAAGATCACCCATTCAAGAGGATAAATAAATGCTTATGGGTAGTGAGAGTCTCACATCGATTATGAACTAAACATTAAATTGATATATATACAATAAAATTTTTTTGAGTTTGGGCTCCAAGGGGCACCCTACTTTTGTAGAGGAGAGATGACTTAGTCAAGGCTTTGTTTGGGTTGACCATGCACCGCCGCCCCAACTTGGGCATGGGTCGTTGGTATGGGTCATTGTATAGATCTTTTTGGGTAAAAGTTTTCTTACATTTTTTGTTTGGTTTTGTTCCATTTTATTTATTAGTTTTGGAGAAGTAAAGCAAGAGGCAAGAAGAAGTGCCTAGGGTCAGTGTGAATGCGCTCCATCACGGCGCATCGACGCTAGAATGCATCTGACCCTTGCTTGCTTCGCTTTTCTCCTGTTCAACCATCAATTATGCTATTTTATTGGTATCCAGACATTCCAAAGGGACATGTTCAATCATGATGGGTCACATAAATTACGCTATAAATATCATATGAAGTCAGTAATTTGCATTCATTCAATTTAATTTTTCGTCATTTCTTCAGTCATATACATAGTATATGTAGACACCTGAATTTCTGCATATCTGTATTAACCTTGGAAGGAAGGGCAAAATAGTCATTTCAACTAAAGGACAAGGTACCCAGATAGAGGATTTCGGAGCTCTGATTAAAGTACATGGAAATTACCGCTGACAATACATGGCGAGAAACTAAGCAAGGCATGACGGTTGACTGTTTGGCGCCTACGGGAGGAACCATTTATCACTTTGTCCTATCTTTCCGGATCAAGAATTGGCCAGTCTTCATGTCATCGTGAAACTCTCGAGACAAGCTTTTCAGAATGTTATGACATGTATCCCAACTATTTTCAAATTGACAGTTACGAACATTCAAGCGTACAACACGAAAACAGAGGTCGCGACACGATAACCGAGCACGTCGGACCCACCCTAGGCCAGCCTACGGCTGCCTAGGCTGCTCTATAAATGAGCAGTTTCAGCTCATTTTTGAAAAGAGGAGCATTTATAGAGAGAGAAAGGCTCGAGAATTAGAGCAAATATCACCTAAATCTCACTCCAATCTAGTAACTTGTATAGGAATCATTCATTAGTGAGTAGGATCTCTTAGATTCAAAGTTTGGGAAGCTTGTTCATCCATTTCCAAGGTGAAAGATATGATTTTTCTCATTTCTTCAATATAGATCTATTAGATCTATTTTTTTTTGTCATTTAATGTTTAAAAGCTTGCATCTTTGCCCATTTATTGCCTAGATCTATTGCTTCCTTGATCATAGATCTAAGTAATTTTACCAATTGTTTTGCGATTAATTTATCAATGTTTGCATCTTTCTTCATTTATAGTGTAGATCCACCGTATTCTCATAGATTCAAGTAGTTCTACCGATCATTTTACGTTTAAAGTTATCAAAGTTTGAATCTTTTCCCTTGATTTAGCCAGATCTAGCCCTTAACTGGTTCTAAAGCTTCAAAGTTTGAACCTTTATGCTAGATCAGATCAAATCTAGGTTAGATCTAACTATTTTCAATGGTTTCAATCGATTTTGAGCACTCCGCAAAACCCTAAATCCATATTTAGTGGGGAGGAGATCCTAGCTAATCTCGCTAGGGGTTCTAATAATTGAATCACCTGATAGCGGTTTTAGAATATAGTTTTTATATTCATTTATCTTTAAAATCCTGATTGTGTCATCGAACGGATCTGAGGCATCTTAGATCTACGGATTTATATCCCAGATTCTAAGTCCATTTCCATAGATCTCGTTAATACACACAGTCTCTTGAATGTTTCCTTAAATCTCTTCTTGTTCATGTTTTAATATATTGCGATGTGAGCCTAAGAATGTCAGAGTCAAAGAATCCAAGATTGGATCTTGGCTCGATTCCCACGATGGACGCGATTTTGATTGTAAAGTTATTATCCAATCATTGTATATGTAATTTCGGGCCTCGCCCCGAGATAGGATTTAAGGCCCCGTTATAGTGGAAACTGTGATTATAGGAGTTCGAGTCTACTTAGATGTTCATGCTCACGGGTGGCTCGACCCCTTTTATGCGATATTTCATGTATATTATCACCTAAAACGATTTTCAAATCCAAATAACAAAGATCTTATAAAATCCAAATCGCTTCGGGTTAGACTTATGAATAAAAAATAAAACGACAATCTAACATAGAAAACCCTCTATTTTCTAAAAGCGACGCCTACGTAGGCTTTTTCTCAAACTCAAATTAAAATCAAACAAATGCGCTCCTAAGCTAAAACAAGGCTTAGAACAACTTATAAAATTAAGGCACTTCACACACTTTAAAAATATCAAAGGCTTTCTCAATATCGCACACACATAGACACACACACACACACACACACACACACTTCATGCTTACGAAATCAACAAGATGCGGTAACCGTGTTTTCACATAAGTCGGGGGGTGCCTAACAACTTCCCCTTGCTTAAGTAAGCCCCCGAACTATATGTTACAGAGTCACATATTGGGTCATATTGCGAAAACCTCAAAAATCCAGATAAGTTGGTACATCCATTTAAACTTATACCAACCGGCGATTGTTTAATTCGACCCAATCATTAAAATTGACCTTTTCAAATTCGTCGGCATTTATGTCGATTTTTTTCATAAAATATCCCATTTAATAAGTTAATCGAAACAATAGAATAACAAAGGGTAAAGAACACGATTAGACAAAGATTTTCTCGGCGTCGACAAATTAGCGACTTCGCTGGGGATTGTAGAGGGCTTAAGTCGCTTTTCAATCTTGTTGATTCCTTTCTTATCTGCATGTCGTGTGAATGATTTATATGTGTGTGAATTCCTTATATTTTCAAATGACTTTATATTAGTGCCTCGCACAATGTCATCATATGCATACGGTAAGTGTGACGTCCCCAAAAATAGGTATACATCACCCATCTTGGGTTGCCAGATACATGGTACAGAATACAAATACAAGCTAATTATACAACAATTGTGTAAAATACGACAAAATATATGCTGTGAGTTTTAATACAAATATTGTCATCTAGACAATATCCACACTCAATGGAGTACTCATTACATTTATTATTACACTATTTTATAGAATAGTGAGGACTACTAATGCACCATCACTCTGTTCCCCGACTAGCCCCAGTTACGTTCTCATTTCCTGAAGAGAACAATGAAAGAAATGGTGAGCTCAACTAGCCCAGTAAGAAATATTATGACTAAGATAATGCAGAATAAATTATCGTTAGCCTTCAACAGTGTTAAACTGATACAATATAACAAACATCAAGTTTAATTGCAGCGGAACAAACAATCCATTAGAAGAGTCAAGTAGAGAATAAAATCCACTATCTTATATGATTTAAAAGGGTTTTCATCACTTTTATCGCTGAGACTCAGCTCAATAAATAATCCACATCATTAAATCATCCTTGCACTATAGGCCAAGGATATTCTTTAGTATCATGACCACGAATTATCCATGCACTATGGGCTAAAAATAATCGTGTTTTCATCAACGGTCCTGATCAGGCCATAAAATAATTCATCTCTGCACCCTTGGCCGAAGAGAATCCATAGCCATAATCGTACCAAAAACTGTCCACCAATGCATTACGGCCAATGAGGACTTTTTCCATATCATTTGTAACATTATGGTCATGATTATACCGAATAATCCCTGGTCATAATCATATCAAGTCCATCTATGCACTACAGGCCACATATGACTTTCAACATAATATAAACATGAGGATGATGACAATGACATAATAATTCAATAAAATAAGTTCAAGAATTAATTTATCCAGGAACCAATAACGTCCAAATTATCAACATGATACTTCTTTGTAGAGTAAAATTTAAGAATGCTCAAAAGAATATTTTCAGGAAAAGATACTGGATGAAGCGCAAATATCAAGGATATTCCACTAATTTCATGGAGTATAGAAGTCAAAGCTTTAACCAACTGTGTATAAGAGAATATATTAAACTGCAAATGGATTTTCGTCCGCCATACGGTAATCCACGTATACAGATCATTTCCACAATTTAATAAGGAATGAATACAAAGGATCATTCACCATGCATGTGGTAATCCACATAGACATGTTATTCCAACAGAATAATAAAGAATGAAATAACAAAAAGATTCACCATGCGTGCGATAGACTCCACAGACAGGTTATTCCCAACCGAATAATAAATAATAGAACCAGGTCCGGCGTAAATGCACGGACATGATATTCTGACAGAATAATAAAGAACGGAATAATAAATAATGGAACCAGGTCAGGCGTAATACGCACCGACAAGATATTCCGACAGAATAATAAAGAATGGAATAATAGAAGGATTTCACCATGTATGCGGTACTTTGCATAAACAAGTTATTCCAACATAATAATAAAGAATGGAATAACAGAAGAATTTCACCAAGTATAGGGTAGACTGCGTATACAGGTTATTCCAACAGAATAATAAAGAGTGGAATAACAGAAGTTCTCTTCATGAATACAAAAGAAATAATACCCCTTACAGGTACAACAAATAATATCCCTTACTTTAGAAAGAGGAGTACTGGATATAGGAGTAGTGAAGTAGCAGAACACTTTTCTTCTTTCTCTCTATAGTTTCTCTCTTTAGAGTTTCAGTGAATTCGTAAGAAATAATGAAGGAATGAGCTTCTATTTATAGAAGAATGGACTGCATAGTAACTAATTCATGAACGGTCCAGATTGATTTACTTTTAATCGGACGGTCCATATTTAAAGCAAAATCTTTTAAATAAAATATAATATATTCTATTTATAATCTAATAAAACGAATAACTTTATAAAAGTATTATGTTTTATATAAAAAGATTTTACTATGCAAAACACTATGTAGGTACTATGCAACACTATGCATAATAAAATATAATATATTCTATTTATAGAATAACTTTATAAAAGTATTCTGTTTTATATAAAAAGATTTTACTATGCAAAATACTATGTATAATAAAATATAATATATTCTATTTATAGAATAACTTTATAAAAGTATTCTGTTTTATATAAAAAGTTTTTCTATTTTATTACATTAATAATATCAATAAAACAAAACTGAGTGACTTATCAATTAAGCATTAATAATCAATACCGTGTGCTACTATGCAACCACGCGTATTACTGTACTTTTAACACCGAGTGTTTCAACAGTTAATGGTAAAACTTCTGCCGTTATTTTCATAAAATATTTTTGTCGTTTTCTCAATCCGACAATAATTCTGTTGCGGGATCCACCAATGATTGTGCCGTTGTACGAATATTCCCTGATAAAATGAATATTTCTCGACCAATCGAATATAATATGACCACTTGCATACTTTGCAAAATGTATAAATACCACCCACAACTATAACATTATATCAAATCTACACCATAATATTAAAAAATTTTATTTCGAGAAAATTAAATCTTATTCGTAATATTTGGGGTTTTACAGTAAGACGCAATAAAAGTATGTGAATATATATTGTGTGTTTCCTCTACCAGGAGGTGAATCCGTCGGTTGTTGATTATTGGACTCAAGGGGGCATTCCCTCGCGAGGCTCAGGAAAGGCACCACTCAGATCTGCTCCAATCGAATGATCAGATCCAATCCCATCGAGTAGATTACGAAGATCTGGGGACCTTCATGCTGAAAAACCCGCGAGAGTAACTGGGACGCCCCCAGAATAGGTCCAATCTACCCAACCCATTTTGAGTCACCAAATACATGATATAGAAACTAAATACAAAATTCATTAATCCAACTGTCGTGTAAAATACGACAACACATGCTTTGAGTTTTAATACAAAATATTATCTTCTAGATAATATCCAAACTCAAATAAAGTCCTCATCATAATTATTGATACACTATTTTACAAAATAGTGAGGACTGCTAGAACAACTGTCTTGAACCATCACTCCACACCCCGACTAGTCCCCGCTATATTCTCATCTCCTAAGAAGAAAAATAAAACAAAAAGGGTGAGCTCAACTAGCCCAGTAAAGAATATTATGACTAAGATAATGTAGAACAAATTATCCTTAGTCTTCAACAGGGAAAAATCTGATAGAATATAATAGACAACAAGTTTTAGATCAACAACTGCAGCGGAAACAACAATCCATTAGGAGAGTCAAGTAGAACATGAAATCTATTATCTTCTATGATTTAAAAATCCATCATCAATATTTTATCCCTATAGCATCATTCAATAAATATTTCAATTCAACGAATTACCCCTGCACTACGGGCCAAGGGTATTCGTTAGTATCACCAGTGGTCATGTTTATCTCAACACCTGTCCATCTTTGCACTACGGGCCAAATATATTCATCAGGTAATCATTCATCCTTGCATTACAGGTCAAAGATATTCAATTATACCACCATTTAGGACTGAGGATGATGAAAATATTTTAAAGAAAACAAATTCAGTGAGATAAAAGGACAAAATTTAGGGATTCGTACTTTAGTTTATCCAAGTTCAAAAATACTCCATAATAAACAATTGTGGAGTAAAATTCAAGAATGAAGATCAAAACATGGATACAATCAAAGATAGTAACCATAATAGACAACTTGGACAAAGAAAAGAAAATTTAATTTTTCTGTGAATAGCGCCGTATTCGTGAATAGTGTCGTATACGTGAATAGTATCGTATACATGAATAGTAACCCTGACACGAAAAGGTAAAAATTTCATAAGAAAAATCATACTTCGTGAATAGTACCATATTTATGAATAGTGTCATATACGTGAATAGTAACGTCGACATGAAAAGGTAAAAATTTCATAATAAAATTCATACAAATATTTTGGTATAATGATATTGAGAGAATAACATCATTTACGAGAAAAATAACATCCCTTGCCTCAAACGAATAGTACTTTTGATTGGAATATCAGATATAATACTGAGAGAAACTTGCACCGTATAGCAACACTCAAAGTATCTAAATACTCATAAAAATACGCTCGATATTATAGTTAGAAAATTTCTGATTCTGGTGTGATTTTTAATTCTAACTTAAGCATCTTATTTATAAGAAAATACTTAGAACGCCAAAGTAGAAAATTTAATAAAATATTATTAACTTTTTTTTCTTACGCACACCACATCACAATCACAGCACTCCACAAGTGGGGCCAATCAAATTCAGTAAAATTAAGAGGTAAAAAGGACAAGTGTGAGACCCACCTTCTAGAAATCTCTACCAAAAATATTTTATAAATTCAGAAACTTCAATAATTCATAATAAATAGCCCTTTTATCAGAAAAATATGAATTTTATGTGCATTCCATAGGAAATTTAATTCTCTACAACTTTGTAGAAGAAAGTTTTTCCAAATTCCGAACAAAAAATGGCCGAAATTTACATACCGACGAACTTGCAGGCTATAATCAAATTTCAGTCAAAAATGGGGCCCACCAACATATTTAACATGTTTTTTTTGTAACAAAAATACTCTAGACCCAATTTGCTCTCTTCCTTCTCATTTATTCATTGTAAAAATAACACCATTATTATATTATTATATTATCACATTATACGTTTATAATGTAATATAATAATATATTTGAATGATTTATTTTATCAGAAAAGATAAAATATCAATTTTTAACAATTGTCACTTTTCTAAAAATTTCTCTATTTATATCCACATTAAATAAATATTTTCTTATCATATAAAGTAATAATTAATTATTCACAAATAATATTACAGAACTACAATATTGACAACCAGGTTGTTCCCAGGAAATAGGGGGCTTTCCGGTAAGGATTTCTCCTTACTGGCGCATAATTAAATAACCCCTCATAGACAGAACTTTCTTAGACATTGCCAATAATGTCATCTAATAATATATTTTAAATAATATAAATTATTGATCTGATAATTTGAAATAATGTGCAATGACAATTATTGAATCAATAATATAAAATATCAACATAGCAATTATTGAATCGATAAAATAAAATATTGAATAGTAATTACTGTAACAATTATTGAGTAGTGACTTCTTACGTAAGAATCAATAATTAGAATTATTGTGTAATACTGTGTGCTACTGTGCAACAACGCGTATTACTTTACTTTAACCACTAGGTATTCCAACAGTGTTAACGATAACAACCACGCAGTTATTTATAAAAACTCATACTTGTTATTTTCTTCATCAGACAGTTTTTCGTTATGGGGCCCATAATTGGCTGCGTCGTCGTACGAATATTTCCCGACAACAATAAGTATTTTATAAATACTTGCTTATTTAAAAATTTGTGCATTTTACCCATAACTAACCACATTAATCAAATCAACCCCTTACTATTTCAAAATAATAAATAGAGGAAATTCTATTTTATTTATAAAAAGTTGGGGTCTTACAACCTCCCCTCCTTATAAAATTTTATCATCGAAATTAATGTACATACCTGATATGTCGAAGAGGTAAGGGTACCTTGTTTTCATATTAGATTCTAACTCCCATGTCATTTCCTCAATATCGTGATTTCTCCATAAAACTTTGACTTGAGGTATAACATTTGAGCGTAAAATATGTTCCTTCTTATCCAAGATTTTAACAGGTACCTCCTCATACGTTAAATCTTCTACTATCTTGTCTGGTTCTAACGCAATAATGTGGTTAGTATCTTCCACATATTTAAGTAGCATGGATATGTGGAAAATATTCTGAACACGAGACATACTTGGCGGTAAAGCGAGTCTATAGGCCACAGTTCCTACTCGGTCAAAAATCTCAAATGGACCAACAAATTGTGGATTGAGCTTTCCTCTCTTCCCGAATCTTGTAACTCCCTTCCATGGAGCAACACGTAACAATACATGATCCCCAACATTAAATTCTACGTCCTTTCGATGAAGATCCGCATAACTCTTTTGTCGATCTTGTGAGGTTCGTATACATTGTCGGATCATTTGAATCTTTTTCATAGTCATGCGTACCATTTTTGGTCCTAACAACGTTGCTTCACCCACTTTGTCCTAGCATACTGGAGAACGACACTTTCATCCATACAATGCTTCGAATGAAGCCACACCTATACTTGCCTGATAACTGTTGTTGTAGGAGAATTCCACCAATGGTAAGTACTTATCCCAACTCCCTTTGAAGTCTAGAATAAAAAGTCTCAATAGATCTTCAAGAGTTTGAATAGTCCTTTCCGATTTACCGTCCGTTTGAGGATAATATGCCGAACTGAATCGTAAATCCGTGCCCATAGCTTTCTACAAGCTAACCCAAAATCGTGAAGTGAATCTTGGGTCACGGTCCAAAACTATGGATACTGACATACCATGTAATCTTACAATCTCATTTATGTACATACGAGCAAGACGTTCAAGTGAATAAGTTTCTCGTATAGGTAAGAAATGAGCAGACTTAGTTAATCTATCAATAATGACCCAAATTGCAACTATGCCTTAAGAAACCTTGGGAAGACCAATAACGAAATCTATGTTAATGTGCTCCCACTTCCATTCTGGAATCTCAAGTGGTTGCAATGGACCTTTTGGTACTTGATGCTCCGCCTTGATACGTTGACAAGTTAAACATCTTGAGATAAACTTCGTGATCTCTCTCTTCATATTGCTCCACCAAAATGTATGTCAAAGATCACGATATATTTTGGTACTTCCAGGATGGATTGCAAACAGTGTGTTGAGTGTCTCCATCATGATTTCAAATCAGAGTCGTTAGGAACACAAAGTCTGGAGTTGACTCGAAGTATTCATTCTTCATCGATTCTTGCTTCTGGAATAACACCTTCTTGTATTTTCTTCTTCAAACCCATCAGCTCTGGGTCTGTGGCTTGAGCAACTTTAACTTTATCAATTAAAGTCGGTTCTACTCGTATATTTGATATCATCACATGGGTACTTGGAGCCTTTAACTCTATCTCCATCCTTTGTAAGTCATACAAAATGGGTCTTTGTGTTAACGACATCGCACTCGTACCTGCATACGATCTTCTACTCAATGCGTCAGCTACCACGTTTATTTTTCCAGGATGGTATTGAATAGTATGGTCGTAATCTTTTAATAGCTCGAGCCAACGTCTTTGGCGCATGTTACGTTCGTTCTGGGTGAAGAAATATTTGAGGGTTTTGTACTGGTTTTAAGGTCGATACAAAATTCGATTTTGCGCTCTGGGGGTAGGCTAGGAAGTTCTTTAGGAAATATGTCAGAAAATTCATTAACAACAAAAATACCATTCAAATCTGACATATTTTATTTAAATCCATGACATGGGCTAAGAAAGCTTGACATCTATTTTTCAATAAACGAATGGCTTTATGGCTTGATATGACAATGATTCACTTTAGTGGTTTGGTTGCTTGAATTCACATAATAGGTTGGTTAGGAATATGAAAATTAATGACCTTACGAAAATAATCAATTTTAGCATGATGAGTGGTTAACCAATCAATCCCTAAAATCACATCAAATGCAAGTATTTTTAAAGAGATGAGATCAACAGGTAATGTGATGGTGCTAACTTGAATCAAGCAATATTTATAAACAGTGGATGTAATGAAGGTTTCTCTTAATGAAGTTTCAACAATTAAGTCAAAGTCTAGTTTCTCAGGGGTCAAGTTCAAACGTTGAGCACAAGTAGGAGAAATAAAAGAGTGGATAGAACCAGTATCGAATAAGGTATAGACTTCTCAGGAGTTTATGATTAACTAACTCGTAATAACTTCATTCAGGTTCCTCGCCTTTTGGGACATCACGACAAACACTCTCCCTTGAACCACCTACTTTATTTTGTCCGTAGTCGCCTTTGGTGCCACCATCCCATCTGGACTTGACTTCACTACCAGACAAAATTGGGCTATGTGACCGTCCTTTCCACAACTAAAACATACCTTGGAAGGCTGTGAACAGTATGGACTTATGTGTCCCTCCTCTCCATATCTGTAGCATCTAACTAGCGGTCGTTCTTCTACCCTAAAATTTATTATTGGTGCTGGTACTGTTGCCGATGTCTTCCCGTCATTTTTGAATCTCCTCTTCTTAAAATTTCCACTTCAATCATTTCTTCTATTATCTTGACCATGATTACCACCGAAGTGGTTAACCACTTCTAGCAAGTTGGCTATCACTACTTCGATGATTGTTGCCACTGGTATAACTATTCTTGTGCTGCCAGTTGCTGTCTTTTGGTTGAGCTGACTCATAATCCCGCTCCAATAACTGAGCTCTATTCACTACATCTGAATACAAGCAAAGTTTATGAGAGATTAGATGTTAATGAATTTTGGGTTTCAAATCTCTGAGAAACATTTGCGTCATCTGCTCCTCAATGTTTACCAAATGAGATGCAAACTGGGATAACTCCACAAAATTTGCCTCGTATTGCGATACAATCATATTATTCTGCTCCAGTTTTATGAATTCCACCTCCTTCATGTGATGAATACTTTCTGGAAAAGTACTTGTCATTGAACAATTCTTGAAACCTCTCCCAAGACATCTTAAGTGCGGACAAATGAGTACATTTTATAGATTCTCACCAGTAATCTGTCTCTTCACGTAACATAAAGGTGGCAAAGGGAACCTTTTGCTCTTCATTGCATCCCAAGACATAAAATATCTTGGTAATCTGTTTAATCCATGCCTCTGCCTTAAGTGGTTCAGGCTTTCCCAAACACTCCGGCGGTCCCAACTCCTTGAATTGCTTAGCAGTGACAAACCACGAGTCACCATTATTTTCACCTGTATTTTGAACAGGAGTCTCTCTCGTCCGATTTTTCATAAATTATAGTAAGCTCCTAAACGTCCGATCATTCATCGTTTGGTCGGTGTTGTTGTTTACATAAGGATTATTTCCTTCCTGATGCACATTATCCTAATTGTTGATTGTCGGTGTCTTAATGGTCACATGTGTTCCATTGCTCATCTAAAAATTTTTAGATGCCATTTTCAAATACTGTCACAAAACAATGGTTAATTGACATACCACATATTATCCCTATATTCTGACCGACCAATTAAATACCAAATAAACATAGGTAGGTTATACTAGCGAAGGATTTACCGGTCACTCCCCTCCTAGTTCTAGTCTCACATCTCAGCTAGAGATCATATCCCTAAGCTTTGATACCAACTGTGACACCCCCAGAATAGGTCCAATCCACCCAACCCATTCTGAGTCGCCAAATACATGGTACATAAACTAAATGCAAACTTCATTAATCCAATTATCGTGCAAAATACGACAACACATATGTTGTGAGTTTTAGTACAAAATATTATCTTCTAGACAATATCCAAACTCAAATAAAGTCCTCATTACAATTATTAATACACTATTTTACAAAATAGTGAGGACTGCTAGAACAACTATCTTGAACCATCATTCCACACCCCGACTAGTCCCCGCTATATTCTCGTCTCCTGAGAAGAAAAATGGAACAAAAAGGGTGAGCTCAACTAGACCAGTAAAGAATATTATGACTAAGATAAAGTAGAACAAATTAACCTTAGTCCTTAATAGGGCAAAATCAGATAGAATATAATAGACAACAAGTTTTAGATCAACAACTGCAGCAGAAATAACAATCCATTAGAAGAGTCAAGTAGAACATGAAATCTACTATCTTCTATGATTTAAAAGTCCATCGTCAATATTTTATCTCTGTAGCATCATTCAATTAATATTTCAATTCAACAAATTATCCCTGCACTACGGGCCAAGGGTATTCGTTAGTATCACCAGTGGTCATGTTCATCTCAACACCTGTCCATCTTTGCACTACGGGCCAAAGATATTCATTAGGTAATCATTCATCTTGCACTACAGGCTAAAGATATTCAGTTATATCACCATTTAGGACTGAGGATGATGAAAATATTTTAAAGAAAACGAATCTAGTGAGATAAAAGGACAAAGATTAGGGATTCGTACTTTAGTTTATCCAAGTTCAAAAATACTCCATAATAAACAATTGTGGAGCAAAATTTAAGAATGAAGATCAAAACATGGATAAAATCAAAGATAATAACCATAATAAAAAACTTGGACAAAGAAAAGAAAATTTAATTTTTTTGTGAATAGTACCGTATTCGTGAATAGTGCTGTATATGTGAATAGTAATCCCGACACGAAAAGGTAAAAATTTCATAAGAAAAATCATTCTTCGTGAATAGCACTCGTGAATAGTACCGTATTCGTGAATACTATCGTATACGTGAATAGTATCGTATGCGTGAATAGTAAGTGTTAGTTCCTAGCAGGCACACAATAGATCTAGAAGGGGCGGTTGAATAGATCCTTTTTATTTTTAAATACTTTTCTGTTTATTTTGAATTGCTAATGACTTAGCATATGACAAACATAAGAATCTTTTCAAGCACAACAGAATAAGTAAAAAATCCCTTTCATTGATATAATCATGAACATACATACATTGTTCGTAGAGTTAGTTCAGTTGTAAGAAGTTAATACATACATAACATTTATAGTAATTAGGTACATAATGTAAATGACAGTAAGTAAAAGACACAAGGGATTTTAAGTGGTTTAAAGACTCAAGCTCCTAATAAACTCTTTTGCTTTAACTCACATGATTTCCACTAAGGAAGGGGCAGTACCCTGAATCACTAAGATTCCTTTAAGGCCATCAGCCTTGGAACTTCAGTTCACTAAGAACTCTTCAAGCCCAGGAGGCTTGGAACTTCTCTAGTTCCCTAGGAACTCTTCAAGCCTAGTAGGCTTGGAACTTCATTTAGTCCCTCCGGACAAGGACCCCTCAGGCCCGTCTACTTGCTGTTTGTTATTATTATTGTTGGTGCCTTGCTACTAAGATGTCTTTAAGCTTGACCATCTTCTGTACTTAGCAGATAGGCGTGGTCCTCTTTGTATTCTGCTTCGAGTCTGGACCACATCTCTTCTAGTGCAGCTGATCTTCATTCTGTTATGCTCATCTTCATTCGATGTCAGTTGTGCACCATCACCATTTAGGTTTGCTAAGTGTTTGAGCTTTTAGTAGACTTCGTCTGGCACTTAGCATTCCCTGAACCCTTCTTGACTGATTTGCATACATTGTTCTGCACTTATTCTGTTTCAACTTTTGGTTCATGGTGATTCGTAGAGTAGCTCTCTGAATCTTCTTTATACCCTACCACATTTTTGAATGCTATCTTCTTGTCCTTCTCGGCTCTCAGCTTAGCTGCCTCTTCAGTGGCATTCTCATCTTTGTTGAGTGAAGCTTTAGTCTGTTCAAGTCCTTCTTCAAAGCTGCTTCACTTCCACCTTTGTAGTCTCACTATCACTGAGACTTGTTTTGTTTAGCTCTGGTGGAACTCGTAGAGTCAATAATAGCATTCCAATAACTCAATGATTCTGTAACTTCAGTAATATCAGCAACACTTGATCTTTGAAGCGCTGGCTGATATATACTCCTTCCCAATCTTCCCATTGGGATATAGCGATTGAAAGCTATTTGAATTGCATTGCAGATCTCGAGTTATTTGGTGTAGACTGCAGATGTGACATGACATCCCCTTTTTCATCTTTTTGACATTGTAGTCTACTGTTTCACCTACCCCGTCAGAGATGTCACTTTGATGTCTCAGGCAGGTAGTCAACTTTATTTCTCCTTTCTGATTTCTCGATTAGAGCATCAAGAGTTGTCCTTTTGCATTGATGCTCTCACACATCAATGTTCGAATATCAGTCTTCAGATTGAATCATTTCTAGTGCTTCAATCTTTAGATGACTGAATCCTATGATTTTGATGCAGATGTTCTTGGACCTGATCGTAGTGTGTCTCGTTGAATGTTGCTCATTTATAGGTTGAGACAACATTATGATCCTGAAGCGTGTTCATTGGATCTTCAATGTGTAAAACTTCTTCCTTCTCTTGTGCAGTACTTCATCACTTCTGTTTGCTTTGACTGATCTCAGGAACTGAAAGCTTGACTCCTTGTCCTGGCCTCTTCTGAATAGCAAGACACTTCATATTTGTGGCATGCCCATCTCGCTTTCTCCTTGTGATCGCTCGTTCACTTATCATCAATGGACTGGCCCAATGCTTAATCACTTTAGCCTTGTTCTTCATAAGCTGACCAGTATCTTTGTGTACACTTCATCAGTTCCTGCTTTGATTGGCAAACACTACGATCCTAGTTAATCCCAAGATCGTTTTCTTTTATTCTCTTGACAGCTACTGCACTTGCTGACTTTCCTTAGTCAATCATATTTATTGAAGTCTTCTTCTGATCAACTTGTAGACGACTTCATTCTGAATGGCTTCATAACTCAATCTAGATGTTGATTGGATTGGTGCTTAGATCTTCTGTTAGCTTACATGCCATTCATTGAGTGCTCTCTGGTTTCCTTTAGGTGGGATGTATCTTTGCAGCTCAGACCAAAGGCTTCATACTTTGAATATTCTGGGAGTGCTCATTTATTGAGAATCGTGTTTGCTCTACGATTCTGCCACGGTGTTGTGAGCACATCTATTGAAGCCTTAGTTCTGCACTCTACAATTCATCTTTGGTGGTGCAGACACTACGACTCTGAGATCAGATGTCGACACTCTACGATGTCTGACCTTATGCTTGTTGTCTTCATCTGATCTAGCTCGACTACGATCTCTGCCTCTGATGTGATCAGTAGACTCTACAATTAAGAGTGTGGTCTACGATTTTTGACTTGGCTTCGACAAATGCTTGGTCGGCTCGAAGACATGCTGTCTCTATGATTCTGAACATGACTTCCTCAGTAGACTACGGCTTCGAGGAAGTTCTTCTCAACACACTACGATCATTCCTCATATCTCCTGGCAGTCTACGAACTCTGAGATCCACTATCTTGCAGACTACGATTCTGCCTCGATAGCTCTCGAGTTTTCCTTGACTCTCCTAGTAGACTACGATTTCTGGTGTAGTGCTCGACGATTAGACAAACCTATCTATTACATTAATAAGATCAACCTAATAAGCTTAATTATCTTCTTCCTTTATAGTCCTTGTACATCATTTCTTTTTAAAGACTTTACAAAGCTGTTTTGCTTACGTAGGATCAGCCTAACATATTTGATCAATTCATTCTAAGTCCTTGTACATATGTTCCCATTATCTATCAAAGGACTTTACAACTTTTCTTAATGCAAGCATACTTGCATATTCATTCATATATATATCATAATCAAATCATATAAAAATAGGAATAACATTCTCATGCATATTCCTGACAAAATCCCTCTATTTGATTATGACAAAAACAGTTATAGCATATGCATGAGATGAATGAATCTTATATACAGTGAGCAGCTGTATTTCTAAAATAGATAATCATGAATGTCATTGATAATAATATGGAATTACATAAACTGTGACACTTTTCATCCTGAATCCAGAACATACCTAACTAGATAGAGATGTACCTTTGTGGCTCTATGTGTCTCCAGGATGTCTGTTGATTAGCTATTCATTTATTTGATCTTTTTGCTCCTGCTCCCCCTGGGATGGTGACTTCATTTCTTTTCTCTGTTCCCCCTTAGATTCATGCTCTTCTTCTTTTTCTTTCTCCCCCTCAAACTCTACATTCATAGGATCATCATCCGTTGGCTCCCCCTCAGATGATGATTTTGCTTTTGCTGCTGCTTTCTTTCTTCTTTTGTTCCTTTGCCTTTCTCTTAGCCTTCTTTCTCTTTCTTGAGTGCTTCTTCCTATGTCTCTTTTCTCCCCCTTTTTGTTATCAATCACTTATGAAAGCTGCTCCATATTGGACATAAGTTACTCCATTAGGTAAGATGAGTTACCAACCTCAATCTTAAGTTCTTGTTGGCTCAGCTCAATTTATAGGGAGAGAGACTGATTTATATTGTCAATGTTGTTAGAGAGGGATAGGATTTGCTCTACATTAACCTTCTGTGCTCGTAGAGCTTCTGCCTTCTGATCATCTATAGCCTTTAGATAGATTTGATCTTTCTCTTTAATTTTGAGAGATATATCAGATATAGTGGCTTGAAGTCTGTCTTAACCTGTATTGTCTCCTGCTTCTGTCAACATCTTTGATTCTTCAGTAATGATAGATATCTTCTCAACCAGCTCATCAGAATTTTTCAATAATTCCTGCTCCGTTGGAGTCAAGTCATGCGGTTTGGCATCATTCTTGGATAAATTTTGGAAAGTAGTGAGAATCTGATAAATTGTTGAGTACCAATCACTGGTGAAGGATGAAGGAATATCAGACAATTGTGTTTGGGTAGAGGGAAGCTTCTCATTCTGAACTTGATCATCTTTAGTGGTAAAGGGACTCTACAATCGTTTCCTTGGGCATAATCCTTCTGCCATATGAACCCACTCTACGATCATAGGGAATGTAGTGATTGCCAGCATGTCGGTAGACATTGTAGTGAGGCTGGTCTTTGATCATCATGGTTGCAAACTTCTTTTCCCTTGGGAAGTTCTGTGACACCAGCTCTAGTTTTGGAAACTTAGAGTAGCACTAGCTGAAGTAACTTCCATCTTTTTTAGTATATGCCTTTAACCATGGCATCCAGGGGAAAAACCATCTCATCAGAAGGTCATCAGGATTGTAGAGGATAGTAGTGCAGTCTAACTCCATGTTGTTCCAATTTTTAAACACTTCATATGCAATCATCCTTATAACATTGAGTTGTTCATTGCCATAGCTTACCCATCTTTTTACTGGTACTTCTGGTGGTTCATCAAAAACTTCCACCACTATTCTTCTGCTAATTCTTGCTGGAGAGAGGACAGGATAATCTGCTGGTTCCTCTGATTCCTGATTTGCAGAACTAAAATCTTTCTCCATTTCTTCACCTTTTGAGCTTGAATCATGTGACTTCTTTCATTAGATTCATCAGTGAATCCTTCTTGCTGATTTTCATTACTGGTGCCTTCTTCAGCATCTTCTCTCATAAATTCGGATTTATCATCACTCACTAAACTGATTGCAGTAGAGGGTTCTCCTTGCTTCTTTGGGACAGATTTAGCAAGCAGTCTGTTGTTCTTTCTTCTCCTTGGGGGTTTAGCTATAAGAGAGTCAGACTTTTCTTCTTTTTTAGAATCTAAAGCCTCTGAATCACCAGACAAGCTTCCTTGATATTCAGCATCAGTAGGGGCAGGTCCTTCTTCTTTGGACTCAACATCATCATGTGAGCTTGTTGGAGCATTTGAAGTAGGAGATGCAGTTGTGTTAACTTGCAACCTTTCCTCATCATCAGAGTGGATGCTCTGAGAGTTAGCCATAGGGCTTGCATATTCTTCTTTACCATCAGATTTGGCTATTTTTTTCATAGACTCAGCTTCTTCTTCATTGCTGGACTTGCTCTTTGAGGGTTCAATCATGGGACTTTCAGTTTCCTTCCCATCTTCTGACTCTACATCCTCTTCTTTGTTAGATGGACTTTCTTGGAGAACTGGGGCTGATTTCTTTATTATCTTTGCTTCCTTCTTGAATGGTTCTTGGAGTAATCTGTTACTCCTTCTCTTTGGGGTTTCTGCACAGTTGATACTTTCTCTTCTCCTGCTCTATGCCTTTTCTTATCAGTGGAGAGACGGTTTGGTGGAGCCTCTGTATTCTTCACACTTTTAGACTTCTTCTTTGTTGGTGTGGCTGCTACCGGTATAGAGTCATCAGATTGAGAGCTTTCCACCTCCTTTGCCTTCCTCTTCTTTGCAGAGACTTTACTACTGCTTCCAGTTGTTATTAACCTCTTGTTTTTCTTGTGATTTTTCTTCCAATTTATAAACAGTTGTGGGGACATCACTTTATGAACGTTTAGTGGTTCTCCCTCATCATCCTTTATCTTGCTTCCCAATTTCTTCTTTAGCACAATACTCAAGAGTCTTCCATGAAAAACCTTTGTAAGGGGTTTATCTGTAGACTTCTTCATCTCAGCCTTCTCCACCCATTTGGTTAGGCAATCAATTTGAAGGGTGCCAAAATTCACCTGCTGCTTCATGACGATTGCAGTCATGATTCTCAGTTGAAGATCACTTACAGTATCATGTGCAATATGCTTGCACAAAATGCATTTTCCAGTGATCTCAGTCAGAAATTCAAATTCTTCAGAAAATTCCTTTTTCTTCATATCCACAAGATTTACGTTCCTCTTGTAACGTATTAACCTCTTGCCTTCTTCAATGTCAACTTCATCGAGGTTTATCAGACCTTGGTTGGGAAACCCTAGTCATAGGTTAATGTCTGATGCCCTTATCTTCAGACTTGCTCCTTTGACCTTTGTGGACAGAAGCCCAGAATCTATTGATGCATTTGAGTAGAATTGCTTTACCAGCTCAGTATAGACTGGAGTGTCAGCTTCCAAGCAATCAAAAAACCCAACATTCTTTACAAGCTCAAGTATGTCCTTAAACTTCTTTTCTGTTCTTTCAAACTTCTTGAAGCCGAGTTGGATTCCGGTTATAACATGCCATTCTTCCATTTTGAGGGTTTGAAATATATGGGTATTTGGTTTCAGACCTTTTATGAGAGATAGTTGAATGTGATTTGGGAGAATCTAGAGGTTTGATGGATTTAGGCTTTGAAGAGGATTCTAGGGTTTAAAAAAGAGAGGGAGAGAGGTTCGATAGTTTCTGATAACTGGTTTGAGATTTTGAATTTGCCTTTATGACACTTCCTTCTAACTCTTCATAAGTTGTGATGTGTCAACCATTCATTGGTTGCACGATGCCCATTAAGAAACTGTAACTCCCCATAAACTTTTCAGTTTGATGTTCCTTTTAAGAGAATAAGCGTTTTACTGACGTGGATTGACCGTTAGCCTTTCTCATGATCTGAATAGTTGGGCATTTGTCTAGTTCTTCCGAGCTCCTCATGAGCCAGCACTACAAGAAAAAGGCCTAACAGCGACCAATACTATCAGCGACCGCACCATCGGTCGCTGATATTATTAACAGCGACCGCCATCTGTGACCAATATTTAATATGGTCGCTATATTTTAACAGCGACCGCACGCAGTCGCTAGTCAGTCGCTAGTACAAATTTGCCTCCCAAATTTTGGCTGGAAATGTTGGCGCCAATGTTTTATGCGACCACTTAATATCTGCGACCGCATGCGGTCGCAGATAAAGTCCATGTCATTAAAATCAGCGATCGCATATGGTCGCAGATAGCGGTCGCTGATCAAACTTAATATTAACAGATTTAGTCACTCGCTCAACACAGCAGAGGCGGAGAAAAAGAAGAGGGAGCTCAGACAGAGAGAAGAGGGAGAAAGGGGGGAGAAGAGAAGAAGAGGAAGAGAGACTCTGGCCACCGCCACTGGGACACCGGTCCACCGCCACCAGGAGGTACCACCGCCGCACCACCGCTGCACCACGCCGGTAACCCCTTAATCCCTAAATCTCTAAATTAGACCCCTTAATCCCTTAATACCTTAAACAGAATGCTAATCTTTGTGATTATTATACTTTAATCGATTTGTTTTGAGTTGAATATTGCAATAAGGTAGTACTATTAGAGTAAACATTTTCATTAGAGGAACTCAATGTTAAATGAGTTGTGTGAGGGCATATATGTTGTTTATATATTTTTTCAGTTATTTTTTCAAAAATATTTGACGAGTCACCAACTCATCAACACAAATTACCAGTAACTTAATGAGGACCATAATATATTTAATTGATGAGTAATATTGTAGTACTAATTTATAATTGATTGATACATAATACTTCCTCCATTCTGAAATATAAAACAATGATAATTATTTTTTTGAAGTCAAGACATGAATTTTATTCATTTTTAGTTAAAAAAATGATAAATATTGTAAAATATTTAAAATTATACTCATTGTAAAATTTAAAATTGGAAAATAATATATATGACGATATTTATTTATGTTTTAGATCTAAGTTGCATATCTTTTAATATTTACAGGGTTACTAATTGATCATGTGTTATTACTTTTTTGAATGTTTCATGCTATAATCTCAGTTTCTATCTAGTTTTCAACTGATATTGGATGGAGATTTTATTTCTTTTGGATACAGTACTAGTACTGATTCCTGGTTTATGTCTTGGGTGCCTAGAAATGACCTTATATACATGCCGTCGTGCATGTGGCTAGTCTATATTACAGGGGAGACTCTGGTCAAATTTTTTTATTGGTCGGGTAGTTGCAAACATTTATACTATTAACGAGCCTATTGGTGATCCAGTAGAGCCTATTAAGGGGATGTTGGAGCTGATGAGCTGGGCTTGGGTCCGCCAGTCCACATGAGGCCACGCCAAGCTTAGCCAAGCCTCACGGGGTCAAGCCAAGCTTGGTTGTTAATTAGGGTGCTGTTAAGCCAAAATAGACAGTGCTAGGGAACTGCTAGTGCAACAGAGAAGGTAACTAGACACACTTAGTTAATAAATAGATTGTTTTGGCAATAACAGAAAAACAAGGGTATCGTACAAGGGCACGTACGGGGGTCATATTCACTTGTTCAAGTGCCATTGGTTTGATTCAGAAAAAGGGATACGTGTTGACAGACATGGAATCGTCGATATTGACCTCCATAGGTCTGCGTACTCCAACGAACCATTTGTATTACCAACTCAAACAATACAAGTATACTGCACTCCTAGTCCAGTTAGATCTCCGATACAAGTATACTACACTCCTTGTACAAAATGATTCTGACTCATCAGACAACGATTTTCATTAAAATGTATGTTTAGTTTTAATGTACAAAATGTATGTTTATGTTCATGTTCATGTTTAGTTCATAATTATGTACCTTTCATTTATGTTCTCTATATAGGAATGTTCTTTATATCCTTAACTATATCATTTGTAGTTGTTGTAGTTAACTATTTTGCAGTCATGTTTATGTACCTTTCACTTATGGTAATCGTAGTTAACTATTTCATACAATTAATTGTCATTCATAATTTCATACTAACATCCTAATTTTTTTTATTTATAGATGTCTTCTGAACCTGTTGCACGAAAGCGCGGGTTGGGTCGGGGCCCTAATCATGTGCCGAAGGCCCCCGGCTTATCCGGATGATCGCATTCTTATACAGATCCGTCCTCCTCTAGAAAGCACGTAAGTTAAACATCGTATATATATAAGGGTTTAATATTTTCATTGTTATAAATATATTTTAATGTAAATTATTGTATATTGTAGTGATTTTCAAGATAGTAAAATTGTGAAGTGCATTTCACAATTATGCTTACAGAACTGGCCTACGCCAGTGATTACATGGGCGAGCACACCTCTCGCCCATAAGGATGCAGTTTGGGCTGAATTTCAGGTATATTTATTTAATCACTCTGATAGATAATACATAGTTAATCAACTAATAGTTTAGTAATGTTGGATTATGGTAATATAATAGTTTTAATATTATTATTGTTGTTTTATTTGCAGAAGCGGTATAGATGGGACGACGCACATGCATCAGTTATTCAGGCACTGTTCTGGCAGAAGTGCGCCGTCCAGACTAAAGATAATCTAAACAAAGAACGACAGAAAGCCCTGCACAATGCTGAGATTGACCATCCAGGACAGGGTGAGCAGTATATGCATGAGCATTGCCCCTGGTGGTGCGCACATCCCATATGGGTGCAGATGTGTGAGCAGTGGAGAGCTGAGAGCTGGGTCAAGAGACGTAAGACTGCCGCCTCGAACAGATCCTCAAGTGTATTTGAAGGCGAAAAGGCAAAAGGCACGTACAAGGGCGACAGTATATCTCAGCTGCAACATATTGCTGCTAGGGTACGTATGTATAACAAGCTTATTGGCTTAGTTATTTGTCTTTATGTTTACAGTCATGTTTTGTAGCTAAAATATCATATGTTTACATATTAATATGAGAACATGAACTGTAGGAGTCTGAGTCTCAAGGTCAACCTATCAATTGGTTGGATGTGTATGTGGCCACCCGTGATGGTCTGCCTGATGCTGTTCAGATAGCGGTAATAAGTTAACTTTGAACATATTATAGTCATATTTTTTAGCATTTCGTATTTATTTTTAACTATTTATTTGTTGACCTTCTGACAGGACACTTATAAGGGCTTAATGAACGAGCGCTATTCTGAGGCACCCCGCGTTCGGCGATTGATCAAGAATTGTGGGAGAGGGCGTCCGTCGTGAAGAAAAATTATGTTAAAGGACAAGGACAAAGACGACGCCCGACCATCAGTGGCACAGGAAGCTCTGCTACCCAGTCTACACAGTCTACACAGTCATCAGGTCATCCAGCCTATCATACTCCTGCTGACTGTGTGAGAGCGATCTGTCAAAATCGTGATCTTCTTCTTATACTGGGCGGGCATCTGCATTCTCTGAATCCTGATGACTTGGCGAAGGCAGTGGCGGAAGCAGCAACATCACAGCATCAGGGTGGCAACCAGGTACTTTTAATGTTTCATTACGTACATTGTCTATTATTTAGCTTTCCCCAAGTCATAGCAGTATCAACACATGTAACATATATGTTTTATTCTTTTGTTAATTACAGGGTACTAATTTGAATGATCCATGAAGAGCTAGACCAGTCATGCATGTTAGATTTGTAAAGCCTTGTTAGACTTGTTTTTTAGATTTTTAAAGCCTTGTAATCTTTTAAACTACTTATCTTTGGACTGTATTGGTTTACGATTCTATTATATGGATGTTTACGATTGTATTGTGTTGTGTTGATTTAGATTCATTCTTTGGACTGTATGTATGGATGGGTGTTTATCATATAGTAGTTATCATGGATGGATGGATGCTTATATATACTGCTGTGTGTTGGGATAAAAAGCAGGTACAAAGCAGGTTATTTTTGGGAAATCAATAAAACAGGAAAAATATTTAAAAAAAAAAAAACAAAGTCAGCGACCGCACGCGGTCGCTGATACAGTATTAGCGACCGAGTAAGGTGTTTCTACTTCAGCGACCGCCTGTGGTCGCTATTACCGGTCGCTGACACGTGTGCCACATTACGTCTGACACATGACTCAGCATGAGTCAGAATAGCGACAGCTGAGGTCGTTGATTGCGGTCGCTAAAAATGCGGTCGCTATTCTTGGTCGCTGATGTCATTTTACCGACAAGATTTTTTGTGACTACTATTAGCGACTGCATCCGGTCGCTGATACCCATCTGCAACTATATGCGGTCGCAGATGTGCGGTCGCTGATAAGCCTTTTTGTTTTAGTGTAGTGTATCCTCTGGGAAGACTGCGATCGTCGAGCGTACTCTACGATCGTTGAGTTGCACTACGATCGTTGAGTTTTACTTTAGAATCTACTCTATAATCATTGTCTGACCTGGTCCTTGAGATGAACTTGACTAGGCATTCCTTCTGGGTAAAGGTAGCTTAGGAAGGGCCAACCTCTTAGAGTGAACTAAGGGTCGGGCTTGTCCCTGAGGCGTTTTCCAGATGAAAAACTTTAGAAGTGATTTATACTGATATCTCATTTGACCTTTTCTGTTGGGGAGTTCTTCTACCAACTTTAGACATTTGCATTGGCTGTAATCGTGGTGTCCTCCTACTCTTACACTACGATCAGATGTTTGATCGTAGGCGCTCCACGATTTTGAGTTGGGTGGTTGACAAGGTTATCAGCAGTACGTTTTGAGATGTTCCTACTGACTATAGATCTTCATTTGGTTCTTCAGCCACAAAGTTTTAGGACTTTGTAACTGGTATATTGCTTCATAGTGTTTCTAATACTTTCATTGTTGTTGTTCCTTAACAGATCACTGCTCCCCCATGGTTGATACTGTCTTCTCAGAGAGGTATGCGTTCTTCTTCTTCATGTGTATCAGAAGGAAGCCTTACATATCTCCTTCTGACTGAAGTCATCATTATCAATTAAATCTTCGTGTATCATAGAAATGGATATCTTCAGGACTGATCTCTCTACGATCATTTGACAACACTACGAACGTAGTCTTCTTTGACAGTTTGTGCTTGAGGAGTTTTGCTTCTATGACGAGTTCCTTGAGGGTTCTTCTCAGATGATATGCTTTGGATGATTGAGCATATAAGACCCTTTTTATCTTAGGGTCAATGGTCTGCTTCCATAGGGAGATCAGCAACCATGTGAGCTTCATTCATGTTAGCTCAACAAGTCTTTAAGGACAGACTATGACAAATAAGGATTTTGTCAGAAACATTTCTGAAACGTCTTGAGCCTTTTGCTGGTTGAATCTTCTTGACTGAAGTCTTCTGCTTCAACATTCCTTAGTGTGGTCAGATAGACCAAGCACCTGCAGGTTAGATAAATTTCTATTTTTGGTACCCAAGGTTAAATGGGTCCTGCCAGGTTAGCCTTCAAAATCCCTGTTCCTCATATGTTTAAAATTTCATCATATTGATCATTATCAATCATATTCATGTATGTACAATTTAGATATTTCATTTTAAGATGCATGATGACGAGTGTGTATAAGATTAACCATTTTAACAAGATAATTTTTTTCTTTGATAGTTTTATCATTTGCTTGGTTATGTTCACAGAGTTTTAATGTTCACAAAGTGAGAATCAATTCTAACACTTACTTGTATCTGGTTGATTCATGGAGGTGATCAGTTTCTACGAATCTTCAAGATACTCTTGTAGAACTGATCATACTCTATGTGTTATCAAAAACTTAGAACATAGATTTGTACATACATACTAACCCATCAGCAAGGATTACTCCACTTAAGATTAATTAAACCTTGATATGCTTATGACTTATTTTAGATTTCTTTCAAGATGTCATCTTCAACCTAAACCTTGGATGGAGAGAAAGTTTGTAAGCATTTGAGTTTCCAACCTCAGTGTACTTTCTCTTTTTCCCTTTTTAGGTAGAGTATGATTTCTTGATAGAATACTAATATAGTGCATAAGGAGATGCAACATGATGTACACATTCACATTAGTGAGGAACCGTACCTTTCTACTGTCAGTTTCTTAACAGTCATTTATCTTTGGTATACTGAGGTTAGGCATTGATGTGAATAGTTTTTCATTCACTCCTAATAGCTTGTTGCTCCAGTTTTCCTTCAATCAATCAGTCATAGTCTTGAAGATGTAAGCTAAGAGAATCTTGACATCTTTAGTTCTTTGACATCCTTGAGTCCACAAGGTTCACATCCAACTGCTGGTTGGCCAAATACTTATTTGAGAAGTTCTTCTTTCTTCTTCGGATAAGCACTTCTTAGCATATAAAGCCTTTTCATCTTTCAGGCTGGTGGATGCTTGACTTTTTGCTGTTGATGTCTCTTAAGCTTCCTTGTCTTGTCTTCAGACTACAAGATTGACTGCGGGCAAGGATTGGTCTTATTGTTATGACATTTAAGAATATGGACCAATCTGAGCAGCTTCAGGAGTATATACATATGTACCTGTACACAATACTTCCAACATGTGAGCTCATCTGCACTTACAAGTGACTTACTACTAAACCAAGTTTAAAATAATGTTTGTGCCTATGATCAGACTCAAAGCGATTAGCTTTTGAATATGACATGAGAAACTGCTCTGATATCAATTGTTAGTTCCCAGTACGCACACAATAGATCTAGAAAAGGGGGGGGGGGTTGAATAGATCCTTTTTATTTTCAAATACTTTTCTGTTTATTTTGTATTGCTAATGACTTAGCATATGACAAACATAAGAATCTTTTCAAGCACATCGGAATAAGTAAAAGATCCCCTTCATTGATATAATCATGAACATACATACATTGCTCGTAGAGTTAGTTTAGTTGTAAGCAGTTAATACATACATAACATTTATAGCAGTTAGGTACATAATGTAAATGATAGTAAGTAAAAGACACAATGGATTTTAAGTGGTTTAGAGACTCAAGCTTCTAATCCATTCTTCTACTATAACTCGTAAGATTTCCACTAAGGAAGGGGCAACACCCTGAATCACTAAGATTCCTTCAAGGCCAGCAGCCTTGGAACTTCAGTTCACTAACAACTCTTCAAGCCCAGCAGGCTTGGAACTTCATTTAGTCCATCCGGACAAGGACCCCTTCGGCCCTGGCTACTTGTTGTTTATTATTGTTGTTATTGGTGCCTTGCTGCTAAGATGTCTTTAAGCTTGACCATCTTCTGTACTTAGCAGCTAGACGTGGTCCTCTTTGCATTCTGCTTCGAGTCTGGACCACATCTCTTCTGGTGCAGCTGATCATCATTCTGTTCTGCTCATCTTCATCCGATGTCAGCTGTGCACCATCACCATTTAGGTTTGCTAAGTGTTTGAGCTTTTGGTAGACTTTGTCTGGCACTTAGCATTCCCCGAACCCTTCTTAACTGGTTTACAGACATGGTTCTGCACTTATTCTGTTTCAGCTTTTGGTTTATGGTGATTCGTAGAATGGCTCTCTGAATCTTCTTTGTACTCTGCCACTTTTCTGAATGCTATCTTCTTGTCCTTCTCGGCTCTCAGCTTAGCTACCATCTTTGGTGGCATTCTCATCTTTGTTGAGTGAAGCTTTAGTCTGTTCAAGTCCTTCTTGAAAGCTGCTTCACTTCCACCTTTGTAGTCTCACTGTCACTGAGACTTGTTTTGTTTAGCTCTGGTTGAACTCGTAGAGTCAACAATAGCATTCCAATAACTCAACGATTTTGCAACTTCAGCAACATCAACAACACTTGATCTTTGAAGCTCTGGCTGATATATACTCATTCCCAATTTTCCCGTTGGGATATTGCCGTTGAAAGCTATTTGAATTGCTTTGCAGATCTCGAGTTATTTGGTGTAGACTGCAGATGTGACATGACATCTCCTTTTTCATCTTTCTGACACTGCAGTCTATTCTTTCACCTACCCTGTCAGAGATGTCACTTTGATGTCTCGGGCAGGTAGTCAACTTTATTTCTCCTTTCTAATTTCTCAATTAGAGCATCAGGAGTTGTCCTTTTGCATCTATGCTCTCACACATCAATGTTCGAATATCAGTCTTTAGATTGAACCATTGCCAATGTTTCAACCTTTAAATGACTGAACTCTACGATTCTGATGCAGATGTTCTTGGACCTGATCGTAGTGTGTCTTGTTAAATTTTGCTTACTGACAGGTTAAGACAACACTACGATCCTGAAGCGTGTTCATTGGATCTTCAATGTAGAACACTTCTTCCTTCTCTTGTGCAGTGCTTCAACACTTCTGTTTGCTTTGACTGATCTCAGGAACTGAAAGCTTGACTCCTTGTTTTGGCCTCTTCTGAATAGAAAGACACTTCAGATTTGTGGCATGCCCAGCTCGCTTTCTCCTTGTGATCTCCCGTTCACTTATCATTAATGGACTGACCCAATGCTTAATCACTTTAGCCTTGTTCTTCATAAGCTGACCAGTATCTCTGTGTACACTTCATCAGTTCCTGCTTTGTTTGGCAAACACTACGATCCTGGTTAATTCAAAGATTGTTGTCTTCTATTCTCTTGACAGCTACTTCACTTGCTGACTTTCCTTAGTCAGTCATTTTTATTGAAGTCTTCTTCTGATTAACTTGTGGAAGGCTTCATTTTGAATGGCTTCACAACTCAATCTGGATGTTGATTGGATTGGTGCTTAGATCTTCTGTTAGCTTGCATGCCATTCGTTGAGTGCTCTTTGGTTTCCTTTAGGTGAGATGTATCTTTGCAGCTCAGACCAGGGCTTCATACTTTGGATATTCTGGGAGTGTTCATTTGTTGAGAATCGTGCTTGCTCTACGATTATGCCTCGGTGTTGTGAGTACATCCGGTGAAGCCTTAGTTCTGCACTCTATGATTCAGCTTTGGTGGTGTAGACACTACGACTCTGAGATTAGATGTCGACACTCTATGATCTCTGACTTTATGCTTGCTGTCTTCATCTGATCTAGCTCGACTACGATCTCTGCCTCTGATGTGATCAGTAGACTCTACGATTAAGAGTGTGGTCTACGATTTTTGACTTGGCTTCGACAGATGCTTGGTTGGCTCGTAGACAGGCTGTCTCTACGATTTTGAACATGACTTCCTCAGCAGACTATGGCTCCGAGAAAGTTCTTCTCGACATACTACGATCCTTCCTAGTATCTCCTGGCAGTCTACGAACTCCGAGATCCATTATCTTGCAGACTACGATTCTCTTCGATAGCTCTCGAGTTTTCCTTGACTTTCCTAGCAGACTACGATTTCTGGTGCAGTGCTCGATGATCAGATAAACCTATCTATTACAGTAATAAGATCAACCTAACAAGCTTGATCATCTTCTTCCTTTATAGTCCTTGTACATCATTTCTTTTTAAGGACTTTACAAAGCTGTTTTGCTTATGTAGGATCAACCTAACATAATTGATCAATTCATTCTAAGTCCTTGTACATATGTTCTTATTATCTATCAAAGGACTTTACAGCTTTTCTTAATGCAAGCATACTTGCATATTCATTCATTCATATATATATATATATATATATATATATATATATATATATATATATATAGATCATAATCATATAAAAATAGGAATAACATTCTAATGCATATTCCTGATAGTAACCTCGACATGAAAAGGTAAAAATTTCATAATGAAATTTATACCAATATTACGGTATAATGATATTGAAAGAATAACATCATTTACGAGAAAAATAACATCCCTTACCTCAAAAGAATAGTACTTCTGACTGGAATTTTAGATATAAAGCTGAGAGAAACTTGCACCGTATAGCAACACCCAAAGTATCTAAATACTCACAACAATACGCTCGATATTTTAGAGAGAGAAAACTTCTGATTCTGGTGTGATTTTCAATTCTAACTTAAGCATCCTATTTATAAGAAAATGCTTAGAACGCTAAAATAGAAAATTCAATAAAATATTATTAATTTTTTTTTCTTACACACACCACATTACAATCTCAGCACTCCACAAGTGGGGCCCACCAAATTCAACAAAATCAAGAGGTAAAAAGGACAAGTGTGGGGCCCACCTAGAATTCTCCATAAAAAATATTTTATAATTTCAAAAATTTCAATAATTCATATTAAATAGCTCTTTTATAAGAAAAATACGAATTTTATGTCCATTTCATAGAAAATTTAATTATCTACAACTTTGTAGAAGAAAGTTTTTCCAAATTCCGAACGAAAAAATGACTAAAATTTACATACGGACAAACTTGCAGGCTATAATCAAATTTCAGTCAAAAATGGGGCCCACCAACATATTTAACGTGTTTTTTGTAACAAAAAAATTTCGGACCCAATTTGCTCTCTTCCCCCTCATTTATTCAATGTAAAAATATCACAATTATTATATTATTATATTATCACATTATACATTTATAATGTAATATAATAATATATTTGAATGAATTATTTTATCAGAAAAGATAAAATATCAATTTTCAACAATTGTCAACTTTCTAAAAATTCCACCATTTATACCCACATTAAATAAATATTTCCTTATCATGTAAATCAATAATTAATTATTCACAAATAATATTACAGAACTACAATATTGACAACCAGGTCATTCTCAGGAAAGAGGGGGCCTTCCGGTAAGAATTTCTCCTTACTGGCACGCAATTAAATAACCCCTCCTAGACAGAACTTCTTTAAACATTGTCAATAGTGCCATCTAATAATAATATTAAAAAAATAAAAATTATTGATATGATAATTTGAAATACTATGCAATGACAATTATTGAATCAATAATATAAAATATCAACATAGCAATTATTGAATCGATAAAATAAAATATTGAACAGTAATTACTGTAATAATTATTGAGTAGTGACTTCTTACGTTAGAATCAATAATTAGAATTATTGTGCAATACTGTGTGCTATTGTTCAACAACGTGTATTACTTTATTTTAACCACCAGGTATTCTAACAGTGTTAACGGTAACAACTACGCCGTTATTTATAAAAACTCATACTTGTCGTTTTCTTCATCCAACAGTTTTCCGTTATGGGGCCCACAATTGGCTGCGCCGTCGTACGAATATTCTCCGACAACAATGAGTATTTTACAACCACTTGCTTATTTAAAATATTTGCTCATTTTACCCATAACTAACCATATTAATCAAATCAACCCCTTACTATTTCAAAATAATAAATAGAGAAAATTCTATTTTATTTATAAAAAGTTGGGGTCTTACAATAACCCTAGGGTAGGTCAGCCTCAGATTAACCCAACGCTACGAGAAGTCTCTTCATGCCCTGTTACTCTTTTGTATGTACAAATGTCATCCATCTTAAATGTCATCATGTATCTGCTTATCTTGTTATCAAAACAACTGACCCCTATTTTGTAGGAAAAGATTAAAAAAAAACCTTAAAAACAAAAATGCATAGCATGCATCCAATAATATCCATGTGTATCAAGACTAAACTAAGTACTGTTGTATATGTAGATTAGTCCCATAACCCGACTCTAGGAGCAAAATTTCTGATCCTCACCAGAAAAAATGGCTGAAATGTCCTCATCCGATTTTTTCTCGTCTCTCGAGAAGAATTTGAGACTTTTAAAAAGCAGATTTTCGAAATGACCAGCCTGCTAAGAGAACAATGTAAGATGAAACAACTAGAATCTTCCAGTCAGGGGGAAGTTAGACCAACGATACACAAATCCCAACCAACACATTCTAACTAGGTAATAAAAGTATCGAAGACGATACGGAGAAGAGTCCACCAGAACTAATCAATATTTTAGAGGATAGATATTCTGAAGTAATTAAGAAAGTGAAGCGAATAGAAAAACCATCCGGTCTATGAAAGGCACGTGAACTCACGGTAGTGTCAATTATTTTGATCTATATATCTTTCCCGAGCCCAGATACCCATAGAAATTCCACGTCCCGAATTTTGAGAAGTACAGTAAATTGGGAGATCATTACACGCACCTAAAAGTGTACATCGGTGAGCTTCGGTCCTATGATGAGGACGATAGTCTAAGGATGCAACTGTTTCAGAAAAGTTTGATTGGGAAAGCCAAGACTTTGTATGCCAGGCTGGATAACAGCAAAATTCATGGCTGGGAAGAGTTGGCCCATACCTTTCTACACTAATATAACTTCCAATCTTAGATGGCTCCAAACCAGTATCAGATAACCACAATTAAGAAGTAACCCACTAAGTCTTTTCGAGAATACGCTCAAAGATGGAGGAGACTAGAGGCTCAGGTGAGTCCTCCCATGAACGAAAACGAGATGGTCATGACTTTCATTGATATTCAAGTATCGTCTTATTATGAAAGGGTGTTGGTTGGCATTGGCAAACCATTCTCAAAGAGTATAAAGCACAAAGAAATGGCAAAAATGGGCTTGAGAGTAAGCAAGATCAAGGATCTTACAGCCTTAGACGTAGTAGTTGAATACCTTTAATTCAAAAATTATGGGAGTGCACCTAAGAGAAATCAACATGATGTGTTTCTCATGTTGCAGGGGTAATCTAAGAGACCCAACAATAGTCCCCTTATTTGGATCACTATAAGAGAAAGGCTTATCTGCGATCGCTAATAGATATATGTGACCGACTGCGGTTGTAGTCACTGGGGGGGACACTGACGACCACAATTGGCGACCGAAATATCCGTGACCGTCAATAGCTTCCAGCTTCATCGCTAAGCTGAGTCACCAGGGTCAGGTTTGAAGAATTTTCCAAAAGAATTATACTTGTGACGCCCCCAAAATAAGTATACATCTCCCATTCCGAGTCGTCAAATACATAGTACATAATACAACTATAACTTAATTATACAACTGTCGTGCAAAATACCACAAAAAATAAGTTGTGAGTTTTAATACAAATATTGTCTCCTAGACAATATCCAAACTCAAATTCAATCCTCATTACAATTATTATCACACTATTTTATAGAATAGTGAGGACTACTATGGCAACCATCTCGAACCGTCACTCCATTCTCTGATTAGTCCCAACTATATTCTCATTTCCTGAAGAGAACAGTGAAAGAAAAGGGTGAGCTCAACTAGCCCAGTAAAGAATATTATGACTAAGATAATGCAGAATAAATTATCGTTAGCCTTCAACAGTATAACAACTGATAAAATACAATAGACAAAAAGTTTTAGATCAACAACTGCAGCAGAAATAGCAATCCATTAGAAGAGTCAAGTAGAGCATGATATCTACTATCTTCTATGATTTAAAAGTTTATCATCAATTTTATCACTGAGACAGCTTAATAAATAATCCACATCACTGAATTATCCATGCACTACGGGCCAATGATATTCATTATTATCACATCCACAAAATTATGCATGCACTACGGGCCAAAGATATTCGTGTTATCACCAATGATCATGATCATGCCAAACAATAATTCATCTTTGCACCCTTGGCCGAAGAGAACACATGGTCATGATCATACCAATAACTGTGCACCAATGCACTACGGGCCAATGAGGACTTTTACCACATTATTTGTAACATTACAGGTCATGATTATACCGAATGATCCCTAGTCATAATCATACCAATCAATAGTCCATCTATGCACTACGGGCCAAGGATGACTTTTATCACAATATAAGCATGAGGATGATGACAATAATATAAAAATTCAATTAAATGAAAGCAAAGGATAAATTTTAAAGATTTATAATTTAATTTATCCAGAATTCAATAATAACCAAATTATCAACATGATATTACTTTGTGAAGTAAAATTCAAGAATAATATTTTATCAAAATGATTTGGACCGAAAAAAAATTAATTTTTATCATGAATAGTACCCCGGGTGAATAGTACCCGAGTGAATAGTATCCCATAAATAGTACCTGAGTGAATAGTATCCCGTGAATAGTACTTTAAGAATAGTACTTTATGAATAGTACTTCGTGAATAGTACTTTGTGAATAGTACCCCGTGAATAGTACTTTGTGAATAGTACCCATGAATAGTACTTTGTGAATAGTGTCGTGTGTATGAATATTGTTGTATAAATGAATAATACCCATAAATAGTACTCCGACATGAAAAGCTTAAAATATGACAAGAATGTTTAGAAAAATATCTTTGTGAACGATACTAGATGAAGCGCAAATTTCAAGGATATTCTTCTAATTTCACGGAGTATAGAAGCAATACTTCAACAAAATGAGTATAGAATTACGGATACGAAACGAAATAATATTACTTACATACTACAAAGTAAGAAAGAAAATATTATTTCATACGAATATTGAACAAAAATAATATCCCTTACAAATAAAAAATAAATAACATCCCTTACCTTAGTAGAAGGCTGGATATTGTAATAGTGAAGTAGCAGAATACTTTTCTTCTTTCTCCTTATAGCTTCTCTCTCTATACTTTTCCTTGTGAGTCTTAGTGAATTGGTGAGAATGAAAGAAGAATGAGCTTCTATTTATAAGAAAATATAGTTTCAATAATTGCAGGTTTAGGGGCTCGAATTATTGCAGTATAGTACCTTCATCTTTACCTCCATTTTTAATTTAGTCCTGCAAGTATTATCAGTCTTGCACCACCTCCCCTAATAGTACATGCGTGTGAACCAATAGTTTCATACATGTGAATCAATAGTAATTTGTATATGAACCAATAGCAATTAATTGCTCATTTATCTGATTAATTACCCGATTGGTCAATAAAACCAGTCAATCACAGAAATACCTCCTTTGAGGGTAATTGGGTCACGGAAGAATTAAAGAAAACTAAATGAACAAACATCTTTAATCAACACGAACTTAATCATCATTAATATTATAACCCACAATATTTAACAACCAGATCGTTCCCAAGAAAGAGGGGGCTTTTCGATAAGGATTTCTCCGTATTGGCGCACAATTAGGTGACTAAACCCCTTTCCTCGACAGAACTTTCTTGACATCGTCAACAATATAAATAATAATATGAATAACTTTTTTGTCTCAATTATTAATTTAATAATACAAAATATTATGCAGATGATACTATGACAATAATTGAATCAATAATATGAGAGATATTATGCAGCAATTACTGTAGCAATAATTGAGTATAACTGAGTGACTTCTCACGTAAGCATCAATAATCAAAGATACTGTATAATACCGTGTGCTACTATGCAATCACGCGTATTACTGTACTTTTACCACCGGGTATTTTAACAGTTTGACGGTAAAACTTTTGTCGTTATTTTTATAAAAAGTTATTTCTGTCGCTTTCTACATCCGACAGTTATTCTGTTGTGAGGTCCACCAATGATTGTGTCATCATACGGATATTTCCCGACAAAAAGAATATTCCCCGACCAAACGAATATTTTATGACAACTTGCTTACTCTGAAAAATTTTCATATATCACCCTTAACTTAAACCTTTTATCAATTTAACCATTTACTACATAAAATAATAATTATAAAAAAACTGAATACTTTCATTTCATAAAATTTGGGGTCTTACAATCTCCCCTCTTTATGAAATTTCGCCCTAAAAATTTACGTACGTATCTGGTATGCCGAAGAGGTGAGGATACCTTGTTTAGATTCTAACTCTTGAGGTATAACCTTTGAGCGTATAATATATTCCTTCTTATCCAATATTTTAATAGGTATCTCCTCATACGTTAAATCTTCTGTTATCTCGTCTAGTTATAATTCAATAATGTGGTTCAAGTCGTCCACATATTTACGTAACATCAATACGTGAAAAACGTTATGAACACACGACATACTTGGCGGTAAAGCGAGTCTATAGGCCACAGTTCCTACTCGAGGATTTCAAATAGACCAATAAACGAGGGTTGAGATTTCCTCTCTTTGTCGATTCGTGCTTTTAGAATAACGCCTTCTTGCACCTTCTTCTTCACATTCATCAGCTCCGGGTGTGTAGCTTGAGCGGCTTTAACTATATCGATTAAAGTTGATTCTACTCGTATATTCGCTATCTTTCATGTAGGTTCTTAGAGTCTTTAATTCTGTCTCCATCTTTTGTAAGTCATACGAAACGGGTCTTTGTGTTAACAATATCGCACTCGTAAACGCATATGATCTTCTATTCAACGCGTCAGCTACCACGTTCGCTTTTCCAGGATGGTATTGAATGGTATGTTTGTAATCTTTCAACAGCTCGAGACAACGTGTTTAGCACATGATACGTTCATTCTGGGTGAAGAAATATTTGAGGGTTTTGTACCGAGTTCAAGGTCGATACAAAATTCAATTTCACGTTTTAGGGGTAGGCCAGGAAGTTCTTCGGGGAATACATCAGGAAGTTTATTAACAATAAAAATATCATTCAAATTTGACGTATTTTTGTTTAAATCTGTGATATGAGCTAAGAAAGCTTGACATCCATTTTTCAATAAACGAATGACTTTATAGCTTGATATGACAGTGATTGACTTTAGTGGTTCGGTTGCTTGATTTCACATAATAGGTTAGTTAGGAATATGAAAGCTAACAACCTTACGAAAATAATCAATTTTAGCATGATGAATAGTTAATCAGTAGATTCCTAAAATCACATCAAAGGCAAGTATTTTCAAACAGATAAGATCGACATGTAACGTGAGGGTGCCGATTTGAATCAAACAAGATTTATAAATAGTGGATGTAATGAAGGTTTCTCCAAACGGAGTTTCAACAGATAAGTCAAAATCTAATTTCTCCAGAGTTAAATTTAATCGTTGAGCGCAAGTAGGAGAAATAAAAGAGTGGGTAGAAGCGGTATCGAATTAGGTATAGACTTCACAAGAGTTTTTGATTAACTTAGCAGTGATAACTTCGTTCGGGTTCCTCGACAAACTCTTTCACTTAAACTACTGGCTTTGACTTTTCTGGGACATCTTTGGCGTCACCATCCCAGTTGAACTTGACTTCACTGCACGACAAAATTGAGCTAAATGACCTTATCTTCCGCAATTAAAACACGCTTTGGGTTGTTGCGTATAGTTTGAACGGATGTGTCCCTCATGTCTGCATTTGAAACATATGACCGGTGGTCGTTCTTCTTTCTTGGAAACGGGTGTTGGTGCTGCTATCTTTCCATCATTATTGAACCGTCTCTTCTTAAAATTTTCACTTCTATTATCTTGGTCATGATTACCACCAAAGTGGTTACCATTCTTGGTATGATAATTTCCTCCACAATGGTTATCATTGTTTCGATGGCCGTTGCCACTAGTATGATTATTATCATGTTGTTGGTCGTTACCTTTTAGTTGGGATGACTCATTATCGCGCTCCAATAACTGAGCCGTATTCACAACATCTGAATATAAACAAAGTTTGTGAGAAATGAGGTATTGACGTATTTCGGGTTTCAAAACTCTTAGAAATATTTATCTACCAAATGGGATGCAAACTGGGATAACTCTGCAAACTTAACCTCGTACTGTGACACAGTCATATTGTTTTGTTCCAGCTTGATGAGTACCACCTCCTTCATGTGACGAATACTTTTATGAAAGTACTTGTCGTTGAACAATTCTTGGAACTTCTCCCAAGACATCTTTAGTACAGAAGGTTGAGTACATTTTATAGATTCCCACCAGTAATCTACTTCTTCACGCAACATAAAGGTGGCGAAGGAAATCTTTTGCTCCTCTGAGCATTCCAAGACATCAAATATCTTGGTGATCTATTTTATCAATGTCTCTGCCTTAAGTGGTTCTGGCTTTCCCAAAAACTTTGGCGGTACCAGCTCCTTGAACTGCTTAGCGGTGAGCAGTCGTGAGTTGCTAGTGCTTCCACCTGCATTATGAACATGAGTCTCTCTAGTTTGGTGTTGAATGAATTCTAAAAAACTCCTAAACGTACCATCGTTCGTTATTTGGTCGGTGTTGTTGTTTACACGAGGATTATTGCCTTTCTGATGCACATTATCCTGGTTATTGAATGTCGGTGACTCAACGGTCTCATGTGCTCCATTGCTTATCTCAAAATTTTTAGATGCCATTTTACTGTCACAAAACAAGGGTTATCCCTATATTCCGATCGACCAATTAAATAACAATTAAGCTTAGGTAGGTCATACTAGTGAAGGAATTACCCGTCTCTCCCTTCCTAGTTCTAGTCTCACATCTTAGTCAGGGATCATATCCCTAAACTTTGATACCAACTGTGACGCCCCCAAAATAGGTATACATCATCTATTTTGAGTCGCCAAATACATGGTATAGAATACAACTACAACTTAATTATACAACTATCGTGTATAATACGACAAAACATAAACTGTGAGTTTTAATACAAATATTATCTCCTAGACAATATCCAAACTCAAATTTAATTCTCATAACAATTATTATCACACTATTTTATAGAATAGTGAGGACTACTATTGCAAACATCTCAGACCGTCACTTCATTCTCCGATTAGTTTCAGCTATATTCTTATTTCCTGAAGAGAACAATGAAAAAAAAGGGTAAGCTCAACTAGCTCAGTAAAAAATATTTTGTCTAAGATAATGCAAAATAAATTATTGTTAGCCTTCAACAGTATAACAACTGATAAAATACAATAGACAACAAGTTTTAGATCAACAACTGCAGCGAAAATAACAATTGCAACAATCCAGATTTTTAATTATAATATTTAAATATTTATTAAATTATATAAATATTTAATGGATGTATTTATCGTGAATAAATGTTTGTTTGTTTTGATTTGAGTTGATTAATTAATTATTTAATAAATAATTAATGAGTTAAGGAAATTCTGAGATAGTATTCTAATTTAATAATTAAGTTAGAAAGTTATAATGATTAAATAAATTATTATATTATGCAATGAATTGTTATTAGAATTAATTAAATTAAGTATGAAAACTTAATTAATTAGAAGTGTGACAAATAACTTTATTATAAGTGGTTATTAAAATAAATTAAAGTAGTTTTAATTTATTTTGCCAAACAAGCCTTAAATATATATTAAGTCTTTAATTTTAAAGCGTTTTGCCAAACGGAGCCTTATAACTTTTGGATTTTTAAATTTGATTTATTAATAATATAAATTAAATAAAGAAAATATAAATAATGTATAATAATTTGTGGTAACGGCTGTTTTAATAATGCCATTAGTGGCGTCAGTTTTAAAACTTTTGAAAAGATACGTTAGTTTATTTTAGTTACATCAAATCTATTTGGCTAAGGCCTAAGAAAGAAAAGGGAAGAAGAAAGAAAAGTTTCATAAAGTTTGAGAGAGTTTGAGAGAAAGTCAAGTCTGTGATTCCAAAGCCACCAAAACAAATTCTCAGTGTTTAACAAGGATTTCTTAAGCAACAAAAGGTATGTTACATAACCTTAACATATATGTTTTACGTTATAATCTCTAAGTCTCTGTGTTTTTGAATTTGACGGTAACATAAAATTTTTTACAAACTTTCTGTAAAACCATGATTTTATAATTGGTTAGGAAATTATGTGTATTTATAATTTTAATGGTTATACTAGCATAAATGTATATATATGTTGTATGCTAAAATACGTTCAAAGAGAAAGAAGAAATTAGTTTTACAGTGGACATGAGGATGAACATGAACATGTTTTGGAGTATAACAAAATTAGTATTTTATCGTATGCTAATTGTGAAATTGAAGCTTATGTATGTTAATTGGGTATGAATTTCAGAGAATCGTACTTTAAGGTAATCAAGTTTGGGTTATTATTGATATTACAGTGTTAAACAACGTTAACAATGGAGTTTTTCTTAAAAACAGTGTTTTCAAATAATGAAGTTTTCTAAAGTAGTTGTTTAATTGTTGGTAATTGTTATATGAATGATTGTTAAACGTTTATGTGTAGTTTACGATGAAGTTATGGATGTTAATTAGGGTTAGAAATTAAGTTATAGACAAAAATTTAGTTGTTCTGTTCTTCGTGGTTGGGTTCTGCAAGTTACGGCGCCCTAGCGCCAAAATTTGAGCCCCAACGCCAAATTTCGCGACCCAACGCCACTGGCTAGCTTATAATTTGCGCCCCAGTGCTAGAGCTCGCGCCCCAGCACTGTAACTCGCGCCCCGACTCTGGTACACGCGCCCCGGCGCCACTGATCTGCGCCCCAGCGCCGGATTTGTGGTCTGACTTGGACAGTTTTGACCTCATGTAGTAAAATAGCCATAACTTCCTCATACGAACTCCGATTGAGGTGATTCAAGATGTTACGAAAAGAGGACGAGTAGACCTACAACTTTCGTTCTTGAAGATTTTCAATTTGAGGTCATTAGGATGGGTCAAAATGGTCATCGTTAGGACTATTGTGTTTTCAGAGGCAATCGGAGGGTGTCGGGCATGCACATATGCATGTGTAGTGCTCTTGACCATAAAAGATGATGTCTTAAGTTATAAAACATGAATATTAGTAATTATAATGATGCTTAACATTAATACATGATGTATTAGATGAGTTATAGAAGTATAGTAAGCTTACACAAGAGAGGCAAATCGGGCGTGTGACGAATGAACGTCGAAACGCCGTGCCAAGTGTTAATGAACTTAAAAAGTGTTTCAATTCAATTGAAATGGATATTATAAGATATGGAATGGGTTTAATATAAAACTAATAAGTAGTCCTAATAAGACTTAAGCACTTGAATGAACTGCGAATATGAAATACAGTGAGATATAAGTTGAAAGTTAACACAATATAATTGAACATTGTGTGCTAATTAATAGGAAAGATTATGAGATGTGGAGTAGAGTTTACATTACAATTACTATGTGTTGTTATGTGACTAATATTTGATGTGTATGATTATATAATTGCGTAGGGCACGCGAAGTGCAGATAGCTGTAAGCTGTTAAACTGTTATTGGTAAACAACGATCAAGGCAAGTCTTTCGGTTCCTATTTTCTACGTGGACTTGATGAACTGTTTTAAATTTCATGATATGTTATGCATGTTGAAATCATGAAATGTTAAAGTCAATATATGACTGCATTGATTTGGCTAAGTAATGATGATTGAGTAAGGAACTCAATCTTTATATTTGCTATGTGAATTAAAAGCATGTATGCCATGTTACTTTAATGAGATTTATATCGAGCATGTTATTATGTGTTATGTGATGCATGAAAACTGTTAGACTTTGCTGGGCTGTCGAGCTCACTCTTGCAAATAACCACTTTTGCAGGTACAAATTTTAAGGTAAAGATATGTGCTAAGTGAGTTATAGAGATCTATATTCACGAAGATTACTTATGTTTTATGAGAAATGTATTTCATATTTTGAATGTAATATGTTGTTAAATTGTGAGTTGAGCTATCCAATGTATATGGGTATTTAGTTATGATGTAAGACTTTGTATAGTCATTTTGTTGTAACGATTCATGATATAAGATTGAATCAAAGAGATGTAATATAATGGTTGCGATTCAGGGCAAGAAAGAAGGAAATGTATAAAAGTTTTAAATATTCCGCAATTTTATTAAGTTTAACATCGAATAATGATGTATTATTTAGAGGTTGAATGTATGGTTAACGACTGAAGTCGGGATTTAAATTGTATTGATTTTGGGGTCGTTATAGTTGGTATAAAAGCTGTAGGTTATAAATCTTAGGTAGGAGTACCGTAGGCTATAACCTTAGAGAAGAGAGGTGAAGATAAAGAACGAATAAGCTCAAATAGAGTTTGAACAATAAGGGATTAAAACTTGCGTGAAAGGATTCAAAGAAAAATCTCGCAGAGTTATAAGGAATATGAATGTGGGGTTACCCAACTCCAATAATAAGGATGTAATGTGATAATAAATGGACAGTGTCTATAAGAAGAGTGATAAAGAAGTTATGAATAGAGAGTTATGTCTAAGTGTGGTACAATTGTACTCTTTAATAGTTAATGTATGGTATCTGGGCTAAACGATTCCTTCATGGAGCGGAGGTATATACGAACTAGCAACTCGAAATCTAGTTTGTTGGTTGTTTGTGGGAAACCACTCAGCGTACCATATTGAAACTGTTAGAGACTTGAGGTGTACCAAGTGTAGAAATAGATACGTATGATGAAAGTGTAGAACTCGAATGAAATTTTGAGCGATGTAACTGAAGTTAGAATTCTTAAAGGAAGAATTGTTATATAAACAAGAAGATTTAAAGAAGAATCTTGAAGATATAAAGATAAGAAATGGTAGTTTCCTAACTCCAATAACCAAGATAACGAATAACGTTGTAAATGATGAAAAAAAAAGGAAAGAATGAGGATCGTAAAACAAAACGATCACGACTTAACAAAAGAATTTTAAGAGAGATGATTATAGAATAAGGTCACGACGTGATCTGTTTAAGTTATAAAAGAAAGATGGTGTGTAATGTTTGAATGATTATAGCTTAATGCTATGAAGATGGTGTACTATGAAATAGTACGAGATAACTCATGAGGAGTTATAGATGATGTGATACGAGGAATTCGTATCGAGCAAAGAGTAAGTTAAAAGAAAGATAGAGTTAGGTGGGATTTCGATTGAGAACACATGTGATGGCTGAGTTGTACAAACCTTTGTATGTGCGAGGGTTTTGTGCTTGCACTCAGTTTATCATAATGATAATCATTGGAATGTTTATGTCGCGCTATTTGCTATATGCCTGTTGAGAAGGTGATTCTTTTCTCATGTGTATAACAGATAGGTAGAGTATAGTTAGAGAATATTATAAGGTTAAGTGCGAGTTCTTAAAACTCATACTTATGGTAGGTTCGTGACTCATAATTGTATGGTATATTTTTGAACCCCTCAGCGAATGGACGCCTATGGTCTGACTAGGATACGTTCTTAAACTCATATGATTGTGGCAAGTTCCTGAACTCATAACGTGTGGTAAGTTTGATGAACTAGGGTATAATTAAGTGTGAATGGTGTATTGAGGATGATAGGAATAGATAGACCTATTAAGCATTGGATCATTATAGAAAGTGGAGTTGATGGTGGAAGCATATGTATTCTAAATCTACTAGCTATGTTAGGCTTTCGAAATTTATTGACTTCGTGCTGATGTTTACACTTTTATTTTCTTGAAAAATATTGGATCAAATGATGGAACCAATGAGTTTTAACAACAATACTGTTATTCGTATGTCTATGCTAATTACTTCGGCTAGACAAAAATGATTTGTAATATATCAAAATGTATTTTATATCATTAATGCATCATGTAACCTGGTGCAAAGATGATAAAAACGGTAGAGTCATCAATGCAGTATTACCTAGTGTTGGATGTGATCTAAGGATCGTCAGCCCACTATGGTATGATGTAGTATGATAAAGTCACCAAATGACGGAATCCTCAACGGACTGTAAATACAGTGCGGTATCATGACGTTATAAAAAGATTTTTGAGATTTCTTTATGATATGAGAATATATATGTATATATGTATATGTATATTTCGGTTAATGTTCGAGTTATTGTAGAGGTCTATGCTATTTGATTCAGCTAGACAAATATTAAAAGATGTTCATGAAATTCAAGAGTTTCTTGAGAGGTTATGCCAAACCAAATTGTTTTGGTATGGATTCAGATGTTGAAAAGCTGAGATGAACAACCCTTTTATAGGGGATTACGCTGAGGCGTTGAGATGTTTGTGCACAATACATTGTACGAAGGGCTGATCACCCTAAGTACGAGGAGTCCCTATTAAAGTTTAAGTTGAAAGATTACTTATAACTATGGACATATGCATAGCGTTTAAATGTTTGTGCACAATACATCGTACGAAGGGCTTAACACCCTAAGTACGGGGGTCCTTATAGTCTTATGACTGTTAAAGTTAAAGTTGAAAGATTACTTGCAACTGTGGACATAGTTCGTGGTCTTATGACCCTCAGCATGATTTGGAATCTTTTAAAATTCCTGAGTTATTCAAACTACTTCCCAATTATTGAACAATTGTGGAAGATTCTTGTTATTCTGCAAGATGGAAGTGAAAAAGGAAAATATTCCTTAGAAAGAAGTAAGTCGTAGAATGCAACACTGAATGATGAATGTGTTGATTAAGTGAGAAAAGAGATTTTGAAATGAGAAGGGGATGAGTTATCAAAGAAATTTGTGAAACTTTTAATAGAAAAGTTAATAATTGTAGAATGATCTTTGTGGAAGAAGTGGTTATAGAACCTAAGGAATGAATATAGTATTAACGTAAAATCTACTTTGATAGATGGAATGAATAAATATTAATTGATAAAATTTCGAGGACGAAATTCTTAGAGGAAAGAGTGAATGTAATATCACGAGTATTGATGATAGCGATCCTTAGAAAAGGAAATGAATGGGTTAAAAGATATATAATACTCAAAATATAATTGAGTTCAAATGAAAGTTATGAAATGAAAACTAAAATTTGTTAGGTAATGAATGTAGTAGGAAATATAAAATCTATATTTAGATAAAATGATGAAAGATTACTCTGAGTTATTTGTTTAATTTCTGTCTTCGATTCTGGGGACAGAATCTGTGTAAGTAGGGAAGATTGTAACGAATGAGTGGTTTGAGTTGTGATTCTGAGGACAGAATCCTTGTAAGGAGGGAATGATGAAACAATCCAGATTTTTAATTATAATATTTAAATATTTATTGAATTATATAAATATTTAATGGATGTATTTATCGTGAATAAATGTTTGTTTGTTTTGATTTGAGTTGATTAATTAATTATTTAATAAATAATTAATGAGTTAAGGAAATTCTGAGATAGTATTCTAATTTAATAATTAAGTTAGAAAGTTATAATGATTAAAAAAATTATTATATTATGCAATGAATTGTTATTAGAATTAATTAAATTAAGTATGAAAACTTAATTAATTAGAAGTGTGACAAATAACTTTATTATAAGTGGTTATTAAAATAAATTAAAGTAGTTTTAATTTATTTTGCCAAACAAGCCTTAAATATATATTAAGTCTTTAATTTTAAAGCGTTTTGCCAAACGGAGCCTTATGGCTTTTGAATTTTTAAATTTGATTTATTAATAATATAAATTAAATAAAGAAAATATAAATAATGTATAATAATTTGTGGTAACGGCTGTTTTAATAATGCCATTAGTGGCGTCAGTTTTAAAACTTTTGAAAAGATACGTTAGTTTATTTTAGTTACATCTAATCTATTTGGCTAAGGCCTAAGAGAGAAAAGGGAAGAAGAAAGAAAAGTTTCATAAAGTTTGAGAGAGTTTAAGAGAAAGTCAAGTCTGTGATTCCAAAGCCACCAAAATAAATTCTCAGTGTTTAACAAGGATTTCTTAAGCAACAAAAGGTATGTTACATAACCTTAACATATATGTTTTTCGTTATAATCTCTAAGTCTCTGTGTTTTTGATTATTTGTTGAATAAATAATTAAATAATAAATATTAAATATTTATTGGCAATATTAAATATTTATTGAATAATGTGGTAATTTAAGTTAACATGGGTTAGTTAATTAATTATTGAATAAATAATTAAGGAGCTAAGTAAATTAATTATTATGAGATTATATAATAATTTAATTTAATAAGTAAGCAAGAGAGCTTATAGTGATTTAAATAGATTATAATATTTTAAATGGGAAAGGGTAATTTAAAATATTAGTTGGTTAAATAAAATTATAATTTTTAAAAGAAATTATAGTTATGTGATATTAAATTATGTGCTAAAGTAATTTAATAGATTAATGTTTTAATTGATTTATTAAGGTGACAAATAACCTTGCTATAAAAGAGTTATTAAAATAACTTAAAGGAGTTTTAATTCCGTTTTGGCCAAACAAGGCCTAATGCCTATTAAGTCCTTAATTTATCCAAACAAGGTGTAAGGTTAATGGGTTATTTTTTTATAGTAACCAAACAAGCCTTATGGCTTATGTTTTCAAAAACTTTTAACTGATGTCAGTTATGTATTTTATATTTATATTATATAATTAATATATATATATATATAATGTCTAGTTACGTTAGATTGTTAGTACGCTCTAGAGTTAGAGGAGATAGGTTAGAGAGAAGAAGGAAAAACTCAGAGGAAGAAGAAGAAGAGAAGAAGAAAAAGTGAGAGAATCCTAGAGAAATTGGGAGTGAAGAGGAGAAAAGCTTGGCAATCAAAGAGATTCTTCAAGGTATTTCTCCTATACTTTTAGTTTTAAGAGTTAGTTTTTATCTTCCCAAATTCTCCATAAAATCCTTGTGTAAGTATGAAGTATTGTTGGTATGAGGCTTAATATGGCTTACTTGTAATGTTAAAACTATTTTCATGAGTTATAATCAAAGAATTATGGTTATGTATGAAGTTTGTGAATAAATTTTTTTTACAGAGAGTTTTTGGTGATTATATATTGTTTAGTTAAAATAGAAATTGAGGGTTAATTAGTGGTTTAGTTGATAAATTGACCATTTAATTTGATAGAGCATGTATAATTGTTGATAAAAATACTTTGAATTAGTGATTTTGGTTGAAAAACAAAAGTTATAGTGTTGATTTTTCATAGAAATATAAAAACATGAGTTTTTCCCAAAAACAGTGAATTTGGGTGTGTTAATTTGGTTGTTTATGTTGTTGTATGGGTATAATCATGTTTAGAGTTTTTGAAATATGTTTATATGAAGTCTATATGTAATTTACAGGATAATTAGTCTGTTAGAAACGAGCTTGTAGGCCAAAATTGGCTTTTTCTATGTTGTTGCCGAGGCTATCTGCCAAGGTCTGCAACTTGGCGCCGCGGCGCGAAGTTGTAATACCTTTGTGGCGCCGCAGCGCCATACTCACGCCGCAGCCCGACCTGGTAGCTTTGATCCCCGCGCCGCAGCGCCATGGCCACGCAGCAGCGCCGGCCCACAGTGTAACTGTGGCGCCGCAGTGCGAGTTGTCAGAAAATTCTGACAGTGTACTTTTTGTACACGAAATTTTAAGAACACTTTATGTAATGATAGTAGGACTGAAAAATATTGATTTTAGTAGTTCTACACTATTAATAATAATGTTATTACATATTAACTTGTGTTATAATTGATTATGTGATTAAATAATCAAATCTAAATGATGAACGTACTTAGTTATGTTTGTAATGTGTTAATGGCTAACTATGTCATGATGACATATATTATAGGATATGAAATGGGTTTAATATAAAACCAATAAGTAGTCCTAGCAAGACTTAAGCACTTGAACGAAATTCGAGTTTGACTAAGAAGAAATATAGTGAGTCATAAATCAAAAAGTTAACACAATCTAATTGAACATTGTGTGATGATATGAAAGATTATGAGATGTGGAGTAGAGTTTACATTATAATTATTAAGTGTTGTTATGTGACTAATAGTTGATGTGTATGATTATATAATTGTGTAGGGCACGTGAAGTGCAGATAACTGTAAGCTGTTAATCTATTATTGGTAAACGATGACCAAGGCAAGTCTTTCAGTTCCTATTTTCTACGTGGACTTGATGAACTGTTTTAAATTGCATGATGTGTTATGCATGTTGAAATCATGAAATGTTAAAGTCAATATATGACTGCATTGATTTGGCTAAGTAATGATGATTGAGTAAGGAACTCAATCTTTATATTTGCTATGTGAATTAAAAGCATGTATGCCATGTTACTTTAATGAGATGTATGTCGAGCATGTTATTATATGTTATGTGATGCATGAAAACTGTTAGACATTGCTGGGCTATCGAGCTCACTCTTGCAAATAACCACTTTTGCAGGTACAGATTTTAAGGTAAAGATATGTGCTAAGTGAGTTATAGAGATCTATATTCACGAAGATTACTTATGTTTTATGAGAAATATATTTAATATTTTGAATGTAATATGTTGTTGAATTGTAAGTTGAGATATCCAATGTATATGGATCTTTAGTTATGATGTAAGACTTTGTATAGTCATTTTGTTGTAATGATTCATAATATTTGATTTGGATCGAAGAGATGAAATGTAAAGGTTACGATTTAGGGCAAGACAGAAGAAGATGTATAAAACTTTTAATTATTCCGCAATATTTAGTGATTTTTAATATCGAACAATGATGTAAAATTTGAGATTTAATGTATGGTTAACGACCGAAGTTGAGATTTAAAATATATAAATTTTGGGGTCGTTACACCAATAACTGTCCACCAATGCACTACGGGCCAATAAGGACTTTTACCATATCATTTGTAACATTACAGGTCATGATTATACCGAATGATCCCTGGTCATAATCATACCAATCAACAGTCCATCTATTCACTACGGGCCAAAGATAACTTTTATCACAATATAAGCATGAGGATGATGACAATGATATAAGAATTCAATTAAATGAAAGCAAAGGATAAATTTTAAAGATTTATAATTTAATTTATCTAGAATTCAATAATGGCCAAATTGTCAACATGATACTGCTTTGTGGAGTAAAATTCAAGAATAATATTTTATAAAAATGATTTGGACCGAAAAAAAATCAATTTTTGTCATGAATAGTACCCCGGGTGAATAGTATCCCGTGAAAAGTACTTCGTGAATAGTATTTTAGGAATAATACTTTGTGAATAGTATCCCTCGAATAGTACTTCATGAATAGTACCCATGAATAGTACTTTGTGAATAGTACCTTGTGAATAGTACTTTGTGAATAGTACCTATAAATAGTACTTTTTGAATAGTGTCATACGTATGAATAGTGCCGTATAAATGAATAGTACTCATAAATAGTACTCCGACATGAAAAGCTTAAAATTTAACAGGAATGCTCAGAAAAATATCTTTGTGAACGATACTAGATGAAGCGCAAATTTTAAGGATATTCTACTAATTTCACGGAGTATTGAAGCAATACTTCAACAAAATGAGTATAGAATTAGGGATATGAAACAAAATAATATTACTTACATACTACAGAGTATGGAAGAAAATATTATTTCATACGAATATTGAACAAAAATAATATCCCTTACGAATAAGAAATAAATAACATCCCTTACCTTAGTAGAAGGTTGGATACTGCAATAGTGAAGTAGCAGAATACTCTTCTTCTTTCTCTCTATAGCTTCTCTCTCTATAATTTCCCTTGTGAGTCTTAGTGAATTGGTGAGAATGAAAGAAGAATGAGCTTCTATTTATAGAAAAATATAGTTTCGATAATTGCACGTTTAGGGGCTCGAATTATTACAGTATAGTACATTCATCTTTACCTCCATTTTTAACTTAGTCCTGCAAGTATTATCAATCTTGCACCACCTCTCCTAATAGTACGTGCATGTGAACCAATAGTTCCATATATGTGAATTAACAGTAATTTGCATGTAAACCAATAGCAATTAATTGCTCATTTATCCAATTAATTTCTCGATTGGTCAATAAATTCAATAATAATATTTTTAGAATTCAATAATGGCCAAATTGTCAACATGATACTGCTTTGTGGAGTAAAATTCAAGAATAATATTTTATCAAAATTATTTGGACCAAAAAGAAATCAATTTTTATCATAAATAGTACCTCGGGTGAATAGTACCCGAGTGAATAGTACCCCGTGAAAAGTACTCCGTGAATAGTACTTCAAGAATAGTACTTTGTGAATAGTACCCTGTGAATAGTACTTCGTGAATATTACCCATGAATAGTAATTTATGAATAGTATCCCATGAATAGTACTTTGTGAATAGTACCCATGACTAATACTTCGTGAATAGTGCCGTACGTATGAGCAATGCCATATAAATGAATAGTACCTATAAATAGTACTCCGGCATGAAAATCTTAAAATTTGACACGAATGTTCAGAAAAATATCTGTGTTAATGATACTAGATGAAGCGTAAATTTCAAGGATATTCTACTAATTTCACGGAGTATAGAAGCAATACTTCAACAAAATGAGTAGAATTAGTGATACAAAACGAAATAATTGTAGACACTCAAAATTTTTTACATACCTGTTACTGACATTGCAGGAGGACAGAATCGTCTTTCAGAGATAACCCTGGAAGACAGCTCAATTCAATCCTGGAGATAACCGTGGGATACTCAGTATTACCATCTCGGAGATAACCCCGAGACATCCAGCTCAGACCCGAATACCGCCGAAAGTTTCAACCTCAACCCCGGAAGCAACATCGGGAGTTTCGGTTTCAACCTCGGAGATAACCTTGAGGAATGCAATTGCAGTTCTGGAGATAACCCCAAAAATGCTTGTTTCAAATACATGCAAATAGCTTTAGAACACTCGACAAAAGCCCCGAGGCACTCATTCCACAGCCCAGAGATAACCCCGAGAAGTCAGGCAGATCCTGAGGATGGTCAACACCTGCAGCAGTCCAATCTCAGAGATAGCCCTGAGCCGCTAACACAGCTCAAATCGGAGATAACCCTGGTGAAGGGCATGACCGTTATTTTTCCATCCCAATGCGACAGTTGCGCCATCTCAACCACAATATACATACATTCTACACATCAATGTCCTACAAGAACCAAGGAGCGCCAATCCCGAGTGACTACTGCATAAGACAACACACCTAATAAAATTTGAAGCTTGAAGAGATAGGGCATGGTCCCATCTTTCTGACTTTAAACAACTTCTAATCCCATGTCATTGTGTAGTTCTCGATAACAGCATGCCGAAAAAGGTCTTATACATCTCGATCGGATGCCCGGATTGAAGTTCTGAAAGTTCGAACGGACTTTATATTGCACGCGTGCACGTACTTCGAGACGACGGGACCCACGTGGGAAGTCGAAGGTACACCTGCGGCTCCCCCCTCTATAAATAGAGTGCTTGGGGAGGCCATTTTAAGAAGAAAAAAGGCGAGAAAGCCTTGTCAAATTTGCTCTGTACACACCTTAAACTGAGTGGTTTCTCATTTTAAACACTTGTAAGCTCATATATAGCTACTTTTCTACCGCGTGAGAGCCGAGTGTTCATCCCTTTCAAGTTATTAAAGTCTTCTTTGGCAGTCCACTGTAAGCCTTTTTCCACACTTTAAAGCCTTTCTCTTCATCTTTGCACACACAAGTCTTCACGTTGAGAGTCATGTTGTGTGTGTATGCCCGGACTTCAGTTCGTGGTTTCATTTTAGTTTGTATATACATATATTTATATATGGACTAACATTATCGAGTTATGCCTCGATTGAGCCTAGACTTACGTCTGGAGCGTTTATTTTCTTTCGTATATATATATACTTTTATAAATGAACTGTGTGTCGAACTTTGTTCGATGAGCCTGGATTTTACATCCGGTGCGTTTACTTCTTTAATATATATATATATGTGACGCCCCCAAAATTAGGTATACATCACCCATCTTGGGTCGTCAGATACATAGTACAGAATACAAATACAACCTAATAATACAACTGTCGTGTACAATACGACAAAACATAAACTGTGAGTTTGAATACAAATATTATCTTCTAGAGAGTATTCATACTCAAAAGGAGTCCTCATTACATTTATTAACACACCATTACATAGAATAGTGAGGACTACTAACTAATACTATCATTCGGACCATCACTCCGTACCCCGACTTGTCCCAGTTACGTTCTCATTTCCTGAAGAGAACAGTGAAAGAAAGGGTGCGCTCAACTAGCCCAGTAAGAAATATTATGACTAAGATAATGCAGAATAAATTATCATTAGCCTTCAACAATGTTAAACTGATAAAATATAATAGACATCAAGTTTAACTGTAGCGGAACAAGCAATCCATTAAAAGAGTCAAGTAGAAAATAAACTCTACTATCTTTTATGATTTAAAAAGTTTTTCAACACTGTAATCGCTGAGACTCAGCTTTGGAAATGGGTTTTGTACCGGGTTCAAGATCGATACAAAATTCAATTTCACGCTCTGGGGGTAGGCCAGGAAGTTCTTCAGGGAATACGTCAGGGAATTTATTAACAATAGAAATATCATTCAAAACTGACGTATTTTTGTTTAGATCTGTGACATGAGCTAAGAAAGCTTGACATCCGTTTTTCAATAAATGAATAGTTTTATGGCTTGAGATGACAGCGATTGATTTTAATGGTTTGGTTGCTTGAATTCGCATAATAGGTCGATTAGGAATATGAAAACTAACAACCTTACGAAAATAATCAATTTTTGCATAATGAGTAGTTAACCAATCAATCCCTAGAATCACGTCAAATGCAAGTATTTTTAATGAAATCAGATCGATAGGTAATGTGTGGGTACCAACTTGAACCAAACAAGACTTATAAACAGTGGAGGTAACGAAGGTTTCTCCCAACGGAGTTTCCACAGATAAGTCAAAGTCTAATTTCTCCGGAATCAAATTTAATCGATGAGCGCAAGTAGGAGAAATAAAAGAATGGGTTGAACCGGTATCAAATAAAGTATAAACTTCTTTAGAGTTTATAATAAGCTTACCCGTGATGACCTCATTCGGGTTCTTTGCTCTCTGGGAGTTCACAACAAACGCTCTCCCTTGCACAACCGGTTTTGACTTTTCTGGGACGGCTTTTGGTGCCTCCATCCTAGCTGAATTTGTCTTCGGTAAACGACAAAATCGGGCTAAATGACCTTCTCTTCCACAATTATAACATGCTTTGGACGGCATCACGCAGTTTGGACTGATGTGCCCCTCCCCTCCGCATTTGAAACATATGATAGGTGGTCGTTCTCCTTCCTTAACGACAGGTGCTGGTGCTGACGTCTTTCCATCATTGTTGAATCTCCTCTTCTTGAAATGTCCATTCTTATTGTTTTGGCCCTGATTACCACCGAAGTGGTTATCATTTCTGGCCTGTTGATTCCCTCCACGCTTGTTGTCACCGCTTCGATGACTGCTCTCACTGGTATTATCATTTTGCCGGCTGCTCTCTTTTGGTTGCGTTGTCTCGTTATCGCGCTCCACCAACTGAGCCCTATTTACAACATCTGAATACAAACACAGTTTATGAGAAACAAGATGTTGACGTATCTCCGGCTTCAAACCTCTTAAAAACATCAGCGTCATTCTTTCTTCATTATCCACCAGGTGGGACGCAAATCGGGATAACTCCGTAAATTTTGCCTCGTACTGCGACACGGTCATATTATTCTGCTCCAATTTGATGAACTCCACCTCCTTCATGTGACGAATACTCTCGGGAAAGTATTTGTCGTTAAACAGATCTTGAAACTTCTCCCTAGACATCTTCAGTGCGGCAGGTTGAGTACGCTTTATCGATTCCCACCAGTAATCTGCCTCTCCTCGCAACATAAAGGCGGCAAAGGGAACCTTTTGCTCCTCGGAGCAACCCAAGACATCAAATATCTTGGTGATCTGCTTTATCCATGTTTCAGCTACAAGTGGTTTGGGTTCTCCCTTAAACTCCGGTGGTCCCAGCTCCTTAAACTGTTTAGCGGTGACCGCCAGAGAGTTTCCAGTATTTCCACCTACGTTGTGGACAGGAGCCGCTTTCACCTGTTGCTGCATGAATTGCATAAAGCCTCTGAACATTTGATCATTCATCATTTGGTCAGTGTTGTTGTTTACATGAGGATTGACACCTTCCTGATGCACATTATCCTGATTATTGATATGTGGTGAATCAACAGTCGTCTGTGCTCCATTGCTATTCTCAACGTTCTCAGATGCCATTTTCAGATACTGCCACAAAATAAAAATTAATTGATATGTCATATATTATCCTTATATTATGACCGACCAATTAAATACCATGCAAATAAACTTAGGTATGTCATACTAGCGAAGGAATTCCCCGTCTCTCCCCTCCTAGTTCTATTCTCACATCTTAGCCAGGGATCATATCCCTAAGCTCTGATACCAACTGTGACGCCCCCAAAATTAGGTATACATCACCCATCTTGGGTCGTCAGATACATAGTACAGAATACAAATACAACTTAATAATACAACTGTCGTGTACAATACGACAAAACATAAACTGTGAGTTTGAATACAAATATTATCTTCTAGAGAGTATTCATACTCAAAAGGAGTCCTCATTACATTTATTAACACACCATTACATAGAATAGTGAGGACTACTAACTAATACTATCATTCGGACCATCACTCCGTACCCCGACTTGTCCCAGCTACGTTCTCATTTCCTGAAGAGAACAGTGAAAGAAAGGGTGAGCTCAACTAGCCCAGTAAGAAATATTATGACTAAGATAATGCAGAATAAATTATCATTAGCCTTCAACAATGTTAAACTGATAAAATATAATAGACATCAAGTTTAACTGTAGCGGAACAAGCAATCCATTAAAAGAGTCAAGTAGAAAATAAACTCTACTATCTTTTATGATTTAAAAAGTTTTTCAACACTGTAATCGCTGAGACTCAGCTTAATAAAATAATCCACATCATCGAATCACCCCTGCACTACGGCCAAGGATATTCGTGTATTCATTAATGGTCATGATCATGCCAACAACTGTCCATCAATGCACTACGGGCCAATGAGGACTTTTACCACATCATTTGTAACATTACGGTCATGATTATACCGAATAATCCCTGGTCATAATCATACCAAGTCCATCTATGCACTACAGGCCACAGATGACTTTCAACATTTTATAAACATGAGGATGATGACAATGATATAAGAATTCAATAAAACAAGTTCAAGAATTAATTTATCCAGGAATTAACAACGTCCAAATTGTCAACATGATACTGCATTGTGGAGTAAAATTCAAGAATGCTTAGAAGAATATTTTCTTGAAAAGATACTGGATGAAACGCAACTATCAAGGATATTCCACAAATTTCATGGAGTATAGAAGTCAAAACTTAACCAACTGAGTATAATAAAGAATGGAATAACAAAAGAAATCACCATGCATGCGATAGACCGCACAGACAGGTTATTCCAACAGAATAATAAATAATGGAACCAGGTCCGGCGTAAACGCACAGACAGGATATTCCGACAGAATAATAAATAATGGAACCAGGTCCGGTGTAAAACACACAGACAGGATGTTCCAACAGAATAATAATAAAAACGGAACCAGGTCCGGTGTAAAACACACAGACAGGATGTTCCAACAGAATAATAAACGGAACCAGGTCCGGTGTAAAACACACAGACAGGATGTTCCAACAGAATAATAGAAGAATGTCACCAAGTATAGGGTAGACCGCGTATACTGGTTATTCCAACAGAATAATAACGAATGGAATAACAGAAGTTCTCTTCATGAATATAAAAGAAATAATATTCCCTACCTTAAAAGAACTGGATATTGGAAAAGTGATGTAGCAGAATACTTTTATTCTCTCTCTCTTATTCTCTCTATACTTTCTCTCTCTATAGCTTGAATGAATTCGTGAAAAATAATGAAGCCCTAGGCCTCTATTTATAGAAAAACTGAGGGTGGCTCTTGGTCTTAACGAAGGGTCAAATGACTCTTGGTCTTAACGAAGGGTCAAATGACTCTTGGTAATATTGAAGGGACAACTACTATTGACGAAAGTAATTACTATTGACCAAGGTAAATACTATTGACGAAGGTAATTACTATTGACCAAGGTAAATACTATTGACGAAGGTAATTACTATTGACCAAGGTAAATACTATTGACGAAGGTAATTACTATTGACCAAGGTAAATACTATTGACGACGGTAATTACTATTGACGACGGTAATTACTATTGACGAAGAGACTCTTAGATGATGACATATGGCCCCCCATAAAATAACCAAACTTACCACAACGTCTCAATTATTGATTTAATAATATAACATATTATACAGATGATACTATGACAATAATTTAAGAGATATGATGCAGCAATTACTGTAGCAATAATTGAGTATAGCTGAGTGACTTCTCACGTAAGCATCAATAATCAATACCGTGTGCTACTATGCAACCACGCGTATTACTGTACTTTTACTACCGAGTAGTTCAACAGTTTTAACGATTTTAACGGTAACACCTCAGCTGTTATTTTTATAGAAAGATAATTTTGTCGTTTTCTCAATCCGACAATAATTCCGTTGTGGGGTCCACCAATGATTGTGCCGTCGTACGAATATTCCCCGACAAAAAGAATATTCCCCGACCAAACGAATATTTTATAACAACTTGCTTACTTTGCAAAATTTATAAATATTACCCACAACTATAACATTATATCAAATTAACTCCATAATATTCAAAAATGATATTTATAGAAAATTCATCTTTATTTATAAAAATTGGGGTCTTACAACCTCCCCTTCTTATGAAATTTCGCCCTCGAAATTAGGGTACGTACCTGGTATGTCGAAGAGGTAAGGATACCTTGATTTCATTTCTGATTCTAACTCCCAAGTCATTTCCTCAACATCGTGGTTTCTCCACAAAACTTTAACTTGAGGTATAACCTTGGAGCGTAGAATATGTTCCTTCTTATCCAAGATTTGAACAGGAACTTCTTCATACGTCAAATCCTCCGCTATTTCGTCCGGTTCTAACTCAATAATGTGGTTCGGGTCTTCCACATATTTGCGTAACATGGATATGTGGAAAACGTTATGAACACGAGACATACTTGGCGGTAAAGCGAGTCTATAAGCCACAGTTCCTACTCGATCGAGGATTAAAAATGGACCGATGAATCGAGGATTTAGCTTTCCTCTCTTTCCAAATCTCGTAACTCCTTTCCATGGAGCAACACGTAAGAACACATGATCTCCTACATCAAATTCCACGTCCTTTCGATGAAGATCAGCATAACTCTTTTGTCGATCTTGTGAGGTTTTTATACGTTGTCGGATCGTTTGAATCTTTTCTGTAGTCATACGTACCAACTCCGGTCCCAACAACGTTGCTTCGCCCACCTCATCCCAGCATACTGGAGAACGACATTTTCTTCCATACAATGCTTCGAATGGAGCCATGCCAATACTTGCTTGATAACTGTTGTTGTAGGAAAACTCCACCAATGGTAAGAACTTGTCCCAACTTCCCTTGAAGTCAAAGACACAGAGTCTTAATAGATCTTCAAGAGTTTGAATAGTCCTCTCTGATTGTCCGTCCGTCTGAGGATGATATGCTGAACTAAATCGTAACTCCGTGCCCATAGCTTTTTGTAAACTAACCCAAAATCGTGAAGTGAATCTTGGGTCTCGATCAGAAATTATGGATACTGGCATACCATGCAGTCTTACAATCTCGTTTATGTACATACGAGCAAGACGTTCAAGTGTATAAGTTTCTCGTATCGGTAAGAAATGAGCAGACTTGGTCAATCTATCAACAATGACCCAAATCGCATCAATACCTTGAGAAACCCTAGGAAGACCGGTAACGAAATCCATGGTAATGTGCTCCCACTTCCATTCTGGAATTTCAAGTGGTTGCAATGGACCTTTTGGTACTTGATGCTCCGCTTTGACTCGTTGACAAGTTAGACACCTTGAGATAAACAACGCTATCTCTCTCTTCATATTGCTCCACCAAAATGTATGACGAAGATCATGATACATTTTGGTACTTCCAGGATGGATTGCAAACGGTGTGTTGTGCGCCTCCATCATGATTTCATACTTTAAATCAGGGTTGTTAGGAACACAAAGTCTGGAGTTGACTCGAAGTATTCCTTCCTCATCGATTCTTGCTTCCGGCATAACACCTTCTTGCACTTTCTTCCTCATACGCATCAGCTCCAGGTCTGTAGCTTGAGCAGCTTTAACTTTATCGATTAAAGTCGGTTCTACTCGTATATTCGCCATCATCACATGGGTCCCTGGAGTCTTCAACTCTATCTCCATCCTTTGCAAGTCACACAAAATGGGCCTTTGCGTTGTTAATATTGCACTTGTACCCGCATATGATCTTCTACTCAATGCGTCAGCTACCACGTTCGCTTTTCCAGGATGGTATTGAATGGTATGATCATAATCTTTCAACAGTTCAAGCCAACGTCGTTGTCGCATGTTGAGTTCCTTTTGAGTGAAGAAATATTTGAGGCTTTTATGATCCGTAAAGATCTCCACTTTCTCCCCATACAAGTAATGCCTCCAAATTTTAAGTGCAAAGACAACAGCTGCCAACTCTAGATCATGAGTAGGATAATTCCTCTCATATTCCTTGAGTTGTCTTGATGCATAGGCTATGACTTTTCCATGTTGCATGAGAACGCATCCCAACCCTTTGCTCGAAGCATCACTGTAGATGACAAATCCCTCCGAGCCAGATGGTATTGTTAGAACAGGTGCTGAAATGAGTCTCCTCTTGAGTTCTTGAAAACTCTGCTCACATTCTTCGCTCCAACCAAACTTTGTATCTTTCCGAGTCAGCTGAGTTAATGGAGTAGCGATTCGAGAAAATCCTTCCACGAATCTCCGATAATAACCAGCTAAACCAAGAAAGCTACGTACCTCGGTCACTGATTTAGGTTGCTCCCAGCTTTGAATAGCTTCAATCTTTGCCGGGTCAACCGATATTCCACGACTTGATACTACGTGCCCAAGGAATGCTACCTCCTCCAGCCAGAACTCGCATTTCTTCAACTTGGCATAAAGCTTGTATTCACGAAGCTTTTGGAGTACCAGCCTCAAGTGTTGCTCATGATCTTCACGGCTTTTGGAATAAATAAGGATGTCATCAATAAAGACGACCACAAAGTGATCCAAATATTCCTTGAATACCCGGTTCATCATATCCATGAAGGCAGCAGGAGCATTAGTCAATCCAAAGGACATGACTAGGAATTCATAATGCCCGTACCGAGTTCTAAAAGCCGTCTTTGGAATATCCTCAGTTCTAACCTTCAGCTGATGATATCCAGAACGAAGATCGATCTTTGAAAAGAATTGTGCTCCTTGCAACTGGTCAAACAGGTCATCAATACGTGGCAATGGGTACCTGTTTTTGATGGTGACATGATTCAACTCCCGATAATCAATACAAAGTCGCATACTTCCATCTTTCTTCTTCACGAATAGAACAGGAGCTCCCCAAGGAGAAGTACTAGGACGAATAAAGCCAATGTCTAACAATTCCTGCAGTTGGATCTTTAACTCCTGAAGTTCAATAGGAGCCATTCGATATGGGGCTTTGGAAATGGGTTTTGTACCGGGTTCAAGATCGATACAAAATTCAATTTCACGCTCTGGGGGTAGGCCAGGAAGTTCTTCAGGGAATACGTCAGGGAATTTATTAACAATAGAAATATCATTCAAAACTGACGTATTTTTGTTTAGATCTGTGACATGAGCTAAGAAAGCTTGACATCCGTTTTTCAATAAACGAATAGTTTTATGGCTTGAGATGACAGCGATTGATTTTAATGGTTTGGTTGCTTGAATTCGCATAATAGGTCGATTAGGAATATGAAAACTAACAACCTTACGAAAACAATCAATTTTTGCATAATGAGTAGTTAACCAATCAATCCCTAGAATCACGTCAAATGCAAGTATTTTTAATGAAATCAGATCGATAGGTAATGTGTGGGTACCAACTTGAACCAAACAAGACTTATAAACAGTGGAGGTAATGAAGGTTTCTCCCAACGGAGTTTCCACAGATAAGTCAAAGTCTAATTTCTCCGGAATCAAATTTAATCGATGAGCGCAAGTAGGAGAAATAAAAGAATGGGTTGAACCGGTATCAAATAAAGTATAAACTTCTTTAGAGTTTATAATAAGCTTACCCGTGATGACCTCATTCGGGTTCCTTGCTCTCTGGGAGTTCACAACAAACGCTCTCCCTTGCACAACCGGTTTTGACTTTTCTGGGACGGCTTTTGGTGCCTCCATCCTAGCTGAATTTGTCTTCGGTAAACGACAAAATCGGGCTAAATGACCTTCTCTTCCACAATTATAACATGCTTTGGACGGCATCGCGCAGTTTGGACTGATGTGCCCCTCCCCTCCGCATTTGAAACATATGATAGGTGGTCGTTCTCCTTCCTTAACGACAGGTGCTGGTGCTGACGTCTTTCCATCATTGTTGAATCTCCTCTTCTTGAAATGTCCATTCTTATTGTTTTGGCCCTGATTACCACCGAAGTGGTTACCATTTCTGGCCTGTTGATTCCCTCCACGCTTGTTGTCACCGCTTCGATGACTGCTCTCACTGGTATTATCATTTTGCCGGCTGCTCTCTTTTGGTTGCGTTGTCTCGTTATCGCGCTCCACCAACTGAGCCCTATTTACAACATCTGAATACAAACACAGTTTATGAGAAACAAGATGTTGACGTATCTCCGGCTTCAAACCTCTTAAAAACATCCGCGTCATTCTTTCTTCATTATCCACCAGGTGGGACGCAAACCGGGATAACTCCGCAAATTTTGCCTCGTACTGCGACACGGTCATATTATTCTGCTCCAATTTGATGAACTCCACCTCCTTCATGTGACGAATACTCTCGGGAAAGTATTTGTCGTTAAACAGATCTTGAAACTTCTCCCAAGACATCTTCAGTGCGGCAGGTTGAGTACGCTTTATCGATTCCCACCAGTAATCTGCCTCTCCTCGCAACATAAAGGCGGCAAAGGGAACCTTTTGCTCCTCGGAGCAACCCAAGACATCAAATATCTTGGTGATCTGCTTTATCCATGTTTCAGCTACAAGTGGTTTGGGTTCTCCCTTAAACTCCGGTGGTCCCAGCTCCTTAAACTGTTTAGCGGTGACCGCCAGAGAGTTTCCAGTATTTCCACCTACGTTGTGGACAGGAGCCGCTTTCACCTGTTGTTGCATGAATTGCATAAAGCCTCTGAACATTTGATCATTCATCATTTGGTCAGTGTTGTTGTTTGCATGAGGATTGACACCTTCCTGATGCACATTATCCTGATTATTGATATGTGGTGAATCAACAGTCGTCTGTGCTCCATTGCTATTCTCAACGTTCTCAGATGCCATTTTCAGATACTGCCACAAAATAAAAATTAATTGATATGTCATATATTATCCTTATATTATGACCGACCAATTAAATACCATGCAAATAAACTTAGGTATGTCATACTAGCGAAGGAATTCCCCGTCTCTCCCCTCCTAGTTCTATTCTCACATCTTAGCCAGGGATCATATCCCTAAGCTCTGATACCAACTGTGACGCCCCCAAAATTAGGTATACATCACCCATCTTGGGTCGTCAGATACATAGTACAGAATACAAATACAACTTAATAATACAACTGTCGTGTACAATACGACAAAACATAAACTGTGAGTTTGAATACAAATATTATCTTCTAGAGAGTATTCATACTCAAAAGGAGTCCTCATTACATTTATTAACACACCATTACATAGAATAGTGAGGACTACTAACTAATACTATCATTCGGACCATCACTCCGTACCCCGACTTGTCCCAGCTACGTTCTCATTTCCTGAAGAGAACAGTGAAAGAAAGGGTGAGCTCAACTAGCCCAGTAAGAAATATTATGACTAAGATAATGCAGAATAAATTATCATTAGCCTTCAACAATGTTAAACTGATAAAATATAATAGACATCAAGTTTAACTGTAGCGGAACAAGCAATCCATTAAAAGAGTCAAGTAGAAAATAAACTCTACTATCTTTTATGATTTAAAAAGTTTTTCAACACTGTAATCGCTGAGACTCAGCTTAATAAAATAATCCACATCATCGAATCACCCCTGCACTACGGCCAAGGATATTCGTGTATTCATTAATGGTCATGATCATGCCAACAACTGTCCATCAATGCACTACGGGCCAATGAGGACTTTTACCACATCATTTGTAACATTACGGTCATGATTATACCGAATAATCCCTGGTCATAATCATACCAAGTCCATCTATGCACTATAGGCCACAGATGACTTTCAACATTTTATAAACATGAGGATGATGACAATGATATAAGAATTCAATAAAACAAGTTCAAGAATTAATTTATCCAGGAATTAACAACGTCCAAATTGTCAACATGATACTGCATTGTGGAGTAAAATTCAAGAATGCTTAGAAGAATATTTTCTTGAAAAGATACTGGATGAAACGCAACTATCAAGGATATTCCACAAATTTCATGGAGTATAGAAGTCAAAACTTAACCAACTGAGTATAATAAAGAATGGAATAACAAAAGAAATCACCATGCATGCGATAGACCGCACAGACAGGTTATTCCAACAGAATAATAAATAATGGAACCAGGTCCGGCGTAAACGCACAGACAGGATATTCCGACAGAATAATAAATAATGGAACCAGGTCCGGTGTAAAACACACAGACAGGATGTTCCAACAGAATAATAATAAAAACGGAACCAGGTCCGGTGTAAAACACACAGACAGGATGTTCCAACAGAATAATAAACAGAACCAGGTCCGGTGTAAAACACACAGACAGGATGTTCCAACAGAATAATAGAAGAATGTCACCAAGTATAGGGTAGACCGCGTATACTGGTTATTCCAACAGAATAATAACGAATGGAATAACAGAAGTTCTCTTCATGAATATAAAAGAAATAATATTCCCTACCTTAAAAGAACTGGATATTGGAAAAGTGATGTAGCAGAATACTTTTATTTCTCTCTCTCTTATTCTCTCTATACTTTCTCTCTCTATAGCTTGAATGAATTCGTGAAAAATAATGAAGCCCTAGGCCTCTATTTATAGAAAAACCGAGGGTGGCTCTTGGTCTTAACGAAGGGTCAAATGACTCTTGGTCTTAACGAAGGGTCAAATGACTCTTGGTAATATTGAAGGGACAACTACTATTGACGAAAGTAATTACTATTGACCAAGGTAAATACTATTGACGAAGGTAATTACTATTGACCAAGGTAAATACTATTGACGAAGGTAATTACTATTGACCAAGGTAAATACTATTGACGAAGGTAATTACTATTGACCAAGGTAAATACTATTGACGACGGTAATTACTATTGACGACGGTAATTACTATTGACGAAGAGACTCTTAGATGATGACATATGGCCCCCCATAAAATAACCAAACTTACCACAACGTCTCAATTATTGATTTAATAATATAACATATTATACAGATGATACTATGACAATAATTTAAGAGATATGATGCAGCAATTACTGTAGCAATAATTGAGTATAGCTGAGTGACTTCTCACGTAAGCATCCATAATCAATACCGTGTGCTACTATGCAACCACGCGTATTACTGTACTTTTACTACCAAGTAGTTCAACAGTTTTAACGATTTTAACGGTAACACCTCAGCTGTTATTTTTATAGAAAGATAATTTTGTCGTTTTCTCAATCCGACAATAATTCCGTTGTGGGGTCCACCAATGATTGTGCCGTCGTACGAATATTCCCCGACAAAAAGAATATTCCCCGACCAAACGAATATTTTATAACAACTTGCTTACTTTGTAAAATTTATAAATATTACCCACAACTATAACATTATATCAAATTAACTTCATAATATTCAAAAATGATATTTATAGAAAATTCATCTTTATTTATAAAAATTGGGGTCTTACAATATATATATATATATACTTATATATATGAACTGTTGTCGAACTCTGCTCGATGAGCCTTGATGTTACATCCGGTGCTTTTACTGCTTATATATATATATTTACATTTCGTCTTGCCTGGAGTTTACTTCATGGCAGTTGATCGTTTCTTCTGCTTTCTTTACGATTCGTCCTGCCTGGAGTTTACTCCGTGGCGGTTGATTGCTTTTACAACTTTATTTACATTTCTGATTCCCCATGGAGGTGCTTCGTGGTGGTTGATCATGTCTCTATATATATATTTACCGCTTTTATATATTTACATTTTTGATCCCCTATGGAGGTGCTTCGTGGTGGTTGATCAAGTTTGTATATATATATATTTATAGCTTTTATATATATAACTGCTTACAGTTTTCATAAAAATTACGGCATCATGTGAGCCTAGGAATCATGTGATCACAGATTCAGTTTACTGAATCTAGATTCGATTCCCGTGATGGACATTTTCGGTTGTAAGCAGGTTATAAATTTATTCACGGTGTTTAGATTTCCTCAGATAGTTTTCATGCCCACAAGGAGTTCGGTATCGCTTTGTACGTTATTTTCTCGAGGATGCTTCGCATCTCTAAAATTAAAAACAATTAAGCCAAACACTTAATAGAAAATGGAAGTGTAAAAGGTCTTAATTATTATTGAGCATAAGGGTTTGAAAAACCTTGTTTACAAAACATCATTGCTATATCTTGTTTAAAACTGAATTTTACATAAATTCAAGCCTTGTGTATGTGAGGACCCCAAACTCGGGTACTTGAAACTCGAACTCGGTTCTTCACGTTACCATTTCTATGAGCGGAATAATACTAATAATAATAACAATAATATAAAGATCAACTTAATTTACATATCATCAGAGTCTAATCCTAAGTACGTAACCTTTAAACATTCATTACAACCCATGATAGATAATATATGTCATACTTGTCTTAATAATATCAAACTATTACATAACATAGTAATTCGTTCATTCAGCAACTTTCCCTTTTCCTTTGGTCTTAACAGAGCTCTCTGGTCATTCGCACTTAGCTGAAAATATTTAAATTTAAGCAAGGATGAGCATTTGAGTGCCCACCAAGTAATAGCAACAATAACAGTTAGCTGAACGAATTAAATATTTTCTTTGAACGATACTTCTACAACAAATCAACAGTTGTAAAGTAAACTGAACCGATAATAAACAACATATCATTTCGATTTCAAATTTTTGAAACTACGTACTGACTATAAATGAGGATCAGTTGACAAACTATGAACATTATTTTCTATTTTCGAAAAGGTTAAACATAACTTCATCTGTAAACCGTTTTTTCTTACGGGCACGGGGGGTGATCAGCCCGTTATGCCCTGTATTGATCAATACTACATTAAAGGACGATATTTTCGTCCAGCATTCCCGCCTTAGTCGCATAAAAGTTTCCCATATTTGGGATGTCCATACCAGTCTTGAATCCAAACCAAAACAATTTAGTTGGATAAAGTTTTATCTTGTTCAACATCAACTTTAAATATATGTCTAGCTGGATCAAATAGCTTAGACGACTTTTAATTCAACTTATACATACTGAACACCGATAAGTATGTATCAACATCTGATAAAATATAATGATTATCCAAGTGGGGACACTTGTATAGCCATGTTTTAAAAATTAACGAATAGAATATATAATTTGATCAATAATAACAGAATAAAAGAACTTGTACACCAAATATAGTTTAATAGCTTACTTATACAGAATCATTGCATACGTATATACAAAGGTTAAAATATTTGAACAATTGAAATGAATAATTTAGATATTATCTTACGCATGTCCGTTGTATAAAGTAAATGCAAAGAGTTAGATACTTGCATTGTCTGCTGCTTACACATCTTAGATTTATCTTTTCTATCAAGCCCTATCATTAAATAGATCATTTGTCTGATTATAATAACATATCATATCATATAATACTGCTTATTGCAGTCAGCACATTCCTAATCACATTGTCACATAACTTTAACAACTATTGAATCACAAATAAACAGTTATCAAGTCAACCTATCTAAGTTCAGGTCAATTTCTGAAACATGTCGGTCTACCGACAGCTTTATCGGGTAATTATCGAGTCTAAAACTCTATATAGTAGTTCAATATTCATTTAGATAACTTAAACACCAGTCACACTATTTTTCATGGCCTTATAATAATTTTTAAATAATTATTACCATTTATCGCAATTTTTGAAATATTAGAATCATTATTAAATGTTTTAAATATCAAACAATTCTATTATTATTAACATTTAATCAACATTAAATTATTAATGAAACCATTGCCAAAATATTAAAGTTATGTATAATAACTCAAAATATTTGTAAAACATTTATATTACCCTTAAATTATTTTTAAAATATTTAAAATTATTTTTAAATAATTACCATTAATATTTAAATATTAATGAACTATTTATCCAAATATTAAAAGCCATTAATTATAACTTAAAATATTTTTAATTTATTTATATCCCTTTTAAATGATTTTTTTTAAATTAATAAAACCATTTTAAAACTATTTATTTAATATAAATATTAAATAAATTCAATATCCACAATATTAACTTATTATCATTAATATAAAATTATTAATAAAATTATCCTTTAAATATTAAAAGTTATATTTTATAACTTAAAATATCTTTAATCACTTTATTTTCATTTAAAATGATTTTTAAATTATTAAAATTATTTTTAAACTAATTTATTTATTATAAATATTAAATATCTTTAATATCATTAATAATAATTAATTAATGAATTTTACCTTTAAATATTAAAAGTTATATTTTATAACTTAAAATATTTTTAAATACCTTTTTATTATTTAAAATAATTTTTAATATAACAAAATCATTTTTAATTAATTTATTTAATTCATTTAGTAAATAACTTAATTATCATTAATATTAATTTATTAATGAAATTTATCACAAAATATTAAAAGTCATTAAAAATAACTTAAAATATTTTCTTATATCATAATATAATTTTAAATGATTTTTCAAGTATAAAAATCATTTTTAAATAATTTATTTAATATTATACTTAAATAAATTAAATACTTTTAATATTCCAAAAATATTAAATATTTATGAAATATAATAAAAATAATTAAAAACTAATTTTCGGAATTTTAAATAATTTTTAATAATTTATTTTGTATTTTTAATAAATAAAAACTATTTTTTTTCTATTTTTTTATTAATTTCTGAAAAAAATAAATAATATCTGTCGCCAAAGACCACCTATAGTGACAAAACTGTCGCTATAGGTGTTCTTCATGTTCTTGAGCTGTTCTTGAACATTCATAGCAGTTAACGAGTTGCTTAGTTTGACCAATCATATTTTAGTGTGTGTTGTGTTTTTGGGTCTGTTGTTTGTCAGAGCTTGTAGTGCTAATGTAGTACTACAAGTATTAATCAAGGTTTGGGTCAGATTACAACATATAAGCAAGATATGAAAGCTCAAACTATCTGTCAGACCTGTTCTTCGTTTTCTGGGTTACTCAGAAAACAAGAACAGCTCGACTGATCACTTTTGGGCTTCCACAACTTGCTTTTAGTGTTATGGTTTTGTGATCTAAAAGTTCCAGGTTGTAGCTAGCATGTAGGACAACATTTCTATTACAACACATAAACAAAACAACAACATAATACCAAGATCTTGTCTGGTCAAACGTTGTCAGAAACCACGCTCATGGACTTTCTAGGTTACCCAGAAAGTTCATCCGTGGACTTTCTGCCTAGTTTGACCATCCTCCAAATCTCACACGTTTGTGATAAAAGCTATCCAAGAGTATTAACCTGTATTATAACTACCATACAATAACTTTAATGCAACAAAAGAACCAAAACATACACACACTGACAGATCTGGTCGAATCAAAACGTTGTCAGGCCGGTTCTGGGCTGTTTCTGGGTTACCCAGAAACGCCCGGTCATGGCCGGTCAACGCCTTTTGACCTTAAATATCTTGAAATCCGGACTATATCTGCGACTGATTCTTGTTCCAGATAAAAGACTACATGTCAGACTACACATATCAACTTAAAAACAACACAAATCATAAACGAGTAAGGATCTGTGGCCACTGACATTCGTTGTCAGACCACAGAACCAAGTTTTTCCAAACTTTTGAAAAACACAAATCCGAGCTTCTAAATATTATGGATCCAACATTTAGCAACCCAGATCGTCAAAATGGACTACAACCAACATATTTTAACAATAAAAACTAACATCTAACACAAAATCTATGGACATAAATTATGTTAGGGTTTTATACCTTCTTTGATCAATTGATGATTCTGTGCTTATGCTATGTTATGGTTGATCGTGGGGCTTGGTTCTTGACTGATATTATGAAATAATTTCGGAGGTTTGGGGCTTGAGAGAGAATGGTTGAGTGTTGCACAAAATATAAGTTAATAAATGGCTTTCTCTCTCCTTGATCTATATATGTATATGTTAGATTCATGTATGGCTGAGTATGGTGACTTGTTGCTGGCATTTTAAGCACATGGGGTGGTTCACCAACTCATCAAAATGTCAAAACCTATTTGTTAGCCAAAATAATGCAACTAGGGGTATAATGGTCATTCAGTTTAGATTTTTAAGGGCATTCTTGTCATCCTTGCAAACCCTTAGGGTTTGACCCTTAGGGTTTAACTCTTAGGGTTTAACCCTAAGGTTTAGTACATAACATTTGTAGAATTTAGCCATTAGGGTTTGCACAAAATAAAAATTAAATAACTTTTAGTTTCTAAAATTTTGAAATTAGGATTTTCTAATTATGATTAATTATCTAATTACCTTATACAGTAACATTAGGGTTTAGATCATATAATTATCATTAACCTTTCTAAAATTGTAATTAAGGTTTAAGATTTTGATAATTAGGGGTAACGATTATAATTAGTTTTTTCCTAATTATCAAATTAGGGTTTAAAAATTTAGGGTTTCCAAAATTAGCAATTGAAGTTATAAAACTTGCTAATTAATCACATTAACACAATTACAACCAATCTCGAACTTTAATTTAAATTTCAAATTAGGGTTCCTCATTCTCAAAAATTATTTAGGGTTTCTAGATTATAATTAGGGTTGACCTAATTAATCAAATCATTATATAATACACATCATAAAACATATAACACCGTTATAACAGTCTTAAACTCGCTGTTGATTTTCAAATTAGGGGTTTTCCCTAGTAAAATTAGGGTTTAACCAAATAATATTAGGGTTTTGAAATTAAACACCATAATTGACCAATCATCATCAATACGTACTTACAGTACATATTTATAACACTGAAAAATTAAAATATAATTAATATTATATTATTATTCTCATACCTTGATAATAATCCAAAATTAGGGTTTGGATTACATATCTATTTTATTCTTTCTATTTAACCTTAATAATTAAGGTAAAATAATTAACTTAATAGTATGTACTAAAATTCATATAATAAAATAATTATTATAATTATTCTAAAAATCACTCCATATATTATTTAAATAATATAATTATATTTTAATGGGAAATAATTAATAGAAACATTTCTACTATAAAATTAATTATTATAAGAATATATACTTTTGAATAATCAATAATTCTAAAATAAATTTACTTGTAAACATTTATGCAATAAATATATTTTTATTTACCACATAAATACATATACTCATTATCTTGTACAAATCCTCATCCTTAATATAAAAAAAAGTTATACGTAAAATTTCTTATTTATTTATGTAGAAAATATCGGGTTGTTACATTCACCCTCCCTTATAAAGATTCCGTCCCCGGAATCACCGTTTTAAAACCTTTATATACAAGTGTACATAGCATACACAATCATCGCAAGTAGATTTCGATCAACTTTGATCGAACTGATCTTTAACTGTTCACATAAAGCTTGTCTTTCTGATTAAACGGAAAAATTGGTTTTTAAAAGAACTCAAATTCCTCCTCAAAATTTCTTTATAAATAATTTACTATATATAGAAAAATCATGTATAAGAAAATAAAAGGCATACGAATAATACCTGGAGTTCTAGTGCCAACTGCTGCCGTATCCTGAACCGTCATGTTGAAAACCCTCGTAGTAGATTTTGTCGGCTTTCTAGATGATGTTGGTCCTGTGATTGCCAAAGTTCCGCCGCTTTTCCCCATGTTCCCGCTTTCTGCCTCCGTCCTCCTTTTCGGACAGTCCTTCACCTTATGCTCCTTTGATCCGCACAGAAAACACCCATTAATAGTTCTAGGATTGGGGCAGTTGGGAGAGATATGACCCTCTTGCCCACACTTAAAACATACAAATTTACCTTTCAGGCATTCCCCCAAATGGTTCTTGCCACAGTTCCCACATTGTACTAGCGGCTTCTTCTTTGTACCTTCCTGCTTCACTTGTATACCCCCAAAGTTGTTTCCCTTCCTCTTTTCACTCCTATTTCCACTGTTTGTTTCCATCTTCCCAGATCCCTCAACCTTACCCTTATTCCTTCTTTCTTTGTTGTATAGACTCATGGCCTCACTCCCCTCCTCAGCAATAAGAGCTTTCTCCATGAGTGCTGCAAATGTAGGGATTTGCAACACTGCCACCTTGTTGTAGAGCCAGGATTTTAATTCCAGCTCAAACCTTCGTGCTTTTCTAGCCTCCGTATCAACTTGATGCGGAGCAAACCTAGCCAACTCATTAAACTTAGCGGCGTATTCGGACACCGTGATATTTTCCTATTTTAATTCAAGAAATTTTACTTCCATCCTAGCCTGCATACTAGATGAAAAATAGTTTTCGAAAAATAAAGTTTTGAATCTTTCCCAAGCAACTACATCTACACCTGCTCCAGCCCTCGCCTGATTCGCTTCCCACCAAAAATTTGTCTCACCCTTCATCATGTAGGTGGCAAAAGCGGTCTTTTGCCCCTCAGCTACCCTAGCTAATACAAACGCCTTTTCAATTTCTTTAACCCAAGTTTGGGCTTCTACAGGGTCAGTTGTACCTCTAAATTCGGGCGGTCCTATAGCTTTGAATTCCTTAAAGTTTGCCAAGCGATTGTCCTGCTGGTTCCCTGCGGCTGGCATTCCTTGTTACATGGCCTGAGCTACCATGTTTACGAATTGCTGCATTGGATCTGGTTGTGGTTGTCCCTCGACGTTGTTGACAGATTCTTCTGCCCTTTGGTTTCTAGTTTGACGTCTTGGCGGCATTATCTGATTAAATAAAACATAATTTAACTTACATTCTAAACCTTATCACATAAGTTTAATATATTAAACTTGTTTCATTACTTAAACATAAATTCATTTTCATTAAGTCGTAGTAATTTACATAACATAGCACATACTGCTATCCCTTTGTGACTACAAAAGGCGGGATTTACAAACTTGATCATTACAAAAGTTGAGAACATAACCTTACACAGACATACTAAGCACATATTACATTAAACACACCTACACAACAGAACCTATACTGCCTATTTATTACACCTTTTTCTTGGACAACTTTTCTCCTGATGACCTTCTATTCCACAATTAAAACAAACACATTGTGTTGGATTGGGACAATGAGGAGAGAAATGTCCCTTCTGTCCGCTATTGTAGCAAACATATTCCCCTTTTCTGCATACACCTTTATGTTTCTTGTCACAATTTGCACACCTTTCTATTCGATTAATTTTTCCTTCGTTGTTATCAGGATTTCTTATATCACGGTCTTTCATCTTTCTTTTCCCCTTCTTGCTCGGAGTTACGCATGCTTTGTCGCTTTTAGCTCCAATTTGGTCAATTTGGATTTTAAGCTTATCTTGTTCTTCCATTGTTTCTATTAATGCTTTTCGCAGTTGGCTATTTAGCAGCTTTTCTATTTCCCACAACTGTTCCAAAGAGGAAACCTGGTCCCGCAGATTTTGTACTTCGGTTGATGCTTGATCAGCTCCAACTTCAGTATCTGAATCACTATCGGTTAGTTCTACCATTTTCGGATCTGGTACGACATTTTCCATAATAACCACCTCATCGAGGTTGCTTTCACTCTTAGCCTCTATTTCAGCTATTGGCTTTGATATCGACTCCTTCTTTACGATCCAAGGGTATCCTAATCCTTTTTCATCTGACATCTACACACATAAATTATCTTGATTAGTATATAATATACATATAACACATAATGGTTTTATATAAGTCATCTTTTAGTTTGTTTGACGATGAATTTATCCAAAGCATCTATTTTTAAATTCTATATGAGTTATTTATATTTTCAACGTTTCCCTCTGTTCTAAGGTTATAGCCTGAGGTCTATCCCACCTAAGGTTTCTAACCCTATAGCTCTGATATCATGATGTGAGGACCCCAATATCGGGTACTTGAAACCCGAACTCGGTTCTTCACGATACCATTTCTATGAGCGGAATAATACTAATAATAATAACAATAATATAAAGATCAACTTAATTTACATATCATCAGAGTCTAATCCCAAGTACGTAACCTTTAAACATTCATTACAACCCATGATAGATAATATATGTCATACTTGTCTTAATAATATCAAACTATTACATAACATAGTAATTCGTTCATTCAGCAACTTTACCTTTTCCCTTGGTCTTAACAGAGCTCTCTGGTCGTTCGCACTTAGCTGAAAATATTTAAATTTAAGCAAGGATGAGCATTTGAGTGCCCACCAAGTAATAGCAACAATAACAAATAGCTGAACGAATTAAATATTTTCTTTGAACGATACTTCTACAACAAATCAACAGTTGTAAAGTAAACTGAACCGATAATAAACAACATATCATTTCGATTTCAAATTTTTGAAACTACGTACTGACTATAAATGAGGATCAGTTGACAAACTATGAACATTATTTTCTATTTTCGAAAAGGTTAAACAGAACTTTATCTGTAAACCGTCATTTCTTACGGGCACGGGGGGTGATCAGCCCGTTATGCCCTGTATTGATCAATACTACATTAAAGGACGATATTTTTGTCCAGCATTCCCGCCTTAGGCGCATAAAAGTTTCCCATATTTGGGATGTTCATACCAGTCTTGAATCCAAACCAAAACAATTTAGTTGGATAAAGTTTTATCTTGTTCAACAACAACTTTAAATATATGTCTAGTTGGATCAAATAGCTTAGACGACTTTTAATTCAACTTATACATACTGAACACCGATAAGTATGTATCAACATGTGATAAAATATAATGATTATCCAAGTGGGGACACTTGTATAACCATGTTTTAGAAATTAACGAACAGAATATATAATTTGATCAATAATAACAAAATAAAGGAACTTGTACACCAATTATAGTTTAATAACTTACTTATACAGAATCATTGCATAAGTATATACAAAGGGTGAAATATTTGAACAATTGAAATGAACAATTCAGATATTATCTTACGCATGTCCGTTGCATAAAGTAAATGCAGAGTTAGATACTTGCCTTGTCTGCTGCTTACACAACTTAGATTTGTCTTTTCTATCAAGCCCTATCATTAAATAGATCATTTGTCTAATTAGAATACCATATCATATCATATAATACTGCTTATTGCAGTCAGCACATTCCTAATCACATTGTCACATAACTTTAACAACTATTGAATCACAAATAAACAGTTATCAAGTCAACCTATCTAAGTTCAGATCAATTTTTGAAATATGTCGGTCTACCGACAGCTTTATCGGGTAATTATCGAGTCTAAAACTCTATATAGTAGTTCAATATTCATTTAGATAACTTAAACACCAGTCGCACTATTTTTCATGGCCTTATAATAATTTTTAAATAATTATTACCATTTATCGCAATTTTTGAAATATCAGAATCATTATTAAATGTTTTAAATATCAAACAATTCTATTATTATTAACATTTAATCAACATTAAATTATTAACGAAACCATTGTCAAAATATTAAAGTTATGTATAATAACTCAAAATATTTGTAAAACATTTATATTACCCTTAAATGATTTTTAAAACATTTAAAATTATTTTTAAATAATTACCATTAATATTTAAATATTAATGAACTATTTATCCAAATATTAAAAGCCATTAATTATAACTTAAAATATTTTTAATTTATTTATATCCCTTTTAAATGATTTTTTAAAATTAATAAAACTATTTTAAAACTATTTATTTAATATAAATATTAAATAAATTCAATATCCACAATATTAACTTATTATCATTAATATAAAATTATTAATGAAATTATCCTTTAAATATTAAAAGTTATATTTTATAACTTAAAATATCTTTAATCACTTTATTTTCATTTAAAATGATTTTTAAAATATTAAAATCATTTTTAAACTAATTTATTTAATACAAATATTAAATATCTTTAATATCATTAATAATAATTAATTAATGAATTTTACCTTTAAATATTAAAAGTTATATTTTATAACTTAAAATATTTTTAAATACCTTTTTATTATTTAAAATAATTTTTAATATAATAAAATCATTTTTAATTAATTTATTTAATTCATTTACTAAATAACTTAATTATCATTAATATTAATTTATTAATGAAATTTATCACAAAATATTAAAAGTCATTAAAAATAACTTAAAATATTTTCTTATATCATAATATAATTTTAAATAATTTTTCAAGTATAAAAATCATTTTTAAATAATTTATTTAATATTATAATTAAATAAATTAAATACTTTTAATATTCCAAAAATATTAAATATTTATGAAATATAATAAAAATAATTAAAAACTAATTTTCGAATTTTAAATAATTTTTAGTAATTTATTTTGTATTTTTAATAATTAAAAACTATTTTTTTCTATATTTTTATTAATTTTCCAAAAAAATAAATAATATCTGTCGCTAAAGACCACTTATAGTGACAAAACTGTCGCTATAGGTGTTCTTCATGTTCTTGAGCTGTTCTTGAACATTCATAGCAGTTAACGAGTTGCTTAGTTTGACCAATCATATTTTAGTGTGTGTTGTTTTTCTGGGTCTGTTGTTTGTCAGAGCTTGTAGTGCTAATGTAGTACTACAAGTATTAATCAAGGTTTGGGTCAGATTACAACATATAAGCAAGATATGAAAGCTCAAACTATCTGTCAGACCTGTTCTTCGTTTTCTGGGTTACTCAGAAAACAAGAACAGCTCGACTGATCACTTTTGGGCTTCCACAACTTGCTTTTAGTGTTATGGTTTTGTGATCTAAAAGTTCCAGGTTGTAGCTAGCATGTAGGACAACATTTCTATTACAACACATAAACAAAACAACAACATAATACCAAGATCTTGTCTGGTCAAACGTTGTCAGAAACCACGCTCATGGACTTTCTAGGTTACCGAGAAAGTTCATCCGTGGACTTTCTGCCTAGTTTGACCATCCTCCAAATCTCACACGTTTGTGATAAAAGCTATCCAAGAGTATTAACCTGTATTATAACTACCATACAATAACTTTAATGCAACAAAAGAACCAAAACATACACACACTGACAGATCTGGTCGAATCAAAACGTTGTCAGGCCGGTTCTGGGCTGTTTCTGGGTTACCCAGAAACGCCCGGTCATGGCCGGTCAACGCCTTTTGACCTTAAATATCTTGAAATCTGGACTATATCTGCGACTGATTCTTGTTCCAGATAAAAGACTACATGTCAGACTACACATATCAACTTAAAAACAACACAAATCATAAACGAGTAAGGATCTGTGGCCACTGACATTCGTTGTCAGACCACAGAACCAAGTTTTTCCAGACTTTTGAAAAACACAAATCCGAGCTTCTAAATGTTATGGATCCAACATTTAGCAACCCAGATTATCAAAATGGACTACAACCAACATATTTTAACAATAAAAACTAACATCTAACACAGAATCTATGGACAGAAATTATGCTCGGGTTTTATACCTTCTTTGATCAATTGATGATTCTGTGCTTATGCTATGTTATGGTTGATCGTGGGGCTGGGTTCTTGACTGATATTATGAAATAATTTCGGAGGTTTGGGGCTTGAGAGAGAATGGTTGAGTGTTGCACAAAATGTAAGTTAATAAATGGCTTTCTCTCTCCTTGATCTATATATGTATATGTTAGATTCATGTATGGCTGAGTATGGTGACTTGTTGCTGGCATTTTAAGCACATAGGGTGGTTCACCAACTCATCAAAATGTCAAAACCTATTTGTTAGCCAAAATAATGCAACTAGGGGTATAATGGTCATTTGGTTTGGATTTTTAAGGGAATTCTTGTCATTCTTGCAAACCCTTAGGGTTTAACCCTTAGGGTTTAACTCTTAGGGTTTAACCCTAAGGTTTAGTACATAACATTTGTAGAATTTAGCCATTAGGGTTTGCACAAAATAAAAATTAAATAACTTTTAGTTTCTAAAATTTTAAAATTAGGGTTTCCTAGTTATGATTAATTATCTAATTACCTTATACAGTAACATTAGGGTTTAGATCATATAATTATCATTAACCTTGCTAAAATAGCAATTAAGGTTTAAGATTTTGATAATTAGGGGTAACAATTATAATTAGTTTTTTCCTAATTATCAAATTAGGGTTTAAAAATTTAGGGTTTCCAAAATTAGCAATTGAAATTATAAAACTTGCTAATTAATCACATTAACACAATTACAACAAATCTCGAACTCTAATTTAAATTTCAAATTAGGGTTCCTCATTCTCAAAAATTATTTAGGGTTTCTAGATTATAATTAGGGTTTACCTAATTAATCAAATCATTATATAATACACATCATAAAACATATAACACCGTTATAACAGTCTTAAACTCGCTGTTGATTTTCAAATTAGGGGTTTTCCCTAGTAAAATTAGGGTTTAACCAAATAATATTAGGGTTTTGAAATTAAACACCATAATTGACCAATCATCATCAATACGTACTTACAGTACATATTTATAACACTGAAAAATCAAAATATAATTAATATTATATTATTATTCTTATACCTTGACAATAATCCAAAATTAGGGTTTGGATTCCATATCTGATTTATTCTTCCTATTTAACCTTAATAATTAAGGTAAAATAATTAACTTAATAGCCTGTACTAAAATTCATATAATAAAATAATTATTATAATTATTCTAAAAATCACTCCATATATTATTTAAATAATATAATTATATTTTATTGGGAAATAATTAATAAAAACATTTCTACTATAAAATTAATTATTATAAGAATATACTTTTTAATAATCAATAATTCTAAAATAAATTTACTTGTAAACATTTATGCAATAAATATATTTTTATTTACCACATAAATACATATACTCATTATCTTGTACAAATTCTCATCCTTAATATAAAAAAAAAATTATACGCAAAATTTCTTATTTATTTATGTAGAAAATATCGGGTTGTTACAGTGTATATAGGTGCGAATGATGCCTCACACTACTTCCAAATAACTGTACATTGACTCTCACACACACATATTCATATAATAGTTTCTTGAAAAGTGGCGGTCACCGTGGTAACACGGATGTCGAGGGGTGCCTTACACCTCCCTCCGCATAATCAAGCCCCCGGACCTTAATAAATCTCGGTTTCACAGACCCGTTTAGTAGTGTCACATCACTGGGTCAATGTGTAAATCTTTTCTCGGTTGTGTTGGTACAACCATTTAAAAAACCAGCTGGCAACTCTTACAGTCAAATCGTCGACAAATACATGTCGGACCTTTTCACAACTTATTTTTTCAAACAAATCTCACCTAATATGAGAACACAAAAGAACAAGAACAAAAAAGGGACAATTAAAAATCTCGACGTCGACAGGTGGCGACTCTGGTGGGGACTCCCGTAAGAGGGCTTAAGCCGCGATTACAATCTTTTCAAAATTGTTATATGCTTGTGTATGGATGTTGCATTTACATTTATGATGAATGTGTACGAATGCATATATTTACTGCACTTAATGCTTTACACTATATTTGCTTGTGATATTAGTGCTTCGCACATGTCATCATTTTCATAAACAGTGAGACACGTTGCATGTGAATGTATGTTGTGTGGTTCCTCCACCAGGAGGCTATCCTGTCGGTGTTTGATTACTGGACTCATAGGAAGACTAATTCCAACGAGGCTCAGGAAATGCACCACCCAAATTCGTTCCAGTTGAAAGACCGGATTAACTTTCCGTCAAGTAAATTGCTATGATTTGGGAACCTTAATGCCAAAAAGCCGCGAGAGTAAACCTAAGATAGGTCAGCCTCTGATAAACCAAACACGGAGGAAAGTCTCTTCATGCTTTCTCATTACTCGTAAAGTCAATTACTTGTAATTTCATGCCAAATTCATCTCATTGTAATGGGAAATATGAAGAAATATGTGCACGTGCATATTTAAATTAACATGTTATCCTGATTTACAAACAGCTAATATCCATTTTGTAGGATAATATTCCTAAAACAGATACATTACATAGCATGTAAACATTTACACATTCCCTAAGACTAAACTATGTAAGTCTTTCGCAGGGAAACAATCAGACCTATTACCCGTTCAAAGTCCAAAAAGGCCACGAGCCTACAACCATTTATGTCTTCATCTGACTAGGCTAATCTTAATCCTATCACCCGCGAAGAATTCGACGAATTAAGTAAACAAATCACAGATTTGGCTATTCTTCTTAAAGAACTACACCAATCTACTTAGGGTACGAGGATACCAACAAAATTCCTGATACCACCTATCTCAAAGAAGATCTAGACATTGGTGATATTAGGAAAAATGTCCTTCAAATGGAAGAAACCCTTCGTTCTATTAAAGGAATTGGAGTATACGGGAGTGTTTCATATGCTGACCTTTGTATATTCCCTGGTGTTCATTATACAGAGAAGTTTAAAACTCCTGATTTCGAAAAGTATGACGGGTTAGGTGATCCTTACACATATTTGAAGGTGTTCATTATAGAACTGGGATCTTATGCAGAGGACGAGAAGCTCAGAATGCAGCTGTTCCAAAAGAGTCTGACTGGAGAAGCCCGTTCGTGGTATACCAGATTAGACAACTCAAAGATCCATAGTTGGGAAGAGCTAGCTCATGCCTTCCTCACTCAATATAGCTTCCAGTCTCAGATGGCTCCTGACCGGTACCAGATTACCAAGGTCAAGAAACAGTCTAATGAGTCTTTCAGAGAGTATGCTCAAAGGTGGAGGCGCCTTATTGCTTAAGTTATTCCTCCTATGACAGAGTCAGAAATGGTTATGACCTTCATAGACATACAAGAAGCTCCTTTCTATGAGAAGGTCTTAGCTGGCATTGGGAAACCATTCTCTGAAATTATTAAACATGGGAGATGGCTGAGATGGGATTAAAGTCAGGAAAGATTCAAGACCTAGCAGCCCTTAAAGCTGTTGCTGAACACATCCAGACTGAAAATTATGGAAACAACCCCCGGAGGGTCCATAAAAAGAAAGGAGAAGATGTTTCCTTGATACTACAAGGTCAAAAGGGTAGTCAGAATATACCTATCCAAAGGAGAAATTACACTCCCTTTCAAGCACAGTCTTCAAACCCTCCATTGTCTAAGGGTGGAGAAGCCAAATGCCCTCGAGTGTTCACACCCCTGGGGGACTTACTCGAGAATATTCTCAAACTTCTGACGACTCAAAAGAAAATCACACATCTTCTTCCATCCGCCAACCCAAATGGGAAGGGTTTCAATGCTACTCGAAAGTGTGCTTAACATGCCAATGCACTTGGACATGATACTCAGGATTGTTGGGCCTTAAAACACAAGATCCAAGATTTAATAGACAACGGTGAGATCATGGTCATAAATCCAGATCAACCTCATGTGCAAGACAACCCTCTTCCTCAACACAAAGAGGAAAAGGTCAATACGATTAATTGGAGCAGTGGATAGAGTTCCAATTTTAATGGTGAATCATCCCATACCATCAAATACGGTATTGACAAATGGGATTATGCTAAATTCTAGTTTGTGATGGAACGAAAGATGAAAGCCCTATGTAAGAAAATTGAGCAATTGGCAGAACTGGTGATCCATCAGCATCAAATCACATGCCAATTAGTCTGCTAGGAGAATGCTAGTCTCCTCCCTTTTGTTATGAATTGTGACGCCCCCAAAATTAGGTATACATCACCCATCTTGGGTCGCCAGATACACGGTACAGAATTCAAATACAACTTACTAATACAACTGTCGTGTACAATACGACAAAACATAAACTATGAGTTTGAATACAAATACTGTCTACTAGAGATTATACAAACTCAAAAGGAGTCCTCATTACAATTATTGTCACACTATTTAACAGAATAGTGAGGACTACTAATACTATCATCTGGTCCATCACTCCGTTTCCCGACTCGTCCCAGCTATATTCTCATTTCCTGAAGAGAACCGTGAAAGAAAGGGTGAGCTCAACTAGCCCAGTAAGAAATATTATGACTAAGATAATGCAGAATAAATTATCATTAGTCTTCAACAATGTTAAACTGATAAAATACAATAGATATCAAGTTTAACTGCAGCGGATCAAGCAATACATTAAAAGGGTCAAGTAGAGAATACAATCAACTATCTTTTATGATTTAAAAGGTTTTTCATGACTTTTATCGCTGGGACTCAGCTTAATAAATAATCCACATCATCGAATCACCCCTGCACTACGGTCAAAGATATTCTTTAGTATCACGACCACGAAGTATCCATGCACTACGACTAAAGATAATCATTTTTCATCAACGGTCCTGATCATGCCATAAAACAATTCATCTCTGCAGTACGGCCAAAGAGAATCCATAGCCATAATCATACCAAAAACTATCCATCAATGCACTACGGGCCAATGAGGACTTTTTCCACATCATTTGTAATATTACGGTCATGATTACACCGATTAATCCCTGGTCATAATCATACCAAGTCCATCTATGCACTACAGGCCATAGATGACTTTCAACAAAATATAAACATGAGGATGATGACAATGATATAAGAATTCAATAAAACAAGTTCAAGAATTAATTTATCTAGGAATTAACAACGTCCAAATTGTCAATATGATACTGCTTTGTGGAGTAAAATTCAAGAATTCTTAGAAGAATATTTTCATGAAAAGATACTAGATGAAGCACAAATATCAAAGATATTCCACTAATTTCATGGAGTATAGAAGTCAAAGTTTTAACCAACTGAGTATAATAAAGAATGAAATAACAAAAGAAATCACCATGCATGCGATAGACCGTACATGCATGCGATAGACCGCACATACATGTTATTCCAATAGAATAATAAATAATGGAACCAGCTCCGGCGTAAAACGCACAGACATGATATTCCAACAGAATAATAATAAAGACGGAACCAGGTCCGGTGTAAAACACACAGACAGGTTGTTCCAACAGAATAATAATAAATATGGAACTAGGTCCGGTGTAAAATACACAGACATGATATTCCAACAGAATAATAAAGACGTAACCAGGTCCGGTGTAAAACACACAGACAGAATATTTCAACAGAATAATAAAGACAGAATAATAGAAGAATGTCACCAAGTATAGGGTAACCCGCGTATACAGGTTATTCTAACAGAATAATAAAAAATGAAATAACAGAAGTTCTCTTCATGAATACAAAAGAAATAACATCCCTTACGGGTACAATAAATAATATCCCTTACCTTAGAAAGAAGAGTACTGGATATAGAAGTAGTGAAGTAGCAGAACACTTTTCTTCTTTCTATCTATAGTTTCTCTCTCTAGAGTTTCAATGAATTCGTAAGAAATAATGAAGGAATGAGCTTCTATTTATAGGAAAATGGAATGCATAGTAACTAATCCATGAACGGTCCAGATTGATTTACTTTAATCTGACGGTCCATATTTAAAGAAAAATCTTTTAAATAAAATATAATATATTCTATTTATAGAATAACTTTAATAAAGTATTCTATTTTATATAAAAATATGTTTCTGTTTTATTACGTTAATAATACGAATAAATCAAAACTTTATTATCACTAAATAATTCATATTATTAATTGACAATAATTGAATCAAACTGAGTGACTTCTCACATAAGCATTAATAATCAATACCATGTGCTACTATGCAACCACACGTATTACTGTACTTTTACTACCGAGTAGTTCAACAGTATCAACGGTAAAACTTCCACCGTTATTTTCATAAAATATTTTTGTCATTTTCTTAATCCGACAATAATTCCGTTGTGGGGTCCACCAATAATTGTGCCGTCGTACAAATATTTCCCGACAAAAATAATATTCCCCGACCAATCGAATATAATACAACAACTTGCATACTTTGTAAAATTTATAAATACTACCCACAACTATAACATTATCTCAAATTCACACCATAATATTTAAAAAATATTTCGAAAAATTAAATCTTTATTCATAAAATCTGGGGTTTTACAATCTCCCCTCCTTATGAAATTTCGCCCTCGAAATTTACGTACGTACCTGGTATGCCGAACAGATGAGGATACCTTGACTTCACTTCAAATTCTAACTCTTGATGTATAACCTTTGAGCGTCGAATATGATCCTTCTTATCCAAGATGTTAACACGTATCTTCTCATACGTTAAATCTTCTGCAATCTCGTCTAGTTTTAATTCAATAATGTGGTTCTGGTCGTCCACATATTTACGTAACATCGATACGTGAAAAACGTTATAAACACGCGACATACTTGGCTATAAAACGAGTCTATAGGCCACAGTTCCTACTCGATCAAGGATTTCAAATGGGCCAATTAAATTGAGGGTTGAGATTTCCTCTCTTCGTCGATTCTTGCTTCTTGAATAACGCCCTCTTGAACCTTCTTCTTCACATTCATCAGCTCTGAGTATGTAGCTTAAGCGGCTTTAACTTTATCGATTAAAGTCGATTCTACTCGTATATTCGTTATCTTCACGTGGGTCCCTAGAGTCTTTAACTCTATCTTTATCATTTGTAAGTTATACGAAATGGGTCTTTGTGTTAACAACATCTCACTCGCATACGATCTTCTACTCAACGCGTCAGCTACCACGTCCGCACTTCCACGATGATATTGAATGGTACGATCGTAATCTTTAACAGCTCGAGCCAATGTCTTTGGCGCATAATACGTTCGTTTTAGTTGAAAAAAAATATTTGAGGGTTTAAGAAATGGGTTTTGTACTGGGGTCAATACAAAATTCGATTTCATGCTCTGGGGTAGGCTAAGAAGTCTTCAAGAATACATCAGGAAATTTATTAACAATAGAAATATCATTCAAAACTGTGACCCTCATCCAAGACATGGATAACACGTCACATTGATACCTATCAACTTGCCATCGTCATTCACAACGTCTCCTACGGAAAGTCTGGCCTCGGTGCATTCCACATAAGGAAGTCATCAACGAAAGGCTCGGGGCTCTTTACTTATGGCTTGATATGACAATGATTGACTTTAGTGGTTTGGTTACTTGAATTCGCATAATAGGTTGGTTAGGAATATGAAAGCTAACAACCTTACGAAAAGCATGATGAGCAGTTAACCAATCGTTTCCAAAAATCACATCAATGCAAGTATTTTCAAAGAGATAAGATCGACAGGTGACGTGAAAGTGTTGATTTGAACAAGATTTATAAATAGTGGAGGTAACGAAGGTTTCTCCCAACTGAGTTTAAACAGATATATCAAAGTCTAACTTCTCCAGAGTTAAGTTCAAACATTCAACATAACTAGGTGAAATAAAAGAGTGAGTAGAACCGGTATCTAACACGGTATGGACTTCGCAAGAGTTTATGACTAACATACCCGTGATAATTTTATTCAGGTTCCTCGTCACGAAAAAAAATGCTCTCTCTTAAACTACCAGCTTTGGCTTGTCTGGGACATCCTTTGGCATCACTATCCCAGCTGGACTTGACTTCACCATACGACAAAATCGAGCTAGGTTACCTTCTCTTCCGCAATTAAAACACGCTTTGGATTGCTACGTACAGTTTGGACGAATGTGTCCCTCCTATCCGCATTTGAAACATACGACCGGTGGTCGTTCTTCTTCCTTTGAAATGGGTGCTAGTACCGACGTCTTCACGTCATTGTTGAACCTTCTCTTCTTAAAATGTCCATTCTTATTGTTTTGGCCATGATTACCACCGAAGTGGTTACCATTTCTGGCATGTTGATTCCCTCCATGCTTATTGTCACCGCTTTGATGACTTTTATCACCAGTATTATCATTTTGTCGATTGCTTTCTTTTGATTGCGTTGACTTGTTATCGCGCTCTACTAACTGAGCCCTATTTACAACATCTGAATACAAACACAGTTTATGAGAAATCAGATATTGACGTATCTCCGGCTTCAAACCTCTTAAAAACATCTGCATCATTCTTTCTTCATTATCAATCAAGTGGGACACAAATCGGGACAACTCGGCAAACTTGGCTTCGTACTGCGACACAGTCATGTTGTTTTGCTCCAACTTGATAAATTCCACCTCCTTCATGTGACGAATGCTTTCGAAAAAGTACTTGTCGTTGAACAGCTCCTGGAATTTCTCCCAAGACATCTTGAGTGCGTCAGGCTGGGTACGTTTTACAGATTTCCACCAATGATCTGCCTCTTCACGCAACATAAAGGTGGAAAAGGGAACCTTTTGCTCCTCGAAGCATCCCAAGACATCAAATATCTTGGTGATCTGCTTTAACCATGTCTCCGCCTTAAGTGGTTCTGGCTTTCCCAAAAACTCCGGTGGTCCCAGCTCCTTGAATTGCTTACCGGTGACCAACCGTGGGTTGCCATTGTTTCCTCCTGCATTATGAACAGGAGCCGCCTTCGCCTGATGTTGCATGAATTCTAAAAAGCTCTTAAACGTACCGTCGTTCGTCAATTGATCAGTGTTGTTGTTTACAGGAGGATTATCGCCATCCTGTTGCACATTATCCTGATTATTGATCTGTGGAGACTCAACGGTCTCTTGTGCTCCATTGCTTATCTCAACATTTTCAGATGCCATTTTCAAATACTGTTACAAAATAAGGGTTAATTAACATATCACATATTATCTCTATACTCTGACCGACCAATTAAATAACAAGTAAACTTAGGTAGATCATACTAGCGAAGGAATTTCCCGTCTCTCCCCTCCTAGTTCAATTCTCACATCCTAGCCAGGGATCATATCCCTAAGCTCTGATACCAACTGTGACGACCCCAAAATTAGGTATACATCACCCATCTTGGGTCACCAGATACATGGTACAGAATTCAAATACAACTTACTAATACAACTGTCGTGTACAATATGACAAAACATAAACTGTGAGTTTGAATACAAATACTGTCTACTAGAGATTATACAAACTCAAAATGAGTCCTCATTACAATTATTGTCACACTATTTAACAGAATAGTGAGGACTACTAATACTATCATCTGGTCCATCACTCCGTTTCCCGACTCGTCCCAGCTATATTCTCATTTCCTGAAGAGAACCGTGAAAGAAAGGGTGAGCTCAACTAGCCTAGTAAGAAATATTATGACTAAGATAATGTAGAATAAATTATCATTAGTCTTCAACAATGTTAAACTGATAAAATACAATAGACATCAAGTTTAACTGCAGCGGATCAAGCAATACATTAAAAGAGTCAAGTAGAGAATAAAATCTACTATCTTTTATGATTTAAAAGGTTTTTCATTACTTTTATCGCTGGGACTCAGCTTAATAAATAATCCACATCATCGAATTACCCCTGCACTACGGCCAAGGATATTCTTTAGTATCACGACCACGAATTATCTATGCCCTACGGCTAAAGATAATCATGTTTTCATCAACGGTCCTGATCATGCCACAAAACAATTCATCTCTGCACTACGACCAAAGAGAATTCATAGCCATAATCAAACAAAAAACTGTCCATCAATGCACTACGGTCCAATGAGGACTTTTTCCACATCATTTGTAATATTACGGTCATGATTACACCGATTAATCCCTGGTCATAATCATACCAAGTCCATCTATGCACTACATGCCATAGATGACTTTCAACAAAATATAAACATGAGGATGATGACAATGATATAAGAATTCAATAAAACAAGTTCAAGAATTAATTTATCCAGGAATTAACAACGTCTAAATTGTCAATATGATACTGCTTTGTGGAGTAAAATTCAAGAAAATTCTTAGAAGAATATTTCCATGAAAAGATACTAGATGAAGCGCAAATATCAAAGATATTCCACTAATTTCATGGAGTATAGAAGTCAAAGTTTTAACCAACTGAGTATAATAAAGAATGGAATAACAAAAGAAATCACCATGCATGCGATAGACTGCACAGACAGGTTATTCCAACAGAATAATAAATAATGGAACCAGGTCCGGCGTAAAACGCACAGATAGGATATTCCAACAGAATAATAATAAAAACGGAACCAGGTCCGGTATAAAACACACAGACAGAATGTTCCAACAGAATAATAATAAAGAAGAACCAGGTCTGGTGTAAAACACACAAACATGATATTCTAACAGAATAATAAAGATGGAACCAGGTCCGGTGTAAAACACACAGACAAGATATTCTAACAGAATAATAAAGACAAAATAATAGAAGAATGTCACCAAGTATAGGGTAGCCCGCGTATACAGGTTATTCCAACAGAATAATAAGAAATGGAATAACAGAAGTTCTTTTCATGAATACAAAAGAAATAACACCCCTTACGGGTACAATAAATAATATCCCTTACCTTAAAAAGAAGAGTACTAGATATAGAAGTAGTGAAGTAGCAGAACACTTTTCTTCTTTCTATCTATAGTTTATCTCTCTAGAGTTTCAGTGAATTCGTAAGAAATAATGAAGGAATGAGCTTCTATTTATAGGAAAATAGAATGCATAGTAACTAATCCATGAACGATCCAGATTGATTTACTTTAATCTGACGGTCCATATTTAAAGAAAAATCTTTTAAATAAAATATAATATATTCTATTTATAGAATAACTTTAATAAAGTATTCTGTTTTATATAAAAAGATGTTTTTGTTTTATTACGTTAATAATACGAATAAAACAAAACTTCATTATCGCTAAATAATTCATATTATTAATTGACAATAATTGAATCAAACTGAGTGACTTCTCACATAAGCATTAATAATCAATACCGTGTGCTACTATGCAACCACACATATTACTGTACTTTTACTACCGAGTAGTTCAACAGTATCAACGGTAAAACTTCCGCCGTTATTTTCATAAAATATTTGTATCGTTTTCTCAATCCCACAATAATTCTGTTGTGGGGTCCACCAATAATTGTGCCGTCGTACGAATATTTCCCGACAAAAATAATGTTCCCCGACCAATCGAATATAATACAACAACTTGCATACTTTGCAAAATTTATAAATACTACCCACAACTATAACATTATCTCAAATTCACACAATAATATATAAAAAATATTTCGAAAAATTAAATCTTTATTCATAAAATCTGGGGTTTTACATGAATACTCCATCATCACCTTCAGAAAATGAAACACTGGAGCACAAAGTTGAGAAGAGAGCAAGTGCCAAAGCCCGTCGGAATTTTGCCACTTGAAGGGAATTTACATACCTGGGTCAACCAATGGAGGAGATATTTCAGATTCTGATCAATGAAGGAAGGATTACCACACTTCTACCTCCAATAAATCCACGTTCAGGACGATTCAATTCTGATGGAGTATGTCAATATCACTCCCATTCTCGCGGTCACAGCACAGAAGAATGTTGGGCACTCCGCCACCTTATTCAGAATCTAATTGACAGCGGTGTCCTGCAATTGGCAGATGATGAAACTGTGCTACTTGAGAGTGAGAATACATATCTTACTAAATGGAAGGGATTAGTAGCAGTTATATCCGCTGAGGCCGATGGGACTGTCAGACCATTCACAATGCAAGCAATTCAACTCAAAAGAATTGATAATCCTTTGAAAATGGCTGAGCCAGAGCCAATTGCCTTGTCGTTCAGACCGCAATATCCTGTTATCAGCTTACAAAAAGTCCCATGGAATTATGGAGAAGCTGAAGGATCCACCTCTCATACAACTGCTGCAGTGTCGAAGGAGAATCCACTGTATCTTCCCTAACAGGTGATGAAGCCTACCATCAAATCAAAGGGTAAAATTCCCATGGAGAAAATTGAAAAATTCCTCCATACTATGAGTCATAATGAAGCTAAGGTGGTTTTAAGCTTAAGAAAATCTCCACATCAAATTTTAATATTGGACTTGGTTTTCTCTTTCGAGGATCACAGGAAGATTCTATTGAAGGTTTTGGAAGAAGCCTACTTGCCAAAATTAGTGGATGTGGAAAAATTTTAACATTTGGTTGATTACATTTTTAACAACAATGTGATATCTTTCACTGATGATGACATACCGCCCAAAGGGACCGGTCATTGTAAGCCGTTGCACATTACGGTTTTGTCCTCCGGATACATGCTAGCTAGAGTCTTGATAGATGGAGGTTTTTCTTTGAATATTTGTCCTTATGCTACTCTGGTAAAGATGAACATCAATCACAGTCGGATCCGAAGCAGCCATACGGTTATTAAAGCTTTCGACGGATACCGACAAAACTCTATCGAAGAGATTGAACTGCTAGTAGAGATTGGTCCCCATACATTTTGCCTATCTTTTCACGTTCTCAAAATAGATACAGGATACAACCTGCTATTGAGAAGACCGTGGATTCATATGGTTGGGGCTGTCCCTTCCACTCTTCATCAACAACTTAAATACATTATCAACAATAGCCTAGTCACCGTCAATGCTGAGCCGGAATGTCCTGAACAAGGTGACATACCACTTATCAGCTTTGATTCAGAAGTTGAGCTGGTCAGTTTTCATGCCCTGGAGGTGAGCAACACTCACTGCCATCCTATTGGGGCGCCACCTCTCATACCCCAGGTTTCTACCGAAGTAATGTCGGCCACTCAAGAAATGACGTCATTGGGTTATCAACCTAGACAAGGGTTGGACAAAGACAATTTGGGCATCAAGCGTCCCATTCAATGTCCCAGTCAAATAGGGACAACCGGAATAGGCTATACTGCTAGTTCCAATCGCAGGAATCCTCATAAGCACAAATAGATTCCTCCAGCTTCAGCCACACGACGATTATCTCCACCTACAGTTCCTGAGCCTGTATGGTCTCCGGTAAAGGTGCCGACTTATGTAATGGCCATGTTATTTACTAAACCGTTACCAGTGAAGGAGAAAGAAGTCCTAGTTCCAGATCCAAAAGTGGAAGAGGAGGAACGAAGAATTAAACAAGACATCGTTCGAATGATATCAAACATACACATCATTGTCCATGATGAACATACAAACAGATACACCCCAGACGATGATTGCCCAGACATAATGGTCATTATTAGGGGGAAGGAGGACGATGACAGCCCCTCCATCACTATAGTCCACCCGGACTTCACCCTTGCCAATTAGAGCAGCACTCCTTTCATTGGTCGATAAGGGTAAAATGGGCAGAAACTCCTTCTACCCTGTAGATAATAATAACTGCTTACTTTTCTATACGGTATTAGCAGTTGTTTTGTCCGTACATGCTAACACTTTGTATGATTAAACAGTTTCATATATATTAAGTGAAAGCATATTTTATTTCAGGACTCTGAATTTAGATGTGCCTATACTTGCTGATAAGGTGCCTTTTCTCCACAAGGATTGTAGCTTTGATGAAAAGCTGAACTCAGACTTGATGGAAATACAAGAGGACATTGAGATACCTCAGGAGATCAAAGAATAGGTCGAAGATAAACCTAAGCGCAACCTTGATCAAACCACTTCCTTCAATCTCGAAACCTTAGAAAATCCTAAGTTAATCCAGATTGGTTCAAACCTCACTCCAAACCAGAGGAATGACATGGTTATACTACTAGCCCAATTCCAGGATGTGTTTGCATGGTCTTATAAAGATATGATGGGTTTTTCCACTATAATTATCCTTCATCGCCTTCCCATTAAAGAGGGATTTAAGCCAGTCAAGCAGAAGCTCAGGCGATTAAAACCTGAGTGGAGTTTAAAGGTTAAAGAAGAAATTATGAAACAATTTCATGTTGGCATTATCATGGTGTCCACCTATCCGGAATGGATATCCAACATCGTTCCCGCACCTAAACCTAAAGGAAAGGTGCGAGTTTGTGTGGATTATCGGGATCTGAATAAAGCTTGTCTTAAAGATAGTTTTCCTGTACCATTTATCCACATTCTCATTGACAATACTGCTCAATACGGCATATACTCCTTTGCGGACTGCTTTACGGGGTACCATTAAATCATGGTTGCTGAGGAAGATCATGAGAAAACTGTATTCATCACTCTTTGGGGAACCTTTTTCTACAGACGGTTGTCTTTCGGCCTCATCAATGCCGGAGCTACCTATCAGCGAGCCATGATGGCTCTTTTTCACGATTTAATGCATAAGGAGATAGAGATCTACGTGGATGACATCATTGTCAAGTGCCGGAGGGAGGAAGACCACTTAGACCATCTCAGAAAGTTCTTTAACAGGTTTCGTAAGTACAAGTTGAAGTTGAATCTAGCCAAGTGCGCCTTTAGCGTTAAATTAGATAAGTTGCTAGGATTCCTAGTCAGCCACAAGGGGATTGAACTGGATCCCATCAAAATCCAGGCCATTACGAAAATGCTCATTCCTCAGACAAAGAAGGAAATACGGAGATTTTTGGAAAGAATTAACTTCATTAGCAGGTTCATTTCTCAACTCACAACAACCTGTGAGCCCATCTTCAAGCTGTTAAGGAAGAACTCCTCCATGAAATGGAATGATGAGTGCCAAAAGGCCTTCCTTACAATCAAAGAGCAACTAGTCAAAGCTCTTATTTTAGTACCACCCAGGGATGATGTTCCCCTGTTCATGTACCTGTCCATAAGTTACAATGCCATGGGTTGCATGTTGGGACAGAAAGACAATAGAGGCCGAGAACGAGCTATCTATTACCTCAGCAAAAGATTCAGTAGCAGTGAACACAAGTACACTCTGATTGAGAAGACTTGTTGTGCTTTAGCACAGGCTTCCATGAGGTTAAAGCATTACCTCCATGGTCACATAACCTATCTCATATCCCTATTGGATCCTCTCAAGTACGTGTTCAATAAACACATGTTAAATTATCAACTGTCCAGATGGCAGTTGCTCCTACAACAATTTGACATCGTCTACGTGATGCAAAATTCCATCAAAGTTCAAGGAATTGTGGATCAACGGGCCACCGTACGTTCAGGAGACTTCAAACCCTTAGAAACGTACTTCCCCGATGAAGGGGTAATGGCAGTTCAGCAACACCATCAGTACGATACATGCCATACATAGAAAATGTATTTTGATGGAGCTGTAAACATGGAGGGTTCTGGAGCTGGAGCAGTTCTAGTATCCGGTACGGGGGACCAGTATCCCGTCACCATCAAATTATAGTTTATCAGAACCAATAACACAGCTGAGTATGAAGGCTATATCATGGGGCTAAAACTTACCTGTTTAATGGGCATCAGGCGGTTAACTATCTTTGGGGATTCAGATGAGCTACCTCCCATCCAGCATCTTTGGTATCATCATATCAAGGAATACTTACAAGATGGATCTACACCCGCTGAGGCGAGCCTGACTGAGAAAAGGCGGATCCATCGACTTGTTATGAAATTCTACCTGAGAGGAGATGCACTCTACAAAAGAGATGCAGAACTAGGTCTCCTCAGATGCCAGGACAAGGACCAAGCTCAAAGACTCATAGATGAGGTCCATGGTGGAGTATGTGGCCCACACATGAGCGCCCCCTACTTGTTAAAAAGATCCTTAGAACAGGACATTACTGGCTTACCCTCAAGGCTAACTGTGATGATCAAGTCAAGAGGTGCTACCAATGCCAAATTCATGGGAATACTATCCACGCCCCTCCAAGGGAGCTCCACAATATGAGTTCACCCTGGCCCTTCTCAATGTGGGGAATGGACGTGATCGGGCCCATCGAGCCCAAAGCCAGTAATGGGCATCGCTTTATATTCACCATGATCGACTACTTCACCAAATGGGTAGAAGCAGCCTCCTTCCCCGGGATTACCAAAGAAGTCATTATTTCTTTCATCAGAAATAATGTCATCTGTCGATATGGACAACTAGAGGTAATTGTGTTAGACAATGATAAGAACCTCAACAACAAAATAATGGAGGAGTTATGCAGCAAATTCCACATCAAACAGCTCAACTTCGTCATCTATCGTGCAAAGATGAATGGTGTTGTTGAAGCGCCTAACAAAAACATCAAGAAGATCATGCAAAAAATGTTCGCCAACCACAAGGGATGACCTGACTTATTACCTCTTACTCTATTAGCCTACAGAACATCAATGCACACTTCCATTGGGGCAACCCCCTACGCATTAACCTATGGGATGGAAGCAGTGCTACCCGTAGATGTAAGACCCCAGCTTATTAATGAATAAAATCAAATTTTCTATAAATATTATTGTGAATAATAAGGGGTTAATTTGATATAATACTTTGGTTATGAGTGAAATGTGTAAATTTTGCAAAATAAGCAAGTGGTTATAAAATATTCATTTTGTCGGGGAATATTCGTTTGGTCGTGGAATATTCATGCTGTCAGGGAATATTCGTACGACAGCGCAGCCTTGTGTGGGCCCCATAACAGAAAGCGATTGGATGAAGAAAACGACAAGTATAAGTTGTTTATAAATAACGGCGTAGTTATTACCGTTAATACTGTTGGAATACCCGGTGGTTAAAATACAGTAGCACACGGTATTGCACCAATTATTGATTCTTACGTAAGAAGGCACTACTCAATAATTGTTACAGTAGTTATTGTTCAATATTTTATTTTATTGATTCAATAATTGTTGCGTTGATATTTTATATTATTGTTGTTTCAATAATTATTGCTGCACAATATTTCCCATTATCAGATCAATAATTAATATTATTTGAATAATATTATTAGATAACATTATTGGCAATATCTAGAAAGTTCTGTCTAAGGAGAGGTTTGGTCATCTAATTGTGCGCCAGTAAGGAAAAATTCTTATTGGAAAGCCCCCTCTTTCCTAGGAACGGTCTGGTTGTCATAAATGTGATTCTGTAATATTATTTGTGAATAATTAATTATTGATTCATATGATAAGGAAATATTTATTTTATGTGGATATAAATGAGGGATATATTTTTGTGGTTAAAAATGAAGGAGTTAATGTTGAGGTATTTATCAGTATTTTTATCGGAATGGAGGTATTAAAAATTAGGATTTTTGAGATAGTTTGCGGGGGTTATAATTTTTAATCCGACCGTTGGATCGTGGTAATTTTTGGATAATACATATATAAGTTGAGTATATGTCCACAAATTTTAAACCGTTAAAAATGAACGTATGATTTATTATGAATTTTACGAGATGACTGGTTCAGAAATTGTTGAATTTTCGGAGTTAATCATTTTGGTAGAAAATTCTAGAATTGGTGGGCCCCACTCTTGGTTGGTGAAGAAATGTGCTGAGATTTTTATTCAAATGTGGTGGGTGGGAATAGTAGCAGGTAAAGCCATCAGGTTGCAGGTTAAGTCTGCTTCGGCGTGCTAACATTTTCCTATAAATAGAGGGCTAAGTTAAAATTAAAAATCACACCAGAAACAAGTTTTCTCTCCTTTTCTCTCTAGATTATTGAGTGTATTTTGTGAGTATTTAGATACTTTGAGAGTTTCTATTCATCAGAGCAAGTTTCTTTCAGCTTTATACCGGTATTCCGACCAGAAGTACTGATATTTTGAGGTAAGAGATATTATTTTTTTCTTAAATGATATTATTTTCTTCAATATCATTATGCTGAAATATTGATATGAGTTTTTATCAAATTTGAAACTTTTTGTGTCGGGCTTACTATTCACGTGTACGACACTATTCACGTATACGACACTATTCACGAATACGGCACTATTCACCGAAAAATAAAATTTTCCCTTTTTGTCCAAGATGTCTATTATGGTTACTATCTTTGATTGTATCCATGTTTTGATCTTTATTTTTGAATTCTGCTTCACAATTGATTATTATGAAGTATTATTGATCTTGGATAAACTGTTATACGAATCCCTACTATTTGTCCTTCTGTCTCACTGGATTCGTTCTCTTTAAGATATTTTTCATCATCTTCAGTCCTAAATGATGATATTACTGAATATCTTTGGCCTGTAGTGCAAAGATGTATGATTACCTGATGAATATCTTTGGCCTGTAGTGCAAAGATGAACAGGTGTTGAGATGAACATGACTGACTGGTGATACAAATGAATATCTTTGGCCTGTAGTGCAAAGATGATTATTTGGTTAATGATGATTATTAATTGATGTTACAGGGATAAAATATTGATGATGGACTTTTAAATCTTAGAAGATAGTAGAATTCTTTCTCTACTTGACTCTTCTAATGGTTTGCTGTTTCCGCTGCAGTTGTTGATCTAAAACTTGTTGTCGATTATATTCTATCAGATTTTTCCCTGTTGAATACTAATGATAATTTGTTGTATATTATCTTAATCATAATATTCTTACTGGGCTAGTTGAGCTCACCCTTTTCTTTTTTGTTCCATTTTTCTTCTCAGGAGGTGAGAACATAGCAGGATCTAGTCGGAGTATGGAGTGATGGTTCTAGAAAGATGTTTTAGCAGTCCTCACTATTTATGTAAAATAGTGTTTGAATAATTGTATTGAGGACTTATTTGGGTGTGGATATTGTCTAGAAGACAATATTTGTATTTAAACTCACAATATGTGTTGTCGTATTTTGCACGACAATAGTATTATTGAAGTTGTAGTTTGCTTTCTGTACCATGTATTTGGCGACTCAGAATGGGTGTTGTATACCTATTTTGGGGGCGTCACAGTTGGTATCAGAGCTTAGGGATATGATCCCTGGCTGAGATGTGAGACAAGAACTAGGAGGGGAGAGACGGGAAATTCCTTTGCTAGTATGACCTGACTAAGTTTATTTGGTGTTTATTTGGTCGGTCAGAGTATAGGGATAATATATGACATGACTATTAACCCTTATTTTATGACAGTATTTAAGAATGGCAGCTGAGAACACTAATAATGGAGTAAATCAGACCGTGGAGACACCTTTGATCACCACCCAGGAGAACGTTCAACAGGAAGGCAATATTCCTCCTGTAAACAACGTTACCGAGCAAACGATGAATGATGGAATGTTTAGGAGCTTTTTGCAGTTCATGCAAAATCAGACGAGGGAGACTCGTGTGCAGAATACGGGTGGAAATGATAACAATTCGGGTTTGTCACAGCCAAGCAGTTTAAAGAATTGGGACCACCAGAATTTAAGGGAAAGCCGGATCCGATCATGGCGGAAACGTGGATCAAGTAAATTACCAAGATATTCGATGTCTTGGGATGCACAGAGGAACAGAAGGTTCCATTTGCCACCTTTATGTTCCGCGGTGAGGTAGACTACTGGTGGGAGTCTGTGAAGCGTACCCAGCCTGATCTCAACATGTCCTGGGAAACATTTCAAAAACTGTTCAATGACAAGTACTTTCCTGAAAGTATTCGTCATATAAAGGAGGTGAAGTTTATCAAACTGGAACAAAACAACATGACGGTGTCCCAGTACGAGGCGAAGTTTGCAGAGTTATCCAGGTTTGCACCTCATTTGGTCGAAAATCAGGAACGAATGACAAGGATGTTTCTGAGAGGTCTAAAACCTGAGATTCGGCAATATCTTATCTCTCATAAATTTTCTTTATATTCAGATGTTGTAAACATGGCTCAATTATTAGAGCGAGATAATGAGTATGTGTAACCGAGGGACCACAACCAGGGTCATACCGGTGGCGGCAGTCATCGAAGTAATGAAAATCAGCAGGGAGGAAAATATTCAGACAAAAGCGGTAACCACTCTAGTGGTAATCGTGGTCGTGATAATAAAAGGAGCGAGTCGGGAGGAGATTTCAAGAAGAGAAGGTAAAACAATGATAACGTGAAGACGTCCGCACAAACATCAGCTGTTTCTAGGGGAGGAGAACGACCACCGGTCGTATGTTACAAATGTGGGAAAGAGGGACATATCAGCCCAAACTGCCCACAACAATCTAAGGTATGTTATAACTGTGGAAAGGAGGGTCATATAGCTCGAGAGTGTTCTATAGCAAAACCAAGTTCAGCTGGGATGGTGACTCTAAAAGCTATCCCGGATAAGTCAAAATCAGCGGTTCCTGGAAGAGCGTTTGTCGTGACTAGCCAAAACGCGAGAAACCCGAACGAGGTGATCACAGGTAAGCTAATGTTAAATTTTTGGAGAGTTTATACTTTACTAGATACCGGTTCTACCCATTCTTTTATCTCTCCTGCTTGTGCTCAACATTTAAACTTGACTCCGGAGAAATTGGACTTTGACTTATCTGATGAAACTCCGTTGGGTGAAACCTTCGTTACATCTACAGTTTATAAATCTTGCATAATCCAAGTTGGCACTATCACATTACCTATTGAACTTATCTCTTTAAAGATACTTGCTTTTGATGTGATTTTAGGAATTGATTAGTTAACCACTCATAATGCTAAAATTGATTGTTTCCGTAAGGTTGTTAGTTTTCATATTCCTAACCAACCTGTCATACGAATTCAAACTACTAAACCACTAAAATCAGGCACTGTCATATCAAGCCACAAAGCTATTCGTTTATTGAAAACGGATGTCAAGCTTTCTTAGCCCATGTTATGGATTTGAACAAAGACAAGTCAGATTTGAATAATATTTCTATTGTTAGAGAATTTCCCGATGTATTTCCTGAAGAACTTCTTGGTCTACCCCCAGAACGTGAAGTTAAATTCTTTATTGACCTTGAACCCGGTACAAAGCCCATTTCTAAAACCCCATATCGAATGGCTCCTATTGAACTTCAGGAGTTAAAAGTCCAACTACAGGAGTTGTTGGACATCGGTTTTATTCGTCCTAGTACATCTCCTTGGGGTGCTCCTGTGTTATTCGTAAAGAAGAAAGACGGGAGTATGCGACTTTGTATCGATTATCGAGAATTGAATCATGTCACTATCAAGAATAGGTATCCGCTACCTCGCATTGATGACCTGTTTGACCAGTTGCAAGGAGCACAATTCTTTTCAAAGATCGATCTTCATTCAGGATATCATCAGCTGAAGATTAAAACTGAGGATATTCCAAAGACTGCCTTCAGAACTCGGTACGGGCATTATGAATTCTTAGTCATGTCTTTTGGATTGACTAATGCTCCTGCTGCCTTCATGGATATGATGAACCGTGTATTCAAAGAATATTTGGATCAGTTCGTTGTTGTCTTTATTGATGACATCCTCATCTATTCCAAAAGCCGTGAAGATCATGAGTGCCATTTGAAGCTGATATTGCAAAGGCTTCGTGAAAACAAGCTATATGCCAAACTGAAGAAATGCGAGTTCTGGCTTGAGGAAGTAACATTTCTTGGGCACGTGGTGTCAAAACATGGAGTATCTGTCGACCTGGCGAAGATTGAAGCCATACAAAGTTGGGAGCAACCGAAGTCGGTAACTGAAGTACGTAGCTTTCTGGGCTTAGCTGGTTATTATCGGAGATTTGTGGAAGGATTTTCTCGAATCGCTACTCCATTAACTCAGCTGACTCGGAAAGATACAAAATTCGTATGGAGTGAGGAATGCTAGAAGAGTTTCTAAGAACTCAAGAGGAGACTCATTTCGGCACCTGTTCTGACAATACCATCTGGTTCGGATGGATTTGTTATCTACAGCGATGCTTCAGGCAAAGGGTTAGGATGTGTTCTCATGCAACATGGGAAAGTCATAGCCTATGCCTCGCGACAACTCAAAGAATATGAGAGGAATTATCCTACTCATGATTTGGAGTTGGCAGCAGTCGTTTTCGTGTTGAAGATCTGGAGACACTACCTGTATGGGGAGAAAGTGGAGATCTATACAGATCATAAAAGCCTCAAATATTTCTTCACCCAAAAGGAACTCAACATGCGGCAGCGATGTTGGCTCGAGCTGTTGAAAGATTACGATCATACCATCCAATATTATCCTGGAAAAGCAAACGTAGTAGCTGACGCATTGAGTAGAAGATCATATGCGGGTACGAGTGCAATGTTGTTAACACAAAGGCCCATTTTGTATGACTTGCAAAGGATGGAGATAGAGATGAAGGCTCCAAGTACCCACATGATGATATCAAATATACTAGTAGAACCGACTTTAATCGATAAAGTTAAAGCTGCTCAAGCTACGAACATAGAGCTGATGCGTATGAAGAAGAAAGTGCAAGAAAGTGCTATTCCAGAAGCAAGAATCGATGAAGAAGGAATACTTCGAGTCAACTCCAGACTTTGTGTTCCTAACAATTTTGACTTGAAACATAGAATAATGATGGAGGCACACAACATACCATTTGTAATCCATCCTGGGAGTACCAAAATGTATCACGATCTTCGACATACATTTTGGTGGAGCAATATGAAAAGAGAGATCGCGGAGTTTATCTCAAGGTGTTTAACTTGTCAACGTGTAAAGGCGGAGCATCAAGTGCCAAAGGGTCCATTGCAACCACTTGAGATCCCGAAATGGAAGTGGGAACACATTACCATGGATTTCGTTACAGGTCTTCCCAAGGTTTCTCAAGGCATAGATGCGATTTGGGTTATTGTTGATAGATTAACCAAGTCTGCTCATTTCTTACCGATACGTGAGACTTATTCCCTTGAACGTCTTGCTAGTATGTATGTGAACGAGATTGTGAGATTGCATGGCATGCCAGTATCCATTGTTTCGGATCGTGACCCAAGATTCACTTCAAGATTTTGGGTTAGCTTGCAAAAAGCTATGGGCACAGATTTATGATTTAGTTCGGCATACCATCCTCAAATGGACGGACAATCAGAGAGGACTATTCAAACTCTTGAAGATCTATTAAGACTTTGTGTCCTAGATCTCAAAGGGAGTTGGGATAAGTACCTACCATTGGTGGAATTCTCCTACAACAACAGTTATTAGGCGAGCATAGGTGTGGCTCCATTCGAGGCGTTGTATGGAAGAAAATGTCATTCTCCAGTATGCTGGGACGAGGTGGGTGAAGCAATATTGTTGGGACTAGAGTTGGTACGCATGACTACAGAGAAGATCCAAACGATTCGACAACGTATACAAACGGCACAGGATCGACAAAAGAGTTATGCGGATCTTCATCGGAAGGACGTGGAATTTAATATTGGGGATCATGTATTGTTACGTGTTGCACCATGGAAGGGAGTTACAAGATTTGAGAAGAGAGGAAAGCTCAATCCAAGATTTGTTGGTCCATTTAAGATTCTTAAGCGAATAGGAAATGTGGCATATAGACTCACATTACCTCCAATCATGTCTCGTGTTCATAATGTTTTTCACATATCTATGCTTCGTAAATATGTTAAAGACCCGAACTACATTATTGAGTTAGAACCAGACGAGATAACTGAAGATTTAACGTACGAGGAGGTACCTGTTAAGATCTTGGATAGGAAAGAGCATGTCCTACGCACAAAGGTTATACCACAAGTTAAGGTTTTGTGGAGAAACCATGCTATTGAAGAAATGACCTGGGAGTTGGAATCAGAAATAAAAGCGAGGTATCCTCACCTTTTCGAAATATCAGGTACGTACGTCAATTTCGAGGACGAAATTTCATAAGGAGGGGAGGTTGTAAGACCCCAGCTTATTAATGAATAAAATCAAATTTTCTCTAAATATTATTTTGAATAATAAGGGGTTAATTTGATATAATACTTTGGTTATGGGTGAAATGTGCAAATTTTGCAAAATAAGCAAGTGGTTATAAAATATTCATTTTGTCGGGGAATATTCGTTTGGTCGTGGAATATTCTTGCTGTCGGGGAATATTCGTATGACGGCGCAGCCTTGTGTGGGCCCCATAACGGAAAGCGATTGGATGAAGAAAACGACAAGTATAAGTTGTTTATAAACAACGGCGTAGTTGTTACCGTTAATACTGTTGGAATACCCGGTGGTTAAAATACAGTAGCACACGGTATTGCACCAATTATTGATTCTTACGTAAGAAGGCACTACTCAATAATTGTTACAGTAGTTATTGTTCAATATTTTATTTTATTGATTCAATAATTGCTGCGTTGATATTTTATATTATTATTGTTTCAATAATTGTTGCTGCACAGTATTTCCCATTATCAGATCAATAATTCATATTATTTGAATAATATTATTAGATAAGATTATTGGCAATGTCTAGAAAGTTCTGTCTAAAGAGAGGTTTGGTCATCTAATTGCGCGCCAGTAAGGAGAAATTCTTATTGAAAAGCCCCCTCTTTCCTAGGAACGGCCTGGTTGTCATAAATGTGATTCTGTAATATTATTTGTGAATAATTAATTATTGATTCATATGATAAGGAAATATTTATTTTATGTGGATATAAATGAGGGATATATTTTTGTGGTTAAAAATGAAGGAGTTAACGTTGAGGTTTTTATCAGTATTTTTGTCGGAATGGAGGTATTAAAAATCAGAGTTTTTGAGATATTTTGCGGGGGTTATAATTTTTAATCCGACCGTTGGATCGTGGTAATTTTTGGATATGTTATACATATATAAGTTGAGTATATGTCCACAAATTTTGAACCGTTAAAAATGAACGTATGATTTATTATGAATTTTACGAGATGACTGGTTCAGAAATTGTTGAATTTTCGAAAATTTAACAATTCTAGAATTCTAGAATCGGAAATTGGTGGAAAATTCTAGAATTGGTGGGCCCCACTCTTGGTTGGTGAAGAAATGTGCTGAAATTTTTATTCAAATGTGGTGGGTGGGAATAGTAGCAGGTAAAGGCATCAGGTTGCAGGTTAAGTCTGCTTCGGCGTGCTAACATTTTCCTATAAATAGAGGGCTAAGTTAGAATTGAAAATCACACCAGAAACAAGTTTTCTATCTTTCTCTCTCTAGATTATTGAGTGTATTTTGTGAGTATTTAGATATTTTGAGAGTTTCTATTCATCAGAGCAAGTTTCTTTCAGCCTTATACCGGTATTCCGACCAGAAGTACTGATATTTTGAGGTAAGAGATATTATTTTTTTCTTAAATGATATTATTTTCTTCAATATCATTATGCTGAAATATTGATATGATTTTTATCAAATTTGGAACTTTTTGTGTCGGGGTTACTATTCACGTATACGATACTATTCACGTATACGACAATATTCACCGAAAAATAAAATTTTTCCTTTTTGTCCAAGATGTCTATTATGGTTACTATCTTTGATTGTATCCATATTTTGATCTTTATTTTTGAATTCTGCTTCACAATTGATTATTATGAAGTATTATTGATCTTGGAAAAGCTGTTATACGAATCCCTACTATTTGTCCTTCTGTCTCACTGGATTCGTTTTCTTTAAGATATTTTTCATCATCCTCAGTCCTAAATGATGATATTACTGAATATCTTTGGCCTGTAGTGCAAAGATGTATGATTACCTGATGAATATCTTTGGCCTGTAGTGCAAAGATGAACAGGTGTTGAGATGAACATGACTGACTGGTGATACAAATGAATATCTTTGGCCTGTACTGCAAAGATGATTATTTGGTTAAAGATGATTATTAATTGATGTTACAGGGATAAAATATTGATGATCAACTTTTAAATCTTAGAAGATAGTAGAATTCTTTCTCTACTTGACTCTTCTAATGGTTTGCTGTTTCCGCTGCAGTTGTTGATCTAAAACTTGTTGTCGATTATATTCTATCAGATTTTTCCCTGTTGAATACTAATGATAATTTGTTGTATATTATCTTAGTTATAATATTCTTTACTGGGCTAGTTGAGCTCACCCTTTTCTTTTTTGTTCCATTTTTCTTCTCAGGAGGTGAGAACATAGCAGGATCTAGTCGGGGTATGGAGTGATGGTTCTAGAAAGATGTTTTAACAGTCCTCACTATTTATGTAAAATAGTGTTTGAATAATTGTATTGAGGACTTATTTGGGTGTGGATATTGTCTAGAAGACAATATTTGTATTTAAACTCACAGTATGTGTTGTCGTATTTTGCATGACAATTGTATTATTGAAGTTGTAGTTTACTTTCTGTACCATGTATTTGGCGACTCAGAATGGGTGTTGTATACCTATTTTGGGGGCGTCATAGTAGAAGTGGAAATGGAATCCTTCAGAGTGTTAATAGACACTTAGCTGGATGAAAACCAGTGGGTACAAGACAAGTATCACCAATTGTCTCTAATAGAAAGGTGAACCGCGACTATCTTCCATGGTCAATTATATCAACAAAGGATCGACAGATCCTACAATAGAAAAGTTCGGCTGTGGCAGTTTAAACAACATGACTTGGTTTTAAAGAAGATCAGTCCAAGGGAAAATTCTCTCCAAACTGGGAAGGCCCGTTTGTTGTCAAAGAGATATTGATAGGAGGCGCTCTCAGATTACAGGAAATGTACGGCGATGAATTTCCGTAACTCATCAACTTGGAAACCGTGGAATAGTACTATATTTGAGTTTACCATCAAGCAAACATCCTGGTTTTGGATCATCAGATCACCAGTCGTTTCGGTTCTTTAACCCTTCACCACATACAACTCTTTTTCACACTTTATCCCTCAGGGAAACATACTCTTCAAGCCAGCAGCTTGGCTTCACTCCATTTTAAACTTTTTATACAACTTCGGTTATCCCACTAGGGATTGAACCTTCCACACTTGCAGTTTGTCCTAAACATGGGATCAAACTTTTTCACACTTGCAGTTTGTCCCAAACCTGGGATTAACCTTTTTCCACCTGCATTTTATCCTGAACTTAGGATCAAACTTTCTTTTCCCGCACAGTTTGTCCTGCACATGGGATCAAACTTTTCATCGGCTACAAATCGTCCTGAGGGGCGAACTACGTCGACCTGATCTCCCCGATACTCGGGAGTACGTAGGAAACCATTTTATATGGCTCGGTCGTAATAAAACAAAAATAACAAAAACATTTCTACACCCTTTTCATTACAAAAACAACAAAACCATTTCTACACCCTTCTTTACACCCTTTTTGCCACATGCAACGTTGAACCTCTCACACCAGGTTCGAACTACACAGACCTGATCTCCTCTTCAACAGGAGTACGTAGGCAGCCATTTATGGTTTGGTCTAGCCCTTACCAAAACACAAAGACTTGTCATCTGGTACTGGGATCAAACTTCAATCCACCACATTTCATTCGGCTTCAAACCAAAGGGATGGAATTACCTGACCTCCCCACGTAAACGGGAGACTCGGCGACCATCTAAGCTGCGGTTGTTCCTCAAAGAGAAACATCAATCCATAAGAGATAGAATTAACTAGGCTCCTCCTAAATAGGAGTACTGGCGACCATCTGTCGTGCGGTCAATCTCAGAGAGGAAAAGCCACATTCCTCTCCAGATTTTCATACAGAAATCAGTCCCAAGACAACAAAGATGGTAGGGAGTACAAACTGATCAACGATCCATTCTGAAAAATCTGGAGACATTTCAATGTCCATCCATGAAGGAAGAATTCAGAATATATCAAGACCACAATCCCTGAAGAAACAAGCAAATATCAAGCAAGCAATAAGGCATAACTAAAAGGGAAGTGAAAAAAAATATATATTTCCCTGCTATATATAATGCTGTTTGATATATACATTATGAACTATACATGACAAAATGGCTAAGCTAGTCTGTGCAGGAAAATATAAGGCTATCTACTGTTGGTCAAAAAACCGATCACTAAACATGCGCAAATATACATGGTCTAACAAGTAATACAGTGATAAGGAGAGTGTCGTACCCACGAGGAACTATGACTAATATTTACTAAGTACAGACTATGTATCGCTAAAGTCTTATTCGAACAGCAGTAAATGGAAGTGTGATTCATCTATTTAAACCTAATTAACAAAGCAAGTAAATGGATAACGAATGGTAATCTAAGGAATTACAAGCTAAGGTCATAACTTCACCCCACACGGGCATTCTGTCGAACACCTGGCGTGTTATGTTTCATCAAACTAGCTACCCTTCTCTCTTTGGTCTTAATGGTCACGATAATTTGTCGACCGAGAACACACAGGTGCCTATGCACCTCTGTCGAGGCATGCACAAACATATCCTCTCCAGATCCACCCAAAAGGGAACAGAACAGAAAAGAACGTCCAAGCTAGATACAATCTTGCACATGTCTATGCGAATTAATCATAACAAGGATTGAAGCATAAGTTCTCAATTAGGTCGCACGTGGCACACATAGATATGTATATTCTACGCACAACTTATGCATTCGAAATCCACAATCACATGCCAATATATTTAGGTGTAAATCTGTAATCCTTCTGTCGATATCATGTAAATTACCAAAATCATCACTAATGCCTTTGCGAGAATCATTAAGCGTAAATATATTAAACCAAATCATATGGTGCCAACCAAAGAGATAAGACAGACAATTTAAATAACAAAGGGTTCCATTATAACCTTAGAGCAAATACTTAGTTCATAGCTATTGAACAAAATACAAGTAGCAGTAAAGACAACATTTATAGATTACAAAATTAGAGAAAACAAATGGATAAGAGGAAACTCTGTCAAAGCCCTTCTATCTCCATGCATTCCACTCAAATCAAGCTTTCCAATCCGTGTAGCTCACTGCTCTTGTCGCTCCAAGGATATGTCAGACTTCTCCCTAATCTAACTAATCTATATTTACAAACATAATCTAAGAACTAGAGAGAAAAATACAGAAGAAAAACTATCCTAAGCTAAAAACTAACTAAAATATATGATATAGGATGTCTGATCTCTCCGTTTAGCAGAGTATCCCTCAGTGTTATATACGCCTTCCTTCTTTTGCTAGGTCAAAAATAAGTTGAGTCTACCTGGGCACCGGAGGTCACATTGCGGCACAACCAATAGACTTAATGGTGGCACTGCGGCGCCACATGTGCAAGAAAGAAACTGGAGCTCGCGCTGCAGCGTGAGTCCATATAGGGTCAGTGGCATTGTGGCGCCATGGTGACATCAGGCAGGACCAGGAGGCGGCGCTGCCAATAGGCTTGGCATTGGCGCCGCGGCGCGAGTATGAGAAATATGATCATTTTGCCCTTGAATGCAAGAAAACACTTGATAAGCCCTGCATTGCATCGATTAAGCATAATAACACTATAATCATATAAAACCATAAAAAATCTACGAGGACTGGCAACTATTTAAGTCATAATGTATCTGATTCATGGGTATAAATTCCACGCATCAAATACCCCCAAACTTAAGTCTTTGCTTGTCCTTGAGCAAACAATCTAATCACAACACTAATACTAATAAAACACACACGAAAGAAAAATAAAACAGTATAGTAGCATCATGGCCTCTAAGCTCGAACATAGCTACTCCCAGACAATAGGGCAAACACAGATATGAATGCGAGTTCATTCAATTTTAAGCATAAGATTGTATTCGATCCATTCTTTGTGTGTGTGGAGACCAACCGTCCTAACTAATCATAGCTCAAATAAGTTCGCATAGTCGATTGCTAATACCAATAATGCACACTTCGCAACTTAAACATTTAACAAGCATTAAGAATAAGACGTAAGTACAAGAAAAGATCAAAAGACTCTAGCATGACGACAGTAAAATCTGATTCGGACAGTCCTTAATTACCTTAGGCTATTCAGAACTACCCATGAATGAGCTTTTGATCAGTGACTCCCAAGCCAGACGACTTTAGGGCACTAGGTGTAGAACACCCTTATGAATCTAATAACTCAAGCAGTAAAGGCCACGTAATCAACATAAGCCAACTGAGACTTTACAACAAAAACGAAGATTATTTAGCGAGTGTATTTTATGCTCCATCTCGATATCGGTCCTGCATTTATGGGCGAGTGCGTTTTACGCTCCATCTCGACCCACCGCAAAACTTTCGATAAAAACTCTTATTTTTTATTTTTATTCTCATTTCATTCATTCATTAATTTTTTTATATGTCAACATGCCAGAATCCAAGATCTAAAACTGTATAAACGTCTAAGTCTTTTATTACCTTGTAAAAATGAAAGTTTATAAGAGTGAACAAACTCTTAAAGAAATAAACACGCAAACTAAATTTGAAAAATAATGAGTTATCATAGTTGGTCGATGCTTGCTAAGAAAGATGGATCAATAACAGTCTAAACTTATCAATTGAACAACCCCTAGCTCAAACATGCTTGACACGACTATAAGAGATAGACTACTTGTTGCTTGTCATCAGCCACAATCAAAAATTAATAATAACCATAACACCTTTGCTAAATAGTAGCTCAAAATAAGATAAAAAAGCCATTCACATGGCACAAGCATCTAAATCTGTATAAGCCCCAAAAAGATGGCTATAAACCACAATCATACTGATAATAATCAAAGCATTTAATAATAAAAACCAAAAAAAAGTTCATGCCATCCATAATAAAAATCCAAACATAATCCCGCAGTACGAAACGACTGCACCATAATACTAATAATAAAAGCATAATAAAGTACTAAAGTATGCAACCTAACATGGCAGTACATAAATAAACAGATAGTATCCAAAACACCCCCAAACTTAAGGTGAGCAATGCCCTCATTGCTAAACATAAAGCAATCGTATACAAGAGGGCTTCCTTGAAGTTCGCTCACTCAGCAACGGTCTTGTCCTTGTCAGCCTCGGCGGGCGATGATGGTGGAGGGTATGGTGGGAAGACTGGAGGCTCTGGGAACTGTATGGCGTGAACTCAGTGTTCTCACCATAATTGTCCGTGTAGATGCTTTGCGTAGTGTTCACCAGCTCAGCCTGGTACTGCATCGCTATATCCTGCGTCTGAGCTACTGCTGCTATGTGCCTCCGCTACCTTTGCACCTCGGCGTCATGTTTCTAATGCAGCAGGGTGAGGGATGCCATGATGTCTGTCAGTAGTCCTTGTGCAGCTGGGCCGGCGTCTGAAGGCTGTGCATACTCATGCTCTGCTGTGGGAGGCGACGCTGTAGGTGGCCCGTAGCCTTCGCCTCTGATATGAGACTCTGTCCCATCCCACATAGTGAAGCGTGAGATCGTCTGATGGTCGATGACTGCCATGGGAGGCAAGGCTATCTCTTCCGACCCCCACTGAATGTCTGCCTGCTTGCATAGTCGGGTGATCAAGGATGAATATGGAAGTCTCGAAGCGACGGTACTCTTGATCGTCTTCAGAATTGACTCGTGAATAAGAACTCTAATATCCACATGCAGACCCGTGACAATGGCAAATAACAGAATCGCCCTATCTTTGGTCACATCGCTCTGGTGCCGGGTAGGAATTATATTGGCAAAAATAAAGCTGAACCATGCCTTCCCATAGCGACTGAGCACTGAAGTCGAGAAACTGGTCTTCTCACCCGTATAATCATTCTTCTTCCATGTGGTTCTGGGCCTGCAGAACCTCCTGATGATATCCTCAAGGTCATAACTGCGGAGTCCCGGCTCCATATAATCCTTGCCCTCATAGTTGGGTGCCGCAAACAGTTCATTGATGGCTTGGCTTCCAAAAGCCACTAATTTCCCCCTAACTTGGACAATATCAGGACTGTCGGGATTGGTATTTTCATAAAACTCCCGAACCATAGATACACTAGCTGACCCGGGTGGTTTCCTGAAGTGGATCCACTTGCGTTCAAGTAACATCCCACTCAGGAATCAAATTTCGAGTAGTAAAAGAGGTTTTGTACCATTTCCAGGCCTCCTCATTGATGAATTTGGTGTTGTCCCAAGCCGTTGGTGGTGCTACGGATGATGATCCTCCCATGCTAAGGCGTTGCCTCTTTTGTGCCATGTCAGAATTTCAGTTCGGTTGGTTCAAACTCAGTCCCTAAACAGTGTAGAAACGACCCTTGAAGCACTGCACAACAAATCCCCAATGAAATCCCAGTGATTCTAAGCCCAAAATAGTCCAACTCTTCTCTCAGGCAAATTATCGAACACCTAGTGTGCACTCTAAAAATCAAATTTGGACAACCCTTGCTTGATAGTGTTCTAGCCCGATTTCTATTAGTAGAAATCACCCAAATCAACAGAGAAAAACTAACCCAAATAATAAAAACATCAACTATCTATGATAGAATGAAAATCCCAAAATACCTTGGTGGATTACCCTAGCAATGGCAGTCGACTGGACAGACCTTAGTTGTGTAGTCGATTTGGGGCCAATTTGTATGTTGGTGAGTGTAGAGTAGAAATCAACTGGATTGTTGAGGAGTTGTGCTATTCGATCAACTGCTCAAGATGTTGGGGTGGGGCGATGGTTAGTGTGTTTGGGCTCCTTAGTGCTGCCGAGTTTGTTTGAGCAAGAGAAGGGGCATAGTGGCATAAACTGCAGGCCAAAATCAGTTTTTAAAAATGAATTCTCGCTGCCGGCGCCACGGCGCGCCCTACCCTTTGTTGGTTGGCGCTGCGACGCAAGTTAGCAGGAGATAAGGCATGTTCATGGTGCCGCGGCACGACCTGGCTATTGCTCTGTGGCGCTGCAGTGTGAGGTGCAAAAATCAAGCTTTTGGGACTGGCGTTGCGGCGCGGGTTTTAGTACACCTGCTGGCGCCGCGAAACGAGGGCTATTTTCTGTGTTTTTCCTATCTGATTTCTGCACATGCCAAGACAAGAGTAAAAACTACACTACGGAGGTAAACATGCTTTATAAAAAACTTCATAAAAACTATTGTAACTCTAAAATTAAATATACAATACATCATAATAAACATGCTGCCTCTAATGATAGACACAAAAAAATTAATGCATAATCTGACAGCTATATTAAGAACTAAAACGAACGGACACAAAGTAAACTAGACATAAGTAAAGAAAATAGATAAAATTTATACCGAGATGGGGGTGCCTCCCCACCAAGCGCTTGTTTTACAGTAGTCGGCTTTACTATACCGATGCCGTTCAATCCAGCTAATAAACGAAAATGACCATTTCATGCCGCCTTTTCGCCAATTCCTCTAAATTTTTGGCAGACACGGATGATTGGCCATCCTCGTTTCCTTCATCCATCCAGTCATCCATCGGCACAAAGAACCTTTCGCCACTTGAATTATCCACTAATTTGCCTATTTCATTAAATTGAAAGCGTTCTTTGTGCTCTATTAGGCCCTCTAGGGTTTCCACAGTCATGACAGTGGTTTTTGGTTGTTGATCAGTCATGACGATATAACCACTGTTTATCCTTTTTTCTCCAACTTCAGGATCCGCCGGTTAGATAATTTGCACCATAGCATCTCCCTCAACAACTTTGTGAGCCTCACGCCTACTCCTTGCGTATCTCTCAAGCACTGCTCTACTACTTCATCGTCGAGATCAATTATGACCGGTAGAATGCATTGCAGTGGATTTGTGATGGCATTGATGATTTTCCCCAATTGACTTTCGAGGCTTTACACTGCGTCTTCTTGGCTTGCCATCCGAACCTCATTTCTCTCAATAAATTTGGTGAGAAGCTCTTCAAGCTTGTTCTCTTCTTCTTGTGCTGAGTACTCAGAAAAGCTATCATTAGGTCGAGACGTCAACTCATAATGCGCCAGAGACTGGTGTTAAACTGAGAGGCATGATTTAGATCATGATATTGCTTTGACTGTAGTCCCATGAGTTTGGATAACCCTGGCAGTTTGGATGGTAGGGAATCGGTTCAAAGTCAGCTTGATCCTGACAGTAGGCATTCTGAGTGGACTGACACTCAAGAATATCAGAAAACCTCAAGGCATTTGCAATTTGAACTTACAATTGCTCGAGTCCTTCTTCCGAGCTTGGTTGTGTCGTCCTATCATAAGGCCATTGATAACATTGCTCGTCCATAATCTGTAAACTTAAAAACAAAAAGAAAGAAAGGTCAAACAAATAAAAAAATATATATATATATATATATATATATATATATATATATGTACGTTCAAAGCAAGACTAAATTGATTGAAATCAATATTGGACAATATTAGAATAATAGTTCCCCGGCAGCGGCGCCAAAAACTTGTTGGTCAAAAAATTGATCACTAAACACGCGCAAGTATATGCGGTCTAACAAGTAATACAGTGATAAGGAGAGTGTCGTACCCACGAGGAACTATGACTAATATTTACTAAGTACCGACTATGTATCGCTAAAGTCTTATTCGAACAGCAGTAAATGGAAGTGTGATTAATCTATTTAAAGCTAATTAACAAAGCAAGTAAATTGATAACGAATGGTAATCTAAGGAATTACAAGCTAAGGTCACAACTTCACCCCACACAAGCATTCTGTCGAACACCTGGCGTGTTTTGTTTCATCAAACTAGCTACCCTTCTCTCTTTGGTCTTAATGGTCATGACAATTTGTCGACCGAGAACACACATGTGCCTATGCACCTCTGTCGAGGTATGCACAAACATATCCTTTCCAGATCCACCCAAAAGGGAATAGAACAAAAAAGAACGTCCAAGCTAGATACAATCCTACACATGTCTATATGAATTAATCATAACAAGGATTGAAGCATAAGTTCTCAATTAGGTTGTACGTGGCGCACAGAGATATGTCTATTTTACGCACAACTTATGCATTCAAAACCCACAATCACATGCCAATATATTTAGGTGTAAATCTATAATCCTTCTGTTGATATCATGTAAATTACCAAAATCATCACTAATGTCTTAGCGAGAATTATTAAGCACAAATATATTAAACCAAATCTTATGGTGCCAACCAAAGAGATTAGATAGTCAATTTAAATAACAAAGGGTTCCATTACAACCTTAGAGTAAATACTCAGTTCAAAGCTATTGAAAAAAATACAAGTAGCAGTAAAGACAACATTTATAGATTACAAAATTAGAGAAAACAAATGGATAAGAGGAAACTTTGTCCAAGCCCTTCCATCTCCACGCATTCCGCTCAAATCAAGCTTTCCGATCCATGTAGCTCACTGCTTTTGTCTCTCCAAGGATATGCCAGACTTCTCCCTAATCTAACTAATCTATATTTACAAACATAATCTAAGAACTAGAGAGAGAAATACAGAAGAAAAACTATCCTAAGCTAGAAACTAACTAAAATATATGATATAGGATATCTGATCTCCCCGTTTAGCCGAGCCTCCCTCAGTGTTATATACGCCTTCCTTCTTTTGCTAGGTCAAAAATAAGCCGAGTCTGCCTGGGCACCGGAGGTCGCACTGCGACGCGACCAATAGACTTAAGGGTGGCGTTGCGGTACCACGTGTGCAAGAAAGAAACCAGAGCTCACGCTGCAACGCGAGTCCATATAGGGTCAGTGGCGCTGCGGTGCCATGGTGACGTCAGGTAGAACCAGGAGGTGGCGCTACGACACGGCTAATAGGCTTGGTATTGGCGCTGCGACGCGAGTATGAGAAACATGACCGTTTTGCCCTTGAATACTAGAAAACACTTGATAAGCCCTGCATTGCATCGATTAAGCATAATAACACTATAATCATATAAAATCATATAAAATCTATGAGAACAAGCAACTATTTAAGTCATATCGTATCCAATTCGTGGGTATAAATTCCACTCATCATCCACAGATCAGTATGAATGCGGGCTAGCAGATCTAACATAGCATCTCTCTCAAAGGAAGGGGGTAACGCTACGGTCTCCTACATCAACATGTCTACACGAGCCAACAAGTCCGAGGTTAACTGCATGGTGACATGATGCTCATCAATATATGCACTCATCTCGGCAATCATACCAGTGGTCAGGGATCTCACTGAAGTACTGTCTGCAATGGCTACATCCCTAGCAGATAGGGCAGCATCCCGCTCAACGATTACTACATCTATGGCTGATCTGGCCTCATCTCGCTCCTCAATAGCAGCGTCTCTCTGAGCTACAACCTCATCTCTCACCGATAAAGCGGCGTCTCTCCCATCAAGAGCTGTCGACATCAAGGCCCTAGCCTGATCTCTCTCAAAAGTCATCAGATGAAGACTCTGCTGGAAGTACTGTGCTGAATACTGAATAACAGTAGTACTCGTACTGGGAGAATCCATCACAACTGCTGGCAACCCAGCAAATATATCCCCCTCGGTGAGAATAACAGTATCCTCCATTGGCTCTCCACCATCTGAATCAATACTCGGCACTATGGATACTGCCATAGCCAATGCCGTCTCTGTCACCATCCATTTGGAATACTCTACAAAATAGCCCAGATGGCTAATAGAAAACTCAGCTAGCTCATGCTGATCCCAACAGGCATACAACCTGGATCTGTCCTCAGCTGATAAGTGGAAAAAAGCCAAGCGCTGACTCAATGCTCCCTCAAAAGGATGGAAATCTTAGAACTGGTTGAACTAACACATCACGGCCAGTGGGTGATAAGTAGTCATGCCCCTCAAACCAGCTAGAGGGAGATAATCCATGCCTAGAGCATGAGTAATGAAGTTGTAGGGTGAACTGAGCCCTGTACACTACAAGATAGCAAACGGATCTCCGATCCCAGCCAGGAAAATAAACCAAGATGTAGGATCTATACACTACGCAGGCTGGAAGGAATACGTCATAGCTATCTCATGGGTGAAACAATACTCGTGTCATCTGATAGTGCCAATCAGTCTCAGGTGTGGCATAAACCACACTATAGCATGACCGAGCTACCTGTAAATACTCCTGAAGGATATATGCAGCAATATGTGGCCGATCTCAGCGTCTCTGCTACAATCATCAGTACAATGGTATGACCCTCCCTGAGAGCTCTCATCATCATAATGACGCCAATGTCTAACTCATCCATGTACCATGGAATGTACACGTATGATAATACACACAGTAGTAATACATCTACTCTGGCCAAATGCCACTGATCCTCTGGTATAGTGAAATCCCCGGAATGCCGTGTATAACTATCATCTGAGCCAAATTTGTCCATTAGAAAATGCTGGGATATTACTTGGTTGGATGTGAGCTCATCCTACACAACTCTATGCCGCAGCCCGGTGAGAGTCATAAACTGTCGGCTCATGTCGCCGATAGCCATCTGAGCACAAGGTCTGTCTAATGGCAGCGCCGTCAACCGTGCATACTCCTCTAAGGTAGGAGTCAACTCATGGATGCTGAACTGGAAAATTTGCCTCTCCGATATCCAATGCTCCAGCATGCCCTCTACAAATCTTGTAGGAACCTGAAACATCAGTAAGGTCATGGAATGCTATAGTAGATGATCTACAGTCACCCTGTCTGATGGTGACATACTATCATACCACGACCTCAGACAGGAAACTACCAACACTGGGGGGAGTGTGGTCAATACGACTAACTGTCGAGGAAGACATCTGTGTAGGCCGTATCATAAAACCATCCAGGGGCCAATGCTGACTATCTCTAGACATACATACATATGCATAACATGATACATGCATTACAGATAATAGATGGCAATATAATATAGGGAATGAAAAATTATACATACATTCCTAAGTATATCATCATCTAATACATCATCTCTGTATAGCTAAAAAATATAGGGCAATGGGGGCACAAACGCCCTACTACTAACAGAGGCCTATCAAAAGATATAGCGAGAATGGGGCACAGCCACCCAATATCTAACAGAGGCCTATCAAAAGAGATAACGAGAATACGCATTAGAAGAAGACAATGGTGTCAACATCTATATCATCAATCATGTCCACCTAATGTAACTTCTCCTGAGTCACTGGATCTTTATCAACAAGGATGTCAGGCCTATACAATGGAGGATCTGTACCGGCAAAGCCAAATGGGTCATTTGAGGGGCCAGCACCTAAGTTGGATGGATCAAAAGTATCTGCCTCTGCTGGATCTCTACCCAATTACCGGATAAGGAAATGTGCCCGGTCCAATCGCTGGGTCAAACTGTCAATCTGTGTCAAATGAGTCAGATCTCGGACACAGGCTAGCCAATCTGTCATCATCACGGATCTAGGAACTATATCCCCCACGAACTGAGTGGCACAGTTTTGGCCTCTAATGATATGAGGGGACCACCAATGCTGGAATATCTCCTAAGTATCGGGACCCTCTGACAGTGCAAAACTGTCAACACCCAACAATGGGATATCAATGACAGGTGACTGCAACACAGGCCAATAATGCCTGGCAGGAGGCAAGATCGGTATACAGATCTCTCGTGTGGTGCTCCTAATAGCACGCTCTCCTAAATAGAGCTCCCATCCTCCATCAGTAAAGAGAGGAACCCTATGGGTGGAAATTACGTACTCAATACCAGTCGGGTAACCATCCTTAAATCCAATGGCCAAGTGCTCCCCAGAATAGGGAATCCATGTGATGACATCAGTTGTCAATAACTCCAGCTGTAGGCGGCAATGAGTAAAACCCTCAGCTATAGGGACCTCCGCCAGTATGGAATGATGCCATCACCGTCCTTGTGGATAGGTATCCAATCCTAACACACTCACATGACGCAAACACGGAAGCATCACATAGGCCCAAAACTGCCAATATAAAGGCAAACATCTGCTGTCAGTTAACACTTTTAACCTGTACATGGGAAATCAAAAGAGAAATACTCATCAGCAGAAACGGGAAAAATCCTAGCCCAACCTCGGTTAAGCCCTGCGAGCGTATGCGCATCCCCCTGAGGAAATAGGCAAAGGTGTAGGAGCCCCAATCATACTCTCTGATACAGTCCACCTCATGCGTGGCACTGATCAAAGCGAATGACACCGTAGAAGAGTTGTCTACTATGAAACAACCCCTAATGATCATCAAGAACAATCGTCGAAGAATGTGATCCCTGACTCTCACATCAGCAGGCATGGGCTCACTCAATAGCCCACTTATAGCATATATGCTCAAAAGACCCGTACGGACAGTCCCGCCCTTGAGCGCCTCAGTCATAACTCCCAACAAAGATCTGACGGCAGTCGGGGTAATATCTGCCAAACATGGCACTGGCGCTCCGCCAAACTCCATACCAGTGATAAATCGCCAATCCATCGGTGTCATCATCACCTCACAATCCAGTAAATGGAGTGATTGAGTCTGATGAAACCAACGCTTAAACAATGCCCTGAGGTAACCCCAGGAACAACGGCGGGGAAGGATGGAAAAGAATGCCCTAAATCCCCAGTCATACACAATCGCTCTATAGTCCAGATGTAGAGCCTGGTACATAAAGTGAATGCTAAACCAGTTCCCTCTGGGCTGTGTAAAGCCGGGAACCTACATAAAATGCAGATCGACATCAAAATCCTTTACTCCTCATCAATAGGAAATGAGGAAGATTAAGATCTAACATTATACCTCGTTTACATATAGGTAAACTGAGAGGTGTCGACTCAAATCACCCAGAAGTTTTGGGTTTGCCACCTGTATGCCTAGCAAATCCTTATGGGGAACGTGTGCAGTAGGAGCAGGGTACGCAACCGGAACATCCTCCTCCTCGTCCTCGACGTCTGGCACATCAACCCGGACTGAACGTATCACCGCCTCCACCAAACGATGAGGCTATCTAACTGAACGGAGTCGAGGCACTTCAAAAGCCCACCTCCGTACACCAGAAGTAGTCCTGCGGGAACTACTCGGCTGATCCTAATTCATAATATCTGGACAAAAGTCTCCAAATCACCTCAGAAAGAATGTGGTAATTTTCAACCTAGAGCTTTCTTTTCAAAAATGCATTTTATGACTACAAGCATGCATGCATTACTTTAACATACATCTACAGTAGAGTTAAAAATGCATGACTACTCAATGCCTATATTTTTAAAAATTTTTGCCATAGTCCCCTTTATAAATAGGACTATCCACATGCACATAGGCATGACTAGGTGGCCATTCAGTAGCACACCTGCCCACAGTCATATACATACTATATGCATCTAGATGTCAAATTCATCAATCCATAAGGGTAGTTTAATTACCATGATTACTTTGCATTCTTACCACTTGCTCATTTGTCCTCAGATAGGATAAGAAATAGCAGAAAAAGGTGTCAAATTGACTGTTTCAAAAGTTAATTTTTTTTACATCATTATGTTCAGCATGGTTTAATACTAACATTTACTATGTTGAATATTTTTTATTAAGTCATATGAGCATGCATATTCACTACTATGTGTTTAGACGCATTTCATATAAAAAGTCATTTTCCAACGGATAAAAACTGGAAAAGAAGATATGCATACGTTACGAGGGTAGTGTAGAACACTTGTACGATGACAGAATTTGCATAAAGACGTCCGAACTCAGCAGATCTGAAGAAGAGCTCTTAGATTTCCTTCACGACGCGACTTGAAAATGACTTACAAAAGCAACTAGTCCATTTAAGGACATCCACGGTTGGCCGCAGGTCCACCTACGACTGCTGTAGGTGGCACCCTTATATGGGTCCCACCCCTCCGGCTCAGTCTAGTTCGAGTTACAAAGGAGATCCCACAAGTTAAAAAGGCCAAATCTGGAATAAAAACGCTACGCGATTGAGCAGAATAGCTTGAAATCCTGGTTGTCTCAGACCGAACCGTGGGTCCACACATCACTCATTGGCATTCGCCCGAACACATGGTACACAATGTCAATGATCTCAGCTGCTATAAGTCACACTCGGCAATACCTTACGCAGGTCCAATGTCGCTAATTCAGGGTTGTCACCCTAATCCTTCTAGATTCCCCAGCGGTGGCATCACGCGTTCTAAAACACAAATCCCCGACGGGTGTATCACGCGTTTACATGTGGCAAAGCACCCATCCCTGATGGGGGTATCACGTATTTTCTGTTGATGCATAGGTCAACGAAGGTCAAGTAACCTTGACAGTTTGCCCAACAGGGATATTACCTGTTGATATACATGTCAGCGAAGGTCAGGCAATCCTAACAACACAAACTGTTGGCAGTAACTCCGACAGAACATTGATATGACCAAGCGATACAAACCAGGAAGGATCATCCTCATTGGGGATGACCGATGATGGAATATGTTATACACATCCTCAAACAAACAAAAGCTACATCCCTACAGAATCTTTAGTACATGAGAGATACATCTTCAATATAAAGTATGTATCAAGGATTCAAGACTTTGGTGATGACCCTAATGTCAACAATCCTAAAGATTCCAGGTAGCTGTGGATCGCACGTCCATGACAGTTTATCAAGCTGCTTATCTATTGACATCCCTGGTCAAAGCAACAGGGAGCCGACAATCTTCCCACCATATTGGAGAACAATCCAACAAAACATATGCATCATACATTTGCATCATGTTACTGTACATGTCATCATGTTTATCTTGTTGCATTTCAAGTATCTAGAATTCTTTATCCTATCCATGCCATTGCATTGTATGAATATGATAAAGAGGAGCATTTGTAGACACTTAAATTTTTTTGCATACCTGTTACTGACATTGCAGGAGGGCAGAATCGTCTTTCAGAGATAACCGTGGAAGATAGCTCAATTCAATCCCGGAAATAACCCTGGATACTAAGTATTACCATCTCGGAGATAACCCCGAGACATCCAGCTCAGACCCGGATACCACCAAAAGTTTCAACCACAACCCCGGAAGCAACATCAGGAGTTTTAATTTTAACCTCGGAGATAACTCTGAGGAATGCAGTTGCAATTTTGGAGATAACCCCGAAAATGCTTGTTTCAAATACATGCAAACAACTTCAAAACACTCGGCAAAAGCCCCGAGGCACTCACTCCACAACCCAAAGATAACCCCGGGAAGTCAGGCACATCTCATATATAACCCTAAGGACGATCAACACCTGTAGTAGTCCAATCTCAGAGATAACCCGAAGCAACGACCGCTAATACAACTCAAACTGGAGATAACCCTGGTGAAGGGCAGGACCGTTATTTAGCCATTCCAATGCCACAATCGGGCCGTCTCAACCACGACATACATACGTTCTATACAGCAATGTCCTACAAGAACCAAGGAGTTCCAATCCCAAGAGACTACTGCACAAGACAACACACCAGATAGAATTTGAAGCTTGAAGAGATAGGGCATGGTCCCATCGTCTTGACTTCATACAACCTCTAATCCCATGTCATTGTGTAGCTCTCGACAACAACATGTCGAAAAAGGTCTTATACACCTCGAACGGATGCCCATATTGAAGTTCTGAAAGTTCGAGCGGACATTACGTTGCACGCGAGTACGTACTTCGAGACGGCAGGACCCGCGGAGCTCGGGGCACCCCGGGGAGCGGCAAGTACACCTGCAGCTCCCCCCTCTATAAATAGAGGGCTTGGGGTGGCCATTTTAAGAAGAAACAAGGTGAGGAAGCCCTGTCAAGTTTGCTCTGCACACACCCTAAACTGAGTGCTTTCTCATTTTAAACACTTGTAAGCTCATATATAGCTACTTTTCTACCGGCGGGAGCCGAGTGTTCATCCCTTTCAAGTTATTGAAGTCTTCTTTGGTAGTCCACTGTAAGCCTTCTTACACATTTTAAAGTCATTCTCTTTATCTTTGCACACACCAGTCTTTATCTTTGAGACTTCGTTCCGTGGTTTCATTTTAGTTTGTATATACATATATTTATATATGGACTAGCATTATCGAATTATGCCTCGATTGAGCCTAGACTTACGTCTGGAGCGTTTATTTGCTTTCGTATATATATATATATATATATATATATATATATATATATATATGAACTTTGTTCGATGAGCCTAGATTTTACATACGGTGTGTTTACTTCTTTAATATATATATATATATATATATATATATATATATATATATATATATATATATATATATATATATGAACTGTTGTCGAACTCTGTTCGATGAGACTGGATGTTACATCCGGTGCGTTTATTGTTTATATATATATATATATATGAACTGTTGTCGAACTCTGTTCGATGAGACTGGATGTTACATCCGGTGCGTTTATTGTTTATATATATATATATATATATATATATATATATATATATATATATATATATATATATTTACATTTCGTCCTGCCTAGAGTTTACTCCGTGGCAGTTGATCCTTTTTTCTGTTTTCTTTACTATTCGTCCCGCCTGGAGTTTACTCCATGGCAGTTGATTACTTTTACAACTTTATTTACATTTCTGATCCCCCATGGAGGTGCTTCGTGGTGGTTGATCATGTCTCTGTATATTTATTTACCGCTTTTATATATTTACATTTTTGATCCTCCATGGAGGTGCTTCGTGGTGGTTGATCAAGTTTGTGTGTATATATATATATATATATATATATATATATATATATATATAATTGCTTACAGTTTTCATAAAAATTGCGGCATCATGTGAGCCTAGGAATCATGTGATCACAGATTCAGTTTACTGAATCTAGATTCGGTTCCCGTGATGGACATTTTCTGCTGTAAGCAGCTTGTAAATTTATTCATGTCGTTTTGATTTTCTCATATGGTTTTCATGCCCACGAGGAGTTCGCCACTGCTTTGTACATTATTTTCTCAAGGATGATTCGCATCTCGAAAATTAAAAATAATTAAGTCGAACACTTGATAGAAAATAGAAGTGTAAAAGGTTTCAATTACTATTGAGCATAAGGGTTTGAAAAACCTTTTTTACAAAACATCATTGCTATATCTTGTTTAAAACTGAATTTTACATAAATTCAAACCTTATGTATATAGGTGCGAACGAGGCCTCGCACTACTTCCAAATAACTGCACATTGACCCACACACACACACATTCATATAACAGTTTCTTGAAATGTGGCGGTCATCATGGTAACAGGGATGTCGGGGGATGCCTAACACCTTCCCTCCGCATAATCAAGCCCCCGTACCTTAATGAATCTCGGTTTCACAGACCCGTTTAGCAGTGTCACACCATTGGGTCAATGTGCAAATCTTTTCTCAATTGTGTTGGTACAACCATTTAAAAAACCAACTGGCGACTCTTATAGTCAAATCGTCGACATATACATGTCGGACCTTTTCACAACATGTTTTTTCAAATAAATCTCTCCTAACATGAGAACACATAACAACAAGAACATAAAAGGGACAATTAAAAATCCCGATGTCAACAATAATATTACTTACATACTACAGAGTATGGAAGAAAATATTATTTCATACGAATATTGAACAAAAATAATATCCCTTACGAATAAGAAATAAATAACACCCCTTACCTTAGTAGAAGGTTGGATACTGCAATAATGAAGTAGCAGAATACTCTTCTTCTTTTTTTCTATAGCTTCTCTCTCTATAATTGCTCTTGTGAGTCTTAGTGAATTGGTGAGAATGAAAGAAGAATGAGCTTCTATTTATAGGAAAATATAGTTTTGATAATTGCACGTTTAGGGCTCGAATTATTACAGTACAGTACATTCATCTTTACCTCCATTTTTAACTTAGTCCTGCAAGTATTATCAATCTTGCACCACCTCCCCTAATAGTACGTGCATGTGAACCAATAGCAATTAATTGCTCATTTATCCGATTAATTTTCCGATTGGCCAATAAAACTAGTCAATCACAGAAATACCACCTTTGAGGGTAATTGGGTCACGAAAGAATTAAAGAAAACTAAATGAACAAACATCTTTAATCAACAAGAATTTAATCATCATTAATATTATAACTCATAATATTTAACAACCAGATCATTCCTAGGAAAGAGGGGGCTTTCCGATAAGGATTTCTCCCTATTGGAGCGCAAATAGGTGACCAAAACCCTTTTCTCGACATAACTTTCTAGACATCGTCAATAATGCAAATAATAATATGAATAACCTTGTCTTCTCAATTATTGATTTAATAATATAAAATATTATGTAGATGATACTATAACAAAAATTGAATCAATAATATGAGAGATATTATACAGCAATTACTGTAGCAATAATTGAGTATAACTGAGTGACTTCTCACGTAACCATCAATAATCAAAGATATTGTATAATACCGTGTGCTACTATGTAACCACGAGTATTACTGTACTTTTTCCACCGGGTATTTCAACAGTTTAACGGTAAAACTTTTGCCGTTATTTTTATAAAAAGTTATTTATGTTGCTTTCTATATCCAATAGTTATTCCATTGTGGGGTCCACCAATGATTGTGTTGTCGTATGGATATTCCCCGACAAAAAAGAATATTTTCCGACCAAACGAATATTTTATGACAACTTACTTACTTTGCAAAATTTTCATATATCACCCTTAACTTTAACTTTTTATCAATTTAACCATTTACTAAATAAAATAATAATTATAAGAAAATTGAATACTTTTATTTCATAAAATTTGAGGTCTTATAATCTCCCCTCCTTATGAAATTTGCCCTCCAAATTTACGTACGTGCCTGGTATGCCGAAGAGGTGAGGATAACTTATTTAGATTCTAACCAACATTTTAACAGGTATCTCCTCATACGTAAAATCTTCTGCTATCTCATCTAGTTCTAATTCAATAATGTGGTTCGGGTCGTCCATATATTTACATAACACCGATACGTGAAAAACGTTATGAACACGCGACATACTTGGTGGTATAGCGAGTCTATAGGCCATAATTCCTATTCGAGAATTTCAAATAGACCAATAAAATCGATGGTTGAGATTTCCTCTCTTTGTCGATTCTTGCGTCTAGAATAACGCCTTCATGCACCTTCTTCTTCACATTCATCAGCTCTGGGTGTGTAGCTTGAGCGGCTTTAACTTTATTGATTAAAGTTGATTCTACTCGTATATTCGATATCTTCACGTAGGTTCTTGGAGTCTTTAATTCTATCTTCATCTTTTATAAGTCATACGAAACGGGTCTTTGTGTTAACAATATCACACTCGTAAACGCATACGATCTTCTACTCAACGCGTCAGCTACCACGTTCACTTTTCCAGGATGGTATTGAATAGTATGATTGTAATCTTTCAACAGCTCGAGCCAACGTGTTTGGTGCATGTTACGTTCATTCTGGGTGAAGAAATATTTGAGGGTTTTGTACCGGGTTTAAGGTCGATACAAAATTTGATTTCACACTCTAGGGGTAAGCCATGAAGTTCTTCGAGGAATATGTCAGGAAATTTATTAACAATAGAAATATCATTCAAATCTGATGTATTTTTGTTTAAATTTGTGATATGAGCTAAGAAAGCTTGATATCCATTTTTCATTAAACGAATGTTTTTATGGCTTGATATGATAGTGATTGACTTTAGTGGTTCAGTTGCTTGAATTTGCATAATAGGTTGATTAGGAATATGAAAGCTAATAACCTTAAAAAAATAATCAATTTTAGCTTGATGAATAGTTAACCAGTCGATTCCTAAAATCAGATCAAAGGCAAGTATTTTTAAAGAGATAAGATCGACAGGTAACGTGAGGGTGTCGATTTGAATCAAACAAGATTTATAAACAGTGGATGTAATGAAGGTTTCTCCTAACGGAGTTTCAACAGATAAGTCAAAGCCTAATTTCTTCCGAGTTAAATTTAATCGTTGAGCGCAAGTAGGAGAAATAAAAGAGTGGGTGGAACGGGCATCGAATAAGGTATAGACTTTACAAGAGTTTATGATTAACTTACCTGTGATAACTTCGTTCGGGTTCCTCGACAAACGCTCTCACTTAAACTACCGACTTTGACTTGTCTGGGACATCCTTTAACGTCACCATCCCAGCTGGACTTGACTTCACTACACGATAAAATCGAGCTAAATGACCTTATCTTCTACAATTAAAACTCTCTTTGGGTTGTTGCGTATACTTTGGACGGATGTGTCCCTCATGTTTTCATTTGAAACATATGATCGGTGATCGTTCTTCTTCCTTGGAAATGGGTGCTGGTGCCGCTATCTTTCCATCATTATTGAACCTTCTCTTCTTGAAATTTTCACTTCTATTATCTTGGCCATGATTACCACCAAAGTGGTTGCCATTCTTGGCATGATAATTTTCTCCACGATGGTTATCATTGTTCCGATAGCCGTTGCCACCGGTATGATTATTATCGTGTTGTTGGTCGTTACCTTTTATTTGGGCTGACTCATTATCGCGCTCCAATAACTGAGCCCTATTCACAACATCTGAATATAAACAAAGTTTGTGAGAAATAAGGTATTGACATATTTTGGGTTTAAACCTCTTAGAAACATTCGCGTCATACGCTCCTCATTATCTTCCAAATGGGATACAAACCGGGATAACTCTATAAACTTTGCCTCGTACTGTGATACGGTCATATTGTTTTGTTCCAGCTTGATGAATTCCACCTCCCTCATGTGACGAATACTTTCAGGAAAGTACTTGTCATTGAACAATTCTTGCAACTTCTCCCAAGACATCTTTAGTACAGAAGTTTGAGTAAGTTTTACATATTCCCACCAATAATCTACTTCTTCACGCAACATAAAGGTGGCGAAGGGAACCTTTTTCTCCTCTGAGGATTCCAAGACATCAAATATCTTGGTGATCTGTTTTATCCATATCTCCGCCTTAAGTGGTTTTGGCTTTTCCAAAAACTCCGATGGTCCCAACTGCTTGAACTGCTTAGTGGTGACCAGCCATGAGTTGCTAGTGCTTCCACCTGTATTATGAACAGGAGTCTCTCTCGTTTGGTGTTGCATGAATTCTAAAAAACTCCTAAACGTACCATCGTTCGTTATTTGTTCTGTGTTATTGTTTACACGAGGATTATTGCCTTCCTGATGTACATTATACTGGTTATTGATTGTCGCTGACTCAACGGTCTCATGTGCTCCATTGCTTATCTCAACATTTTTAGATGTCATTTTACTGTCACAAAACAAGGGTTAATTAACATGCCACATATTATCCCTATATTCCGACCGACCAATTAAATAACAATTAAGCTTAGGTAGGTCATACTAGCGACGAAATTACCTGTCTCTCCCTTCCTAGTTCTAGTCTCACATCTCAGCCAGGTATCATATCCCTAAGCTTTGATACCAACTGTGACGCCCCCAAAATAGGTATACATCATCCATTTTGAGTCGCCAAATACATGGTATAGAATACAACTACAACTTAATTATACAACTATCGTGCAGAATACGACAAAACATAATCTGTGAGTTTTAATACAAATATTGTCTCCTAGACAATATCCAAACACAAATTCAATCTTCATTTCAATTATTATCACACTATTGTATAGAATAGTGAGGACTACTATGGCAACCATCTCAAACCATCACTCCATTCCCCGATTAGTCCCAGCTATATTCTCATTTCCTGAAGAGAACAGTGAAAGAAAAGGGTGAGCTCAACTAGCCTAGTAAAGAATATTATGACTAAGATAATGCAGAATAAATTATCATTAGCCTTCAACAGTTTAACAACTGATAAAATACAATAGACAACAAGGTTTAGATCAACAACTTTAGCGAAAATAACAATCTATTACAAGAGTCAAGTAGAGAATCATATCTACTATCTTCTATGATTTAAAAGTTTATCATCAATTTTATCGCTGAGACTTAGCTTAATAAATAATCCGCATCACTGAATTATCCATGCACTACGGACCAATGATATGCATTAGTATCACAACCACGAATTATCCATGCACTACGGGCCAAGGATATTCGTGTTTTCACCAATGGTCATGAACATGCAAAACAACAATTCATCTTTGCACCCTTGGTCGAAGAGAACGCATGGTAGTGATCATACTAATAACTGTCCACCAATGCACTACGGGACAATAAAAACTTTTACCACATCATTTGTAACATTATAGGTCATGATTATACCGAATGATCCCTGGTCATAATCATACTAATCAACAGTACATCTATGCACTATATGCCAAAGATGATTTTTATCACAATATAAGCATGAGGATGATGACAATGATATAAAAATTCAATTAAATGAAAGTAAAGGATAAATTTTAAATATTTATAATTTAATTTATCTAGAATTCAATAATGGCCAAATTGTCAACATGATACTGCTTTTGTGGAGTAAAATTCAATAATAATATTTTATAAAAATGATTTGGATCGAAAAGAAATCAATTTTTGTCATGAATAGTACCCCCGGGTGAATAGTATCCCGTGAAAAGTACTTCGTGAATAGTACTTTGGGAATTGTATTTTGTGAATAGTACCCCATGAATAGTACTTCATGAATAGTATATATGAATAGTACTTTATGAATAGTACCTATGAATAGTACTTTGTGAATAATACCTATGAATAGTACTTTGTGAATAATGTCATACGTATGAATAGTGTCGTATAAATAAATAGTACCCATAAATAGTACTCCGACATGAAAAGCTTAAAATTTGACAAGAATGCTTAGAAAAATATCTTTGTGAACGATACTAGATGAAGCACAAATTTCAAGGATATTCTACTAATTTCATGGAGTATAAAAGCAATACTGCAACAAAATGAGTGTAGAATTAGGGATACGAAACGAAATAATATTACTTACATACTTCAGAGTACGGAAGAAAATATTATTTCATACGAATATTGAACAAAAATAATATCCCTTACGAATAAGAAATAAATAACATCCCTTACTTAGTAGAAGGCTGGATACTGCAATAGTGAAGTAGCAGAATACTCTTCTTCTTTCTCTCTATAGCTTCTCTCTCTATAATTGCTCTTGTGAGTCTTAGTGAATTGGTGAGAATGAAAGAAGAATGAGCTTTTATTTATAGAAAAATATAGTTTCGATAATTGCCGTTTATGGGCTCGAATTACTACAGTATAGTACATTCATCTTTACATCCATTTTGAACTTAGTCCGGCAAGTATTATCAATCTTGCACCACCTCCCCTAATAGTACGTGCATGTGAACCAATAGTTCCATACATGTGAATCAACAGTAATTTGCATGAGAACCAATAGCAATTAATTGTTCATTTATCCGATTAATTTTCCGATTGGTCAATAAAACCAGTCAATCACAGAAATACCTCCTTTAAGGGTAATTGGATCACGGAAGAATTAAAGAAAACTAAATGAACAAACATCTTTAATCAACACGAATTTAATCATCATTAATATTATAACTCACTATATTTAACAACCAGATCATTCCTAGGAAAGAGGGGGCTTTCCGATAAGGATTTCTCCCTATTGGAGCGCAATTAGGTGACCAAACCCCTTTCTTTGACAGAACTTTCTAGACATCGTCAATAATGCAAATAATAATATGAATAACCTTGTCTTCTCAATTATTTATTTAATAATATAAAATATTATGTAGATGATACTATGACAAAAATTGAATCAATAATATGAGAGATATTATGTAGCAATTACTGTAGCAATAATTGAGTATAATTGAGTGACTTCTCACGTAAGCATCAATAATCAAAGATATTGTATAATACCGTGTGTTACTATGCAACCACACATATTACTGTACTTTTTTCACAGGGTATTTCAATAGTTTAACAGTAAAACTTTTGCCGTTATTTTTATAAAAAGTTATTTCTGCCGCTTTCTATATCCGATAGTTATTCTATTGTGGGGTCCAGCAATGATTGTGTCATTGTATGGATATTCCCCGACAAAAAGAATATTTTTCGACCAAACGAATATTTTATGACAACTTGTTTACTTTGCAAAATTTTTATATATCACCCTTAACTTTAACTTTTTATCAATTTAACCATTTACTAAATAAAATAATAATTATAAGAAAATTGAATACTTTCATTTCATAAAATTCGGGGTCTTACAATACTTGCTTTATATCCCAACACACAAAAGTATATATAAACATCCAGTTCATTCTTTATATATCAACACATGCACAACTAATATATATAAACTCATAACACATAAATCAACACAATAAACCAACATAATATTACCTCTATACAAACCTAAACCAACACAATATTATCGCTATATAAACACAATATGCATCCATATAAACACATATACCAACACAATATCCATCCATATACAAACACATAAACTAACACGATATTATCAACACAATAAACCGACACAATATTCATCCATCCATATGCAAACACATAAACCAACACAATATTAGCGCTCTATAAACATTAATAAACCAATATGAATTAAAGAAATATATACACATGTCATCTTTAAGTAACATATACGTACAGTCGTCTAAATAATGAATATAAACGACCATTTTTTGATGTATTACAGTAAAAAAAACTAAAAAATATATTATTGAATTAATTTAAAGCTAAACTAAACATGTAAAGCTAAACTAAAGATGCAAAACTAAACATAAAGCTAAACAATAGCAGAATCACCTCGGCATCATCATCCTATTGTTGTGCTGCTCTCGCCACTACATAAGCTAACTCCTCAAGACTCAGAGACTGCAAATGCTCTCTAAGTGTAAGAAGAAGATTATGATCTTGATATTCGGTGGTCGTCGATAAATTTTATCCTCAATACTCCTTGAGAAGTGTAAGCTAGTTGTGGCGTACCTCTCTATGAAATTGGGAAACATCCTCGGTTTTATAGTCTTAGGCATTTTAGTTGTTACTCTTTTTTTTGTAAAATTACTGCCATAGAGTGAAGGGTTGTCAACTGAGACATTTATTACTCATGGTCTTATCTGACTCAAGGTTTGCATGTATTAAATGTGCATTAGAGATTGTATCCAAGGTATCATTGATCAGATAATTAATCAACAAAGAACTTTTGAATTTCCTACAACTCTCACTTTGTGGGAAATATGAGAGACAAAGGTGAACCACTTTGTTCAAGAATTCAACAGGAAGTACAGTATGGTGAACCACTTATTGAGAACTTTTGAATTTCCTATAACTCTCCCTTTGTCTCTCATATTTCCCAATTATTCTGATTTTGCAGGAAATTCAAAAGTTCTTTGTTGATTAATTATTTGATCAATGATACCTTGGGTACAATCTCTACTGCCCATTTAGTACATAGAGACTTTGAGTCAGATAAAGCTATGAGTAAAAAAATGTCTTTAGTTGGCAACCCTTCACTCTATGGAAGTTGATTTTGCAAACACATGAGCACCAACTGAAAAGCATAGGGCTTTAAAACTGAGGATGTTTCTTTATTTCATGGAGAGGTGGGACAAACCAACTTTTACACTTCTCAAGGAGTACTGGGGGAAAACTTTATTGTGCTAGTCTTGAGTCTACGGTGCATGAGAAGTCGCAATATGTTTGTTCAAAGAAAATAATATCATCCAAGACATTTATATAAAATACTCAAAGATATGTATATATACTCATTGCATCATGCATGGTCTGCATATGCATTGGGACATATACGCCTTTGTTGATTAGTTACCCGACCAACGAAAAACTTTCGCTAGAGTCTCCTCTAAAATATGAACTATCAACATGCATGAAGGCATGTATATACGATCATTTATAGGCACCCAGGACATAACCCAAGAGAAATATATAAATTCCTAATATAATAAGAGCAAAACAATAACGAATGGATGCAAAAGTAGTAAAAGTACCAAAAAAATTAAAAAATTGTTTTTCATTAGTAAAACGAATATTCTATATATCTCTATGAATTTGTCTTTGTATCTATGAATCTATCTATATATCTATGAATCTTTCTTTGTGTCTTTGTGTCTCCTAAAGACATTAAAATGACTCTGAAGTTGAAAACACTTCGGGAAACTTAGTATGTCTAAATAAAATATATTGCAATATTCCAACGAAATGGCCAGTAAAATAGAAAATGGGGTTATTAGGTTATAGGTATTGGCCAAGTTGCCAGTTTTAGGAATATTATATATTGGTATATTAGAAAAATTCATGGATTTTAAACTTTATTATTGGATTGATGTCTAAAGTAGTTGCTCATTGACATCATGTCTAAGGCTTACATTAATATTTTTTATGAATTTTCTTTTACTTTATTATGAGATTCACATGTATGTGTGTGTGTGTGTGTGTGTGTATATATATATATATATATATATATATATATATATATATATATATATATATAATTATAATTATATTTGAATATGTATTATTATAATTGTGTAATTTGTATTTGAGAAATATTATAAGTTGATGTCTAAATTTCCTTTGAAATTATCAAAATATTCTATAATTTGGATAAGATCTCCTCTTGGTTTGTTATATAGTTGGATTGATCTCAAAAACTCTTATTTAAGAGGCACAAAATGAAAAATAACACTCGTTTGGGGAAAATATGGGATTAAGCTTGTAAGATTTATTATTTTATAATTTATTGACTTTCAAAAGTAAATAATGCTATCATAATTTGAAACGGAGAATGTATTTACAATCAAATGCTTCTTACTAGTGCATATATATCAACATTTAATTTCTGAAAACTTAAGTTCTTGTTCCACAAGTGCCTCCTTATTTGATAATGGCCAAAAATTCAAGCCCAGATAAGCATAGAAAGCACTCAACATTTAAATTTGCTTCATATATTTCACTTCAGCATGAACTGAGGTAATAATTACTTGTAGTTTTGAGCAAAAACTGCAAACTAAAGTGTATTCAAACCAAAATTCTTCCAAATCATATAAAATAACACTAAATTAAAGTATAACATACACAAAAAAATTAACCCCTTCATAACCATCAAAATAAATAAAGACTCAAATAATCAAAATCCCTTTTAATTTGCAGCAAAGTTCAACTCAATCTGCAGAAACTAATACTGAAGAAACAATCATAAATAACACATGCTCTACGAAACTAAGCAAAAGATAATATGAGGAACAATACTTAGTTACCAATAAAAAACCCACAAATAAACTGAAACCAAGAACTGAGCTTCGATCATGAAACATATACTTATTTATACATATATATATATATATATATATATAGAGAGAGAGAGAGAGAGGTAAATTTATCTATATTCAGACCTGCGAAGAACTTAGAGTGGGGCGGGAATTTGAATCCCCGGCACTAACGAGGGTCACTTTGTCTTCTCCCTCATCTTCCCTTTCTCTTCTTTTTTCTTTCTTCTTCTGATCGATCTGCTCGACTGTCTGCCTGTTGATGTATATTAACAGGATCAGGGATAGCTATTTACGACCAATTGTAGTCGCTAATTTTTATTGACGTGGATGTATTAGCGACCTCCTTCGTTCGCTGTTAGTCATCAGTCGCAACAAGTCTCCCCTGTGCCAAATTTTAGGCGGCACAATTATAATAGCGACTGATCAGCGACCAAAGGACAGTTACTAATTTAAATAACGACTAAATTTGATTGTGGTCGCTAATAACGGTCGCTATTAATGGAATTAGCAACCGAATATTGCGGTCGCTAATACTACTGGTCGCTGCTGGGCCATTTTCTTATAGTGAATGAAGGGAAACAATTTGCCATAGCAACAACAAGCTGCATTTAACGAAAGTCAGGACAAGCAAAATAATTTTGAAAGAAAGAAAAATCGAAAGTTCATTCAACTAGGCGAGTCCCATGAGAACATATTGGCGTTATTAATCAACTAGAAGAAAATTACTAAATTGGCTCCACCTCTAGATCCAAAAAGAAAAAGATATGATCCAAGCAAGAAGTGTGCTTACCACTCAGGGTCTCGGGGTACAATACACAAGACTGCTAATCCTTAAAGTACAAAATCCAAAATCTAATTGAAAGTTGTGATATTGTGGTCCAACAACCTAATCAACAGAATGTCAATACCAACCATCTAAAACAACATAATATAGAGGGAGTGAATATGATTGGGTCAGGAAGTATCAAAATGGATCTAAATCGTAAGTACGTACGGAAGATTGAAGAATACCCCCAAAGGAGTAGAAAAAATGGCGTGGGATGGGAAAATCCAAAGGAGAGTATGATAGTAAGACAAAAATTGGAGATGATCAGGCATCAGGTAAAGCAATTGGTCGAGCTGATAGTACAACAACATCAAGTTACAAGGAAACTTTTCATTCAACTATCGAAAAGCCAAAAGAAAGAAGAGGTTAACCAAAATTCAAGCCTATATCCTCCCAAGACGATCTAGCTAACTGAAAAAGGTCAAAATAAGTTGAAAGGATAGGAAAAGTGGAATAATAAAATTTATAAAAGATCTCGCCAGCAGAAAAATCACTCAGAGGAATGCGAATTCTTAAAGAAGAAATATCAAATAACATCCTCATGAGACCAAAAATTTAACCATCAGAACAAATAAAAAGAAGAGATGCTACATCTTCTGATAAGCGAAGGAAATATTACTGAGTTGCTGCATCCCACAGATCCTAGGACAAAGAGACATGATCCCACCAAGATATGTCTCTACAATTCTAAATCACTTGGACATGCGATCGAGGAATGTTGGGCTCTGCAACACAAAATACAGAATCTCATTGAATATGCAGAGTTAAAGATAGAAATCCTCATGATCAAGGAAGGTAGGAGAAGAATTGAAGTGCTTAAGATTTCCACACGAGACAAATAGTTCAAAGAAAGTGGTAGGCAGAACGCAAGGTGGACCGGTCATAATTTAGGGATTGGCAAAGGAAACTGAAAAGACCCCTAAGAATATTCCTCTGCCACCATCAAACATCTTTTTGCCCAAAGTTAACAAAACATTCCTGATTCTCCCATTCTGAATGATGAATAAGAAATACTGATCTTTTCTAATGAAGAAAAGGCCAAAAAGGAAAGTTTCTTGCAAGAAGTACATCAACAGTTTGAGAAAAATATCAAAACCTTTCAGGCCCAAGAAAAGGATGGGGGAGAAGATCAAGGAAAAGGAAGTGTGGTTGTTGAGGAATCCAACCCATCAAAGAATCAAGATGTCATCCCTTTTATTGATGAGTCCAGTTGTAGCATCTCTTAATGTTGTGCCGAATCAGGAGGTGATCAAGTTATGGCAGTGATTGAAGATGTTCCCGACAAGAAAGTAACTGCCCTTGCCAACATCAAAGATAATATGACCACCGACAACTAAACTATCAAATCTCTGCTAACCAAGAAAGCATAGATTCAGAGGATACAGTTGTGGGTCCCAAGAAGTGTGGGGACGTTATCATTTACTTAGCTTTATGTCTTGTTTTATTTTCCATCCATTATCATGTCATGTTTTTTGTACTTATCTTTAAAAAATCACAAATAAAAAAATTAATAAAAATTAAAAATCAAATCAGTCTCTTAATATCTTTTGCGTGAACTACGTAAGACCTAGTCTCCTCCTCTTATAGGAGTACGTAGGCAGCCGATTGCGGTGCAGTATAACCCTTACAAAAATCCCCAAAACCCTTTGATAATTCAACACTTATAAACCACAACCTTTCGACAAATCAACACCTTTAAACTACGTAAGATTATATCTCCTCTGTCCTATATCTATCTCATACCCAACAACCTTTTCCCTGATACAAAAGCCAAAAATCCAGCCTTACATATCGAACCAAATTTGATTAAAACCATTGCGAAAAGTCAAGCTTTTAGATCCAATTTAGTGGAGTCTGAAGGCATCTCAACGTTAATCATCAAAGCTTAAACGATAGCATGAAATCAGAAACCTAGCAGTATATCAAACATGATCATCAACAAGGCGACTACCTTGACGACAAACAAGACTGAGAAAATTTCAAAAACTACGACTACTCGAAACTAGGGCATTCATCGACCATCCCAAAAGGGAAAATGCAAGTCAGCACCCATAACACGATCCCATCATCATGCATCATAATCATCTGAGTTTTTCTCATATCATTTCACTGGTGATCCGGTACGATCAGTTGGTTTTTTTTAATTATAATTTTCTCATAATATAATGATCCCCATGTAATGTATGACTGTTTCTTTCATTATTTGTTTCCCATCTCCATTTACATATATTAGTGATGATAAACATTTTAAGTATAGATAAATCTTGCATTACAAACTTAGGAAGAGTTTTTGGAAAGAGTAAAATTTATTTGTCTTGTTATGAGTTGAATTAATTCTGATAAGCATTCATGGAGCAAGAATCATGAGAACGATCAGTAGATTATAACTATTTAACCTTTTGATTAGGCATGAAATCCTAGTTCAATGCTCTATTTGGGGCAACATCGACCTCATATGCATGTCTGCACTTTGCGTTTGCCCCAAATTTTAGTTGTGGGGTATAAAACTATGGCGACAGCGATGCCAATTACTGGGAGATAGAAGGTAAATAATGGTCAATCTAATGTCTCAAATTATGGCATAGGTTACTCAAGCAATTAAATCTGAAGGGTGTCTTTACACCTGGTGCCCTAAAGCCGTCTGGTTTGGGAGTCACCGGCCCAACGCTCGTTACATGTGTAACTTAGAGTCTAAGAAAATGAGCATTGAAAGAGGAAAGAAGGCGAGATGTGAACAGATCCGAATTGTGGCCTGGGCTACTCGAGCAATTAAGCGCAAGCGATTTCTTCACATTTGGTGCCATAAAGTTGTCTGGTTTGGGAGTTACCAGCCAACACTCACTACATAGGTAATGTAAGCCTAAGAAAACGAATCTTACATAAGGCTAGGCGAGGAAAAAATAGAGTAAACCACCTAACTTGTCTCGAAGTGTGGCCTTTGTTACTCAAGCAAGTAAACTCAAAGGGGTGACTTTACACCTAGTACCCTAAAATTGTTTGGTTTGGGAGTCATGTTAGGTTTGCTAAAAACGCATACATGCAATCAAATTACATAAACAAGGCGGAAGCGTAATAAAATTGGATTTTAAAATTTTCTTACAAACCATAAACCATGATCGTTCTTGTGCTTGATTATCAATCTATAAAAATGTAGGAGAATCAGAATCATACCCTTGAAGATTCGAACTTCCTCATGTACAAGTTCAACTCCTATTCCTTTGTGGTCTCCTTAAATACGCGGGATTGATTCCTTCCTTTGATCAACGTTAGCCACCCAAGCGTTTGGCCTCTAGAGGTGATCCTCTAAGGAAGAATTAACAAAATTCAAGAAGAAGGGTATTTGGCAAAATCCTAATTTTTTCTATCCCAAATAAAGTGTGTAACTTATGTCACCCTCTCTCCATAAAAAGACTTTCTTATTTATAGATGTAGGGGAACTCTCCTAAACTATTTAGAAATAAGGTTTATTTTAATTAATTAATTATGCTTCCTAATCTTATTAGGAATAATAAGAGTACTTTATTAAATAATTCTCAAACTCCTTTATGAATTAACTTAATAATAATTGTAATAATAATAATAAGACTCCTATTATTAATTTATATTTAATATTTCTAAAATATTAAATAATAAATATTTAGCTATTTAATTTATTCTATCACCATAGATTAAATTAAATACACTTAAATTATTATTACGATTATTCCATTAACTTTTTAAATAATTATTCTTCCTTTTATGGTACGACCCTTTAGGCTCTCCATATTAAACTAGTTGTGAATAAATCAATTAGAATAATTCTAATCTCGTTTAAATAAATAAATTAAACAATTAATTTATTTAAATAAATGACATTTATTCTACAATAAGGACAAGCCTCCTTAGCGATTAACAACTTTTCAGATAATATAGATTTCAACATTAATCACAAAAGAACCTTTGAGTAAATAGTTACCGTACAATTCAATCCTTCCACCATATAATGTCCCATTTAAATATAAGATATAGAACTACTGTCAAATCTTATTTATTTAATTATATGTATTTCAATTCCTAAATGCACAACTCCGAGTAAATGCAAATTAAAAAATCCTTTATAATTTCATTCCACATTGGCCAAGGATTCCTGGGATGTTATTTATCGAATCACATCGAACATTCTCTTCTTTTACTAGAAGTGATAGATTCTTTATTGATCATACATTAACTCCATATATAACTTATTATACCAAGCATGCGTGTTTAGATTTCTGATGAGACCTGGATTTCTTAGCATGTGCAACAACTCCGGTGTTGTCATAATATAAGGGGACTGCTACTCTAATGCTAAGAACCACACAAATTTCAGTTATAAACTTCTTCATCCAAACAATCTCCTTTTTAGCTTCACTTGCAGTTATGTACTCTGCCTCTATCACTGATTCAACAACTGTTTGTTGCTTAGAACTCTTCCAACTCATTGCTCCACCGTTTAAGGTAAATACATACCCCAAAATGGATTTACTGTCATCTTGGTCCGTTTAAAAACATGAGTTTGTATAGCCCTCGAGTTTCAATTCAGACCCACCGTAGACAAGAAATACATCCTTAGTTCTTCTTTAGTACTTTTGGATATTTTTCACTACCTTCCAGCGCTCTTCTCCCAGATTCGACTGATATCTTTTTATTACACTAAGTGCATAAGTGAGATCCGGTCCAGTACATATCATAATGTACACAATAGATCCTATTCCTAAATCATAAGAGATCTTACTCATACGGTCTCTCTCAGGTGTCTTTGGGTTCTATTTCTTGGAGAGATAAATTCCATGCATGGGTCATCGACATGAGACTTCTCTTTGAATTTTCCATGTTAAACTTCTTTAGCATCGAGTCAATATATGTTCATTGGGATAAGACAAGCATCCTTTTAGATCTATCTCTATAGATCTTTATCCCCAAAATATAGGATACTTCACCCAAGTCCTTCATGGAGAAGTGTTTATATAACCAGATTTTGATCGATCGTAGCATGGGAATATCATTCTCTATTAGTAATATATCATCGACATATAATACAAGGATTGAAGTAGAGCCCTCACTAACCTTCTTGTACACATGGTTCATCCTCATTTTTGATAAAATCAAACTCTTCGATTGTCTCTTCAAAACGGATGTTGTCAGAACCCAAAATTTTAAACGATTCTATTTTACGAATAATTTTTTTAATTATTATTATTATTATTAATTATTAAGTAGAGCATGTATGATATGAACGTAGCAAGATAGTCAAATTAGTTATTGACTGAGAAATATGAATGAAGTTACGATAAACAGTTAATGAAAATCCTAACCTTAATTACGGATAGGGCTTTGATTATTCATATAATTATTATAATTGTATTTATGATTATGTGTTTGTGCAGTATGTGATTAATGATCAAATGTTGATCAGATAAGGTATAGCATTAGTAAACCCTAATGTTAGATTAAAAACCTTAATGTTCAGTTAGGAAATCCTAACAATCAGTTAGAAACCCTAATTGGAAACCCTAAACCCTAATTTGCAAACCCTAATACTAAATATCAAACCCTAAGGGTTAAGATTTAAGGGAATCATGTCAAATGGCCAAACTACCCTTAAAATTATGTGAGAAATTACCAAAATACCCTTTTAGATACAAAATTACCAAAATACCCTTTACTTCTCTTTTAAGTAAAAAGATATGACCAAATCTTGTGACTCACCACTTGAGATCTCCCATGTCCTCAAAATCTATCCCAAATCAGATATCTTTGACACCTAGCAACATTCACATTCATTGGATCAAGGATTGAGATTTAAAGAAAGAGAAAAGTTAAAGAAAATATCATTTTGTTTACTAACCCTAGCCAAGTCTCTCTCTCTTAAGCCACGAATTTTAGATAGGTATTCAGTCCCAAGAAAAGCCAAGAACACCCCAAGATCATATTAGGAAGAGGAGATCAAAAGTTGTTCAAGAAAAGTATAAACCCTAACCTTAAGCTAGATCTTGTACGCTTAGGAAAATTTTATGTTTTTATGTTTATATATGTGGTATATGATGTTATTTAGTGATTTATGATGATATATCATGGATCCATAACATTTAAGTGCATGAAAATGAAGATTTAATAAACTGTCAAGAACCCTAGAAATATGGTCTGACAGTCAAGTGTCAGAGGCCATAGATCCAAATCTGTTAAGTGTTAGACTTGTTAAGTGTATCCTTGTTATAGTATGTCATGAGGAGAGTAAACTAGAAGTGGAATCATGTCCATATCATGTCCAGATTCTAAGTTATTAATGGTCAAACATGGTTGACCGTCTATGGAAAAGAATTTTTGGAAAACCTAGAAACTGCCCAGAAATGGTCTGACAGGTTTTTGAGGGGCTTAGATCTTGCATCTGTTATGTTGTTAGCTTATACAAGTGTATCATTGATATACCCTGACATATGGACTACAAAACCATGACAGCAAAATACCTAAATCATTAATAGAATCCAAGTTATTGATGGTCAAACTGGGTTGACCAAGCACAAAAATTGATTTCTGAAAATTCCAGAAATTTCCCAGAACAGTTTCTGACAACATTTTGACTAGCCTAGATCTTGCAGTTGTGATGTTGTTAAGCTACCTAAGTGTAGTACTTTTGTACCTTGACATGTAATCTACAAGAGTGTGACACTCTAACACTAACAATACACAGAAATACATTTATTGAAGCTCTAAAGTAGCTACTCAACATTGTATGGGTTTCTAGGTAACCCAAAAACTCAAGAACAGTCCTAACAAGAACTTTGACCAATTAGTTCTTCTTGTTATAATGTAGTTAGACCCTGAAATTGGTTAGTACTTGTAGTATTACATTAGTACTACACCATTGATACACTCTCATGCCCAGAAACATGAACATGTAGAAATTATTTATGGTCTAAGTAGCCCCCAGGGCATTGACCAAGGCTGTTCTTCGTTGATGAAGAACACCTATTGCATTAGTTTTCGTCACTAAAGCCTATAGCGACAATTTTAATAAAAATTAATTAATTAATTTAAATAAATAAATAGAGAAAAATATAAAATAATTAATAAAAAATCATAATTAAGTTTTAAAAATTATTTTAAGTTATAAAAATTAACTTTTAATCATTTGACATAAATTTTATTAATATTTTAATTTATTTAAATATTAATGATATTAAATTTATTTAATAATTATATTAAATAAATTAGTTAAAAATGATTTTAATATTTTAAAAAATCATTTAAAAATGATACTTAAGTGTTAAAAAATATTTTAAGTTATAATGAATAACTTTTAATATTTTGATATAAATTTCATTAATAACTTAATATTATTGATAATAAATTTATTTAATAATTTTACTAAATAAATTGTTTAAAAATGAGTTTTATGTTTTTAAAATGATATAAAGGATTTAAAAATATTTTAAGTTATAATAAATGACTTTTAATATTTTGACATGAAATACATTAATATTTTAATCTTAATGGTAATTATTTAAAAATGATTTTAAATATTTTAAAAATTATTTAAAAGTGATATTAATGTTTTAAAAATATTTTGAATTTTTATAAATAACTTTTAATATTTTGACATGTATTTCATTAATATTTGAAATTATTTAAATATTAATGATAATAGAATTATTCAATAGTTGAATCATTTAAAAATTGTATTAGTGTTTGAAAAATCATTATAAATGATAATACTTATTTGAAAATTATTATGAGCTTTTGAAAAATATTACAAATGATAATTAAATTATCTAAAATAATATTGAAGCTTTTAAATAGAGTTGTATGGAAAGTAAACTCAATAATTATCTGATAAGACAATCGAGACACCGAATTGACACTGAAATCAAACTAGACTGAAATAGTTTGACGTGATAATTGTTTTTATAGATTCTAATCACTGTTATGAATATGTGATAAGGTATTTAGGTTATATGATGACTTTAAATAACGGTATTATGTGTCATTATATGTTACGCTAATTGAGAGATCAATATTATTGATGATAGGTCTTTCAAACGAAGCTAAATTTGATTGTGTAGCAGTAGTCAATGACCAAGACAAGTTTCCTTAACTCAAACCTGAGTTATTGTTTCTCCAACATGTTAAGTGGATAATTATTGCTGATTATTCCATATCTAAGATTATTATTGAACATTCGCATTTATTGAAAATTTTATTAACTCAACTTGAGTTATTAATTTCAAAGCATGATTAATGAATAATTATTGTCAGTTATTCACACATATATTGATTATTGTTATTTGCATATAGTGCAATTGATTGTTGTCTATTATTGAAAAGTTTATGAGTTATGTCTTAGCTAATCGTTTTGGCGAGACTAGTATTTGTTAAAGCATGAAACGTTCTATTATCTAAACTAAGTTGTTATTGAACGATCTATGCCAATTATTTTGGCTAGATCAATATGGATATGATATGTTGAAATCTTTAGTATTTCTTTGAATTCAATCCAAGCCATATTATTGTGGTACAGACTCATGATGTAAGACTGAGATGAACAACCCTTATAAAAATGAGACTTTATTGTCGGACATCCGACTATTGCGCTATTTTTGAGTATTACGCATAATATAGGGTACAATGAAGCTGATCACTTCATGTACTTGTAGTAGAGTATGATTTAATCTTTATGGTGAACTGATACACTTGAGGTAATTCAGTATTAATCAACTGATAATTCCTCTATTAGTTCATGATCCAATTGTGATCACTTAGCATGAAATCTGGGAATATCCCACCTTATTATTGCAGTAGTATTATCTCTTGATAATCAATTGAATATTATTGAAACTTCGAAAGAGTCTTATTCTTTCATCATTGAATTGTTATTTAGCATGTATTTTAAGAAAGTCTTGTTACTGAGAAATAATTTATTCACCTACTTTGAAGTCCTTTGAACATTGTTGAAATTCTATAGAAGCTAGACTCCTATATTCCTAATTCATATATTTTATTGTATACTTTAACTTGCGGAGCAAACTCGTTACTCACCCTTGCTTAAATATAACATTTCAACTAAGGACGAGGTAGAAGGAGGCTCAGAGAAAGACAAAGGCAAAGGAAAAGTTCAGGAGTAGTTATTATAAACTTTATTTATGCTGATACTGTATGTAAGTTATGTTAAGGTTAGATAACTTGGGATATTGTTATAATGATGTTTTAAAATATATTTTTATTAAAGACATGTAATGAATAATAAAATTCACTAATGAATGGATAGTTAGATGTCTTATGAATGATGGATCGTGAACACCAAACCTGAGGTTAGGGAACCTAGAGTTGGGGGCGTCACAGATGTTCCACCTGCTAGAAGCTTGCTTCAATCCATAAATGGATTGTTACAGCTTACAGACTTGATTTGTTCCAACCGTTGAAACAAATTCCTCTGGCTATGTCATATGCACATCCTCCTCAAGTTTCCCATTGAGGAAGGCTGTTTTCACGTCCATCTTCTAGATTTCATAACCAAGATAAGCTTTAATCGCAAGAAAAATCCGAATGGACTTGAGCATAACTACTGGTGAGAAATTTTTATCATAGTCAACTCTTTGTCTTTGTTTGAAACTTTTTGCAAGCAGTTGGGCCTTATAGGTCTCTACCTTGCAGTCCACTCCAGTCTTTCTTTTAAAGACCCATTTGCACCCAATAAGCTTAATGCCTTCAGGTGCAAAAAGCAAAGTCCATACTTTGTTTTCATCTCAGATTTCATGGCATCTAGCCACTTCTCTGAGTCTTTACAACTCATAGCATGTTCATAATTCAATGGATTATCATCACTCATGATGCATACCTCATCATCATCCTCTATGACGAATCTATACCTCTCAGGAATCTTCAGTACTCTTCTAGATTTATGAATAGGGTGTGATACAGTAGGTTCTTCCACTTGGTCAGGTACCTTACTTTGATCCATAGTAATTTGCAGTTTTAGAATTTCTTTAAGATATATCTTACTCGCACCGACTCCTACAAGGATGAACTCCTTTTTCAAGAAGGCAACATATTTTGTAACAAACACTTTTTGATCAGTTGGATGATAGAAGTAATACCCTGTAGACTTTTAGGGTATCCCACAAATCTACACTTTTTGGATCTAGTTTGTAGCTTATCATTTTCAAACTTTTTGACATAAGCTGGATAACCCTAAATCTTAACATACTTAAGATTTGGTTTCCTCCCTATCCATATCTCATATGAAGTCTTTGGGACAGATTTGGTAGGTACCTTGTTAAGTAAGTGTGCAGCCGTTTCTAGGGCATAACCCCATAAGGTAACTAGAAGATCGGTAAAACTCATTATGGAACGAACCATATCGAACAATGTTCGATTTCTCCTTTTAGATACACAATTTAACTGTGGTGTCCCTGGTGGAGTCCATTGTGAGATTATACCATTTTCTTTGAGATAATTAAGAAACTCAACGCTTAAGTATTCACCTCCTCGATTCGATCAAAGATTCTTAATACGTTTGCCAGTTTATTTCTCTACTTCACTTATGAACTCTTTGAACTATTCAAATGATTCAGATTTGTATTTCATTAAATATAAATATCCAAATCTTGAGTGATCATCAGTGAAAGTAATAAAATAAGAATACGCTCCTCATGCATTCGTCGTTATAGGTCTAAATACGTCTATGTGTACCAACGCTAACAACTCTGTAACTATTTCTCCTTTTCAAGTAAAAGGAGATTTAGTCATCTTACCCATGAGACAAGATTCACAAGTTAGATATGATTCATAATCCGATAGCTCTAGGAGCCCATCTTTATGCAACTTGGATAATCTTGTTTCATTAATATGATCGACTCTACAGTGTCGCATGAAGGTATAATTAACATCATCTCATTTCCTTTCCTTATTTTGTTAAATTTGAAGTAAATTTTCATGCAAGTCAAATATGTATAGTCCATTCAACAAATTTCTAATACCATATAAAACATTTTATTATAAATAGAACAACTATTGTTCTTTATTATAATATCAAATCCATCCATATCTAATATAGAAATTGAAATAATGTTTCTAATGATTGTTGGAACAAAATAACAATTATTTAAACTAATGGACTTGCCCGTAGGCAGTGCTAAACAATAAGTCCCTACAACTAATGCAACAACCTTAGCTCCATTTCTAACTCGTAGGATGACCTCATCCTTGTTCAGCTTTCTACTTCTGACCAGTTCTTGTATATTGTTATATATATGAGAACCGCAGCCGGCATCCAATACCCAAGTAGAAGTTTGACTTTCAGAAAAATTAATTTAAAACATTAACAAACCTTGATTAGGAGTCGAAGCTTTTCCAAGCTTCTTTTGCCTTTGTTCTGCAAGGAAATCCTTGCAGTTCCTCTTCCAGTGACCCGACTTGTTGCAATAGAAGCATATTCCTTTGCTAGCTAGATCAGGTTTCTTTTGTTCCTTCATTTTTTCCTTGCCCTCAGCCTTCTAACATTTCTTCTTTTTAGAAGAAACCTTGGGCCTGTTCCTTTTCTTGGAAGAATCATCCACCATTAAGACTTGGTCTTTCTTGGATAAGAAGTGACCTTCAAAAATTTTCAACATGTTAAGTAATTCAGGCAAGCTGATATCTAACTTATTCGTGTGAAAATTCACTAAAAATTATGAGAAAGTGTCAGGGACTGACTGCAAGACTAAATCTTGACTCAACTCCTCATCCATGACGAACCTAGGATGTCCAAAATGTTCAATCAGATTGATCATTTTTAGGACATGAGTATCAAAAGTAGTGCCTTCGGTCGTCTGAGATCGAAAGAGCTCCTTCGATATCTTATATCTAGTAGTCTACTTTTCTCACCATACAACTTTTGGAGGCGCAGTTGTATAGTAGAAGCATCCATAGTTTCAAAAGTACTCGTTACTTATGGATACGAGCATGATGTATTGAGCCACAAATGCATCATCTTGCTATTTCTTAAAAGTAGTAATCTCTTCCTCAGAGGCTGTTTTCGCAACATTTGTAGTGATAGGCGAAATTAGGACATAAAAAATCTTTTCAGCAGTGAGAACTATTCTCAGATTCCTTAACCATTTCGTGTAATTTGGTTCGATTAGTTTGTTAGCATCCAATATGCTACGCAGTGAAATTAATGAGAGTGAAATTTTCAAATTCTGCATGTGAAATAAGATAACATTTTTAGCAAACATTCATTTAATTAATTAATTTACAAAAATAAATTAGGTCTTATTTTAAATTGGTATCTCCCACTATTTTATCCAAACTATATTACCCTCACTTATATTGTTCGGCAAAATCTAATTAAAGATTCTCTAGTGAGAATAAGGATCTCATTTCAAATATATATAGCCTTGTGCGACACAACAAACTATATATAAATTAATGGCTAGACAACTCTTGCCAATTTCATCAACATGTAACTCCTTTTATTTTGCCTCTTAGAATATTATGATCAAGTGCGACACATCTGAATCATAATTATCCAAGTCCAACTTAGCACTTCCATATATTCAAAAAGAATAACACTATCCTTGTGCGACACAATAAAACAACATTGTTCGATTTCTTTATAAGCATCAAATGTTATAAAAGAACATCTCAAAAAATTAATATAAGCCTTTTGCGACGCAACAAACTTATAGTAATTTATTTTATACTCTATTATTTTTATCATGTTAGAAGGCGACGTTTGATATTCCAAATATCTTTGAACGCTTTAGACTTAATATAATTTTTTTGAGGGGTTTGTTATTATTTGTCTCATCTTGTTTAGCACGCATGCACATATATATATAAAATACATGCCATATTAATTAACATGTGAAGCATGTTACATATATATATATATATATATATATATATATATATATATATATATATATATATATATATATACACGGTCCGGATCTTAAGCTCGCCCCTTATTCAACTCACCCGAGCTCACCCCCCCATTTAGCAACAGACCCGACGACAGTTCAGTCATACAACCGTCGTCTATACTTTTATCGACGCTATATGTTATTTGTCGCTAAAAGTATAGACGACGGTTGTATGACCGAACTGTCGCCGGGTCCGTCGCTAAAGGGGGATGAGCTCGGGTGAGTTGGATAAGGGGTGAGCTTAAGATCATATATATATATATATATATATATATATATATATATATTCTACCCGGATTGATTGTGGACTTTGTTGTAGTTTGGTTCACTAGAGCCACCAAGTGAATCAAAATGTTAAACCCTAGGGTGCAAGAATTAAATTTAAACATAACTATTACATTTAAACCCGGGCACCATTACAAATGGGTCTTTATGCGCTCCTTACTCATTGGTCTCCAATTCTTCAAGTAATTCTAACTAATCCCATTATATAAACTATTTTATTAAAATAGAAACTTTGATCAACAGTCAAGGAGAAGTACATAGGAGGGAGATAAAAATTATATCAAGGAAAAATTAGAGAAGACGAGGTACGCAGACCCCATTTAATAAAACTCATACATTCATGCATCTAACTAAAATAAAATTTAATCACATTGGTCAATAGTTCATAATCAATCCCATTTATTATTATACATATCACCATATGCATCAATAAATAACATTTATCTTATGAATTATAAATCCATTCCATATATGTATTGATAACAATTTAATGGGTACAAGTTTGCTAAATTTTAGTTTTAAAACAAAATAAACTCTTTTATTTTAATCAAACCAAATTCAAATTAATCGCTTTAATTTTAACAATCTGAAATCATATTTCAGATAAAATAAACTTCTTTATTTTAAACTTTTATCAATTAAATAAACCATTTATTTCAATTGAAGAAAACAAAAGTTTTTGAGATTCTGTCCAGTGGCGCAGCTGCGCCCAGAATGAACTGGGATGCGGTGCAGTTGCACTGCAAAGGGCAGAACTGATTTCCTGCGAGTAGGCGTAACTGCGCCCAGAATGAACTGGGACGCGGTGTAGCTGTGTTGGTCATCTAGGAAACTGAATCTGGGTTAGGGCGCAGCTGCACTCTAGAATGAACAGGAGACGGCGCAGCTGCGTAATGATGCAGAAACATAAAACTTTTTTGTTGCCCAGAAAATCTGATCCAATCACATATTATACATACATGTAATCATGAAAAATGATAATTAGCACATGATTACCACTATTAGGTTTGCTAGAAACGCATACACGCAATCAAATTACATAAACAAAGCGAAAGCCTAAAAAAATTGAATTTTAAATTCTTTTACAAACCATAAACAATGTTCGTTCTTGTTCTTGTTTATCAATCTATAAAAGAGTAGGAGAACAAGAATCATACCCTTGAAGATTCAAGCTTCCTCAGGTACAAGTTCAACTTCTAGTCCTTTGTGGTCTCCTTAAATACGTGAGATTGATTCATTCATTTGATCAACGTTAGCCACCCAAATGTTTGGCATTTAGAGGTGATCCACCAAGGAAGAACAAAACTTAAGAAGAAGAGTATTTGACAAAACCCTAGTTTTTCCTATCTCAAATAGAAAAGGTGTACTATCCCAACTCTTAGAATAAAGTGTGTAACTTATGTCACCCTCTCTCCATAAAAAAAACTTTCTTATTTATGGATTTAGGGAACCTTCCTAAACTATTTAGGAATAAGGTTTTTATTTAATTAATTAAAATCTTTTAATTAAATATACTTCCTAATCTTATTAGGAATAATGAGAGTACTTTATTAAATAATTATCAAACTCCTTTAGGAACTAACTTAATAATAATAGTAATAAGACTCCTCTTATTAATTTATATTTAATATTTTCATTAGAATAAAATAAATTTAACTAATTTTTTTTAAAAAAATGAAACATTTTAAAAATTATATAAATATAATATAATAGAAAAAATAAAATAAAATCTAACATTTAAAATAACATAACATAAATTAAGTAAAAATATAATATAAAATAAACTAAGTAGCATTTACTTAGTTTTCCGTTGGTAAAATAAATTGAGTAGCATTTTCTTAGTTTGCCACAATTAAAATAAACTGAATAAGTATCACATGTATATATACATATATGTTGAACTGTACTTTAGAATTTAGAAACCCGTTTGCAAAGAAGGAGTCAATGTCAAAGAGTAATCCCAATATATATATATATATATATATATATATATATATATATATATATATATATTCAAATAACAGTTCTCATAAACTGAGTAGCATTTACTTAGTTTTCCATTGGTAAAATAAACTAAGTAGCATTTGTTTAGTTTTTCACAAATTTCAATAAACTCAATAATACTCTATATATGTTCAGTCTTCAATACACTCAATAGATCGTTTAGTTTGACATTATCTGGCCTCAATAAAGTCAATAGTTATAATCAATTACGATAATACATTTAATAGTACATACATTATTCCATTAACCTGCAAATATATTGACCGTCTTAGTTGAGCTGGATAGGGGGTTTTCGACAGCAGTTGCAAGGTGCAGGAACAACTTAAGTTGGCATCAGCATGGTATTATGCAACTTACCAGCCAACTCACTATGAATAAAGCATTAACTAGCTTGGCCGTCACAATCCGTCCCCGAAAACATATTTTGGGACATTAATAAGTTCCCCTTCCACACTTAATCATCCTACTTAAAAGGATTACAACTTTTATCATTTTAAAATAGAAAGTTCATAAATTAAAATGAACTATATACGAATGAACAAAGAAGAGCAACTAATTAACTGGCCAGTTGTATAATTTGCGATTAGATCAATTCTTGGAAATTCTAGAGGTCTTGAGTGGGCAATGAATACCGCAACGAGTGCAGCAAAAGTAAGGTGTTAAATACTATAACATGTCACGACATTTTATGGGTACAAGGAAACTCTTTATGCGACGTGACGACTTAGAGTATTCTCCACCTTCCATTCTTTGCCCTCGTTGTGATATTAGTTACCCGCTCAAGACCTTTGGAACATCCAAGAATCCTAATCTCAAGTTATAGAATTGACCGATTAATTAGTTGCTCAACTTTGCTCATTCGTATATAGTTCAAAGTAATTTATTAGAATTGATTAGAATTAACCGATTAATTTATTAATTAGTTTCAACTGACCAGAGTTAGATATATCGTAGGATACCCATTGATGGGAGGGGTTTAGTCTCAATTTATCGTAACGAGGTTTGTGACTTTTTTAACAAAGCAATACAATATGCTGATGATCCTAACGGAAAGATGTGATGTCCGTGTGTCAAGTGTAAAAACCTGATCGAGAAGAAAGCCGAAGAGATTAAATTCGACTTATATTCTCATGACTTTGAGGATGGGTACTCCGTATGGATTCATCATGGGGAATCAGCTAAGTTGAGAGAAGGGATCGACAATATTATAGACCAACCAATTCAATTGGATTCATACACCTATAACTATGATGTCGTAGAGATGTTGATTGATGCCTATGGCTTTACCAATATTGTCTGGGGTAAAAATGAGCATTCGTTAAGCAGTGCTTAGCAAGTTTCAAATGATACACTTTCTGCCTTTTACAAGTTGCTATCTAAGTCGTGGGTCTCGCTGTATCCGAGAAATTTTATGCACACCAGACTATCTGCAGTGACTAAGCTCTTACACTTCAAGAATGAGCACGACTGCAGTGAAAGAGGTTTAAACGATTTGGTTGCTCTTATCAGCAAGTTCTTATTCAAGGATCATACTCTGCTCATGAATTATTACGAAGTGAAGAAGATGGACAAGGGGTTAAATACGAGGTATCAGAAGATCGATGCTTGTGAGAAGGATTGCATGTTATACTATGGGGTGGACAAAGATAAGGGACAGTGTGATATATGCAGCTTGCCTCAGTACAAGGTGACAAAATGTGGGGAGAAGGATAAACATGTGCCCAAGAAGATATTACGGTACTTTCCTCTTGCGTTGAGGTTTTGACGGCTATTCATGTCATCTCATACGACTCAACATATGAGTTGGCATAGAACAAGGGACGTCGTGCCTGGTCAGATGACTCACCCAACAGATAGAGATGATTGGAAAAGATTTGATGAAAATTTTCCACAGCTTGCGGAGGAAGTTAGGAATGTGAGAATCGACATGGCTACAGATGAATTTTGCCCTTTTAATAATTTTAACCAACCTTACTCTGTTTGGCCAGTCATTATGGTAGCTTATGATTTTATACCGTCAATGTGCATAAGGGATCCATATTTATTCTTGACTTTACTCATAAGAGTCTTACAAAAGACATTAGCGTGTACCTCAGGCCGTTTGTCGATGAACTAAAGATGTTGTGGTAGACGGGGTCCAGATGTATGATAAATACATCTGTGAGAATTTTGTGATGAAGGCAGCCTCGTTGTGGACTATCACTAACTTTTTGGCTCTTAGGATGATTAGTGGTTGGTCAACTCACGGGAAGTTGTCATGTCCAGTGTGTATGGGGGATGTCCAAGGCAATCAGTTGTAGCATAGGCGAAAATGTAGTTTCTTTGGAACAGTTTGTAGGTTCTTGCTTGTTGATCATAATTACAGAAAGATGTTTGCATAGTTCAACATAAAGACAGAGAAGAGGGGGTTATTAGTCGACTGTCGGGCAGTGAGATCTTGGGTTGGCTGAACGATCTGACATTTTCACCGCCGGGGAAGGAGCAAAGTAAATTGAGTGCAGTCGGGTACGGGAAGACTCATAATTGGACACACTCGCCCATATGGTTTGAGTTGTCATATTGGGTCACACTTTTAGTTCATCATTGTATAGATGTCATGCATATAGAAAAGAGTATTTTTGAGAACTTTATTTACACCGTGTTAGATGTGAATGGTAAAACCAAAGACAATGACAATGCATGGAATGATTTGGAGGCAATGAACATCAGGCCAAAATTGTAGCTTTGCCCTAACAATACGAAACCTAAATCTCCATTTTTTTTTACAAAGCAATAAATTGAAGAGGTGTGCAAGTGGGTTAGTGGGTTGAAGCTCCCAGATAGATATGCGTCTAACATATACTGCTGTAAGGTTGAACAGTTAAAAATTAATGGTTTCAAGAGTCAAGATTTTCATGTATTCATGCAGAGGTTGATCCCTATTGCATTTCGTGAGATGTTACCCAGAAAAGTTATGGATTCACTGACCGAACTTTCAAATTTCTTTCGGAATATATGCTCAACTGTAATAAAGTAAGTGATGTGGAGTAGATGGAGAACAATATTGTGCTTACCATTTGCAAGCTCGAAATGGTTTTCCCTCTAGGATTCTTTGACTCGATGGAATATCTGCCTATTCATCTACCGTATGAACTCAAACTTGGAGGACTGGTGCAATATCGGTGGATGTATCCTTTTGAGAGGTAATATAATCTACAAACTGCATTCTGTTGCTCATATTAATAATACTTATATATACCTAAAACGAGCTCATATATATATATATATATATATATATATATATATATATATATATATATATATATATATATATATATATATTGAGCTCGTTTTAGGTATATGCGTCGATTAAAATAGAAAGTTAAAAACAAAGCTCATGTAGAGGGTTCTATTGCTGAACGCTATATGGAGGAAGAGCTTATCAACTTCTGCTCATTGTATTTTGATAAAGTTATCTTAACTAAGCACAACCGTTTAAGTAGGAATGAGGTCGTCGGTCCCCACTCTCATGTTGATGATGAGCTAGTTATATTCACATACCTGTTAGGTTTGTATATATCGCAATCATGCAATCAAATTACATAAAAGGTACGGAAGCGCAATAAAAAAGGAATTTAAACTTTTTCATATAAACCATTACCATGATCATACTTTGCGCATAATTATCAATTAATAGAAAAGAGAAGGAGATCAGATTCATACCCTTGTAGAACTAGCTTCCTCAGATACGAGTTCACCTCCAATTCCTTTTCACGTTCAACTTGAATCCACCAGGTTTGATTCCTTCCTTTGATCAACGTTAGCCACACAAGTGTTTGGCCTCTAGAAGTGATCCACCAAGGAAGAACAAGTATTCAAGAAGATGAGTATTTGACAAAACCCTAATTTTATTTCTATAGAATATTGTGTACTCTCCCAACTCTTGGAATTATCATTAACCCCAAATCAAAATAAGAATCCTCTTATTTACAGATGTGGGCAACCCTCCTAAATAATTTAGAAATTGGATTTTATTTTAATTAATTAAACTCCTTTAATTAATTAGGCTCCTAATCTTATTAGGAATAATTAACTAAAATCTTTTAATTAATTAATCCCGTAATCTTATTAAGAATATATGAAAGTACCTTTTATTAATTAATTTTTAAACTCCTTCAAGAATTAAATAATAATAATAATACTAATAAGACTCCTCTTAATAATTTATATTTAATATTTCTAAAATATTAAAAAATAAATATTAAGCTATTTAATTTATTCTATCACCATAGATTAAATTAAATACACTTAACTTATTATTACGATTATTCCATTTACTTCTTAAATAAATATTTTTTTCTTTTATTGTGTGACCCTTTAGGTTCTCCATATTAAACTGGTTGTGAATAAATCAATTAGAAGAATTGTAATCTTATTTAAATAAATTAGTTAATCTATTAATTTATTTAAAAAAATAACATTTATTCTACAATAAGGATAAGCCTCATTAGCGATCAACAACTTTTTAGATAATAGAGATTTCAACATTAATCATAAAAGAACGCTTGAGTAAATAGTTATCGTACAAGTCAATCCTTCCGCCATACAATGTCCCAATTAAATATAAAACATGTAATTATTGTCAAGTCTTATTTTATTTAATTATATGTATTTCGATTCTCAAATACACAACTCCAAATAATGTAAATGAGAAACTCCTTTCTAATTTTATCATGCCTTGGCCAAGGACTACTAGGTTGTCATTTATCGAATCACATAGGATATTCTCTTCTTTTACTAGAAGCGGTAGATTCTTTGTCGATCATTTATTATCTCTATGTATAACTTATTACACCCAACCATACCCTTTGATATACACTAAGGGTTTTAAGGGACATATCAAATTATAACTCATCATACACAAGATACTATAATGATCTCAAGTCTAAGAATCACTTGTACTACTATCACTACAAAAATTCCTATTGACAGACTAGTAAAACTCCATTAGGTATTCCTTAACGAGCCACGTTTAGTGAACTTTTTCTCCAATAAGCACCTACATACTTGCTTTAGTGTCTCCACACAAATGATCATGAGATCAATCATCATCATCCAATGAGCAAGCAACATATGTACCAATCTATCCAGATTCACTAATCCCATTTTTAGTAATCCAAAGATTGGGAACAATTTTATTTTTTGAGCTATCTAAGAATTTAGATCTCATTAGTATAATCATCATCATGATTCTAAAATCATTACTCAAAACTATGGGTTTATCACATATTATTAAACAGCACCATGTAGATAAATTAAAAGTCTTTAATTAAACAAATTTTTTTTAATAAATGAATAAGATTGTTACAAAGTATATACTTTATCATCAAACATGATTGGCTTGTGTGCATACTACTTTCAATATCTCACTTGCACTAAAGTCAATTATAATGGTATCTCATACCTTTCTTCTTTAAGTGACGATCATCTTGCTATTGGATAAGCTTTAGTTAATGGATATGTAATGTTGTTCTTGAGAGTCCATTATCTTTATAGTGACTACTCCTCTTTCAATGATTCTCTAATTAAATGAAAGTTCCGTAACACATGTTTAGATCCAAGATGAGACTTAAGAACTATTCCTTGTTCTGTAATGAACTTTTCATCTAAACAATCAACTTGCAGCTTCATTTACAACTATATACTTTGTCTTTATCACTAAACCTGCAACTCTTTACTATTTAGAACCTTTCCAATTCATTGTACCACCGTTCAAGGTAACGATTTACCCTAAACTAGATTTATTGTCGTCTTGGTCAGTCTGAAAAAACTTGAGTCTGTTAAGCCCTCTAGTTTTAATTCAAACCCACCATGAATATGATCACATCCTTAGTGTCGGTTAAGTACTTTTAAGATATTTTTACCGTATTATAGTGATCTTCTCCAGAATTTAACTGATCAACATTAGGTCTCATACATTTCATTGCATACATGATAGTTACTCATGCGATCTTTCTTTTCAAAAGTCTATGGGGACTATTAAGAGAGATACACTCCATGACTCATCAACATGAGACATCTTTTATAGTTTGCCATGCTAAACGGCTTTAGAATCAAATGAATATATGTTCTTTGGGTTAAGCTGAGCATCCTTTTAAATCTATTTATATAGATTTATATTCCCAATTAAGATATTCTTCCCAAATCATTCATGGAGGAATATTTAAACAACTTTATCTTTACTGAGTGTAGCATTGGTATGTCATTCCTTATCTGTAGTACATCAACATATATACTAGGAATGTCACGACGCTTCCACTAAACCTTTTGTACACACTAGGTTCATTCTTATTTTTGATAAAATCAAACTCTTTTACTTGTCTCATTAAAACGAATGTTCCATTTTTGAGAAGCTTGATTCAATCCATTTCTCTGAGTGTCTACAACTCTTACCTCATCGTATGTAACTGGATCATAATCTTCTATGATGTGTACCTCATCATCATCTATTATGAATCCATACCTCCCAGGTAACTTTGGTACTATTCCATATTTACGATTTGGTTATGGTACAATAGGTCCATCTACAAGTTTCTCTTATTTGACTTATAGTGCTTTGTGGTTCTTGAACTCTTTAAGATTTTATTATCCTCCCACTAGCCCCTTCAATGACAAACACCTTTATCTTAGAAGGCATCGTGTTTTGCAATAAACACCTTTTGCTCAGTAAGATTATAAAATATATACCCTAAACTTACTTTAGGATGTCGCACAAATATGCACTTGTCAAATCTTATTCCAAGCTTATCCTTTTGAAACCTTTTCACATAAACTGGACAACCCCTTATCTTAACATACTTAAGATTAAAAATTCTCACTGTCCATAACTCTTATGAAGTCTTGGGGTAGGATTTTGAGGTTAACTTTTCCATAGATATACAACCATTTCTAGGTATTACCCCAGAAGGATACTAGAATGTCGGTAAAATCAGTATGGACCGCACCATGCCCAACAAGGTGCGATTTTTCCTTTTAGATACACCAATAAATTATTATGTATAAGGAGGCATCCATTGTGAGAAAACCATTTGAGATGATATAAAAACTTATTGCGCAAGTATTTATTCCTTGATCCAATCAACGAATCTTAATACTTTGCCAATTTGTTTCACTTTTGAATTCTTTGAACCATTCAAATGATTCAGACTTATATTTCATCAAACAGAAATATTCAACGCTTTGAATGATCATCTCCTTTTCTTATACAAGTTTGTTCAATTTTTAAAATTATTTTCACGTAAGTCAAGTATACAAAATCCATTAAGTAATATTCCAGTTATATACAAAATATTATTATTATAAATCGAACAACAATTGTTCTTCAATATAATACCAAAAAATTTTATTGTCCAATAACAAAATAGAAATAATGTTTTTAACGAGAATTGGAATACAATAACATCTTGTTGACTTAATAGACTTGCTAGTAGGCAATGCTAAACAATAAGTTCCTATGGCTAATGCAGCAACCTTTGCTTCATTTCCCACACATAGGACTACTTAGCCCTTGTTTAGCTTTTTACTTCTACTTTGTCCCTACATAAATCTGTATTTATGAAAATCATAGACTATATCCAATACCCAAGTAGAACCTTGACTTGAAGAAAAAATATATTTCAGTCATGAACAAAACTGTATTTTTAATTGAAGCTTCACGAAGCTTCTTCTGGTTAGCCTCTTCAACATGTTTCTCCCAATTTCTTTTCTAGTGTCCAGGCTTATTGTAGTGGAAGCAAACTCCTTTGTTATCCGTGTCATTTTTGTTCGTATTATCCTTTGTTTTTGCCTTTTCATTTACCTTCTTTGAATCGTTCTTCTTTTTAGAAGACCCTTCGGCCCCTACCAGTAAGACTTGGTCTTTCTTGGTTAGAAAGTGACTCTCAACATTTTGAACATGTTAAGAAAATCAGCGAGACTGATGTCTAGCTTGTTCATATGAAAAATTCATAACAATTGTGAGAAGGAGTCCGGTAGTGAGTACAAGATAAAATCTTGACTCAACTCTTCATCCATGATAAAACCTATTGTCTTAATTGTTCAATTAAATTGACCATGTTAAGGACTTTTGTCTGTACTTTAATGTTATCGGTCATTCTACATCGTAAGAGCTCCTTAATTATCTTATATCTACCACTTCTACTTTTCTCACAATTCAACTACTTGAAATGCAGGAGTATGGTAGGTGTAAGACCCAAACTTTTATGAATAAAGATGAATTTTCTATAAATATCATTTTTGAATATTATGGAGTGAATTTGATATAATGTTATAGTTGTGGATACTATTTATAAATTTTACAAAGTACGCAAGTTGTTATATAATATTCGATTAGTCGGGGAATATTCGTTTTAACAGGAAATATTCGTACGACGACACAATCATTGGTGGACCCCACAACGGAATTATTATCGGATTGAAAAAATGATAAAAATATCTTTTTATAAAATAACGGCGAAAGTTTTACCGTTAACTGTTAGAATACCTGGTGGTTAAAATACAGTAATACGCGTTGTTGCACAGTAGCACACGGTATTGCACAGTAATTTTGAATTATTGATTCTTACGTAAAAAGGCACTACTCAATAATATTTTATTTTATTGATTCAATAATTACTGCGTTGATATTTTATATTATTGTTATTTCAATAATTGTCACTGCACAGTATTTTCTATTATTAAATCAATAATTCATATTATTTGAATAATATTATTAGATAGTATTATTGACAATGTCTACAAAATTCTGTCAAGGAGAGATTTAGTCACCTAATTGCGCGTCAGTAAGGAAAAATCCTTATCGGAAAGCCCCCACTTTCCTGAAAATGGCCTGGTTGTCATTATTGTGATTTTGTAATATTATTTGTACATAATTAATTATTGATTTATATGATAAGGAAATATTTATTTTATGTGGACATAAATGATGGATAGAAAAATATTTATTTTATGTGGCTATAAATAAAGAAATTAATGTTGAGGTGTTTTATTAGTAATTTGTCAGATTGGAAGTATTAAAAAATCAAATCGGTATTCTTAAAGCTCTATTGTGTGAGTTATAATTTTAATCCGACTGTTGGATCGTTGTGATTTTTGGATATGTTATGCATATATAAGTTGAGTATATGTCCATAAATTTTAAATCGTTTAAAATGAACGTATGATTTGTTATGAATTTTATGAGGTATTAAAAATCACCCGTTTGTGGATTTCGAATATTTTCTGTTTGGAATTTGGAAAAATTTAAACTTACAAAGTTATAGAGAATTAAATTTCCTATGGAATAGACATGAGATTCAAATATTTTTGATAAAAGGCTATTTATTATGAATTTCTGAAGTTCAAAAAAAATGATTTTTATTAAATTGGGTGGGACCCACTTTTATTTTTTGAACATGTGGGCTGCTATTTTTTTCAAAATTGGCAGGCTTAGGTGGCTGGTCTTGGATGGTTGGTGCGTAGAAAAAAAGAAATGATATATTATTATTTTATTATTTTAGTCTCTTTTAGCATTATAACATTTTCTTATAAATAGGCGCTTAGGTTAGAATTGAAAATCACACCAGAAACAAGTTTTCTTTCTCTCTATATTATCGAGCGTATTTTTATGAGTATTTAGATACTTTGAGAGTTGATATTCAGTGCAAGTTTCCTTCGGCTTTACATCTGATATTCCGATCAGAAATACTGTTATTTTGAGGAAAGAGATGTTATTTTTCTTCAATATTCGCTTAAAATACTATTTTCTTCCATACTCTGTAGTATGTAAGTAATATTATTTCGTTTCAGATTTCGAATTTTATACTTATTTTGTTAAAATTTTGGCTTCTATACTCCATGAAATTAGTAGAATATCCTTAATATTTGCGCTTCATCTAGTGTCTTTTCATGAAAATATTATTTTGAGCATTCTTGATAAGTTTTTAACTTTTTCATGCCGGAGTACAATTCACGGGGTTACTATTCCTGAAGTACTATTCATGGGGTACTATTCGCTCGAGTACTATTCACACGGGGTACTATTCATGATAAAAATTGATTCGTTTTCGGTCTAAATTATTTTTGGTACAATATTATTCTTGAATTTTACTCCACAAAGCAGTATCATGTTGACAATTTGGACGTTATTGATTTCTGGATAAATTAAATTATAAATCTTTAAAAATTTATCCTTGAACTTGTTTTATTGAATTCGTATATCATTGTCATCATCCTCATGTTTATATTATGTTCAAAGTTATCTGTGGCCTGTAGTGTATAGATGGACTTTGTATGATTATGACCAGGGATTATTCGGTATAATCATGACCGTAATGTTACAAGTGAAGTGGTAAAAGTCCTCATTGGCCCGTAGTGCATTGATGGATAGTTGTTGGCATGATCATGACCATTGATGAATACACGAATATCCTTGGCCCGTAGAGCATGGATAATTTGTGGTCGTGATACTAATGAATATTCTTGGTCATAGTGTATGGATGATCTGGATTATTTATTAAGCTGAGTCTCAACAGTAAAAGTGATGAAAATACCTTTTAAATCATAGAAGATAGTAGATTTTATTCTCTACTTGACTCTTCTAATGGATTGCTTGTTCTGCTGCAGTTAAACTTGATGTTTGTTATATTTTATCAGTTTAACACTGTTGAAGGCTAATGATAAATTATTCTACATTATCTTAGTCATAATATTTCTTACTGGGTTAGTTGAGCTCACCCTTTTGCTTTCATTGTCCTCTTCAGGAAATGAGAACGTAGCCGGGACTAGTCGGGAAACGGAGTGATGGTCCAGATGATAGCATTAGTAGTCCTCACTATTCTATGAAATAGTGTGATAATAATTATATTGAGGACTCCATTTGAGTTGAATACTGTCTAGAAGACAATATTCGTTTTAAAACTCTCAGTTTATATTTTGTCGTATTTTACACGACAGTTGTATTATTAAGTTGTATTTGAATTTTGTACCATGTATTTGGAGATGGGGAATTCCTTCGCTAGTATGACCTACCTAAGTTTATTTGGTATTTAATTGGTCGGTCAGAGTGTAGGGATTATATGTGACATGTCAATTAACTCTTGTTTTGTGGCAGTATTTGAAAATGACATCCGAGAATGTTGAGAATAGCAATAGAGCACATGAGACCGTTGAGTCTCCACAGATCAATAATCTGGATAATGTGCATCAAGAAGGCGACAATCCTCATGCAAACAACAACACTAACAAAATGATGAACGATGGAATGTACAGAGGCTTTCTGCAATTCATGCAACATCAGGCAAGAGAGACTCCTGTTCGAAATGCAGGTGGTAACACTGGCAACTCTCGGACGGTCACTGCTAAACAGTTCAAGGAGCTGGGACCACCAGAGTTTTTTGGAGAGCCAAAATCACTTAAGGTGGAGACGTGGATAAAGCAGATCAACAAGATATTTGATGTATTGGGATGCTCCGAGGAGCAAAAGGTTCCCTTTGCCACCTTCATGTTGCGGGCAGAAGCAGATTACTGGTGGGAATCTGTAAGCGTACTCAACCTGCCGCACTGAAGATGTCTTGGGAGAAGTTCCAACGGCAAGTACTTTTTCGAAAGTATTCGTCACATGAAGGAGGTAGATTTCATTAAGCTGGAGCAGAACAATATGACCGTGTCGCAGTACGAAGCTAAGTTTGCCGAGTTGTCCCGGTTTGCGTCCCACTTGGTTAATAATGAGGAGAGAATGACGCAGATATTTCTAAGAGGTTTAAAACCTGAGATACGTCAATACCTAATTTCTCATAAACTGTGTTTATATTCAGATGTTGTAAATAGGGCTCAGTTATTGGAACATTATAATGAGTCAACCCAACCAAGAGAGAGCAGCCGGTAAAATGATAATACCAGTGGCAGCAGTCATCGAAGCAGTAACAACAAACGTGGAGGGAATCAACATGCCAGAAATGGTAACCACTTCGGTGGTAATCATGGCCAAGACAATAAGAGTGGACATTTCAAGAAGAGGAGATTCAACAATGATGGAAAAACGTCAGCACCAGCACCTATTGTTAAGGAAGGAGAACGACCACCTATCATATACTTCAAATGCGGAGGAGAGGAACACATCCGTCCAAACTGCGCGATGCAGTCCAAAGCGTGTTATAATTATGGAAGAGAAGGTCACCTAGCCCGATTTTGTCGTGTACCGAAGACAAGTCCAGCTGGGATGGAGGCACCAAAGGCCGTCATAAAAAAGTCAAAGTCGGTAGTTTAAGGGAGAGTGTTTGTCGTGACCTCCTAGAAAGTAAGGAACCGGAACGAGATCGTCACGGGTATGCTTGTCATAAACTCTAGCGAAGTCTATACCTTATTTGATACCGGTTCTACCCATTCTTTTATTTCTCCTACTTGCGCTTAACGTTTAAATTTGACTCTGGAGAAATTAGACTTTGATTTATCTATTGAAACTCCGTTGGGAGAAACTTTTATTACATCCACGATGTATAAGTCTTGTTTGGTTCAAATCGGTATCCTCACATTACCTGTCGATCTTATTCCATTGAAAATACTTGCACTTGACGTAATTCTAGGGATTGATTGGTTAACTACTCATATGCAAAAATTGATTGTTTTCATAAGGTTGTTAGCTTTCATATTCCTAACCAACTTATTATGCGAATTCAAGCAACCAAACCATTAAAATCAATCACTGTCATCTTAAGCCATAAAGCTATTCGTTTATTGAAAAACGGATGTCAAGCTTTCTTAGCTCATGTCACAGCTTTAAACAAAAATACGTCAGTTTTGAATGATATTTCTATTGTTAATAAATTTCCTGGCGTATTCCCTGAAGAACTTCCTGGCCTACCCCTAGAGCGAGAAATTAAATTTTGTATCGACCTTGAACCTGGTACAAAACCCATTTCTAAAGCCCCATATCAAATGGCTCCTATTGAACTTTAGGAGTTAAAGACCCAATTACAGGAATTATTAAACATCGGTTTCATTCGTCCTAGTACATCTCCTTGAGGTGCTCCTATTCTATTCGTGAAGAAGAAAGATGGGAGTATGCGACTTTGTATTGATTATCGAGAGTTGAATCATGTCACTGTCAAAAATAGATATCCATTGCCACGTATTGATGACCTGTTTGACCAGTTACAAGGCGCCAAATTCTTTTCAAAGATTGTTCTTCATTTCGGATATCATTAGTTAAAGATTAGAACCGATGACATTCCAAAGACGGCTTTCAGAACTCGGTGCGGGCATTATGAATTCCTAGTCATGTCTTTTGGATTGACTAATGTTCCTGCTACCTTCATGGATGTGATGAACCGAGTATTCAAAGAATATTTGGATCACTTTGTGGTCGTCTTTATTGATGACATCCTTATATATTCCAAAAGCCGTGAAGATCATGAGCAACACTTGAGGCTGATACTCTAAAAGCTTCGTGAAAGCAAGCTTTATGCCAAGTTAAAGAAATGTGAGTTCTGGCTTGAGGAAGTAGCATTCCTTGGGCACGTAGTATCAAGGCATGGAATATCTGTTGACCCGGCAAAGAGTGATGCTATTCAAAGCTGGGAGCAACCTAAATCAGTGACCGAAATATGTAGCTTTCTCGGCTTAGCTAGTTATTAACGGAGATTCGTAGAAGGGTTTTCTCGAATCGCTACTCCATTAACTCAGCTGACTCAAAAAGATGCAAAATTCAGTTGGAGCGTGGAATATGAGAAGAGTTTTCAAGAACTCAAGAGGAGACTCATTTCAGCACCTGTTCTGACAATACCATCTGGCTCGGAGGGATTTGTCATCTACAGTGATGCTTCGGGCAAAGGGTTAGGATGTGTTCTCATGCAACATGGAAAAGTCATAGCCTATGCCTTTCGACAACTCAAAGAATATGAGAGGAATTATCCTACTCATGATCTAGAGTTGGCAGCTGTTGTGTTCGCACTTAAAATTTGGAGGCATTACTTGTATGGGAAGAAAGTAGAGATCTTTACGGATCATAAAAGCCTCAAATATTTCTTCACCCAAAAGGAACTCAACATGCGGCAATGACGTTGGCTTGAACTTTTGAAAGATTATGATCATATCATTCAATACCATCCTGGTAAAGTGAACATAATAGTAGATGCATTGAGTAGAAGATCATATGCGGGTACGAATGCGATATTGTCAATGCAAAGACCCATTTTATATGACTTGCAAAGGATGGAGATAGAGTTAAAGACTCCAGGGACCCATGTGATGATAGCAAATATACGAGTAGAACCGACTTTAATCGATAAAGTTAAAGCTGCTCAAGCTATAGACCTGGAGCTGATGAGTATGAGGAAGAAAGTGCAAGAATGTGCTATACTGGAAGCAAGAATCGATGAAGAAGGAATACTTCGAGTCAACTCCAGACTTTGTGTTCCTAACGGCATTGATTTAAAGTATAAAATCATGATGGAGGCGCACAACACACCGTTTGCAATCCATCCTAGGAGTACCAAAATGTATCATGATCTTCGACATACATTTTGGTGGACCAATATGAAGAGAGAGATCGCGGAGTTTATCTCAAGGTGTCTAATTTGTCAACAAGTCAAGGCGGAGCATTAAGTACCAAAAGGTCCATTGCAATCACTTAAAATTCCAGAATGGAAATGGGAGCACATTACCATGGATTTCGTTATCGGTCTTCCCAAGGTTTCTCAAGGCATATATGCGATTTGGGTCATTGTTGATAGATTGACCAAGTCGGCTCATTTCTTACCTATACGAGAAACTTATACACTTGAACATCTTGCTCGTATGTACATAAACGAGATTGTAAGATTGCATGGTATGCCAGTATCTATAGCTTTTGATCGAGATCCAAGATTCACTTCAAGATTTTGGGTTAGTTTGCAAAAAGCTATGAGCACGAATTTATGATTTAGTTTGGCTTATCATCCTCAAACGGACTGGCAGTCAGAGAAGACTATTCAAACTCTTGAAGATCTATTAAGACTCTGTGTCCTTGACTTCAAGGGAAGTTGGGACAAGTTCTTACCATTGGTGGAGTTTTCCTACAACAACAGTTATCAAGCAAGTATTGTCATGGCTCCATTCTAGGCGTTGTATGGAAGAAAGTGTCGTTTCCAGTATGCTGGGATGAGGTGGGTGAAGCAACGTTGTTGGGACCGGAGTTGGTACGTATGACTACGAAAAAGATTCAAACAATCCGACAACGTATAAAAACTACGATATTGAGGAAATGACCTTGGAGTTAGAATCTGAAATGAAATTAAGGTATCCTTACCTCTTCGACATACCAGGTACGTACCCTAATTTTGAGGGTGAAATATTATAAGAAGAGGAGGTTGTAAGACCCTAACTTTTATGAATAAAGATGAATTTTCTATAAATATTATTTTTGAATATTATGGAGTGAATTTGATATAATGTTATAGTTGTGGGTAATATTTATAAATTTTACAAAATACACAAGTTGTTATATAATATTTGATTGGTCGGGAAATATTCGTTTTAACAGGGAATATTCGTACGACGGCACAATCATTGGTGGACCCCACAATGGAATTATTTTAGGATTAAGAAAACAACAAAAATATCTTTTTGTAAAATAACGGCGAAAGTTTTACCGTTAACTATTAGAATACCTAGTAGTTAAAATACAGTAATACGTGTTGTTGCACAGTAGCGCACGATATTGCACAGTATTTTTTGAATTATTGATTCTTACGTAAGAAGGCACAACTCAATAATTGTTACAGTAATTACTGTTCAATATTTTATTTTATTGATTCAATAATTACTGCGTTGATATTTTATATTATTGTTGTTTCAATAATTGTCACTGCATAGTATTTTCCATTATCAAATCAATAATTCATATTATTTGAATAATATTATTAGATAGTATTATTGGTAATGTCTAGAAAGTTCTGTCAAGGAGAGGTTTGGTCACCTAATTGCGCGCCAGTAAAAAAAAATTCTTATCGAAAAGTTCACTCTTTCTTGGGAACGACCTGATTGTCATTATTGTGATTCTGTAATATTATTTGTGAATAATTAATTATTGATTTATATGATAAGGAAATATTTATTTTATATGAACATAAATAATGGATAGGAAAATATTTATTTTATGTGGTTATAAATGAAGAAATTAATGTTGAGGTGTTTTATCAGTATTTTGTCGGATTGGAAGTATTAAAAAAATCAAATCGGTATTCTTAAAGCTCTATTGTGTGAGTTATAACTTTAATCCGACTGTTGGATCGTTGTGATTTTTGGATATGTTATGCATATATAAGTTGAGTATATGTCTACAAATTTTGAACCGTTAAAAATCAACGTATAATTTGTTATGAATTTTATGAGGTATTGAAAATCATCCGTTTGTGGATTTCGGATATTTTCTATTTGGAATTTGAAAAAACTTAAACTTACAAAGTTGTAGAGAATTAAATTTCCTATAGAATAGACATGAGATTCGAATTTTTCTGATAAAAGGGTTATTTATTATGAATTTCTGAAGTTCAAAAAAAATAATTTTTATTAAAATTAGGTAGGACCCACTTTTATTTTTTGAACATGTGGGATGCTATTTTTTTAAGAATTGGCAGGCTTAGATGGCTGGTCTTGGATGGTTGGTGCGTAGAAGAAAAGAAATGATATATTATTATTTTATTATTTTAGTCTCCTTTGGCGTTCTAGCATTTTCCTATAAATAGGCGCTTAGGTTAGAATTGAAAATAACACCAGAAATAAGTTTTCTTTCTCTCTATTTTATCGAGCGTATTTTTTTGAGTATTTAGATACTTTGAGAGTTGCTATTCAGTGCAAGTTTTCTTCAGCTTTACATCCGATATTTCAATCAAAAATACTGTTATTTTGAGGTAAGGGATGCTATTTTTGTTCAATATTCGCTTGAAATAATATTTTCTTTCATACTCTGTAGTTTGTAAGTAATATTATTTCGTTTCAGATTTTAAATTCTATACTCGTTTTGTTAAAATTTTTGCTTCTATACTCTATGAAATTAGTAGACTATCCTTGATATTTGCGCTTTATCTAGTATATTTTCTAAAAATATTATTCTGAGCATTCTTGATAAGTTTTTTACTTTTTCATGCCGGAGTACTATTCACGGGGTTACTAATTTTGAAGTACTATTCACAGGGTACTATTCACTCGAGTACTATTCACCCGAGGTACTATTCATGATAAAAATTTATTCGTTTTCGGTCCAAATTATTTTTGGTACAATATTATTCTTGAATTTTACCCCACAAAGCAGTATCATGTTGACAATTTGGACGATATTGATTTGTGGATAAATTAAATTTTAAATCTTTAAAAATTTATCCTTGAACTTATTTTATTGAATTCTTATATCATTGTCATCATCCTCATGTTTATATTCTGTTGAAAGTCATTTGTGGCCTGTAGTGCATAGATGGACTTGGTATGATTATGACCAGGGATTATTCGGTATAATCATGACCGTAATGTTACAAGTGATGTGGTAAAAGTCCTCATTGGCCCGTAGTGCATTGATGGACAGTTGTTGGCATAATCATGACCATTGATGAATACACGAATATCCTTGGCCCGTAATGCATGGATAATTTGTGGTCGTGATACTAATGAATATTCTTGGCCGTAGTGCATGAATGATCTGGATTATTTATTAAGCTGAGCCTCAACAATAAAAGTGATGAAAAAACCTTTTAAATCATAGAAGATAGTAGATTTTAATCTCTACTTGACTCTTCTAATGGATTGCTTGTTCCACTACAGTTAAACTTGATGTTTGTTATATTTTATCAGTTTAACACTATTGAAGGCTAACGATAAATTATTCTACATTATCTTAGTCTTAATATTTCTTACTAGGCTAGTAGAGCTCACGTAGCCGGGACTAGTCGGGGAACGGAGTGACGGTCCAGATGATAGCATTAGTAGTCCTCACTATTCTATAAAATAGTGTGATAATAATTGTATTGAGGACTCCATTTGAGTTGAATACTATCTAGAAGACAATATTCGTTTTAAAACTCTCAGTTTATGTTTTGTCATATTTTACATGACAGTTGTATTATTAAGTTGTATTTGAATTTTGTACCATGTATTTGGCGACTCAAGATGGGTGATGTATACCTATTTTGGGGGCGTCACAGTATGATCATTCATAGTTTCATCCTGACGTTGAAGCTCGTTACTCATGAATGCGAGCATGATGCATTGAGCCAACACTACAACAAAAAGGCTTATCAGCGACCGCACATCTGCGACCGCATATAGTCGCAGATGGGTATCAGCGACCGGATGCAGTCGCTAATAGTAGTCGCAGAAAATCTTGTCGGTAAAATGGCATCAGCGACCAACAATAGCGACCGCATTATTAGCGACCGCAATCAGCGGCCTCAGCTGTCGCTATTCTGACTCATGCTGAGTCATGCGTCAGACGTGATGTGGCACACGTGTCAGCGACCGCTAATAGCGACCGCATGCGGTCGTTGAAGTAGAAACACCTTACTCGGTCGCTAATACTGTATCAGCGACCGCACGCGGTCGCTGACTTTGTTTTTTTTTTTTTAAATATTTTTCCTGTTTTATTGATTTCCCAAAAATAACCTGCTTTGTACCTGCTTTTTATCCCAACACACAGCAGTATATATAAGCATCCATCCATCTATGATAACTACTATATGATAAACATCCATCCATACATACAGTCCAAAGAATGAATCTAAATCAACACAACACAATACAATCGTAAACATCCATATAATAGAATCGTAAACCAATACAGTCCAAAGATAAGTAGTTTAAAAGATTACAAGGCATTAAAAATCTAAAAAACAAGTCTAACAAGGCTTTACAAATCTAACATGCATGACTGGTCTAGCTCTTCATGGATCATTCAAATTAGTACCCTGTAATTAACAAAAGAATAAAACATATATGTTACATGTGTTGATACTGCTATGACTTGGGGAAAGCTAAATAATAGACAATGTACGTAATGAAACATTAAAAGTACCTGGTCGCCACCCTGATGCTGTGATGCTGCTGCTTCTGCCACTGCCTTTGCCAAGTCATCAGGATTCAGAGAATGCAGATGCCCGCCCAGTATAAGAAGAAGATCACGATTTTGACAGATCGCTCTCACACAGTCAGCAGGAGTATGATAGGCTGGATGACCTGATGACTGTGTAGACTGTGTAGACTGGGTAGCAGAGCTGCCTGTGCCACTGATGGTCGGGCGTCGTCTTTGTCCTTGGCCTTTAACATAATTTTTCTTCACGAAGGACGCCCTCTCCCACAATTCTTGATCAATCGCCGGACGCGGGGTGCCTTCAGGATAGCGCTCGTTCATTAAGCCCTTATAAGTGTCCTGTCAGAAGGTCAACAAATAAATAGTTAAAAATAAATACGAAATGCTAAAAAACATGACTATAATATGTTTAAAGTTAACTTATTACCGCTATCTGAACAGCATCAGGCAGACCATCACGGGTGGCCACATACACATCCAACTAATTGATAGGTTGACCTTGATACTCAGACTCCTACAGTTCATGTTCTCATATTAATATGTAAACATATGATATTTTAGCTACAAAACATGACTGTAAACATAAAGACAAATAACTAAGCCAATAAGCTTGTTATACATATGTACCCTAGCAGCAATATGTTGCAGCTGAGATATACTGCCACCCTTGTACGTGCCTTTTGCCTTTTCGCCTTCAGATACACCTGAGGATCTGTTCGAGGCGGCAGTCTTACGTCTCTTGACCCAGCTCTCAGCTCTCCACTGCTCACACATCTGCACCCATATGGGATGTGCGCACCACCAGGGGCAATGCTCATGCATATACTGCTCACCCTGTCCTGGATGGTCAATCTTAGCATTGCGCAGGGCTTTCTGTCGTTCTTTGTTTAGATTATCTTTAGTCCGGACGGCGCACTTCTGCCAGAACAGTGCCTGAATAACTGATGCATGTGCGTCGTCCCATCTATACCGCTTCTGTAAATAAAACAACAATAATAATATTAAAACTACTATAATACCATAATCCAACATTACTAAACTATTAGTTGATTAACTATGTATTATCTATCAGAGTGATTAAATAAATATACCTGAAATTCAGCCCAAACTGCATCCTTATGGGCGAGAGGTGTGCTCGCCCATGTAATCACTGGCGTAGGCCAGTTCTGTAAGCATAATTGTGAAATGCACTTCACAATTTTACTATCTTTAAAATCACTACAATATACAATAATTTACATTAAAATATATTTATAACAATGGAAATATTAAACCCTTACATATACACGATGTTTAACTTACGTGCTTTCTGGAGGAGGACGGATCTGTATAAGAATGCGATCATCCGGATTAGCCGGGGCCTTCGGCACATGATTAGGGCCCCGACCCAACCCGCGCTTTCGTGCAACAGGTTCAGAAGACATCTATAAATAAAAAAAATTAGGATGTTAGTATGAAATTATGAATGACAATTAATTGTATGAAATAGTTAACTACGATTACCATAAGTGAAAGGTACATAAACATGGCTGCAAAATAGTTAACTACAACAACTACAAATGATATAGTTAAGGATATAGAGAACATTCCTATATAGAGAACATAAATGAAAGGTACATAATTATGAACTAAACATGAACATGAACATAAACATACATTTTGTACAATTAAAACTAAACATACATTTTAATGAAAATCGTTGTCTGATGAGTCAGAATCATTTTGTACAAGTATCGGAGATTCATAACCATCTTCTTCAGATTATGTGTCAGTGTCAGTCAATAACTCTTCCTCAATATCACTGTCATCCTGCACAATAACTGTCTCGGGATCCAATTCATCAGGTTCATCTCCACCCTCTAACTGGATTACATCATTGTTGTCCTCTATATTTATTATAGGAGGTCTCTGAAGCATTTCCTCTTGGTAGAAATCCCCGTCTATTACTTGGACACGACTACGCGCGGGAGTATGAATTACAACTTGCCAATCTGTAGGCGATCTATCCCTTTTCCTAACTGGACTAGGAGTGTAGTATACTTGTATTGTTTGAGTTGGTAATACAAACGGTTCGTTGGAGTACGCAGACCTATGGAGGTCAATATCGACGATTCCATGTCTGTCAACACGTATCCCTTTTTCTGAATCAAACCAATGGAACTTGAACAAGTGAATATGACCACCGTACGTGCCCTTGTACGACAACTCTACGATTTCCTCCAACTCCCCATAAAAGGCACGACCAAGCTCATTGTAACAATCTCCTTGGACACACACTCCAGAGTTCATTGTTCTTTTACCGTGCCCATATGCCTTTGTGTGAAATTCACAACCATTTATTTTGTAACCATTGCGGGTGACTTGGTCCCTGTCTGGTCCCATAGCTAGGACTTGTACATTAGCCGGAATCGTTGATCCCTTAGTCAAAGCCTACAAAAACTCCATCTTATTAAATGAAGTCATAGTTAACATGGAGTATATATATATATATATATATATATATATATATATATATATATATATATATATATATATATATATATTACGTGCTTAAAAATTAAACTTACTTTGTCCTTTAGCCAAAGTGCAAAGTTTTTATCCCGATTGATTTGAATATCTTTATCAGTTATGCCGGGATGCTTCACTTTTAACTCGTCATCGTACAATCTATACCATGTTATAAACATTAACATATTGGAATAAATTGTCAACTTAAAAGATAAATTATCAAGTTTACATGTGTATCTCACAAATTCGTCAATCTCCTCGCAATTGAGAAGAATGTAAGTATGTGCACCATGTAATTCTTGCTCAGAGAGGAATATGCGCTTCTCTTTTCCATAAGCGCGGCCCGATAGACCAAATGCAGATAGTCGACCATTTAGTTCAACATTTCCCCCATCATCATGTCTCGATACTCGATTGGCCTTTGTCAAGACTTCGTCCGAAAAATAGTCTGAGACAAACGTAGATATCTCATCGAAATTGTATGCCTTGCATATCGACCCCTTGACATAAGCTATATTATTAACCTTTCTCTTAAGGTTTCCCATCACCCTTTCGAAAGGGTACATCCATCTATATTGAACTGGACCCCCAACACGAGCTTCATAGGAAAAATGGATGTGCAAATGCTCCATGGAGTCAAAAAAACCAGGTGGGAATATTTTTTCCAGTTTACACGTGATCTCTATGATGTTCTTCTCAAGTACAGACATGTCCTTCTCATTTAATGATTTTGAACATAAGTCTTTGAAGAAACGACTAAGATCCGTCAAAGCATCCCATATTCGTTTATAAAGCAGATCCCGAAATGCTATAGGCATGAGCCTCTCCATGAACACATGACAGTCATGACTCTTCATCCCTTGTAATTTCCCACCCGTAACACACCTTGCAATGTTTGATGCATATCCATCTGGTAGTTTCAAAGACTTAACCCACATGCATACATCTTCAACTTGCTTTTTGGACAATGTGTACCTTGCATGCGGTTTGACAATCTTACCATTAGGAGATTCGTAAAGTTCTAATCCGGGACGCTTACAAATATCTTTCATGTCCAAACGTGCCTTATCGTTATCTTTTGTCTTCCCCGTAACATTCATCACAGTGTTAAACACATTGTCAAATACATTCTTCTCAATATGCATCACATCTAGATTATGACGAATCAAATTTGTAGACCAATAAGGCAGTTCCCAAAAGATGCTTCTCTGAACCCAGTTATGAGATTCGCCAAACCCATTGATTATATTTGTGGCATAAACCTTACCAAATGGGATAACCGGCAATCTCATCACACGATCTCGCATCTCCGTTCCCGAAAATCGCGGTGCAGGCATATCATTGTCTACTTTCCCTTTCCTGAAGTGTTCTCTATTTCTTCGAAATGGTTGATCTACCGGTAAGAACCGACGATGACAGTCAAACCAACAAGGCTTTCGACCTTTTGATAGATTAAACGACTTTGTATGCTCCATACAATACGGACAAGCCAACTTCCCGTGTGTACTCCATCCATCTAACATACCATAAGCTGGGAAGTCACTTATAGTCCACATAACTGCTGCCCTAAGGTTGAAATTTGTTTTCGTTGCAACATCCCAAGTTTGTACTCCATTCTCCCACAATACCTTCAACTCTTCTATAAGAGGTCTCAAGTAAACATCTAAGTTCTTTCCAGGACTCTTAGGACCAGGAACCACGAGTGAAAGAAACAAGTATGGCTGTTTCATACACATCCAAGGTGGCAAGTTGTACGGAGTAACAATCACAGGCCAAACGGATTGAAACCATCGGTGGACAATCCAAGCCTCACATTTCTAGGTTCCAATGCAAATCCAGGATGTGCTAAGTTGAAATCTTTCCAAGCCTTCCCATCTGCGGGATGATTTAGTTCTCCATCTTTAGCTGGAGATTTCGCATGCCAACTCATATGTTCAGCTGTTCTTGAAGACATGTACAATCTTTTTAGCCGATGTGTTATTGGAAAATACCTTAGAATCTTAAACGGTATACTTGATTTTTTTGTAGTCACACCCTCTTTATTAGGCCTAAACCGATCATGACTGTAAAACGTGCACCTTGTCATCTGTTCATTTTCCTTATAAAACAACATGTAATCGTTGGGACATGCATCGATCTTTTGGTATCCAAGACCCAACTTCTTCACCATTTTCTTACAAAAGTAATAGTTACCAGGTACTTTCTCACCGTCAGGCAACATACTCTTAATGGCCTTCAAGAGCGACTCAAAACACTCATGGCTCATGTTGTGATCAGCCTTGATGTTAAGTAATGTCGCCACTGCAGACAATGTAGTGTGTTTGGTGCAACCATGCGACAATGGCTCGCTACCCTCGTTTAACAACTTAAAGAATTCTTTGGCATCAGAATTCATAGGTTGTTCTCTGCCTTGCTCCCAATCAAAATCTGGCCCTGCAATATCATGAACCATTTCATTCATACGATGAGTACTACTGCTAGAATTATGTACTTGTGTGATGCCACCATCTCTTCTCTGCCCATGTGCCCACCAGCATTCTTCGTAATTTCTCATGAACCCAGAAATAAGTAAATGATAGTTTATCATGTCACTATCCATATAATTTACATTCTTACACTTCAAACATGGACATCGTATCTGCGACTTACCATTCATACATTCCGGGTGACTATACGCATACTCCAAAAACACTTGGCAACCAGCTCTAAATTCAGCTGTAGCACCTATCTGGGCACTTCACTTTCGTCGTGCCATCCAACTACGGTCTAAATAGAGGTTCATGATTGCACGGTACCTACTACAGACAACATTATAAATGTTAACATATGACTTGAGTATACTTGTAACCATATGACTTGAGCATACTTGTAAGCATGCATATGATTAACATTTAAGCATACTTGTAAGCATATGACTTGAGAGCATACTAGTAACCATATGACTTGATCATACTTGTAAGCATATGATTAACATAAGGTATTTCGTTCATGTTAGCTTTATATCAGAGTTTGCTAACTCAATTATACAACTTTTGAGTATCTTGGAGATTCATTCATATCAACTAGTGTGCTAAGGCGGCTAACATGTTTTAAGATTATACCCAAAACAGTCCTTTTCTATAATCTTTTATGTTTTGGGATATTCATAACTTGGTTGAGCAATTTATAGCTTCTATAACATATTGTTGTTTTATTCTTGTATACATAAGTGTTAAATACCCTTGTTTTTCTATTATAGCCAAAACAGTCTCTTTATTGACCAAGTGTGTCTAGATCCCTTCTCTGTTACACTAACAGTTCCTTAGCACTATCTATTTTGGCATAACATCCCCCCAATAGCTGACCATGCCGACACCCAAGCTTGGCTTGGCGCCGTGAGGCTTGGCTAAGCTTGGTGTGGCCTCGTGTGGCCTCGCGGCCCCAAGCCCAGCCCATTAGCTCCAATAGTCCCTTAATAGGCTCCAATAGTCCCTTAGTTTCTTTAGAACTGCCAGTTGTGCTTGCTACTTCTTGCTTTCTCAAAAAAATGTAAGAAAAATAAACCATCAAAGAACAAACACATTGAATAACCGGCAAAGTGAGCCACATAATTCATCCCCTCATGAAAAAGTAGCTCAACAAATTAAAGATTCATTATCAGAATAAATGCATAAGCATAAATTTTGTCAATCCTAATTATCCTCCTACCCTACCCAACAAGATTTGGACCACAAAGATATCTCAGTCATTAAATGAAACACGTTAGTTAAGCACCCCCTTGCAATGGAATGCCCACGCGTGTAAGCCAAGTGCTAAACACAAATACCAACTCATGAAAAATTGGAAATACCCCAACTGAGATTTCAGCCTCAACAGTTGTAAACATCATGGGTACTCTTAGCTAGCAGTTGTCGCGTAAGAAACAGTTGTGTGGATCAAACATACATCACTTTAGGGTTATGATGGCTTATATATGTGTTCAAAGCTTATATATGTATCCCTCTATAAAAGCCTGTAAATTCATACATATATTCTAAACAAGATAACAAAACATCTTACTCAATGACAATGAATTGGCCCATATTCATCAAAAATAGAGGAAAAATAATCAAGAGAAGCAGTAGCATATAGGAATATTCAATAAACAATTATAATATTAACATTGGAGACCAACCCATTATACAAAAAATATTAACATTGGCGACTAACCCATTATACTCACATTGGAGACTAATCCATTCAATCAAATATTTGAACCACAAATTAACAAAAAATCGCATTCAATCAAAACCCACAAGCTACAGTAGCCGAAAAGAAGAAGAAAACCCCAAATATTCAAACATAACATAATAAACACACACACACACACACACACACACACACACATATATATATATATATATATATATATATATATATATAAAATATTTGTTATAGAATTTGATACCTAACACCAATTGAAGGAGTATCACCAACCCAATCGCGCGACAACAACAACCAGTTCCTTCTCCCTCTTTTCCCCCTTCTTCCTCTTCTCCCTTTTCGGTCTCCTTCTTTTTTTTCCTTTCTGATTCTGCTACTGCCGAGCGAAACACTGATAGATTAAAATGATCAGCGACCGGCATCAGCGACGTCATGCAGTCGCTAGTTTTTAATGATGTGGACTTATCAGCGACCGCATTCAGTCGCTGATGGTAAGTAGTCGCAAACAAGTAACGCGCCATTATTTCCTGCCAATTTTTTAGGAGGCAAAATTGAATCAGCGACCACTTAGCGACCGGGTTCGGTCGCAAATATAATCTAGCGACCATATTCACTGGCGGTCGCTACTATTGGTCGCTAAAAAGCATATCTGCGACTGTAAGTGCGGCCGCTGATATATTTGGTCGCTGTTAGAGCATTTTCTTGTAGTGCAACTGTGATTCATCTTGCCACTTTCTAAAAGTAGAAATCTCTTCCTCAGATGCATTGTCTGCATCCATTGCAGGGATAGCCGTATTAAGGACAGACGATAGCTTTTCAGCCGTGAGAACTATTCTCAAATTTCTTAACCAATCTGAGTAATTCGGTCCAGTTAATTAGCATCTAATATGTTTCGCAGTGATAGTAATTTAAATATTGTAAAATTCTGTAAATGAATTTATAATTAACAACATTTTAGCATACATTCTTTTATTAATTACTAAAAATAAATTATGTGTTGTTTTAGATTGGTATCTCCCACTATTTTCTTCAAACTATAATACCCTCACTTATATAGTTTGGCAAAATCTAATTAAAGATTTGCTAATGAGAATAAATATCTCATTTCAAATGTATATAGCCTTATGTGACACAAAAAATTATATATAAATAAATAGGTAAATAATTCTTCTCAATAATATCAACATGTAACTCCTTTTATTTTGTCTCTCAAATTATTTTGATCAAGTGTCACACATCTAAATAAAAATTATTCAAGTTAAGTCCAGCATAACACTCCATATATTCAAAAGAAAAACAATGTCCTTTTGGTAACACAACAAAACAGCATCGTTCAATCTATTTATAAGCATCAAATGTGATAAACTAACATCTCAAAAAATTAAGATAAGTCTTGTGGTAACACACCAAACTTATAATAATTAATTGATACTCTATTAATTCTTATCATGCTAGAAGGTGACGTTCGATATTCTAAATATCTTTGAACGCTTAGAACTTAATATAAAATCTTTGAGGGGTTTGTTATTAATTTGTCTCATTTTGTTAAGCGTGCATATATATATATATATATATATATATATATATATATATATATATATATATATATATATATATATATATATATATATATAATACGCATCATATTAATTTATATGCGAAGAATGTTGCATAATATATAATATATATAGTATAAGTATGCACATATAGAATATTATATTCTACCCGAATTGATTATGAACTTTATTCTAGTTAGGTTTACTAGAGCCACCAAGTGAATCAAGAGGCCAACCCTAGGGTGGAAGAATTAAATTTAAATATAATTATTGTAACGCCCCCAAAATAGGCCCATTCTACCCAACCCATTCTGAGTCACCAAATACATGGTACAGAAAATAACTACAACTTCATTATTACAATTGTCGTGCAAAATATGACAACACATACGCTGTGAGTTTAAATACAAATATATGTGACTCTCATCCCTATACCTGGATAGCACCTCACGGTGATACCTTACATAAAGGTACAATCAATAACTGTTTTAGAAATTAAAATATTTGGAAAATGCTCAAGGAGTTCTACATACATGAGAGACCATGCATCTAAGTTATAATAGATATCATATGACTCAAGAATTATCCTTGGTTGACCCAATAGACTCTAAAGAAAAACGAGAAGATTACTATCATGTTCTTTCCAATGGTGAGTCTTCTCTTGACATATAATTATTTCCATTGTCTCCAATTGAGAATTACATTTCAACCAAACTCCAAGATTATATAGGTAGTGCTTGTAGATATACTCAGCAAGTGGATGCGCAAAACCCTATCTTATGATAACATGAAGTCATATGTCATTAGACATCTTGTATGATAGTGACGAAACACCCTTCCAAAGTTAGGTTCACCTCACCCTATTCGGTTCTCCAGAATCAACGGTTAAATGACGTATAAAATATGATACACTTATCTAAAATTCTCAATAAAATTAGTTCTATACTGTTTTAGGGGAAACCTCAACAGCTATAGATCACCGTTCTATTCTCCTGTTACCCCCACTTGACCTAGCTACACTCTTATTACCTGAAAGGAATTGTGAAGCAAAAGGGTGAGCACAAATAACCTAGTAAAAAATATCATGACTAAAGATAATTAAATTATCAATAGTCTAAACCATAAAGTCTATTATCTTCTCCATGTTAAAAGTACACTAACAATGTTTTATCCCTGTAACATCAATCAATATTTCCTGTCCACAATCATGTGAATAACTCATAATCATAATTGTGGTTCTAAATTCCTCTTCTCACTTAGGACAAAGATAATTTTTATCACCTGAAACATAAAAGATCATGGTTATACCAAATCACAGTTTCTGTTCATAATCATACTAACAAATTCATCTTTGCACTACGGACCAAACATATTCATCAACAGTTCATCTTTGCACTACAGCCCAAAGATATTCAACAACATGTCATCTTTGCACTACGGGCCAAAGATATTCAACAACAGGTCATCTTTGCAGTACAGGCCAAAGATATTCAACAACAGGTCATCTTTGCACTACAGGTGTGACATCCCAGATTTTTAGAAATTATAAATGAGAATTTTATAAACAAAAGTATTATTTATGAGATATGTTGGGTGTGAGTATGTGTATGTCATATATTGTAGAATATGTGAATTGATGTGAAGAGAATGTTATATATTAATTTTAATATATATAAATGTTTAATTGAATTATTTATTGAGTTAAATAAATAAATTTTATTTTGATTATAGAGTAATGTAATTAAGTGTAGCAGATTAATTAAATGAATATTTAGTATTTAATTTAATTAATATAATAATTTTATGTTATAGTTTTAATTTAATTGAGATAATTAAATTAGATGAGTTATGTGATGATTGTTACACAAAATTATAATTAACAAGTAAATATAATTATGGGACAATTTGATGAGATTGATTGATGTTAAGCTATTGATTAATTAAAATAATGAGTATTTGCCAAACATGGTCTTGGGCTTTTCAAGTTTAAATTGGTGTAACCTATGTATTAACTAGTAATTAGTATATCTAATAATTACTAGGAGTTACATATATTATATATTAATAGTATTGTATGTTATATGTATATACTACAAGTTAGTATGTTAGTTTTAGAAAACAAACTAAAGAAAGAAGAAGAGAGTTAGAGAGAGTTGTAGGAGAAGAAGAGGAAGAAAAAGAAGAAGAAGGGAAAGTTTTGAGAAGACAAAACAAGCCCCATCATCATCATCTTCATCTCTCTCTTAAATTCATACTAATAAGACTATAATCTAAATTCCTTGTTTTAATTATATTTTATGTTCTTCAAAATGTAGGATAATGGTTCTATAGAAGTTGTATTGAGAAATCTAGAGAGATAGAGGAATTGAGATGAGCTAGAAGAAGAAGAAGAAGAAGAAGATAGAAGAAGGTAACTTCTAAACTCTTATTTAATCCTTGATTTTTTGGGTAGATTTATGTTCTAGGATAGTAGATCATGCTTAATCTGTTTGTATTGGTTTAATCTTGGACTATCAAGAATCAAACAAGAGGATTCAAGAAAGAAAATGAAATGGAAAGAAAATTTGAAGAACAAAATTCGTAGGTTTTGAGTAATTGTGGACATATCTTGTGAAATTCATATCTCATTGGGTATAATGAGTTAGAAAATGAGCCTTATATCAAATCGAAGATATGGAAGTAAGCTATATTCTAAAAGTGGAATTACATAAAAACTCCTTGTAGATTTCTCGCAATCTCTGTTTTAGTAAGGCTAGTCCGAAGGGAAAATAATCTGTCTAGAAAATCAAAACTGTTACGGTTTCTGACTTTGAAAAATTCATATAAATTCGTGTGTTTTGAATCTGAAGAAACTTAAAACTGCAAAGTTGTAGATATGGATGTTTACTAGCTAGACTCGCGAGATTGAGCCATTTTATGGACCGGATCATGTCCGAAATAAATTGTTTAGCAATGATGTCCAGAAAATGAAATTTTTCTACACTAGTTGATGAATTGCAGAATCTGGTTTAGATGGATAAGGGTCTGACTTTAAGGCCTAGATGAGGTTGTATTACACTGAGTAAGGGTTAATTTTATATAAAAAGGAACAAAAACGGACATGTAACGAAGGAGATACGTTAAAAACGAAAACAACGTTTTGTTAAAGAAATTGTGAAGATGAGTTTTATAATTATGTTTGAATTAAGATTTTGGGTGATGGTATATTTTGATGATTAAAAATATGTTTTGACATATGTAATGAATATAGATACGTGTTATCATATTCTATGCATAATTAACCATTTAAGATCAAGAGTTGAGATAAGTTAATGTGTGCACATAACGTGCTCGATAAAATGCCTAAAAGTAATAGTGTTTCTAAACTTTGGTATACAAAGTGCCTAACTAATGGCTAATATTGGATATCTAAGTATGAAAAGCTGATAATACAAGAATAATAATGGAAAGAAATCGAAAAAGGGAATTTTTTGATTTATGAAGGAAAATTAAACATGTAAACAATGTGTTGAATATGCATTTTTGAAACCAAATTGGTAAAATAAAATGGTGTGGTATATGCACATTAAACTACAAGTGAGATAGTCTAGCATGTGTGGTGATGAAAATGAAAATAAAACCGAGTTGCATATAAAATACAATTACATGTCTATAAAGATATTATAAAGGATAATAAGATAAAGTAAGGTCTTAGAATAAATTTGACCATGAGATTGAGTATTGATTTTATTTATTATCAATCTCGCATACAGTGTAGGTTGTGCAAGGACGCGAAGTATTAGCGTGTTGGTAAAACGCCGGTTAAGGCAAGTCTTTCAGTTCCTTTTTGCTATGTGAACTTGATGATGAACTACTTTAAAATTTTAGTGTATGATGTATTGTATATGTCAAAAGTATGAAATGTGAAAGTCAATCTATGACTATGATGATTGAACTATGAATGTTGATTGAGTAAGGAACTCAATCTTTATAGTTGTTATATGAACTAAACATGTATGCTATGTTTGTTTATGATTATTCTTGTATGTTGAGCATGTTATTATGTGCTACGTGATGCATGAAAATTGTTAGATTTTGCTGAGCTGTCGAGCTCATTCTTGTAAATAACCATTTTTGCAGATTCAAGAATTGAAGGTAACGCTATGTGCTACTTGATTGTTATGGATCAAAAGTGATATATGAAGATTTAATATCCTAGCTAAGTTGTTATTCTTGTAAACCATGTCTAATGTTTCGAATAATGTATTAATGTTGAATTTTAATATTATTTTGCGAATGTAAACTATTGTAGTATTAAAATGATTCTGAGATATTTAGATGTAAAGGTTGAAGGTTTTGGGAACGAGGATAGTTTGTAATAGAAAATTTTAATTATTTCGCAAATCTCAATGGTTGTATTATCGTTTAATGATGTAAAATTAGAGGTTGAATGTATTATTAACGACCGAAGTCGAGAATTAAATTGTATGAATTTTGGGGTTGTTACAGTTGGTATCAAAGCTGATAGGTTAGAAACCTTAGGTAAGAGTACTTTAGGCTATAACCTTAGAGAAAAGAGGTGAAAATAAGGAACGAATAAGCTCAAATAGAGTTTGAACAATAAGGGATTAAAACTTGCGTGAAATAATTCAAAGAAGAATCTCGCAGAGTTATAAGGAATGTGAATGTGGGGTTACCTAACTCCAATAATAAGGATGTAAGGTGATAATAAATAGACAATGTCTATAAAAAAGAGAATGATAAAGAAGTTAAGAATAGATAGTTATATTTAAGTATGGTGTAATTGTACTCTTTAGTAGTTGATGTATGGTATCTGAGCTAAACGATTCCTTCATAGAGCGGAGGTATATACGAACTAGCAACTCAGAACCTAGTTTGTTGGTTGTTTGTGGGAAACCACTCAGCGTACCATATTGAAACTGTTAGAGACTCGATGTGTACCAAGTGTAGAAAGTGGATACGTATGATGAAAGTGTAGAACTTGAATGAAATGTTGAGCAATGTAAATGAAGTTAGAAATTCTTAAAGGAAGAAATGTTATATAAGTAAGAAGATTCAAAGAAGAATCTTGAAGAGATATAAAGAAAAAAAATGGGAGTTTCCTAACTCTAAAAAGCCAAGATAGCGAATAATGTCGTAAATGATAAAAAAGAGAAAGAAAGAGGATCGTAAAACAAAACGATCACGAGTTAAGAAAAGAATTTTAAGAGAGATGATTATAGAATAAGATCACGACGTGGTCTGTTTAAGTTATAAAAGAAAGATGGTCTATAATGTTTGAATAATTATAGCTTAATGCTATGAAGATGGAGTACTATGAAAAAGTACGAGATAACTCATGAGGAGTTATAGATGATATGATACGAGGAATTCGTATCGAGCAAAGAGCAAGTTATAAGCAAGATAGAGTTAGGTGGAATTTCAATTGAGGACTCATGTGATGGCTGAATTGTACAAACCTTTGTATGGGCGAGGGTTTTGTGCTTGCACTCAGTTTATCACATTGATAATCATTGGAATGTTTGTGTCGCGCTATTTGATATATGCATGTTGAGAAGGTGATTCTTTTCTCATGTGTATAATAGATAGGTAGAGTATAGTTAGAGAATATTATAAGACTAAGTGTGAGTTCTTAAAACTCATACTTATGGTAGGTTCGTGACTCATAATTATATGGTATATTTTTGAACCCCTCAGCGAATGGACGCCTATGGTCTGACTAGGATAAGTTCTTAAACTCATATGATTGTGGCAAGTTCCTGAACTCATAACGTGTGATAAGTTTGACGAACTGGGTATAGATAAGTGTAAATAGAGTATTGAGGATGATAGGAATAGATAGACCTATTAAGCAATGGATCATTATAGAAAGTGGAGTTGATGGTGGAAGCATAGGTATTCTAAATCTACTAGCTATGCTAGACTTTCGAAATTTATTGACTTCGTGCTGATGTTTACACTTCTATTTTCTTGAAAAGTATTGGATCAAATGATGAAACCAATGAGTTTTAACAACAATAATATTATTCGTATGTCTATGCTAATTGCTTCGGCTAGACAAAAATGATTTGCAATATATCAAAATATATTTTATATCATTAATGCATCATGTAACCTGGTGCAAAGATGAAAAAAACGATGGAGTCATCAATGCAATATTACCTAGTGTTGGATGTGATCTAAGGATCGTCAGCCCACTATGGTATGATGTAGTATGATAAAATCACCAAAAGACGGAATCCTCAACGGACTGTAAATACAGTACGGTATCATGACGTCATAAAAAGATTTTTGAGATTTCTTTAAGATATGAGAATTCATATCTATGTATATATATGTATATTTCGGTTGATGTCCAAATTGTTGTAGAGGTCTATGCTATTTGATTCAGCTAGACGAATATTGAAAGATGTTCATGAAACTTAAGCGTTTATTGAAAAGTTATGCCAAACCAAATTATTTTGGGGCGGATTCAGATGTTGAAAAGCTGAGGTGAACAACCCTATAAGGGGACATGTTTTCGGGGACAATGGTTCCGAGCGTAACACATATAATCGTTACAAAACACTACGTTGCGGCCCAACATAGTGGTACAATAGGCTGGCCACCTAGTGTACGTAAGGAGGGTGTTTTCAGTCTTTGTGATTGATAAACACTCTGGTTTGCAGTGTGAAGGATTGAGTTGAAGCACTAGTAAACCGAGAATAGAGTTCACGGTCTTGTGACCCCTCAGCATGATTTGGAATCTTTTAAATTCCTGAGTTATTCATACTACTTCCTAATTATTGAACAATTATGGAAGATTCTTGCTATTCTAAAAGGCGAATATGGTAAGGATGATATTTTTAGAAAGAAGTAAGTCGTAGGATGCGACACTGAATGATGAATATATTGAATAAGTGAGAAAAAAAAGTGTTGATATGAGAAGGAGATGAGTTATCAAAGAATAATGTAAAACTTTTAATAGAAAAGTTAATAATAGTAGAAAGATCTTTGTGGAAAGGAAGTGGTTATAGAATCCAATGAATGAATAAGGTATTAACGTAAAATCTATTTTTGATAGATTGAATGAATAAAGATTAATAAATAAAAATTTTGAGGACGAAATTCTTAGAAGAAAGGGTGAATGTAATGTCCTGAGAGTTTGATCATATAGTATATGATAATGATACTTAGAGAAAGATAATGAACGGGTTAAAGAATATGTAATACTCAAATATAATTGAGTCTAAGTAAATGTTATGAAATAAAACTTATAAGAATTTATTATCAAGAATGGTGAGAGTAAAAAATATAAAACATATATTAAGGTAATGTGTTGAAGTTATTCAATGAATAGATTTGAGGAAAACCCGAGTAAGGTAGGGTTTCTGTGATTCCGAGGACGGAATCCTTATAAGGAGGGAAGGATGTGACATCCCAGATTTTTAGAAATTATAAATGAGAATTTTATAAACAAAAGTATTATTTATGAGATATGTTGGGTGTGAGTATGTGTATGTCATATATTGTAGAATATGTGAATTGATGTGAAGAGAATGTTATATATTAATTTTAATATATATAAATGTTTAATTGAATTATTTATTGAGTTAAATAAATAAATTTTATTTTGATTATAGAGTAATGTAATTAAGTGTAGCAGATTAATTAAATGAATATTTAGTATTTAATTTAATTAATATAATAATTTTATGTTATAGTTTTAATTTAATTGAGATAATTAAATTAGATGAGTTATGTGATGATTGTTACACAAAATTATAATTAACAAGTAAATATAATTATGGGACAATTTGATGAGATTGATTGATGTTAAGCTATTGATTAATTAAAATAATAAGTATTTGCCAAACATGGTCTTGGGCTTTTCAAGTTCAAATTGGTGTAACCTATGTATTAACTAGTAATTAGTATATCTAATAATTACTAGGAGTTACATATATTATATATTACTAGTATTGTATATTATATGTATATACTACAAGTTAGTATGTTAGTTTTAGAAAACAAACTAAAGAAAGAAGAAGAGAGTTAGAGAGAGTTGTAGGAGAAGAAGAAGAGGAAGAAAAAGAAGAAGAAGGGAAAGTTTTGAGAAGACAAAACAAGCCCCATCATCATCATCTTCATCTCTCTCTTAAATTCATACTAATAAGACTATAATCTAAATTCCTTGTTTTAATTATATTTTATGTTCTTCAAAATGTAGGATAATGGTTCTATAGAAGTTGTATTGAGAAATCTAGAGAGATAGAGGAATTGAGATGAGCTAGAAGAAGAAGAAGAAGAAGTTAGAAGAAGGTAACTTCTAAACTCTTATTTAATCCTTGATTTTTTGGGTAGATTTATGTTCTAGGATAGTAGATCATGCTTAATCTGTTTGTATTGGTTTAATCTTGGACTATCAAGAATCAAACAAGAGGATTCAAGAAAGAAAATGAAATGGAAAGAAAATTTGAAGAACAAAATTCGTAGGTTTTGAGTAATTGTGGACATATCTTGTGAAATTCATATCTCATTGGGTATAATGAGTTAGAAAATGAGCCTTATATCAAATCGAAGATATGGAAGTAAGCTATATTCTGAAAGTGGAATCACATGAAAACTCCTTGTAGATTTCTCGCAATCTCTGTTTTAGTAAGGCTGGTCCGAAGGGAAAATAATCTGTCTAGAAAATCAAAACTGTTACGGTTTTCTGACTTTGAAAAATTCATATAAATTCTTGTGTTTTGAATCTGAAGAAACTTAAAACTGTAAAGTTGTAGATATGGATGTTTACTAGCTAGACTCGCGAGATTGAGCCATTTTATGGACCGGATCATGTCCGAAATAAATTGTTTAGCAATGATGTCCAGAAAATGAAATTTTTCTACACTAGTTGATGAATTGCAGAATCTGGTTTAGATGGATAAGGGTCTGACTTTAAGGCCTAGATGAGGTTGTAGTACACTGAGTAAGGGTTAATTTTATATAAAAAGGAACAAAAACGGACATGTAACGAAGGAGATACGTTAAAAACGAAAACAACGTTTTGTTAAAGAAATTGTGAAGATGAGTTTTATAATTATGTTTGAATTAAGATTTTGGGTGATGGTATATTTTGATGATTAAAAATATGTTTTGACATATGTAATGAATATAGATATGTGTTATCATATTCTATGCATAATTAACCATTTAAGATCAAGAGTTGAGATAAGTTAATGTGTGCACATAACGTGCTCGATAAAATGCCTAAAAGTAATAGTGTTTCTAAACTTTGGTATACAAAGTGCCTAACTAATGGCTAATATTGGATATCTAAGTATGAAAAGATGATAATACAAGAATAATAATGGAAAGAAATCGAAAAAGGGAATTTTTTGATTTATGAAGGAAAATTAAACATGTAAACAATGTGTTGAATATGCATTTTTGAAACCAAATTGGTAAAATAAAATGGTGTGGTATATGCACATTAAACTACAAGTGAGATAGTCTAGCATGTGTGGTGATGAAAATGAAAATAAAATCGAGTTGCATATAAAATACAATTACATGTCTATAAAGATATTATAAAGGATAATAAGATAAAGTAAGGTCTTAGAATAAATTTGACCATGAGATTGAGTATTGATTTTATTTATTATCAATCTCGCATACAGTGTAGGTTGTGCAAGGACGCGAAGTATTAGCGTGTTGGTAAAACGCCGGTTAAGGCAAGTCTTTCAGTTCCTTTTTGCTATGTGAACTTGATGATGAACTACTTTAAAATTTTAGTGTATGATGTATTGTATATGTCAAAAGTATGAAATGTGAAAGTCAATCTATGACTATGATGATTGAACTATGAATGTTGATTGAGTAAGGAACTCAATCTTTATAGTTGTTATGTGAACTAAACATGTATGCTATGTTTGTTTATGATTATTCTTGTATGTTGAGCATGTTATTATGTGCTACGTGATGCATGAAAATTGTTAGATTTTGCTGAGCTGTCGAGCTCATTCTTGTAAATAACCATTTTTTGCAGATTCAAGAATTGAAGGTAACGCTATGTGCTACTTGATTGTTATGGATCAAAAGTGATATATGAAGATTTAATATCCTAGCTAAATTGTTATTCTTGTAAACCATGTCTAATGTTTCGAATAATGTATTAATGTTGAATTTTAATATTGTTTTCCGAATGTAAACTATTGTAGTATTAAAATGATTCTGAGATATTTAGATGTAAAGGTTGAAGGTTTTGGGAACGAGGATAGTTTGTAATAGAAAATTTTAATTATTCCGCAAATCTCAATGGCTGTATTATCGTTTAATGATGTAAAATTAGAGGTTGAATGTATTATTAACGACCGAAGTCGAGAATTAAATTGTATGAATTTTGGGGTCGTTACAACAGGCTAAAAAGATTAATATCTCAAAGAAATATATAATCATTTCAGAATTTATATAAACAATAATTCTAAGCATGTTGATCAATTCACCTTTGCACTTAAGCTAAAGATATTCAATGGTAAATTCAATGGTCATGATCATGCTAGTTAACAATTCAACTTTGTACTACTAGCCAAAGAGAACCCATAGTAACGATCATACCAATAATCTACCCACATTTACACTCAAGTGAAAGAGAAATTTCATCACCAGGATTATAAATATGTTATATATGATAATAAACACAATATGATCAAAACATTGATTTAATTTCAAGAGTAAGATTCATAAATCATTGATAATTTGGTCAAAAAAAGACACTAGTTTTATCATGAATAGTGCCCCGTGAATAGTAACCCGTGAATAGTAACACGTACATAGTAACTCGTGCATAGTACTCTGTATTCATAAGTAGTACCGTATACGTAAATAGTGATGTATACGTAAATAGTGCCATATACATGAATAGTATCGTATACGTGAATAATGTCGTAAACGTGAAAAGTGACATATACATGAATAGTGCGGTATACGTGAATAGTAATAACCCCAACACGAAAAGGTAATAATTTCATAATAAAAATCATATTTCGTGAATAGTATCGTATTCGTGAATAGTGTCGTATACGTGAATAGTGATGTATACGTGAATAGTAATCTCGATATGAAAAGATAAAAATTTCATAATAAAATTCACACCAATATTTCGGTATAATGATATTGAAAGAAATAACATCATTTACGAAGAAAATAACATCCATTACTATCCCTTGCCTAAAAAGAACAGTACTTCTGACTAGAATATCGGATATAATGTTGAAGAAAACTTGCATTGAATAGTAACTCTCAAAGTATCTAAATACTCACAAAATACACTCGATATTATAGAGAGAGAAAACATTTGATTCTGGTGTAATTTTTAATTCTAGCTAAGCACCCTATTTATAGGAAAATGCTAGAACGTTAAAGCAAACTAAAATTTAATAAAATAATTTTTTATAACAATTTTCCACGCACACCACTCTTAAACTTTCTCATCACACCAATAAGGACAAGAGTGGGGACCACCCTTCTAGAAAACCCCACCAAAATGTTTTAAATTTAAACAATATTCAGAAACTTCAATAATTCATAATAAATAGCCCTTTATCAGAAAAATACGAATTTTATGTCTATTGAATAGGAAATTTAATTCTCTGTAATTTTGTAGAATAAAGTTTTTCCAAATTCCAAACAAAAAATGACTGAAATCCACATGCGGATGATTTTTAATACCTTCATATCGATAAAATACTGATAAAACACCTCAACATTAATTCATTCATTTATATCCGCATAAAATAAATATTTTCTTATCATATAAATTAATAATTAATTATTCACAACTAATATTACAGAATCACAATAAGGATTTCCCCTCGTTCTCAGGAAAGAGGGGGCTTTCCGATAAGGATTTCTCCTTACTGGCACGCAATTAGGTGACCAAACCCCTTTCTTAGAAAGAACTTCCTTAGACATTGTCAATAATGTTATCTAACAATATTATTCAAATAATATGAATTATTGACCTGATAATAAAAAATATTGTGCAGTGACAATTATTGAAATAATAATAATATAAAATATAAACGTAGCAATTATTGAATCAATAAAATAAATTATTGAACAGTAATTACTGTAAAAATTATTGAGTAGTACCTTCTTACGTAAGAATCAATAATCTAAAAACATTATGCAATACCGTATACTACTGTGCAACCACGCGTATTACTATACTTTAATCACCGGGTATTCTAACAGTGTTAACGGTAACAATACACCGTTATTTTTATAAATAGGTTATTTTTGTCACTTTCTATATCCGAAATTCATTCCGTTCTTGGGCCCATAAGTGGCTACGCCACCATACGAATATTCTCCGACAGCAAGAATATTTCACGACCAAACGAATATTCTCCGACAATAATGAATATTTTATAACCAGTTGTTTATTTTGAAAAATTTACATATATCACCCTTAACTTTAAACTTTTTATCAATTTAACCATTTACTGAATAATAATTATAAGAAAATTTGAATACTTCTATTTCATAAAATTCGGGGTCTTACAATTATTACATTTAAATCTCGGGCTCCATTACAAACGGTTCTTCAAGCGCTACTTGCTCCTTGATCTCCAATTCTTCAAAATTAATTCTAATTATTCCTATTACAAAATTATATACAATAAATAGAAACAGTAATCAAAAGTCAAGGGGAAGTACATAGGACGGAGATAGACGAGGTATGCAGACCCCATTTATAAAACATATACGTTCATGCATCCAATTAAAATAAAATCCAATCACATTGATCAATATTTTATAATCAATCTCATTTATTATCATATATATATCATCATATATATCAATAAATAACATTCATATCATGAATAATAAATCCATTCCATATATGTATCAATATATATTTAATGGGCAATTTCAAATTTATTAAAAATATAATTTTGTGACAAAAATAAACTCCTTTATTTTAATCAAAATTTAAATCATAATAAAATTTTTAATTTTATTTTATCCAATTTTGGATAAAAATAAACTCCTTCATTTTTAATCAAATTCCAAATCAAAATAAATTTCTTTATTTTAATTAACAAGGAATTCAATTTCAAGTACAAAATAAACTCCTTTATTTTAATATAAAATTGTTAGAAAAATAAAATATGTTGAATCATATTCCTTATAAAAAAAGTAAACATCTTTAATTTTAGGAAACATGAAATCCTATTCCATATGTGAATAAACTCTTTTATTCTAGAAAACATGAAATCCTATTTCATATGTGAATAAACTCCTTTATTCAAGTGAACGTGGAATCCAATTCCAAGTTAATATAAATTTTTTTGAATAAACTCTTTTATTCAAGCGAACGTGGAATCCAATTCCAAGTTAATATAAAACTTTTTGAATAAACTCTTTTATTCAAGCGAACGTATAATTCAATTCCAAGCTAATATAATTTTTTTGGAATAATCTCTTTTTTTCAAGCTAATGTGGAATCTAATTCCATGGTAATACAAAATTTTTATTTTTCAAATATATTTCAATTAAAATAAACCTTTTATCTTAACTGAAATAAATAAATAAAAATTTCAAAATCTAGAGTTGGACGCGCCGCGCTCCAAAATGAAGTAGAGGCGGTGCGGCCACGCCGCGTAGCAGAATTATAAATTTCTTTCTTGCCTAAAAAATCTGATCCAATCGCATACCATACATACATGGTGTGACGCCCCCAAAATAGGTATACATCACCCATTCTAAATCGCCAAATACATGGTACAGAATTTAAATACAAACTTCTTTTATACAATACGACAAACACTACAACAAAAAGGCTATTTTCCGACGGAATATTCCGTCGGAATTAATCATAATCCGTCGAGATTATTTTAATTCCGACAGAATATTCGATCGAAAATGCAGTCGAATATAAGAGCACCGAGATTAAGTCGGTCGACATTCCAGTCGGAGATATATATCCTCGACTGACTAACCTCGACAGAATATTCGATCGAGATTAAGCTATCATCGACTGAATTATATCCGTCGAGGTTAATCAGTCGAGGATAACCTGCCATGTGGCACCCCATAAAAAACAGAAGGGCTTAATCTCGATGAAATTCCGTCGAGGATATCCTCTTTCTGTCAACTTTAGGCCCTTTTTTAAAAAAATTTCTGTTTTTGCAATATCCAGGGTTTATACCCACATTTTTTGTACATGTAAACCTATTTTTTTCCCAACATCACATATTACACAAAAATATAATCCAATGCCAACAATAATGGCCAACTTGAATATGACATTAAACTAAAGTTCTAATCAACTTAAGTATACCAAATATGCATCTAAACTAATGTAAATATGTCAAACTAAAGTAATGATAAATAAAAGCTACAATACGTCAAAAATCAGCTAAACTATTAAAATTTACATCACATTAAGCTAGAAACTAAGTAAATATGTACAAATCATATACAAAACTACAAAAATATTCTATATCACGTGAATACAAGTCAAATTTAACTTCATCGGCAGTCTTCCATATCATGTTCTTAAACTTGAAACACATACATCTCATCCTTCCGTTTGGATCATCAACATGTTCTATTACTTTGTTCATAGAATTAGACACCCCATCACGGTACGCATCAACTAATCCCCTCCCATCAATCTTAATCCTACGGTACATCCAACTCCGGTTAGCTGACATCTTTAATTGAAGAAAATACCCAATTAGATCAAGAATAATCATGATGTGGTCCATGCACATGTATTTAGTTTACCTAGTATATATCTCTACTCTACAGGGGTTAGGCTTCTATCCCGTTCCTAGATGCGTCTCTTCACTAGTGCCAATCTTAAGCACGTTTCTATATTTTAAGAAAATTTCAGCAGCACCTTCCCATGGTCTCCAAGTACACAAAATAGACCAATACAACTTAGTCTAAGTATGCACTCGGAGAACATGTAGAGACACAAGCTGAAAAATCCTTAAAAGTTTATAAAAACACACCTTGTGAATTGACACCGACCTAAGTGAGAGACATAACATCCAGTAACAGTCCCAAACTGGGTGTGACGCCCCCAAAATAGGTCGATTTCACCCAACCCATTCTGAGTCGCCAAATACATGGTACAAAAAATAACTACAACTTTATTATTTCAATTGTCGTGCAAAATACGACAACACATATACTATGAGTTTAAATACAAATATTATCATCTAGATAGTATTCAAAATCCAATGGAGTCCTCATTACAATTATTGATACACTATCTTACAAAATAGTGAGGACTACTAAAACAACTATCTTGAACTATCATTCCATACCCCGACTAGTTCCCGCTATATTCTCGCCTTCTAAGAAGAAAAATAAAACAAAAAGGAAAATAGTGAGCTCAACTAGCCCAGTAAAGAATATTATGACTAAGATAATGTACAATAAATTATTCTTAGTCTTCAATAGGAAAAATCTAATAGAATATAATAGACAACAAGTTTTAAATCAATATTCACAGCAAAAATAACAATTCATTAGAAGAGTTAAGTAGAGAATGAAGTATACTATCTTCTATGTTTTAAAAGTTCATTATCGATATTTTATCCATGTGACATAATTCAATATACATCTTGAATCAAATATTCATCTTTGCACTACGGGCCAAAGATATTCATTTGTATCCCAGATGGTCATGTTCATCTCAACACATGTTCATCTTTGCACTACAGGCCAAAGATATTCATCATGTAATCGTTCATCTTTGCACTACATGCCAAAGATATTCAGTTATATCACCATTTAGGACAGAGAATGATGAACATATTTTAAGGAAAATGAATCTAGTGAGATAAAAAGACAAAGATTAGAGCTTCGTACTTTAGTTTATCCAAGTTCAAAAATACTCCATAATAATCAATTGTGGAACAAAATTCAAGAATGAAGATCAAAACATAGATACAATCAAAGCTAGTAACCATAATAAATAACTTGGACAAAGAAAAGAACATTTTAATTTTTTTGTGAATAATACTATATACATGAATAGTAATCCTGACACGAAAAGGTAGAAACTCCACAAGAAAAATCATACTTCGTGAATAGTACCGTATTCGTGAATAGTGCCGTATACGTGAATAGTAACTTCGACATGAAAAGGTAAAATTTTCATAATAAAGTTCTTACCAATATTTCGGTATAATGATATTGAAAGAAATAATATAATTTACAAAAAAAATTAACATCCCTTACCTCAAAAGGACAGTACTTCTGACTGGAATATCAGATATAACGCTGAAGGAAACTTGTACCGTATAGCAACACTCAAAGTATCGAAATACTCACAAAAATACGCTCGATAATATAAAGAGAGAAAACTTCAATTTTTGGTGTGATTTTTAATTATAACCTAAGCATCCTATTTATAAGAAAATTTTTAGAACACCAAAGTAGAAAATTTAATAAAATAATAATATTTATTAAATTTTTTCGCGCCCACTTCTTGAAATATGAATTCAGTACATTTACAACACATGTGGGGCCCACGCAATTGCAAAAAATGTTTTTCTTAAAATAAATATTTTAAACTCCAAAAATTAATTATTTTAGAACTTCAATAATTCATAATAAATAGCTCTTTTATCATAAAAATTTGAATCTTATGTCTATTCCACAGGAAATTTAATTCTCTATAACTTTGTAGCTTTACGTTTTTCCAAATTCTAAATAGAAATTGACCAAAAGCCACATACGGACGATTTTACAGGCTATAATCAAATTTCAGTCAAAAATGGGGTCAACCAACATGTTTAACATGTTTTTAGCATTTATTATAACAAAAATACTATTCCTCCTCTTTTATTCATATATCACATATTCATTGTAAAAATATCACTATTATTATATTATTATATTATCGCATTATACATTTATAATATAATATAATAATATATTTAAATAAATTATTTTATCAGAAAAGATAAAATATCAATTTTCAATAATTGTCACTTTTTTAAAAATTCCTTCATTTATATCCACATAAAATAAATATTTTCGTTATCATATATATCAATAATTAATTATTCACAAATAATATTACAGAATCATAATAATGACAATTAGTTCATTCTCAGGAAAGAGGGGGCCTTCCGATAAAGAGTTTTCCTTATTAGCGTGCAATTAAATAACCTTTCCTAGGCAGAACTTCCTTAGATATTATTAATAATGCTATCTAAAAATATTATTCAAATAATATAAATTATTGATCTGATAATTTGAAATATTGTGCAATGACAATTATTGAATCAACAATATAAAATATTAGCGCAACAATTATTGAATCAATAAAATAGAATATTGAACAGTAATTATTGTAACAATTATTGGGTAGTGACTTCTTATATAAGAATCAATAATTGTTGCAATACCGTGTGCTACTGTGCAACACCGTGTATTACTGTGTTTTAACCACCGGGTATTCCAACAGTGTTAACGGTAACAACTACGCCGTTATTTATAAAAACTCATACTTGTCATTTTCTTCATCCGCCGTTATTTATAAAAAACTAATACTTGTCTTTTTTTTCATCCGACAGTTTTCTGTTATGGGGCCCACAAATAGCTGCGCCGTCGTACGAATATTTCCCGACAGTAAGAATATTCCACGACCAAACGAATATTCCCCGACAATAATGAATATTTTATAACCACTTGCTTATTTAAAATATTTGCGCATTTTACCCATAACTAATCACATTAATTTACTATTTCAAAATAATAAATAGAAGAAATTCTATTTTATTAATAAAAAAAATTTGGGGGTCTTACAACCTCCCCTCCTTATGAAATTTCATCCTCGAAATTGACGTACGTACCTGGTGTTTCGAAAAAGTGAAGATACCTCGCTTCTATTTCCATTTCCAACTCTCAGGTCATTTTCTCAATAGTATGATTCCTCCACAAAACTTTGACGTGTGGTGTAACCTATGTTCGTAGGACATGCTCCTTCATATCCAAGATCTTGACAGGTACCTCCTCGTACGTTAAATTTTCAGCTATCTCGTCTTGTTCTAACTCAATAATATGATTCGAGTCATTCACATATTTACGTAGCGTGGATATGCGAAAAACGTTATAAACACGAGACATACTTGGCGGTCAAGCGAGTCTATAGGCCATATTTCCTACTCGATCGAGAATTTCAAATGGAGGGTTGAGATTTCTTCTCTTCGTCGACTCTTACTTCTAGAATAACGCCTTCTTGCACCTTCTTCTTTATATTCATCAACTCCGATGTGTAGCTTGAGCGGTTTTAACTTTATTGATTAGTTGATTCTACTCGTATATCATCACGTGGGTCCCTAGAGTCTTTAACTCTATCTCTATCATTTGTAAGTCATACAAAATGTGTCTTTGTGTTCGATAATATCGCACTCGTACTCGCATACGATCTTCTACTGAACACGTCAGCTACCACGTTCGCTTTTCCAGGATGGTATTGGATGGTATGATCGTAATCTTTCAACAGCTCGAGCCAATGTCGTTGCCGCATGTTGAGTTCTTGGAAGCTCTTCTCACATTCCTCACTCCGTTAGAATTTTGTATCTTTTCGAGTCAGCTAAGTTAATGGAGTAGGGATTCAAGAAAATCCTACCACGAATCTCTGATAGTAACCAGCTAAGCCTAGAAAACTACATATTTCGATTATTGACTTAGGTTGCTCTCAACTGTGACTCATATCCCAATCTTGGATAGCACGTCATAATGACACCTATCAGTTTACCACCGCACGAATATGACGTCCCCTATGGAGAGTCTGGCTTCGGTGCATTCCACAAAGGAAGTCACCAGATAGACGTTAGGGTACCAACTCTTGTAGTTGGGCTTTTAACTCCTGAAGTTCAATAGGAGCCATTCAATAAGATATTTTAGAAATGGTTTTATACCGGGTTCAAAGTCGATACATGATTCAATATCACGCTCTCGGGATAGGCCAGGAAGTTCTTCAGGAAATACGTTAGGAAATTCACTAACAACAGAAATATCATTCAAACCTGACGTATTTTTGTTTAAATCCATGAAATGGGCTAAGAAAACTTGACATCAATTTTTCAATAAACGAATGGCTTAATGGCTTGATATGACAGTGATTGACTTTAATGGTTTGGTTACTTGAATTCGTACAACAGGTTGGTTAGGAATATGAAAACTAACAACCTTACAAAAATAATCAATTTTAGCATGATGAGTGGTTAACCAATCAATCCCTAAAATTACATCAAATGCAAGTATTTTCAAAGAAATAAGATCACAGGTAATGTGATAGTGCCAGCCTGAATCAAGCAAAATTTATAAAAAGTGGATGTAACGAAAGTTTCTCCTAACGAAGTCTCGACAGATAAGTCAAAGTCTAATTTCTCCGGAGTCAAATTCAAATGTTTAGCACAAGTAGGAGAGTTAAAAGAATGGGTAGAACCGATAACTAATAAGGTATAAACTTCGCAAGAGTTTATGATTAGCTAACCCGTGATAACTTCGTTCGGTTTCCTCGCATTTTGGGCAGTCACGACAAACGCTCTTCCAGGAACCACTGACTTTGACTTGTTCGGGACAGCCTTTGGAGTCACCATCCCCGCTGGACTTGGTTTCGCTATAGGACAATCTCGAGCTATATGACCGTCTTTTCCATAACTAAAACATACCTAAAAAGGCTGTGAATAGTTTGGACTTATGTGTCCCTCCTTTTCGCATCTGTAGCATCTAATGAAAGTAGAGTATGTATACAAGCCATTCATGTATGATGATAAAGTATATACTTCGTAATCAATCTTATTTATTTATTAATAAAAGAATTATTTACGAAAGACATTTATTATCAACATTGTGTTGTTTTAATAATATGTGATAAACTCATAGTTTTAAGCAATGCTTTTAGAATCATGATGAGATCATGCTAATGAGATCTAAATTATTAGATAGCTTAAAACTAAAATGTTCTCAATCGATGGATTACTAAAAAGGGGATTACTAAATCCGGATAGATTGATACATATGATGCTTGCTCATTGGATGAGAATGATTGATCTCATAATCATTTGTGTGGAGACACTAAAGTAAGTATGTAGGTGCTTATTGGAGAATAAGTTCACTGAACGTGACTCGCTAAGGAATACCTAATGGAGTTTTACTTGCCTGTCAATAGGAATTCCTGTAGTGATAGTAGTACAAATAATCCTTAGACTTGAGATCATCATAGTATCTTGTATATAATGATTTACACTTTGACTTATTCCTTAAGACCCTTAGAGTATATCAAAGGGTATGCTTGGGTGTAATAAGTTATATATGAAGATAATGAATGATCAATAAAGAATCTACCACTTCTAGTAAAAGAAGTGAAATGTCCTATGTGATTTGATAAATGACAACCCAAGAATTTTTAGCCAAGGTAGAATGAAATTAGAAAGCAGTTTCTAATTTGTATTCATTAGGAGTTGCGCATTTGGGAATCAAAATACATATAATTAAATAAAATAAGACTTGACAGTAATTCCATGTCTTATATTTAATTGGGATATTGTATAGTGGAATGATTGAATTGTACGGTAACTATTAACTCAAAGGTTCTTTTATGATTAATGTTGAAATCTATATTATCTGAAAAATCGTTGATCGCTAAGGAGGCTTATCCCTATTGTAGAATAAATATTATTTATTTAAATAAATTAATCGTTTAATTTATTTATTTAAATAAGATTAGAATTGTTCTAATTAATTTATTCACAACTAGTTTAATATGGGGAACCTAAAGGGTCACACCATAAAAGGAAGAATAATTATTTAAGAAGTTAATGGCATAATCGTAATAATATGTTAAGTATATTTAATTTAATCTATGGTGATAGAATAAATTAAATAGCTTAATATTTATTATTTAATATTTTAGAAATATTAAATATAAATTAATAAGAGGAGTCTTATTAATATTATTACAATTATTATTATTTTAATTTCTAAAAAAGTTTAAGAATTAATTTAATATAAGTACTCGCATTTATTCCTAATATGATTAGGAGGAAAAATTAGTTAAAGGAGTTTAATTAATTATCTCTAATAAGATTAGGGAACCCATTTAATTAAAAGAGTTTAATTAAATAAATAATACATTATTTTAATTAAATAGGGTTACCTGATATCTTTATAAGAGGAGTCTTATATCAGATATCAGATACGTGATTCTAATTTGTTGGAGAGTATACCCTTTTTTCTACAGAGTTAAGAAAAACTAATGTTTGAGCCAATACACCCTTCTTCTTAAAAATTGTTCTTCCTTGGTGGATCACCTCTAGTGGCCATACACTTGGGTGGCTAATATTGATCAAAGAAAAGAATCTACCCGGAGATTCAAGGAGATCGCGAAGAAGTAGGATGTGAACCCATACATGTGGAAGCTCGTATCTATAAGGGTATGATTCCATACCTTCTTGTTCTTCGTTTTAATAAATAATATGCATAAAGGAGGATCCGGGTAATTGGTTTGTGAAAAATTTTAAAATCTGATTTTATTTTGCTTCAGCTATTTTTACAATTTGATTACTACTTTGATTTTCATAAAACCTTACAGTGATATCATGAGCCAAACTTTATGCGAATTATTAATTATTTTGATTCCATATATGTATGGATATGTATTTAGAATAATTTATTGGGCATAATTGTTGTATAATCTTTTTTAAAAAAAATTCATTAGCGAATCATGTTTACAATCGGTTACAGGAATCATATTTACAATCGGTTACAGGAGTATATATAATATGCACGATTACAGTAATTTGATTACGTTATATATAATATATATTATAATCCGCAGGATAATTATATGATTATATGTTTACTTTCATGCTTCCGTGATTTGCGAATCATACTATATATATATATATATATATATATATATATATATATATATATATATATATATATATATATATCACGGTTCAGGAGCTCCTGTTAACTATTAACAAAATATGCATGAATCATACTCCTGGTAAGTTATATTAGATGGTGGCCAAGAGCATGATTCATGCATATTTTGTTAATAGTTAATAGGAGCTCCTGAACCGTGATATATATATATATATATATATATATATATATATATATATATATATATATATAGAGAGAGAGAGAGAGAGAGATATATATATATATATAGAGAGAGAGACAGAGAGAGTAAGGATTAAGAGCATTCCTCTTAAATAACATTTCTCCTTAAATAACACTCCTTTATTAAAACTACATCGTTTTGGAATGGTCGTGGGTGGCATTTTTATAAATAAAAGGAAAACAAATGGGACCACTCTCTTTTAAGCCACTCTAGTTTTAATAAAAGAGTGCTATTTAAGGAGGAATGCTATTTAAGGGGAATGCTCTTGATCCTTGATATATATATATATATATATATATATATATATATATATATATATGGAATGATTTTATTTATTGATACATATGATGATATGTATGATAATAAATGAGATTGATTATGGTCTATTGACCAATATGATTGGATTTATTTTGGTTGGATGTTTGATTGAAATGGGTTTTATTAAATGGGGTCTGCGTACCTCGTCTTTTTTGATTTTCTTCTTGATGTAAATTCTATCTGTCACCTATGTACTTCCCTTTGACTGCTGATCAAGGTTTCTATTTAAATTAAATAGTTTATGTAATAGGATTAGTTAGAATTTTTTTCAAAGAACCGGAGATCAAGGAGAAAGGACCACTCGAAGACCCGTTTGTAATGGAGCCCGGGTTTAAATGTAATAGTTATATTTAAATATTTATTCTCGCACCCTAGGGTTTGACCTTTTGGTTCACTTGGTGGCTCTAGTGAACCAAACTATAATAAAAGTCCATAATCAATGTGGGTAGAATATAGTATTCTATATGTGCATGCTAGTATTATATATATATATATATATATATATATATATATATATATATATATATATATATATATATATATATATATTATGCAAACATGCTTCGCATGTATAATAATATAATGCGTATTTTATATATATATTTGCATGTGCGCTAAACAAGATGAGACTAATAATAGCAAACCCCTCAATGAAATTATATTAAGTTATAACTTTCAAAGATATTTGGAATATCGAACGTCGCCTTCTAGCATGATAAAAATAATAGAGTATTAAATATTTAATATGAGTTTGTTGTGCACACACAAGGCAAGTATTAAATATTTGAGATGTTGTTTTTATTACATTTGATGTTTATAAGGAATTGAACATTACCGCTTTGTTGTGCACACACAAGGGTTGTTGTTTTCTCTTAACTTATATGGAAATGCTGGGTATAACTTAACTTAAATCATTTTAGTTCGGATGTGCACACACTTGACCATTATGATTTAAGAGGCAAAATATAAGGAGTTACATGATGATGTAATCGATAAGAGTTATCTACCTATTTATTTATATATAGTTTGTTGTGCACACACAAGGCTATATACATTTGAAATGGGGTCATTATTCTCACTAGCAAATCTTTAATTAGATATTGCCGAACTATATTCATGAGGGTAATATAGTTTGAAAAAAATAGTAGGAGATACTAATATAAAATAAGACCTAATTTATTTTGGTAATTAATTAAATGAATGTTTGCTAAAATATTATCTTTTTACATGCAGAATTTTGAAAATGTAACATTCACTAATTTTACTGCGTAGCATACTTGATGCTAACAAACTAACCAGACCAAATTACATGGTCTGGTTAAGGAATCTGAGAATTGTTCACACTGCTGAAAAGATTTCTTATGTCCTAAATTCGCCCGTACCTACATAAGTTGCAGAGATAGCCTTTGAGGAAGAGATTGCTACTTTTAAACAGTGGCAAGATGATGCATCTGTGGCTCAATGCATCATGCTCGCATCCATGAGTAATGAACTTCAGCGTCAGCATGAAACTATGGATGCTCCTACTATGTTACTGCACCTTAAAGAGTTGTATGGTGAGCAAAGTAGGACTACTAGATATGAAATATCTAAGGAGCTCTTCTGATCTCGGATGACTGAGGGCACTACCATTGAGACTCATGTCTTAAAGATGATCAATCTGATTGAACGTCTTGGGCAGCTTGGGTTCGTCATCGATGGGGAGTTGAGTCAGGATTTAGTCTTGCAGTCACTCCCAGACACCTTCTCATAATTTGTTATGAATTTTCACATGAATAAGTTAGATGTCAGCTTGCCTGAATTACTTAACATGTTGAAAACTGCTGAAGGTCACTTCCCATCCAAGAAGGACCATGTCTTAATGGTGGATGATTCTTCCAAGAAAAGGAATAGGCCCAAGGTATTTTCTCAAAAGAAGAAATCCAAGAAGGTTAAGGGTAAGGCAAAAGTGAAGGATCAAAAGAAACTTTATCCAGCTAGCAAAGGAATTTGCTTCCATTGCAACAAGCCAAGTCACTGGAAGAGGAACTGCAAGGATTATCTTGTGGAACAAAAGCAGAAGAAGCTTGGAGAAGCTTCGAATCCTAATCAAGGTTTGTTTATGGTTGAAATTAATTTTTCTGAAAGTCAATCTTCTACTTGGGTATTGGATACCGGCTGTGGTTCTCACATATGTAATAATATGCAAGGGCTGGTCAGAAGTAGAAAGCTGAGCAAGGATGAGGTCGTCCTACGAGTGGGAAATGGAACATAGGTTGTTGCATTAGCTATAGGGACTTATTGTTTAGCACTGCCTACGGGTAAGTCCATTAGTTTAAATAATTGTTATTTTGTTCCGTCACTTATTAGAAACATTATTTCAATATTTGTATTTGACTTGGATGGTTTTGACATTATAATAAAGAACAATAGTTGTTCTATTTATAATAATAATGTTTTATATGGTGTTAGTAATTTACAAAATTGACTTTGCATTCTTGACTTGCATGAAAATATACTTCAAATTGAACAAACTAAGAAAAGAAAAAGAGATGATGTTAATTATACCTATATGTGGCATTGTAGACTTGGTCATATTAATGAAACAAGATTATCCAAGTTGTATAAAGATGGGCTCCTAGAGCTATCGGATTATGAATCATATCCAACTTGTGAATCTTATCTCATGGGAAAAAATGACTAAATCTCCTTTTAATGGAAAAGGAGAAAGAGTTACAGAGTTGTTAGCATTGGTACACACGGATGTATGTGAACCTATGACAGAGAATGCACGAGGAGGGTATTATTATTTTATTGCATTCACTGACGATCACTCAAGATTTGGATATGTGTATTTACTGAAATACAAATCTGAATCATTTGAAAAGTTAAAAGAGTTCAAAAGTGAAGTAGAGAAACAAACGGGCAAAAGTATTAAGATTCTTTGATCAGATCGAGGTGGTGAATACTTAAGCAGTGAGTTTCTCAATTGTCTCAAAGAAAATGGTATAATCTCACAATAGACTCCACCAGGGACGCCACAGCTGAATGGTGTATCTGAAAGGAGAAATTGAACACTGTTGGACATGGTTCATTCCATGATGAGTTTTACCGATCTTCCGATGTCATTCTGGGGATATGCCCTAGAAACAGCTACATATCTATTAAATAATGTTCCCTCGAAATCTGTCTCTAAGACTCCGTATGAGATGTGGATAGGTAGGAAGCCTAGTCTTAAGCATATTAAGATTTGTGGATGTCCAACGTATGTGAAAAGGTTTCAGAATGATAAGCTTGGGATAAGATCTGATAAGTGTACTTTTGTGGGATATCCTAAAGAAAGTTTAGGATATTATTTCTACAATCCTACTAAACAAAAGGTGTTTGTTGCCAAACATGTTGCCTTCTTGGAAAAGGTGTTTATCCTTAAAGGGGCCAGTGGGAGGAAAATTGATCTTGAAGAAATTCAAGAACCACAAACCACTACAGATTAAATGGATGAACCTGTCTAAGTAGAGATTCCTTCTATACCACACCCTATTCGTAAATCTGGAAAGTACTGAAGATACCTGATAGGTATGGACTTGTCATAGAGGATGACGATGAGGTACACATCATTGATGATGATTATCCATTGAATTATGAACATGCTATGAGTAGTAAAGACTCAGAGAAGTGGAAAGAAGCCATGAAATCCGAGATGGACTCCATGTATGAGAACCAAGTATGGACTTTGGTTTCACCACCTAAAGGCATTAAGCCTATTGGGTGTAAATGGGTCTTTAAAAGAAAGATTGGAGCATACGGTAAGGTAGAGACCTATAACGCCCGACTGGTCGTAAAAAGTTTCAAACAAAGATAAGGAGTTGACTATGACGAAACCTTCTCACCAGTAGCAATGCTTAAGTTTATTCAAAGTTTGCTTACGATTGCAGCTTACCATGACTACGAAATTTGGCAGATAGACGTGAAAACGGCCTTCCTCAATGGGAAACTTGAGGAGGATGTGTATATGACACAACCAGAGGGATTTGTTTTAAAGGTTGGAACAAATCAAGTCTGTAAGCTACAACGATCTATTTGTGGAATAAAGCAAGCTTCTCGTAGGTGGAACATCCGTTTTGTTGAGACATTCAAAGAGTTTGATTTTATCAAAAATGAGGATGAACCATGTGTGTACAAGAAGGTTAGTGGGAGCGCTGTTTCATTTCTTATATTATATGTTGATGATATATTACTGATAGGAAATTATATTCCCATGTTACAATCAATTAAAATCTGGTTATCTAAACACTTCTCCATGAAGGACTTAGGAGAAGCATCGTATATTTTGTGGATAAAGATCTATAGAGATAGATCTAAAAGGATGCCTGGCTTGTCCCAAGGAATGTACATTGACTCGATGCTAAAGTGGTTTAGCATGGAAGATTCCAAAAGAGGTCTCATGCCGATGAGCCATGGAATAAATCTCTCCAAGAAACATGCCCCAAAGACACCTGATGAGAGAGACCTTATGAGTAAAATTCCTTATGCTTCAGTAATAGGATCTATCATGTACGGTATGATAAGTACTAGACCAGATGTCGCTCATGCACTTAGTATAACAAGCAGATATCAGCCGAATCCAGGAGAAAAGCACTGGAAGGCAGTGAAAAATATCCTAAAGTATTTAAGAAGAACTAAGGATGTATTTCTTATCTACGGTGGGTATGAATTGAAACTAAAGGGTTTCACATACTCAATTTTTCAAATGGACCAAGATAACAGTAAATCTATTTCGGGGTATGTGTTTACCTTAAACGGTGGCGCAGTGAGTTAGAAGAGTTCCAAACAGCAAACAGTTGACGATTCAGTGACAGAGGCAGAGTACATAGCTGTAAGTGAAGCTGCAAAGGAAATTGTTTGGATGAAGAAGTTCATTACCGAACTTGGTGTGGTTCCTAGTATTACAGGACCAGCACCTTTATTCTGTGACAACATCGGAGCTGTTGCGCAAGTTAAGGAACCTAAGTCTCATCAGAAATCCAAACACGTGTTGTGGCAATTTCATTTGATCAGAGAGATCATTGAAAGAGGAGACGTCACCCTGGAACGTGTGGACTCTCAAGACAATATTACAGATCCATTTACTAAAGCGTTAACACAACAGCAGTTTGATCATCACTTAGAGAAGATATGTATGAGATAGCACGATGATTGGCTTTAGTGCAAGTGGAAGATTGAAAGTAGTATGCATACAAGCCAATCATGTATGATGATAAAGCATATACTTTGTAATCAATCTTATTTATTTATTAATAAAAGAGTTATTTATGAAATGCATTTATTATCAACATGGTGCTATTTTAATAATATGTGATAAACCCATAGTTTTAAGTAATGCTTTTAGAATCATGATGAGATCATGCTAATTAGATCTAAATTCTTAGATAGCTTAAAACAAAAATGTTCTCAATCGATGGATTACTAAAAAGGGGATTAGTGAATCCGGATAGATTGATACATACGTTGCTTGCACATTGGTTGAGAATGATTGATCTCATAATCATTTATGTGGAGACACTAAAATAAGTATGTAGGTGCTTATTGGAGAATAAGTTCACTGAACGTGACTCGCTAAGGAATACCTAATGGAGTTTTACTTTCTTGTTAATAGGAATTCCTATAGTGATAGTAGAACAAATAATCCTTAGACTTGAGATCATCATAGTATCTTGTATATAATGATTTACACTTTGACTTATTCCTTAAGACCCTTAGGGTATATCAAAAGGTATACTTGGGTGTAATAAGTTATATATGGAGATAATGAATGATTAATAAAGAATCTACCACTTTTAGTAAAAGAAGTGAAATGTCCTATGTGATTCGATAAATGGCAACCCAGGAATCCTTGGCCAAGGTAGAATGAAATTAGAAAGTAGTTTCTAATTTGCATTCATTAGGAGTTGTGCATTTGGGAATTGAAATACATATAATTAAATAAAATAAGACTTGACAGTAATTCTATGTCTTATATTAATGTTAAAATCTGTATTACCTGAAAAGTCATTGATCGCTAGGGAGGCTTATCCCTATTGTAGAATAAATATTATTAATTTAAATAAATTAATCGTTTAATTTATTTATTTAAATAAGATTAGAATTGTTCTAATTGATTTATTCACAACCGGTTTAATATAGAGAACCTAAAGGGTCACATCATAAAAAGAAGAATAATTATTTAAGAAGTTAATGGCATAATCGTAATAATATGTTAAGTATATATAATTTAATCCATGATGATAGAATACATTAAATAGCTTAATATTTATTATTTAATATTTTAGAAATATTAAATATAAATTAATAAGAGGAGTCTTATTAATATTATTACAATTATTATTATTTTAATTTCTAAAAGAGTATAGGAATTAATTTAATATAAGTACTCTCATTTATTCATAATAAGATTAGGAGGAAAAATTAGTTAAAGGAGTTTAATTAATTATCTCTAATAAGATTAGGGAGCCCATTTAATTAAAAGAGTTTAAATAAATACATAATACCTTAATTTAATTAAATAGGGTTACATGATATCTTTATAAGAGGAGTCTTATATCAAATATCAGATACGTGATTCTAATTTGTTGGAGAGTACACCCTTTTTTTTATAGAGCTAGGAAAAACTAGGGTTTGAGCCAATACACCCTTCTTCTTGAAAATTGTTCTTCCTTGGTGGATCACCTCTAGAGGTCATACACTTGGGTGACTAACATTGATCAAAAGAAGGAATCTACCCGGAGATTCAAGGAGATCGCGGAGAAGTAGGAGGTGAACTCGTACCTATAGAAGCTCGTATCTACAAGGGTATGACTCCATAACTTCTTGTTCTTCGTTTTAATTAATAATATGCATAAAGGATGATCCGGGTAATTGGTTTGTGAAAAATTTTAAAATCTGATTTTATTTTGCTTATTTTTGTAATTTGATTGCTACTTTGATTTTCGTAAAACCTTACATCTAGCTGGCGGTCTTTCTTCTTCCCTAGAATTTATTGCTGGTGTTGGTGCCGACGTCTTCCCGTCATTGTTGAATCTTCTCTTTCTAAAATTTCCACTAGACTCACCTTTTCTATTATCTTGGTCATGAATACCACCAAAGTGGTTATCATTTTTGGCATGGTAATTTCCTCCATGATGATTATCATTGTCCCGATGGCCATTGCCACCGGTACGATTGTTATCGTGTTGTTGGTCGCCCGGTTAAACAGACTCATTATCTCGCTCTAATAATTGAGCCCTATTCACAACATCTGAATATAGAGAAATTTTTTGAGAAATGAGGTATTGACGAATTTCGAGTTTCAAACCTCTCAGAAACATCTACGTCATACGTTCCTCATTCTCTACTAAATGAGATGCAAACCGGGATAACTTCGCGAACTTAGCCTCGTACTAGGACATAGTCATGTTGTTCTTTTCCAGTCAGATAAACTCTACCTCTTTTATATGACGAATACTTTCAGGAAAGTACTTGTCATTGAACAGTTTCTAAAATGCTTCCCAAGACATATTGAGTGCGGCGGGCTGGGTACGCTTCACAGATTTCCACCAATAATCTGCCTCACCACGGAACATAAAGGTGGTGAATAGAACCTTCTGTTCCTCCGTGCATCCCAAGATATTAAATATCTTGGTAATTTGCTTAACCCACGTTTTCGCCTTGATCGGATCCGACTTTCCCAAAAACTCTTGTGGTCCCACCTCTTTGAACTACTTGGCTGTGAGAAGCCGCGCGTTGCTATCATTTTCACCCGTATTTTGTACACGAGTCTCCCTCGTCTGATTTTACATGAACTACAAAAAGCTTTGAAATATCCCATCATTCATCGTTTAATTGGTGGTGTTATTTACAGGAGAAATATTGCCTTCCTGATGCACATTATCCTGGTTGGTGATTAGAGGTGTCTCAACGGTCTCATTCACTCCCTTATTAACATTTGCAGCTGTCATTTTCCAATACTGTCACAAAACAAGGGTTAATTAAACAAATTAACATATCACATACTAACCCTATGCTCCGATGGACCCATTAAATACCAAATAAGCTTGGGTAGAACACACTAGCGAAGGATTTACTCGTCTCACTCCTCCTAATTTTATTCCCCGATCTCCGCCAGAGACCATATCCCTAAGCTCTGATACCAACAGTGATGCCCCCAAAATAGGTCCATTCCACCCAACCCATTCTGAGTAGCCAAATACATGGTACATAAAATAACTAAAACTTTATTATTACAATTATCGTGCAAAATAAGACAACACATATACTGTGAGTTTAAATACAAATATTGTCATCTAGACAGTATTCAAACTAAAATGGAGTCCACATTACAATTATTGATACACTATCTTACAAAATAGTGAGGATTACTAAAACGACTATCTTGAACTATCATTCGATATCCCGACTAGTTCCCGCTATATTCTCGCCTCCTGAGAAGAAAAATGGAACAAAAAGGAAAAGGGTGAGCTCTACTAGCCCAGTAAAGAATATTATGACTAAGATAATGTACAACAAATTATCCTTAGTCTTCAACAGGGAAAAATTTGATAGAATATAATGGACAATAAGTTTTAGATCAATATTTGCAGCGAAAATAACAATTCATTAGAAGAGTTAAGTAGAGAATGAAGTCTACTATCTTCTATAATTTGAAAGTCCATCATTGATATTTTATCCCTGTGACATCAATCAATATACATCTTGAATCAAATATTCATCTTTGCACTACGGGCCAAAGATATTCATTCGTATCCCCAGTTGGTCATGTTCATCTTTGCACTACGGGCCAAAGATATTCATTTATATCACCATTTAGGACTGAGAATGATGAAAATATTTTAAAGAAAATGAATCCAGTGAGATAAAAGGATAAAGATTAGGAATTCGTACTTTAGTTTATCCAAGTTCAAAAATACTCTGTAATAATCAATTATGGAGCAAAATTCAAGAATGAAGATCAAAACATTGATACAATCAAAGTTAGTAATCATAATAAACAACTTGGACAAAGAAAAGAAAATTTTAATTTTTCTGTGAATAGTGTCGTATACGTGAATAGTGTCGTATATGTGAATAGTAATCCCGCCACGAAAAGGTAGAAATTCCACAAGAAAAATCATATTTCGTGAATAGTACTCGTGAATAGTGCCATATACGTGAATAGTGCTGTATACGTGAATAGTAACCTCGACATGAAAAGGTAAAATTTTTATAATAAAATTATTACCAGTATTTCGGTATAATGATATTGAAAGAAGTAATATCATTTACGAAAAAAATAACATCCCTTACCTCAAAAGAACAGTACTTTTGACTTGAATATCAGATATAACGCTGAAGGGAACTTGCACCGTATAGTAACACTAAAAGTATCGAAATACTCACAAAAATACGCTCGATAATATAGAGAAAGAAAACTTCAGTTTCTAGTGTGATTTTTAATTTTAACCTAAGCACCCTATTTATAGGAAAATGCTTAAAACGCCAAAGTAGAAAATTTAATAAAATAATAATATTTATTAAATTTTTTATCGTCCACCTATTGAAATCTGAATTCAGCACATTTACAACATATGTAGGGCCCACCCAATTGCAAAAAACATTTTTCTGAAAATAAATATTTTAAACTCCAAGAATTAATTATTCCAAAACTTCAATAATTCATAATAAATAGCCCTTTTATCAGAAAAATTCAAATCTTATGTCCATTTTATAGAAAATTTAATTCTCTACAACTTTGTAGCTTTAAGTTTTTCCAAATTCTAAACCGAAATTAACCGAAATCTACATACGGATGACTTTACAGGCTATAATCAAATTTTAGTAAAAAATGGGGTCCACCAACATGTTTAACATGTTTTTATCATTTATTATAACAAAAATATCTTTCCTCTTCATTTATTCATATATCACACATTCATTGTAAAAATATCACCATTATTATATTATTATATTATTGAATTATACATTTATAATGTAATATAATAATATATTTGAATGAATTATTTTATCAGAAAAGATAAAATATAAATTTTTAACAATTATCACTTTTCTAAAAATTCCTCCATTTATATCCACATAAAATAAATATTTTCCGTATCATATATATCAATAATTAATTATTTACAAATAATATTACAGAATCACAATAATGACAACCAGGTCGTTTTCAGGAAAGAGGGGACTTTCTGATAAAGATTTCTCCTTACTGGTGCGCAATTAAATAACCTCTCCTAGACTGAATTTCCTTAGACATTATCAATAATGATATCTAATAATATTATTCAAATAATATAAATTATTGATCTGATAATTTGAAATACTGCGCAATAACAATTATTGAATCAACAATATAAAATATCAACGCAACAATTATTGAATCAATAAAATAAAATATTAAAAAGTAATTATTGTAATAATTATTGAGTTGTGCCTTCTTACATAAAAATCAATAATTGTTGCAATACCGTGTGCTACTGTGCAACACCGTGTATTACTGTGTTTTAACCACCGGGTATTCCAACCGTGTTAACGGTAACAACTACGCCGTTATTTATAAAAAGTCATACTTGTCATTTTCTTCATCCGCCGTTATTTATAAAAAACTAATACTTGCCGTTTTTTTCATCCGACAGTTTTTCGTTATGGGACCCACAAATAGTTGTGCCGTCGTACAAACATTCCCCGATAGCAAGAATATTCTACGACCAAACGAATATTCTCCGACAATAATGAATATTTTATAACCACTTATTTATTTAAAATATTTGCGCATTTTACCCATAACTAACCACATTAATCGAATAAACCCCTTACTATTTCAAAATAATAGAGAAAATTCCATTTTATTAAAAAAAAATTGGGGTCTTTGTAACAATCCAGATTTTTATTATAATATTTAAATATTTATTGAATTATATAAATATTTAATAGATGTGTTTATTGTTGAATAAGTATTTGTTTAATTGATTTGATGTGATTTGATTATTTATTTGTTTAATAAATAATTAATGAGTTAAGAAAAGTAATTATTTTGAAATAGTAATCTAATTTAATTTAATAATTAAGTTAGAGAATTTATAATGATTAAATAAATTATTATATTATGCAATGAATTGTTATTATAATTAATTAAATTAAGTATGAAAACTTAATTAATTAGAAGTGTGACAAATAACTATATTATAAGTGGTTATTAAAATAAATTAAAGTAGTTGTAATTTATTTTACCAAACAAGGCTTAAATATATTAAGTCTTTAAATTTAAATAATTTTGCCAAACAAAGCCCTATGGCTTTTGGATTTTTAAATTTGATTTATTAGTAATATAAATTAAATTAAACAAAATATAAATATAATATATCTATTATTTTGATAACTGATAATTTATTAGTATATTAAGTATAGCGTCGGTTTAGACGTTTTAAAAATCGTACGTTGTTTGTATTTTTATTTTACTTATATTCTATTTGGCTAAAACCTAAGTAAGAAAAGAGAACTAGTTTTGTCAGAGAAAAACTTAGAGACATGAGAGTTTTGAGAGAGACTGTCAAGGGTTGGAGAGAAAGTTCTGAGTTTTAACAAGTGGTGGTCAAGCAAGTGAAGGTATGTATATAAAACTTAAAAAAATATTACAGTATAATTTTATTGAATATCACTGTGTATGTTATAAAGTTTTACAAAAATTGTATGAAATCATGTTTTTATAATTACGTATGATATTAAGTGTATTTGTAACTGTAATTTTTATATTAGCACATGTATGTATATATGAGAAGTATGCTAGCATTCACAAAGAAAGAAGAATTGGTTTTACAGTAAACATTCACGTATGAACGTGGTTTGTAGAAATATCAAAATTAGTATATGTTAATTATGAAATTGTGAAATTGAACTGCAAATGGTTAATTGGGTATAAACTACAGAGAATCGTAGTTTGAAGTAATTAAAATCAAATTGGTATGACAGTGTATAAACGTCAGTTATGGAGTTTGGTTTTTAAAATAATGCTTTCAATGATTTAAGATTTCTAGAATCATGGTTTAGTCGTTGGTAATTAGTATATACATGTTGGGTAATGTGGGTAATGTGTATATGTGTAATTGGCTTAGGTTATACATGTTAATTGGGGTTAATTGCTATTAAAAATAAAGACAGTAGCTTTGTTCTGTTCTTCGTGGTTGGGTTCTGCAAGTTTCGGCGCCCCAGCGCCAAAATTTGAGCCCCAGCGCCAAAAATCGAGCCCCGACGCCAAAATCCGTGCCCCAGCGCCAGAAGTTGACGCCCCGGCGCTGAAATTCGCGCCCCAGCACCAATCTCGCGCCCCAGCGCCACTAGTTGGCTTAGTCCTCGCGCCCCAACGCGGGGACAGAAGTCTGACTTGGATAGTTTTGACCTCCTGTAGTAAAATGGTCATAACTTCCTCATACGAACTCCGATTGAGGGATTCAAGATGATCCAGAACGAAAACGAGTCGACCTACAACTTTCGTGCTTTAAGTTTTTCAATTTGAGGTCATTAGGATGGGTCAAAATGGTCATCTTTAGGACTGTTGTGTTTTCGGAGGCAATCGGAGGGTGTCAGGCATGCACATATGCATGTGTAGTGCTCCAAACCGTAAAAGATGATGTCCTAAGTTATAAAACATGAATCTTAGTAAATATAATGATGCTTAACATTAATAAATAATGTATTAGATAAGTTATAGAAACATAGTAATCATACACAAGAGAGGCAAAACGGGCGTGTGACGATTGAACGTCGAAACACCGTGCCAAGTGTTAATGAACTTAAAAAGTGTTTCAATTCCATTGAAATGGATATTATAAGATATGGAATGGGTTTAATATAAAGCCAATAAGTAGTCCTAGCAAAACTTAAGCACTTGAACTTCGAGTTTGACTAAGAAGAAATATAGTGAGTCATAAGTCGAAAAGTTAACACAATCTAATTGACCATTGTGTATTTATTAATAGGAAAGATTATGAGATGTGGAGTAGAGTTTACATTACAATTGCTATGTGTTGTTATGTGACTAATAGTTGATGTGTATGATTATATAATTATGTAGGGCACGTGAAGTGCAGATAACTGTAAGCTGTTAAGCTATTATTAGTAAACAACGATCAAGACAAGTCTTTCGGTTCCTATTTTTTACGTGGACTTGATGAACTGTTTTAAATTGCATGATATGTTATGCATGTTGAAATCATGAAATGTTAAAGTCAATATATGACTGCATTATTTTGGCTAAGTAATGATGATTGAGTAAGGAACTCAATCTTTATATTTGCTATGTGAATTAAAAGCATGTATGCCATGTTACTTTATTGAGATGTATATCGAGCATGTTATTATGTGCTCTGTGATGCATGAAAACTGTTAGACTTTGCTGGGCTGTCGAGCTCACTCTTGCAAATAACCACTTTTGTAGGTCAAGATTTTAAGGTAAAGATACGTGCTATGTGAGTTATAGAGATCTATATTCACGAAGACTACTTATGTTTTATGAGAAATGTATTTCATATTTTGAACGTAACATGTTGTTGAATTGTAAGTTGAGCTATCCAATGTATATGGATATTTAGTTATGATGTAAGATTTTGTATAGTCATTTTGTTGTAACGATTCATGATATAAGATTGAATTAAAGAGATGTAATGGTTGCGATTCAGGGCAAGAAAGAATGAAATGTATAAAAGTTTTAAATATTCCGCAATTTTATTAAGTTTAACATCGAATAATGATGTATTATTTAGAGGTTGAATGCATGGTTAACGACCGAAGTCGGGATTTAAATTGTATAGATTTTGGGGTCGTTACAGTCTTACATTAGGGACTATTCGACATTCACTCTTACTGAGTGAATGTCAAACGGGTTTCTAAGCTCCTACCTATAATCAATATTTACAGGTTAATGTAACGATATATGTGCTATAAAGTGTATAATCGTAATTGATTGTCAATTGAGTGTATTAAATATTTAACACATGACATTATTGAGTTTATTAAAAATTATGGCAGCTAAGCAAATTCTACTTAGCTTATTATTTTATTTTATATTTATTTATTTCAAATATATTATGTTATTTTAATTTATGTTTATTTAATTTATTAGCTTTGATTTTATTTAATTCAGGATATTTTTTATGTGTTGAAAAACTAAGCAAATGTTACTTAGTTTAAGATAATTATTTTATTTTTTCATATTATATTATTTAAATTAAATTAATTTACATTTAATTACAATAACTTAATTTAAAATTTAATTTATTCTAGTTTATTATTAATTTTATTTTATTTATTTTAAATTTAATATATTTATAAAATTTGGATTTATTTATGTATTTTAATTTATTTTATTTTAGACTATTTTGTGTTATATTATATTATTTTATTTACTTTAATTTACTTTAATTTAGTTAAATTAAATTAAAGTAATTTATTTTAAGTTACTTTAATTTATTTTATTATATTAATTATTTAAATTAATTAAAATTAATTAAGTAACATTTAATTATATTTAGTTAAATTAAATTAAATTTATTTATTTATTTAGACTTATTTTTTTTATATTATATTATATTAATATTAAAATTAATTAAAATTAATTAAATAAAATTTAATTATATGAAATTAAATAAATAAAATAAAATTATTTATTTTATTTTAGTTTATTATTAATTTTATTTATTTATTTATTAGATATAATATATTAAATTAAAATTAAATTTTTTATTTTATTTTATTTTGTAGTACATTAAATTAATATAATTTATTTTAATTAAATTATTTTATATCTATTAAATTATGTTAGTACAAATTAAGAAACTAAGTAAATTCTACTTAGATAATTTTAATATTGGGAAACATAAGAAATATACACACAGTGCCTTCAAAATTTGTAATTGATTAATTCTGACAGAAATTCTGTCGAGAATTTCGCCAGAAATAACAAATATACTACTCAGCTATACCTAAACATAATCCAAATTCTATCAAACCCAAATTGCAACATATATATCAAACCCAAATTGCAGTATAATTATAAAACCCAAATTGCAGTATAATTATCATTAAACCCGATATTGTAGTATAATTATCATCAAACCCGATATTGCATGCAGTATAAGTATCAAATCCAAATTGCAGCAAGTCAAACCTAAATTGCAGTATATAACACCCGAAATTGCAACATAGCAGACCAACACAGTGGCTGACATATAAACCCTAACACAAAATCAGTGGCTGACATAAACCCTAACACAAAATTAGTTTCGTATATAGAACAAAATAAATTAAACACTAACACAGCCAAGCCCAAAATCAATGGCTGACATATAATTAAACCCTAACCCTAACATAACTGAGTTGAAGTTAGAAAATTACCTCACTTGATCAAAATGTTAGAGACAAAAGAGAAGAGATACCCACGGTCATCAGAAATCCACCACTGTCAAAAATCCACCCACAACCGCCGATTCCCACCAACGCCGTACGATAAAAGAGAGGATAGAGGGAACTGGCATTTTATGAAGGGGCGAGGGAACGAAGTAGGGAGGAGGGAGAAGCCGGAGAGTGAGGTAGGAGGGAGGAGGGAGAAACCAGATAGTGAGGTAGGAGAGAGATGGAGCAGAAGCAAACTGATCGACAGATCTGTAAGTGTGTATTAAAATAGATTATTTTCAACGGAAGGTCTATTCGATAATAAGTCCGTCGACTTTAGTTTATTTCTGACAAATTATCCGTTGACAATAAGGCTTATTCAGTCGAGATAGTATTTTCGGTGGCCCAAAATGTTGGCGCCTTTGGGAAGCCTTATTCCGACTGAATTCGGTCAAATTTAATATATCTATGACTGAATTATGTTCGACTGATAGATCTGTCAGAAATACATTAATATCGACGGAATGTAGTCCGTCGAAAATACATCCGTCGACCTTAAGTGTTTTTCTTGTGGTGAAAAGCGTAGCTGAGAGTTTTTATACGAATATTGTCTTCTAGACAATATTCAAACTCAAATGGAGTCCTTATTACAATTATTATCACATTATTTTATAGAATAGTGAGGACTACTATAGCCACCATCTCAGATCATCACTCCGTTTCCCGACTAGTCCTGACTACGTTCTCATTTCCTGAAGAGAACAATGAAAGCAAAAGGGTGAGCTCAACTAGCTCAGTAAGAAATATTATGACTAAGATAATGCAGAATAAATTATCGTTAGCCTTCAACAGTGTTAAACTGATAATAAACAACAAGTTTAACTGCTGCAGAATAAGCAATCCATTAGAAGAGTCAAGTAGAGCATGATATTTACTATCTTATATGATTTAAAAATTTTATCATCAATTTTATCGCTGAGACTCAGCTCAATAAATAATCCACATCACTGAATTATTCATGCACTAGGGCTAAGGATATTCATTAGTATCACGTCCATGAATTATCCATGCACTACAGGCCAAAGATATTCGTGTAATCAGCAATGGTCATGATCATGCCAACAACTGTCCATCAATGCACTAAAGGCCAATGAGGACTTTTACCACATCATTTGTAATATTATAGGTCTTGATTATACCGAATGATCCCTGGTTATAATCATACCAATCAACAGTCCATTTATGCACTACGGGCTAAAGATGACTTTTACCACATCATAAGCATGAGGATGATGACAATGATATTAAAATTCAATTAAATGAAAGCAAAAGGATAAATTTTAAAGTTTTATAATTTAATTTATCTAGAATTCAATAATGTCCAAATTGTCAACATAATACTACTTTGTGGAGTAAAATTCAAGAATAATATTGTATCAAAAATGATTTGGACAAAAAAGAAATCAATTTTTGTCATGAATAGTACCCTAGAGGAATAGTACCTAAGTGAATAGTACCCCGTGAATAGTAATTTGTAAAAAATACCCCACGAATAGTACTCTAGCATGAAAAACTTAAAATTTGACAAGAATGTTCAGAAAAATATCCTTGTGAACGATACTAGATGAATCGCAAATTTCAAGAATATTAAATTTTATGGATTATAGAAGCAATACTTTAACAAAATGAGGGTAGAATTAGGAATACGAAACGAAATAATATTACTTACATACTACAGAGTATGGAAGAAAATATTATTTCATACGAATATTGAATAAAAATAATATCTCTTACCTTAGTAGAAGATTGGATACTATAATAGTGAAGTAGCAGAATACTCTTCTTCTTCCTCTATATAGTTTCTCTCTATAGTTGCTCTTGTGAGTCTTAGTGAATTGGTGAGAATTAAAGAAGAAATGAGCTTCTATTTATAGGAAAACATAGTTTCGATAATTCGACGTTTAGGGGCTCGAATTATTACAGTATAGTACCTTCATTTTTACCTCCATATTTAATTTAGTCCTGTAAGTATTATCAATCTTGCACCACCTCCCCTAATAGTACATGCATGTGAACCAATAGTTCCATACATGTGAACTAATAGTAATTTACATGTGGACCAATAGCAATTAATTGCTCATTTATCCGATTAATTTCCTATTTGGTCAATAATAACAAAACTAGTAAATCACAGAATTACCTCCTTTGAGGGTAATTAGGTCACGAAAGAATTAAAGAAAACTAAATGAAAAAACATCTTTAATCAAAATGAACTTATTCATCATTAATATTATAACTCATAATATTTAACAACTAGATCATTCTCAGGAAAGAGCGGGCTTTCCGATAAGGATTTATCCCTATTGGCGCACAATTAAGTGACCAAACCCATTTCCTCGATAGAACTTTCTTGACATCGTTAATAATGCAAATAATAATATGAATAAATTTGTCGTCTCAACTATTGATTTAATAATATAGAATATTGTGCAGATGATACTGTGACAATAATTGAATCAATAATATGAGAGATATTATGCATCAATTACTGTGACAATAATTGAATATAACTGAGTGACTTCTCACGTAAGCATCAATAATCAAAGATATTGTACAATACTGCGTGCTACTATGCAACCACGCGTATTATTATACTTTTACCACCAGATATTTCAACAGTTTAACGGTAAAACTTTCGATGTTATTTTTGTAAAAAGATATTTCTGTCATTTTTTAACTCCGACAATACTTCCGTTGTGGAGTCCACCAATGATTGTGTCGTCGTACGAATATTCCCTGTTAAAATGAATATTCCCCGACCAATCGAATATTTTATAACAACTTACTTACTTTACAAAATTTATAAATATTACTCACAACTATAACATTATATCAAATCCATACCATAATATTCAAAAATATATTTTGAGAAAAATTAATCTTTATTCATAAAAGTTGGGGTCGTACACATGAAATCATCAAGATCGATAATTAGCATAAAGTTAGGCTTTAATACCACTGTTAGGTTTGTACATAGCGCAATCATTCAATCGAATTACATAAAAGGTACGAAAGTGCGATAAAATAGAAATTTAAAAATTTTCAAACAAACCATCACCATGATCATACTTTGTGCATAATTATCAATCAATAGAAAAGAAAAAGAGATCAGATTCATACCCTTTTATAACTAACTTTCTCAAATACTAGTTCACCTCCGATTCCTTTTCACTTTCAACTTGAATCCTCCGGATTTGATTCCTTCCTTTGATTAACGTTAGTCACCCAAGTTTTTGGCCTCTAAAGATTATCCACCAAGGAAAAACAAGTATGCAAGAAGATGGATATTTGAAAAAACCTTTATTCTATCTCAATAGAATATTGTGTACTCTCTCAACTCTTGAAATTGTCATTAACCCCAAATTAAAATAAGACTCCTCTTATTTATAGGTGTCGACAACCCTCCTAAATAATTTAGGAATTGAGTTTTATTTTAATTAATTAAACTCCTTTAATTAATTAGGTTCATAATCTTATTAGTAATAATTAATTAAACTCTTTTAATTAATTAGCACTTTAATCTTATTAGGAATATATGAGAGTGTCTTTTATTAATTAATTCTCAAACTCCTTTAGGAATTAAATAATAGTAATAGTAATAATAATAATAAGACTCCTCTTATTAATTTATATTTAATATTTCTAAAATATTAAATAATAAATATTAAGCTATTTAATTTATTCTATCACCATAAATTAAATTAAATACACTTAATATTATGATTATGCAATTTACTTATTAAATAAATATTTTTTCTTTTATGGTGTGACCTTTTAGGTTCTCCATATTAAACTGGTTGAGAATAAGTTAATTAGAAAAATTCTAATCTTATTTAAATAAATTAATTAATCTATTAATTTATTTAAATAAATAACATTTATTCTACAATAAGAATAAGCCTCCTTAGCGATTAAAAACTTTCTAGATAATATAGATTTCAACATTAATCATAAAAGAACCCTTGAGTAAATAGTTACCGTACAATTCAATCCTTCCACCATCCAAAATCCAACTTAAATATAAAACACGTAATTACTGTCAAGTCTTATTTTACTTAATTATATGTATTTCGATTCTCAAATACACAACTCTAAATAATACAAATTAGAAACTCCTTTCTAATTTCATCATGCCTTGGTCAAGGACTACTGGGTTGTCATTTATCGAATTACATAGGACATTCTCTTCTTTTACTAGAAGCGGTAGATTCTTTGTTGATCATTTATTATCTTCATGTACAACTTATTACACCCAAACATACCCTTTGATATAACCTAAGGGTCTTAACGGACATGTCAAAGTATAACTCATTATACATAAAATACTATGATGATCTCTAGTCTAAGGATCATTTGTACTACTATCACTACAGAAATTCCTATTGACAGACAAGTAAAACTCTATTAGGTATTCCTTAGCGAGCCACGTTCAGTGAACTTATTCTCCAATAAGCACCTACATACTTGCTTTAGTGTCTCCACACAAATGATCATGAGATCAATCATCATCATCCAATGAGCAAGTAACGCATGTACTAATCTATCCAGATTCACTAATCCCCTTTTTAGTATTCCATCGATTGGGAACAATTTTAGTTTTTGAGCTATCTTAGAATTTAGATCTCATTAGCATGATCATCATCATGATTCTAAAATCATTGCTTAAAACTATGAGTTTATCACATATTATTAAATAGCACCATGTAGATAAATTAAAAGCCTTTAATTAAACAAATATTTTATTAATAAATGAATAAGATTATTACAAAATATATGCTTTATCATTAAATATGATTGGCCTGTGTGCATACTACTTTCAATATCCAGCTCAACCATTTGGCCATGAGACGATGACTTACTTAAGCGATAAAGATTTAAAGATTGTATATACATACGTGCTTCTAAATATGCCCGAATTATTATCATACATCAGTTATATATGAAAAATTATTTATCGCATCTAATATAATTTATAATTGTAGTCATCTATATATTAAGTCATTTTAATATTATTTCAGTTCATTCGAAGGGGAAGCGTATGCTTCTAACCCGACTTTAACTACAACAGAGTTGGAATCACTAATTCTAATTTCAAATAGTGGTTTAAGAAAAGGGTTGAAAAATAGAACATTTCTGAGCGTTTTATAGATGTCATCTGAGGACCTTACAAAGTCATTAGTTCTTTTCCCGGCTATATCATGAATGGGTACAGATTTAAGGTTGATAACTTGAATGTACTCACATCAGTCAATTCTGTGGTTGTGGTGTTGGGAAGTTGTTACCAAGATTCTGAATCTAATTACTATGGACGTTTACAGGATGTGGTCGTGTTTAATTATCACAGGGGTAAAAAGATAGTTACATTTAAGTGTCGCTAGTTTGATACTTAAAAAGGTTGTTAAAGTTGATCGTAATAGAATTTTCATAGTAGTTATCAAGTCGGTACTAAAATCTGATGATGTATTCCTGTTAGCCAGCCAAGCGAATCAAGTGTATTACGCTCCTAATGTCGTAAATAGTAGAAGCCCCTGGTACACAGTAGTCACAACTAAAACACGTGCATTTGATGCTGATAATATGTTTGGGACGAATGAGGCACTGCTAGAAGATGTTAGCAATCCCACGCAGGTAGTTATAAATGTTGAGGATGTGATGACAAATGATGTGGTTGGCATACCTGACGATGAGGATGTCAAGGAAGACGCCGTCATGAATGATTACGTAGTCATTGAGGATGAGAACGACGACGAAACTGATCTCGAAACAGAGGATGAGGAAGATACCGAATCTCAAATCTGAGAATTATATCGATGTTAAATCTAACGGGTATGATGACATACATAATCTAAATTTATTTCAAATTAGTAAAAACTACAATAGTATATATATATATATATATATATATATATATATATATATATATATTCATATATTTAAATACTTTACATTTAAATTCATATGCGTTAATTTGGTTATTCTAATAACATATTCATGGCTAGACATAGCGATGGAGGTCACTGCAGTGGTGGGTGATCTAGATCAGGAGACGCTAGCCATGATGGAAGCTCTTCTTCAGGAGCTAGTAAGTTTTCTTACATAGGATTTAAATTTATCTCAACCTGCATTAGTTTCCATTTATTGACTCAATTTTTTTAATAATTATAGATGCGCCTCATCTATGACACCGAGGGACTAACCTCGGTATCTTTGGTTGGCCTCCAGCTGCTCCACTTACTGTCCCAGTAGATGTTCAGTCTAGATAGTAATAGTTAATCCATCGTTGTAGTAGCACTTTTAATTATTCCTATTTAATTTATTGCATGACACAATTAACCTAACACATATTTTTATATTTTTCTTGTAGTATACTAGATCCGCCCGCTAAACACACCTTACATTCTATCTTCCCGATGCACCTCTCGATTGGGTGCATGCGCTACAGCTAGTAATCGTGGTACGATGCCGCCTTTATGCAGACTGTGTTGCGGGAGTTTCACGTAAGTTAAAAAGTTTATATTACTCAGTTATCCATTAGTGTATAGTTGTTTCCTAAGAAACTAATTGTTCATAACTTTTAAACTTTTGTTGTAGACTTATTATAGATTTGAGGAGGCCATCTCTCAAGTAGCCGATGACGAGGTGATTACTGCACATGTTGCTACGAATTACTCTGATTGGCTGTGTGAGATGCAACAGAGGGTAGCCCGGGCAGTTGGCGACTAGCCCAGAACCACCATCAAAGATCACAGCCCCGCATAGTCTCTGATTTAGCATGAAAGGCTATGTGTACACACTGACATGCTGATGACTTCAAGTAAAAGTCTGAGTAAGCAAAGAAGAATCCTGACCAGCTCTACATAGTGCACATAACTGGCTCGTAGTCGTTCGAGGAGGCGAAGTCAGTAAGTGTAATGTATTTAGGGGTTTAGTTATCAAATTCTCACAAGAATATAACTAATAACTATTTTATGAATGTATTTATTAGGCCTTGGGGAGGATCTTGGGTTGAGCTCTGACCATGTTAGAGTTCTAGGATAGAGCCCACACGCCTAAAGAGGAGCGTGCTTTTTCTAAGACAGCATTAGCTATATAAGTAAAACTAATCTTACTTTTTAGAAATCTCAATATTCACTCGTTAATAAAATAATATAATTAACTCACGTATACAAAATAAATTATAGGACCGATATCAGAAGCTTCGGGACCAGCGTATAACTGAGTTAAAGGCTGCTAGGGGGGTTCTCAGTCGTTAGATTCCACCATCCCCCCTCCCGAGATTGAGTTATCTTAGGATGAGGAACTGAGACTATGGGTCGCTTCTCAGGATTAACCTACTAGCAGTACTGACAGGTATCAACTGTTGGACCTGCCGAGGATACCCGCATATACACTACTTGGAGGTAATAGGATTTTTTTATAATTCATAGAATTATTATGACATATCACATATAATATAAATTATTATTATTAATGTTATATATATTTTCACAGGCATCAACGTCTGAGTGCACCCATTGGACCATCTCATACAAGCGTTGACTTGGACGACGAGTTATTTCGTAGGTTGATAGCGACGGTGTCGGATAAGTTCCATACTGATCTGGTTTTTCTTCATCATCAATTTCCTTACAGGTCTCATCTTTACCAGCTCGCTCATGAGGTTCTAGCAGGGGCCTCGACAAAGAGTACGGGCTTATCATAGGAGCAGTTTGATGCGTTGAGATGCTCCGGATGGTGGTTACCCTCCTAAAGTAGGCTTTTCTTTAGCCCCCGCCTACTCAGGTATATATTCTGCATGTTTATGTTATTTTCATTTAACAATATCTTTTTAATTCTCACATATATACGGACTAATGATTTTTATTTTTAATTCTATCAACATGGTGGCGATGGCGAGCAAACTGACGATGACGAGTGAACTGGTGATGGTGATGGTGACCGGGGGGACGACGACGCTGATTTTCATACACCAGAGCTGTAATACCCGTAAATTTTATAAATAATATTAATAGTGGAAATAAAATTTTTGAATATTTATTTGAATATAAATATATATTCTATGGCATGAAATGTGATAAATTAATTCGAATTGAACTTAATCAAGTATGTGAGGAGTAAGTAATATGGTGGAAATGATGATAAGCTTAATTAAGCTTATGTGATATGCCTTGTGTGGCATGACGGAGGATTAAGTAATTATTTGATTAAAATTAGTGAAGGAGTGAATAAATATTGTATTGGATTAATAATTATTTCTTGTATTATTATTATTATTATTATTATTATTATTATTATTATTATTATTATTATTATTATTATTATTAGTACTATCATTATTGTCGGATTAATTGTTGTTATGTGCAACCATATATGATATGTGAGTGGTAGTGTAATAAAGTTACCTTGTATTTAAAACATAAGGTGGGATATCAAGAATAATAAAATGGTGAGAGTAATTAATGTATAAGACTATATGGTAAAAGTAAGTTGAAATGTATAACTTACTAAGTTGTATAAAGGAGCTCGTGTGATGTTATCATTTAATTAAATGTGTATTTTAAAAGTGTGGGAGAAATGAATTTTGAGTAAATAAATATGTTAGTTCCCGGAGGCACAATAGTTATCTAAAAGGGGGGGGGGGCATTTGAATAGATATTTAAATTTCTTTTCGAAATACTTTGTTAATGATTCAAACACAGCAGAATTAAGATTTGTTTATTTCTCCCTTTTAGATATAGTGAATTAATGAGGGTGAGGCAGTTGTAACAGTTATAGCAGTTATCGCAGTTATAGCAATAAAATAATAGACACGGCAGTTTTAAGTGGTTCAGAGCACTTAAAACTCACAGTCTACTCTTCTACTCCTCGAGTAGGAAATCTACTAAGGATTTCTTTTACACTTTCTGAATCTCACATATTCCTTCTAGACCAACAGTCTAGGCACTTCTTAGTTCACTTTTGAACTCTTCAAGTCCAGCAGACTTGGTTCTTCACAGTTCACTTAGAACTCTTCAAGTCCTTCTGACTTGGTACTTCTTACTTTACTTGATTGGTAGTTGATGAGTTCTTGGTTGATGCTACTCAGTTGCTGTTAAGCACTTGTTTGAAAGAACTGAGTAGCTGAGCAAGCTTTCTCTTTTTCTCAGATCGTAGAGTTGAGCGTTGAGTGTTCTTCAGCGTTTTGTTCAATGCTTGCTTTCTTTGATCATTTGCAGATGTTTTGCATATATGTGATCCTTGAAATCTATCTGTTGAAGGCATCCATTGAAGCATTAAATATGCTTGACATTTCTAAACTTTGATGGAGACTTTTCTGCACATCTTCTGAATTGCAATCTGGCCCACTGACATAGTAGACTGCTTTCTCACCTAACACCTGAAAAGGTGTTTTCCTCTTACCAATGGTACTTTCCTTAGCTTCTTCAATACGTTTCTTTGTTGCAGACTATGGATATCTTTTATGCCATTGGGTCTGGTGAGTACTTCAACGTTTATAACCCATTCCACATTTGTTGAGATTTATCTTTGAACAAATGGTCAAGGCTCGATGCTTCTGACACAGGCAGATGATACTCTACGATTCAGATCGTGGTGTCTTGCCACCTTGGTGCTTGATCTGATATGAGAACACTACGATTTCTCTTAAGGACTGGCACACTACAGTCTTCATTTGCTTATCTTGCAGACTCTACGTTTCCGAGAGCATACTACGATATCTGAGTTAGCTCGACAAACGTTGGGACCACTCTACGATTTCCAGAGAGGCCCTTCAAGGCAGACACACTACGATCCTCGAAGCTCTACGATTCTACCTAGGCTTTCTGCGATCTCTTGATCAGCTCGATAGACTACGATCTCATGGAAGCCTATCTATTACATCTCAAGATATAAATCAACCTAACATCTTTGATCTCTTCATCTATACATCCAATTACAGAATGATAAACATTAAAAGCTTAGATCAACCTAACAAATTTGATCTATCACTAAGTCCTTGTACATATATTCCTTGAAGGACTTTACATATAATCATGATCATTTACTTTAAAATATCAAATCAACATATGCAATCTCCCAACAATCTCCCCCTATTTGATGTTGACATAACCAAGGAGATTTGTGTCATGATTATTAATTTCTTGATGTAATTGCAGGAAAGTTAATATGACTTAATATTTCAGTGAGAAGCTAAAATTTCTAGAGAATAAGCATGAATTTATTGAAGTTTGAAAATAGATATTACAATTAAGCTTTACATCAATAAGAATTAAATTTCAACTTATCTCTGTTTCTTCGACCTTTTGCCTGGTGGAGGATTTGCATACTCCTCAGCTCTTCTTTTCCTGATTGCTTCGTCTCTCCTGGCTAGATCTTCCAGCTCGCTTTGACTTAATCTAGGATTATGATCATGCCTATTCATGAATACACAATCTCCAATTGGCATTCTTAGGCCTGTGGTGGTCACTTCTTGTGAGCTGGGAGTTTCCCCTTGACTCCTCAATGGTTGAGCCATGATGATTGGCTGCTGTTCAGATCGTTAAGTCTGATGGCCAGTTCGTGGAGTCTGATGATGAGACTTCCTTGGAGGAGGGCTCCTTGATGATTGAGTAATTAATGTGCCTCTTCCTCTTCCCTTGCCCTTTTCTCCTTTCCTTGTATTCTTCCCCTTTATGTCAGCATCAATATGACACCCCCAAATCCAAGTTCTCTAACCTCAGATTCGGTGCTCACGATCTATCATCATCATAAGTATTCTATAACTATTACGAAATAATAAACATACATTGTTCATTATAATAAAGTCTCATAACACGGTCCCAAGGTCTCCATAACCTTAACTTTAAATACACCATTTATTATACAAATATTTTACTTAAGAAATTTCATCAGATAATAACTAAATTGACATTCAGTCTAAATTACTCCTGGATCTTGCCCTTGCCCTTGTCCTTCATGTTGGATCCTTCGGGCTTAACTGAAATAGATGTCATGATATAGCAAGAGTAAGCAACTAATTTTCTTCACAAGTTTATATAGACAAGGGAGATATATCATGACTTAGAAAGAAATATTGCATTCAATGTTCAACAATAATATAAGATTGTGAAGGAACATGAATTAATAATCAACAATTGAATATTCGATAATTGAATAACATGAACTGAGTAGTTTTGAATAACCATGAACATTTGCTAAGGTGCTCAGTGATTAAACTGGACCTCTTAATCAGTTTTGGTATTCAAGGGAATCAGCCTTTCATACCTCGTGATTTATGCATAAACACTTAATAATCCGGCATTGATATCATGCCTTAAACAAATTCGTCCTTTTCTCAGTCAAGAGTTCTTACTATATCAATTTAATAAGAACAGTTATTTAAAACACATTTGATTTAACAAATTTAGACATGCTTGATCTAGCTGATACAATTAGCATAGATCTATTTCATAAATAGTTCATAAATGAAGAGCTTTAATTTAATTCACAGTTCAATAGCAGTAGAACGGAATTCAATTGCACAAAGTGCGAATTTCAATAATCAATATAGACGTGAATAATCATCAATAATTATTCACTAACATGCTTTGAAAATAATAACTCGAGCTTGAGTTAGGAAACTTGCCTCGATCGTAGGTTACGGCTACGAAATTAAATTTCTATCCACTATGCAGTTAAATTATCTTCATTTGAGAGACCTATAAATTAATCTTTCAATTAGTCAAAGCATAACATTAGATTATGTAATCACATAGATATTATACATTATATTTAGTTCTTATAAACATTATCATGTCTAGATAGTGTTACTATTAATTAACGACTACCTTTAATTCACATAATATTATTAACTTAGATAATATTTAATTCACCTTCTAGTATTATTGGTTTACTAATAATACTTTCATTCACTTACTAATATTATTATTATCTTAGTAATATTTCAATACCTTACTAATTTTATTAATCCTCTTAATAATATTTTAATCATGCATTAATATTATTACCATAATAATATCTTACTTATACTTTAACATCATTAATAAATTAATAATACTTTCAATCATTTACTAATATTTTATTCACTTACTAATATTATTAATCATTTAATAATATTTTATTCATTTACTAATGTTATTATATTTAATAACATTTTATTTAATCTCAAATATTATTATTTAATAATATTTTAATCATTTAATAATAATACTTTAATCTAATATTATTAATCTTTTAATAATATTTTAATCTAGGATTAATATCTTAATCTAATATTATTAATTATTTAATAATATTTTAATAAAATTTTAATCTTAATATTTTTATTTACTTAACAACATCATATTATAATATTATTAATATTATAATAATATTCCAATGATTTACTAAATTAATAAATAATTTATTCTAATTGTTCATCCTTTATTAACTCCTTATTTAATATCCATAAAAGGTCATAAATAATATTTATTATTATAAATTACCAACATGCCCTAAGATAGTCATGCTATAATATATTATGAGCATTCAAGCATAAAAATCACATTTTTCTCATTAAAAACATCATTTAACTATTTATTTCTTTTTATTCATAATTTAATCATTTTTAGGAAAAATAGCAAACTAATTCCAAAAATTCTCAACTTCTGGATTTTGACATAATATAAACACACAATGATCTCCTAATTTTTCTGGAATTTTAGAAAATGATTTACTATTTTTAAAGTGTCTAAAACCATCGAATCTTGCCCCATTTTTCATAAATTGAGTTTTGCTCAGAAAACTCTGAAATTTTCAGGGTATGCTCTCGTAACATATATGAAGCTACTGTAAAAATTTCGGAATTTTCCAGTGTATACACAATGAGGCATTCGAAGGTTAATATTTCGGAGTCCTTTACGAAAATAGTCATTATGCACAATATATAACTCGAAACGTGTCTGTTCTTTTTCCTGCATGTACATAACTTCTCAAGGTACCTCTGTGATTTTTCCCAGATTTTTCAAAGACAATCAACTGACCGAAACATCCTCATGAAAAACGGATCAGTAGCTAATTTAGGGTTTTCAAAGCCTCAACATGCAAAGCGGACTGTTTTGGGAAAAATAGTCTCAAAAGTTTCAAAATTTGCTAGATTTGTGTTCTACCACTTGGGTTTACTACATAACTCATGTATCTAGTACCCCCCTTCGACGGATCATAATTCTAAGTTGTAAAACTTGAGTTACTCAATATTTAGTGGAAGAAAAACAAGAGTTTTCACCCTTGGAGAACATATGCTCATTTTCTTCCTCTAAGTCTTTGATCTAACACTCAAGTTACTTAGTTCCATACATGATGATATGTAGAACCAGTGTATCTTGAGTATTTATACATAACCCCATCAAAACTCAAGCTAGCAAAACAAAGTAAAAGAAGAAGATGAAGGTAAGTTATACCTTGACTTAGTTGCTACCTTTCTTGATTTTCCAAAGTAAGTAATATACTTAGGAGGCATGAACAACTAGCACTCTTATCTCTTCTCTCTATAACCAAAACCCTTTCTCTCTTTTCTCTCTATGAAGTTGGCTAGCTTGGGAGCAAAAGATAGAAGAAGAAGATGGAGAGAAAATGAGATGTTGGAAGAATGAAATGTGATTACAAAATGAAATGGGCAATTCACTAATAATCCTCCCATAACTATTTTATTGTCCATTGGGTAAAAACTTTGTATTATTATTTCCATTAGGCTAGACATGATTAAATGTGCATAATGGAGTGGCAACCAATGGGAGCTTGACAACATTGTCCTTGTGTTTAATAATTTATACTAATGGACAAGTTAGCTTAATTATTCCACTTAGGATCATCTAGCCCATAATATCCTCCATTTAGCTTTTATTTTAAATGCCCAATTTTGATTAATCAAATGTCTAGAATACCCCTAATCAAGTGGGCTAAGTATTGGATTGTGTTTTATTTCTTTTGGGCTTCTCCTTTAATTGTTTTGGGCTATATACTAAACATAGTCTAGCAATTTTAATAATGTTACCCAATTTGATTATTTAGGGCTTCCATTTCCAATCATATGAAGTTTAATTACTTATACATGTGACTTTATCTCATAACCTAATTAGATTTACAAGAATTAGGTTTAAAATTATTAGTCACTTGAAATACTATGTTTACCCACTTAAGTTAGTATACATATTAAATACTAACTTTTCCGTATTACCATAACCCTTAGGTTATTTAATAGTCTTACCTAATGTATAATTAGGTTACAAAGCTTTCATTTTTAATGAAATCTATAAATGTATGTATTCATAAGTATAGTATATATGTTAATTGCCACATGCACCACTTCACATATGTGGTCACATATTAAATCCTTATATAACACAAAGTTTAAAAAAAATTGATAATGTACATACATATATGGTGACTTAAAATTCACGGTTATTACAATCAAGGGTTCGAATGTCTTCTGAGAGGCGAGTCATTCCTTAGACAAGCTCATTGAGCTGACTTTGGGTTTGAGCAATGTCTTCTCGATTCTCTTTTATTAGAGCATCAGATCGAGCTTCCCTTCGTTGGAGGATGTCCAGGACATTGTTAGTCTGCTTCCCTTGGCTCATGAAAAATCGTTGGAATTCCTTCACTGCAGTTTGTAAATTCGTGATGCTGTCCATCATGAGTTTATTCTGGGATTCCTGAGTCATATGCAAGAGAAGAACAACATCCCTATGTTTCTTAGCAGCTTGAAAGTGGATATGATCCCTGTCATTTATGCTCTTAAGCATCTCTTTTATAATCTCCCTAAGCTTTTTTGTGAGCTCAGAGCTTAGGGTGCTTGGGAGAGAATTGGCAGCATTGACCATTTTAGTCAGTCTCATTTGAAAGAGTTCAGTGTGAGCTTTAAGAATGTCATCTATGTCCTTGATCACTTTCTTCGACACTTCTGATAACTCAATTTTGGTTGGCAGATCTGAAAGGAGTTCACAGAGTTGTAGATTATTTGGAGGAGGGGGAAATGCTCTTGTGTATTGATTTTACAAGGTATAGAGAGCAAGATCAAGGTTGAAATATTCATTTGACGACGAGGAGGGAATATCTGATGGAGGGGCTTATGTTTGGGCTTCTTGAGTATGTGGCTCTACGATTTGAGTGACTCTACGATTTGGCTCAAGTCAGTAATTATAGAGATGAGAGGAGATGGGATCAAAATGAAGTTTGGTATTTTTGGTTCATCAATTACAGAATGTTAGGAATCTGCAACTGGAAATTGATTCAGTGGATTGAGGATCACTTCCAACCATCTTGGAAATTCATAGAATTGGCTAAAAAATGATGGTGGATAGTGATTAATCCTGAAAGAGATTGGGATAGATAGTACCTTATGTCCATTCTTTGAAGAAGGGCCATTTGTGATCAGCTTTCTAGCAAAGTTAAAGTTGCCTGGAAATCCATGAGCTAGCACTGAGTTTGCTGGATATGTTTTGAAGCTCCAGAACATGTGATTCCAGTAGTTGAGAATTTGAACTCTATAAAAGGGCATCATGGGTAGATAGGAGAACAACTATGTAAGACCCCAACTTATTATAAATAAAATCGAATTTTCTCTAATTATTATTTTGAATAATAAGGTGTTAATTTGATATAATGCTTTGGTTATGGGTGAAATGCGCAAAATTTTCAAAATAAGCAAGTGGTTATAAAGTATTCATTGTTGTCGGGGAATATTCGTTTGGTCGTGGAATATTCTTGCTGTCGGGGAATATTTGTACGACAGCGCAACTATTTGTGGGCCCCATAACAAATAATTGGTGGATGAAGAAAATGACAAGTTGAGTTTTTATAAATAACGACGTAGTTGTTACTGTTAATAATGTTGGAATACCCGGTGGTTAAAATACAGTAATACGCGTGGTTGCACAGTAGCACACGGTATTGCATAGTAGCTTTGAATGATTGATTCTTACGTAAGAAGGCACTACTCAATAATTGTTATAGTAGTTAATGTTCAATATTTTATTTTATTGATTCAATAATAGCTGCGTTTATAGTTTATATTATTGTTGTTTCAATAATTGTCACTGCACAGTATTTCCCATTATCATATCAATAATTAATATTATTTGAATAATATTATTAGATAGCATTATTAGCAATGTCTAGAAAGTTCTGTCTAATGAGAGGTTTGGTCACCTAATTGCGCGCCAGTAAGGAGAAATCTTTATTGAAAAGCCCCCTCTTTCCTGGGAATGGCATGGTTGTCATAATTATGATTCTGTAATATTATTTGTGAATAATTAATTATTAATTTATATAATAAGGAAATATTTATTTGATGTGGATATAAATGATGAATTTATTTATGTGGTTATAAATGAAGGAATTAGTGTTAAGGGGTTTTTATCAGTATTTTGTCAGAATGGAGGTTTTAAAAATCAAAACAGTGTTCTTAAAGCTCTATTGCTTGAGTTATAGTTTTAATCCGACCGTTGGATCGTTGTGATTTTTAGATATGTTATACATATATAAGTTGAGTATATGTCCACAAATTTTGAACCATTAAAAATTAACGCATGATTTGTTATGAATTTTAAGAGGTGACTGATTCAGAAATTATTGAAGTTTCTAAATTTATCATTTTGGTAGAAAATTTTAGAATTGGTGGGCCCCACTTTTGGTTGGTGAGAAATGTGCTCAAATTTTATTTCAAATGTGGTGGGTGACAATAGTAGCAGGTAAAGCCATTAGGTTACAGGTCAGGTCTGCTTCGGCGTGCTAACATTTTTCTACAAATAGGGTGCTGAGTTAGAATTAAAAATCACACTAGAAACATAATCTTTCTCTCTTTCTCTCTGTATATATTATCGAGCATATTTTGTGAGTATTTAGATACTTTGAGAGTTGCTATTCAGTACAAGTTTCATTCAGCATCATATACGACATTTCATTTTGAAGTACTGTTTCTTTGAGGTAAGGGATGTTATTTTTTCGTAAATGATATTATTTCTTTCAATATCATTATGCCGAAATATTGGTCTGAACTTTTTATCAAATTTGAAACTTTTTGTGTCGAGATTACTATTCACGTATACGGCACTATTCACGAATACGGTACTATTGACAAGTATTGTTCACGAAGTATGATTTTTCTTGTGGAATTTCTACCTTTTTGTGTCGGGGGTACTATCCACGTATACAGCACTATTCACGTATACGACACTATTCATGAATACGACACTATTCACCAAAAAATAAAAATTTTCCTTTTTATCCAAGATGTCTATTATGGTTACTATCTTTGATTGTATCCATATTTTGATCTTTTTTTTGAATTCTGCTTCACAATTGGTTATTATGAAGTATTATTGATCTTGGATAAACTGTATTACGAATCCCTAATATTTGTCCTTCTGTCTCACTAGATTCGTTTTCTTTAAAATATTTTTCATCATCCTCAGTCCTTAATGGTGAAACTTAATGAATATCTTTGGCCTGTAGTGCAAAGATGAATGATTATTTGATGAATATCTTTGGCCCGTAGTGGAAAGATGAACAGTTGTTGAGATGAACATGACCAACTGGTGATACAAATGAATATCTTTGGCCCGTAGTGCAAAGATGAATATTTGATTCAAGATGTATATTGATTAATTTTATAGGGATACAATATTGACGACAGACTCTTAAATTCATAGATGTTAGTAGATTTCATTCTCTACTTAACTCTTCTAATGAATTGTTATTTCCGCTACAGTTGTTGATCTAAAAATTATTGTCGGTTATATTTTATCAGATTTTTCCCTGTTGAAGACTATTGATAATTTATTGTATATTATCTTAGTCATAATATTCTTTACTGGGCTAGTTGAGCTCACCCTTATCCTTTTTGTTCCATTTTTCTTCTTAGGAGGTGAGAACATAGCAGGATCTAGCCGGGGTATGGAATGATGGTTCTAGAAAGTTGTTTTAGCAGTCCTCACTATTTTTATAAAATAGTGTATGAATAATTGTAATGAGGACTTATTTGAGTGTGGATATTGTCTAGAAGACAATATTTGTATTTAAACTCATAGTATGTGTTGTCGTATTTTACACGATAATTGTATTATTAAAGTTGTAGTTTACTTTCTGTACCATGTATTTGGCGACTCAGAATGGGTGATGTATACCTATTTTGGGGGCGTCACAAACTGATTGTAGTTAGCTCTCCTATACCCATCACATCCCACAGCTATAATCTCGACCTCATCATATTCATCTTCTTCTTCTCTGTCTTCTTTTCAGGATTCCACTACATCAATGACTTCCTTGTGACATTCTTGATCTGGTGCTCTCTCATTTTCTTCGGGAGAAGCCTCTTCTAACATTGGGATATCATCAGGCTCCCCCTCAACATGATCATCCATCTGCATTTCAAATAGCTCCCCCTCAGCTGGAGCATTCTTTAGAGTGAGAAATTCATGTAGCTCCCCCTCAGCTTAAGCAATGTTCTCTTCTCTTGCTTCAGATAGCCCCTTCTCAGTGGCTATCTTTTTGTCTTCTTCTTTAAGTACTCCTTCATTGACAAGGATGCACTTTTTGACCAACTTTCTTCTTGGTTTTCCTCGGCTGAGCCACAACCTTAGGACTTTCTTCGGCTTCAGTTCTGAATTGTTGACCAGCCAGAGAATCTGTTGCAGCAACTTCTTTGGGAAAAGTGTCCAGTCCGGTCTCTACAATCGGTAGAGACTCTACGATTGAAGAGACAGAGGGCCTCTTGAACTTGTGGCTGTGTTTATTCCTCTTCAGCAGCTGAGAGATGGTAGCTCTGTCTTCATCTGCCTCAGCCTGCTATTCTTTCTTTCTCAAGATCCTCAGAGTTTTAATGTCAAAAAGCTCTTGAGGTATATCAGTGGTTGACCCCTGGGGTTCTTCTGCTATTTGAGCCTTCAGTTTTCTTTTGCCCTTGCTTTTTCTGACTAAGGTAATGGGTTCTTCCCTATTGATTTCTTCTTCATCTTCTTTAGTCTCCTTAACAACAAACATGTTCCCTGGAATCCCTAATTCCTTTGCATCACCAGTCCTACCACTGGACTCAGACATTATTCGTACATTCTCTGCTGGATTCCTTTTCCAGTTCTCGAACAGTTGCTGGGTCATTCGTCTGTTCAGATTGATGGACTCTCCTTCATCATCCCCAATCTTATCACCCAAAGTAGACTGTAGGATGATACTTATGAATGGCCCATAGAGCATCTTTCCAGAGCTCTTTGACTTCTTCGAGCTAAGAATCCACTTCCCAATCCATTCAAGTAGTAGGGCTCCACAGTTAAGCTGTATCCCACAACTGATTGCTGTCATGAGCTTGAGCTGCACTTCATTTACAGAGTCATGTCCGGAGCTCTTGCAGCATATGCATTTTCCAATAATGTCTGCCAAAAATTCATACCTTAAAAGGAAACTCCTTCTTTTTGTACCCCTGGTATTTGAAGACTTTTTGTGATGCATCCTCTTAAGTCCTTCATGGAAATCGATGCCCTCTCTGAACGAAAACCCTTTAGATTTGAAACCTAGGGCTAGGTTTATGTCCTCATCCTTGAGCTTGATTTCCACATTCCTAACCCTCGTAGTGATGACGTCGTTCTCGAATGCACCATTTCTATAGGATTCCTTTATCAGCTTAGGGTAGATCCATGTGCTCGTACCCAGAGCCTCTTCAAGACCAGCTTTCTTTATCAGAGACAGAGTTTTATGAAATTTGGGTTCAGCTGCCTTGAACTCATTGAAACAGAGTCTGTAGCCAGAGATGACATTGGAGGCTGCCACTGATTTCTTTGCAAGGAGTATGGTTGCTTGAGCTTTCCGAAAAGTTAGTGTTTCTACTTATAGAGAGAGAGATAAGCTTTTTGAACTTCTGATTTCAAAAAGGTTTTTTCAAACTGTACTTGTAACTTCCCTCTCTCCATTTCCCAAGTGGGGTATATGTCAAATTCTGCTTGGCTCTATGAATTTGACTGAAGAGGAAAGTACTGATTTGCCCTTAGCTCCTTCTGAGCTAATGTATGCATTAGGAAGACTACGATCGTTGAGGTAGTCTTTATGATCGTCGAGTCTGCTCTGCATTTGTCAAGTCTGCTCTGCATTCGTCGAGTCTGCTCTACATTCGTCGAGTCTGTTCTGCATTCATCAATTCTACCTGGGTCCTTGTGATGACCTTTTAACTTAACATTCTTCTCGATTTAAGGTAGCTCAGGAAGGGCCAACCTCATAGAGTGAATCAAGGGTTAGGTTTGTTCCTAAGGCGCTTGATAGAGAGATTACTTTGATTTGTTTAAACTTTTATCATCACAGGATGCTCCTTTGTTCTGTTGATGGATCTCTGCCATCGTTGAGTCTGCACTGCGATCGTTGTCTTTAATGTCACTACAGCTCTACGATTGTGGACTTCCTTTGGTCATGTCTACGATTTCGAACATAGCCTTTATATCTGCATGGTTAGCACAAAGTAGAGCATAGATTTCATGGTTGTAAATTTAGCATGCCTAGCTCACTTATTAATTTGTTAAACTTGGATTCATCTAAAGGCTTTGTAAAGACATCAACAAGTTAATTTTCAGTAGGGATATATTGTAAAGATATGGTTCCATTTTGCATATGATCCCTAATGAAATGATACTTTATTTCAATATGCTTAGTCCTAGAATACATGACAGGATTATGAGTTATTGCTATGGCACTTGTGTTATCACATTGAACAGGTATAGATTTGAATTCAAACCAATAGTCTGCTAGCTGACTTTTCATCCATAAGATTTGAGCACAACAGTTGCCAGCAACAATGTATTCAGCTTCTGCAGTTGAAGTAGATACTGAGTTTTGCTTCTTGCTAAACCAGGACACAAGTCTGTTTCCTAGCAGCTGACAGGCGCCACTGGTACTTTTTGTATCTATTTTGCAGCCTGCAAAGTCAGCATCTGTATATCCTATTAGTTCAAATGAGGACTCCTTGGGATACCAAAGCCCTACGTGAGGTGTGCCTTTGAGGTTCCTGAAAATCCTTTTTACAGCAGTTAAGTGTGATTCCTTAGGATTAGCTTGAAATCTAGCACTTATGCATGTTGCAAACATTATGTCTGGTCTACTGGCAGTTAGATATAGAAGAGAGCCTATCATACCTCTGTATTGAGTTATATCAATACTTTTACCTTTTTCATCTTTGTTAAACATGGTTGCTGGAGTAATTGGGGTTTTCATGGGAGAGGCTGATTCCATGCTATACTTTTTAAGTAAGTCTTTAATGTACTTGGCTTGGTTTATGAAGATTCCTTCATCAGTCTACTTTACTTGCAATCCAAGGAAGAAGTTCAGCTCACCCATCATGCTCATTTCAAACTTGCTCTGCATAAGCTTGGAAAATCTCTTACATAACTTTTCATCAGTAGATCCAAAAATAATGTCATCAACATATATTTGAACTAATAAGACTTTCTCTTTATGCTTTCTAAGAAATAATGTGGTATCTACTCTACCTCTAGTGAACCTACTTTTAATAAAAAAGTTAGTTAGTGTTTCATACCATGCTCTAGGTGCTTGTTTAATACCATATATGGCTTTGTCTAATCTATAAACATAATTAAAAAGAGATGGATTGATGAAACCTGGAGGTTACTCTACATATACTTCTTCTTGAAGTTCACCATTTAGGAATGCACTTTTGACATCCATATGAAAGACTTTGAACTTCATATGAGCAGCAAAGGTAAGGAATAATCTGATGGCCTCTAGTCTGGCAACAGGTGTGAATGTCTCATCGTAGTCAATGCCTTTTTCCTGAGAGTAACCCTTGGCCACTAGTCTTGCCTTATTCCTGGTTATTACTCCATCTTCATCCATCTTGTTTCTGAAGACCCATTTGGTTCCAATGACAGGATGACTTTTTGGTCTTGGAACCAATCTCCAGACTTTGCTTCTTTCAAACTGATTAAGTTCTTTCTGCATGGCTTCTATCCAGCTGGAGTCTTCCATAGCATCCTCTATCTTTTTAGGTTCCATTTGTGATAGGAATCTCAGATAGAAACATTCATTTTGGGTGGCAGTTCTTGTTTTGACTCTTGCACTAGGATCTCCAATGATTAAGTCTTGAGTGTGATCTCTTGCCCATCTATTTCCTGTTGGGACATCTAATCTAATTCCTTCGTGTCTGAGATCTTCAAGATCAATTTCTGCTTCTTGATGTGGAGGTTCGTTGTCTTGCGTGGACCTCTCTACGATCTCATTTCCTTGCACAACGATTTCACTGTTTGGAACTACGATCGTAGTGTTGAGCTCAACGACCTCGTTCGTAGTTTCTGAACTACCATTCGTAGTGTCTTGAGACACTGTCTTGTCCAAGTCTATTTCATCAAAGATGATGTGGATTGAGACTTCAACACTCAGTGTCTTTTTGTTGAACACTTTGTAGGCCTTACTATCTATGGCATACCAAAGAAAGATTCCTTCGTCTGACTTGGGTTGGAACTTTGTCAAGTACTGCTTCCCATTGTTGAGAATGTAGCATGCACAGCCGAATACATGGAAGTAGCTGACATTTGACTTTCTTCCTTTCCACAGTTCGTAGGGAGTCTTCTTAATCGTAGAGTGTATCAGTGATCTGTTCTGAGTGTAGCATATAGTGTTGACAGCTTCTGTCCAGAAGTATTCAGGCAGATGGGCTGCTAGAAGTAGAGTTCTTCTAGCCTCTATCAATGTTCTGTTCTTTCTTTCATCTACTCCATTTTGTTGAGGAGTTCGTGCAGCTGAGAAGTTGTGACTGATGCCATTATCTGTGCAGAATTGGTCCATTTCGGAGAAGTCAAATTCTCTACCATGATCACTCCTTATAACTTTAATTTTCTCCTCTTTCTTGTTCATCACTAGTCTGAACATCTTAGTCTGAACATTTTGATCAGTTGGGAGCTTGTTTCATCTTTCGAGGTTAGAAAGAATACCCATGTGAATCTGGTGAAATCGTCCACTACGACTAGTGAGTATCTTTTCCCTCCAAGGCTCGTTGTTGGAATTGGCCCAAATAGATCCATGTGAAGCAGCTGCAGGGGTTTGTCAATTGAGTTGGCAGTTTTGCTCTTGAATGAGCTTCTGGTCTGCTTTCCAAGCTGGCAGGCATTGCACGACCTTTCTTTGACGAAGCTGAACTGGGTAAGCCTGCAACTAGATCTTTTGAGGCCAGTTTGGACATGCTCTTGAAGTTGAGATGAGACAGTCTTCTATGCCATAGCTAGCTCATTTCTTTAGATGCTTTAGCTAGAAAGCATATTGTCTCGTCTGAGCTTAGTTGTCCAAGATTTACTGTGTAGACATTTCCTTGTCTTGTTCCGGTTAGCTTTATAGCAGATGTCTTCAAATCTCTGACTTGACATTGATTGTTGAGGATTGTTACTTGATGACCCTTGTCGTAGAGTTGGCTAATGCTCAGAAGATTGTGTTGCGGTCCTTCCACATAGGCCACTTTACTGAAGGACACTGCACCATTCCCAGCTGAGCCATATCCTCTTGTATTGCCGGAGCCATTGTCTCCAAAGACGACTGAAGGACCCTCCTTCTCTATGTAGTCAGACATAAGGGCTTTGTTCCCAGTTATATGCCTCGAGCATCCGTTGTCCAGATACCAGGTTGTGATCGTGGAGCTCTGTTCATGTGGTGACATTAAACTTTCATTTTGGTACTCATACTTGCATGGGTCCTACTTTGTTAGTACCCTTGGGAACCCAAATCTGCTTGATTTTGGGTCTTACATGTATAGGATTGTAATAGCATATTGAGCCTTGTGACCAACTTTATTGCACACAAAACATCTAATATGATGCATGCTTGTATGTGTATGAGGATTCTTCCTCCATTTGGACTTTTATGGAACTTCCCCCAAACTGACATTGATTCTGAAGCATTTGAATGGTTGCCGGTTTGATCTCAAAGGTGTTAGCATTGATTGCCGGCCTCCTAATACTCGACTGAATGTCCGTGACATTCGGCATGGCATAGTCCCGAAGTGGTTTCTGATCGTTCCCTGCCATGTTCACTAGAATTTCTTGTTTTGCCAGTTTTTCTTCCTCGGGTGGTGCCGCACTAGTCGATTGCGCTTTCTGGAACTCCCTTTCAATCTCGTCTGTATACGGAAAAAGTTCCTTTCTTGCCTTTGATCTAGTAAGCATACACTTCCGAAGAATTCCTGCAAAGACAAGAAGAAAAATAAGTAACGTTTAAATTAAGAACGAATTGATTATAACTAATATGGAATTAATATTAACAAAGAATTCCCCGGCAACGGCGCCAAAAACTTGTTGATTGATTTCGCAATCAATGAATACGTGCAAGTATACACGGTCAACAAGTAATATAATGATAAATTAGAGTGTCGATCCCTCAGAGAATTCCAATTAATAAACTCCACCTACTAGTACTGTATCAATTCAATTTTATTTAAACAACCGAAAATTTTGATTCTTTAAAACTAAAAGAAAAATTCATTCTAATAAAGCAAGAAATTATTCTAAAAGAAAACAAAGAACAAATCAATAATTATTTGAATGCAAATAAATGATAATTAAGACTCCAATTTCCCCAATTATGATTATTAAATCAATTATCTAATTATCCCAATTATTATATCTACTGAATTGTTAATAGGAATTCTCAAATGCCAAAAGCCCTCTCTCGAGTGATCAATTGCCTTCTATTTAACCCAGATTAATTTTGCTATATCTCTATGCAAAACAATTGAATTAAACTCGTTACAAACCCAATTTCTTTTATGTTACATGCGGCAAATAGATATTCTCATTCTATTCACAAACCTAATTATTCACTATGCAAATAACTAAGTCACATGTCACCCTGCCCAGTTCTAACTCTAGAATTCCTTTCCCAATTCCTTCTAGAGTAACACAGTAATTATTGGCCAGATAATTAATCAATAAACACAAAGCAAGATGAACAATTCACTTCAACATAAATAATTGGAATAAATTAAATAATTAACTCATAACCATAATAAGTTCCATTGGAATCTTAATAAAAGGAATTAGTTCATGCCGAAAATAAAAGCTATAAATAATTGATAAATCATCCTTAATGAGTTAACAATTTAAAAGAATAAAGAAGAAGAAGAACTCCAATTTTTCAGCTTTCAGATCTGCTCCTCTTCCTCCGTTAATCTCCCCAAATTCCCCCCTCTTCAATAAAAAGAATCACTATATATATATATATATATATATATGTTTATTTTTTACTTCCCCCAACTCCACAATTCCTAATCCAAATAGACTCCTCATAAACTCCTCCCACAAGATCAAACTAATAGTCAAAATGTTGTCCAAGCCTACCTCACGTGCGCGATCCGCGTCAGAACCAACCACGTATTAGCGCCCCGGCGCTATTTCTAATACATTTCCCAGCGCCGCGGTGCTATTTCTGAAAAAATTACAACTTTGCCATTTATTAGCTTAAATCCCCAATTTGTCTCCTCAGCTTCCGAATCTGCAATACAACACATAAACACAGTAAAAATATTCCTAAATGACTCGAAAATACAATAATTTAAACCCAAGTATATCCGATTCATGGGTATATTACCCAATCATCAGGATCTTTAGTCATCCTTCTGTTAAAGTGATTCTCCTTCTTCCAGGTGTCCTTGTGTTTCATGATTTGTGAGGAGTGTACCTTTCCTCTACTGTTCCTTCCCAGTTGGTTCGTGGAGTTTATTTTACTCGACTCTACGATCCTTCGAGGTTAGAGAGTAGTGACTTGGTTACTCTTTTCTTTTCAGAAACCCAGGCCAGCATGAGATCCTTTACTCCTTGGAATATGGATTGAATCAGTAGAGTAGGGTTGGACTGGCTCATCCTTCTCTGAGGATTTCACAAATATAATGCCTCTACTAAAACTCGAAGCATTACTAATGCTAGTTTTCTTTACCTTTTCCACACATGGCTCTGAGGTGGATTCCCCAAAGCCTAAACCTGTTCTGTCAGAGACACTTCTCTGGCTAGAGATCAGGGAGTCCATGGATGAAGAGGACTTGTTCCATGTAGAGATTGTCTTTTTTAGTTCCTCAATATTAGAGGTTAGACTTGACTCTCTTTGTGCATTTAGCTTATTGGTCTGTTTTAAGAGTTTATTTTCCGCGTCAAACTTGGAGAGCGAGTCAGTACTTAGAAGGGTTGTTTCCAGTTCTTCTTGAACTTTCTCTTTCTCCTTTTCAAGAAGTGAATAATCTTTGGACGGAACTCTGAACCATTTCATGTATTGATGCATATCAGATGTTATGCCATGCAGTGCAGTTCTTAAATTATCAATGTCTACATCAAGAGAGTTAAAGTCAAATACCTCATCTATACTTACTTCATGAATGTTGGAGTTCTTTTTCTCCTTTGCATGCTTGGCCATCAGGCAAAGATTTGCCATTTGAGGATCTTCATCATCTCCAGATTTAGGAGTTAAGTCATTGTCAGAGTCACTCCACGATCTTCCAGCTACAAGACCTTTGTCTTTCTTCTGAGGCCTTTTGTTGCCTTTGAAATCCTTCTTTGAATGTGATTTCTTCTTTAGTTCTTCTCTGAGGGGTTTGTTGCAGTTAGCAATGAAATGGCCAGGCATCTTGCAATTGTAGCATAAATCATTTATCTGCTCCTGGCTGCTGTAGTTGCTGACTTTCTTTGGTTTGCTGATTCTGCCTTGACGCATGAACTTTCTGAGTCTTTTCACCAGCATTACAAAGTCCTCATCATCATCATCTTCGTCATAGTCAGAGTCATTTTTAGTATTGACTCTAGAGGTGTTGTCAGTTGCTTTTAGCGCAACACCCTTATCATTCTTTCTTCCTTCAAATAGAGTTTCTGCTCGTTGAGTCAGCTCCTGTTCGTATGTAAGAAGGTTACCATATAACTGTTGAACAGTCATTTCATGGAGATTCTTTTACTCTCTAATGGCAGTGGTTTTGGCATCCCACTTGCTTGGTAAGGCTCTCATGAACTTTATGCTTAGATCTTTATTTGGATAGATCTTTCCATAGGCTTGTAGAGAGTTGAGCAGAACATTGAATCTCTCGTAGGTGGCAGTGACGTTTTGTCCTTGAACGTGTGCAAACATCACATATTGCTGAGTCAGGAGAGATTGTTTATTTTCTTTGACTTCTTCTATTCCTTCATGCATGATGAGCAATGCTTCCTAAACCTCCTTTGCTGTTTTGTTGTTGACCACATTTTCAAACAGATCATCTTCTAAGGATTGGAATAAAATGTTCTTAGCCTTTTTGTTGAGTTGAATAGCTCTCTTTTTGTTGTCTGTTCATTTCTCCTTGACCTTGATCTGTATTCTATTTGGGTCGTCTGTAGTTGGTGCAAGCTTTATAGGAACGTAGGACCCATTTTGAATAGTTTCAAATAGATCTTCATCTATTGAATCCATATATGCTTGCATCCGAACTTTCCAGTTGGCGAATTTATCATTGTTGCACATAGGTGGCTTGCTGCCTTCTCCATTCTTTGGTTCGCTTGGTAGATGTGCCATTGGATCTACTTAAGCTTTATAGGCTATATGGTAGAACCTGCTCCGATACCAATTGTTAGTTCCCAGAGGCACAATAGTTATCTAGAAGGGGGGGTTGAATATATATTTAAATTTCTTTTCGAAATACTTTGTTAATGATTCAAACACAGCGAAATTAAGATTTGTTTGTTTCTCCCTTTTAGATATAGTGAATTAATGAGGGTGAGGCAGTTATAACAGTTATACCAATAAAATAATAGACACGACAGTTTTAAGTGGTTCAGAGCACTTAAAGCTCCTAGTCCACTCTTCTACTCCTTGAGTAGAAAATCTACTAAGGATATCTTTTACACTTTCTGAATCTCACAGATTCCTTCTAGACCAGTAGTCTAGGCACTTATTAGTTAACTTTTGAACTCTTCAAGTCCAGCAGACTTGGTTCTTCACAGTTCACTTAGAACTATTCAAGTCCTTCTGGCTTGGTACTTCTTACTTCACTTGATTGGTAGTTGATGAGTTCTTCTTTGATGCTACTCAGTTGCTGTTAAGCACTTGTTCTAAAGAACTGAGTAGCTGAGCAAGCTTTCTCTTTTTCTCAGATCGTTGAGTTAAGCGTTAAGTGTTCTTCAGCGTTTTGTTCAATGCTTGCTTGCTTTGATCATCTGCAGATGTTTTGTATATATGTGATCCTTGAAATCTATCCGTTGAAGCATTAAATGTGTTTGACATTTCTGAACTTTGATGGAGACTTTTCTGCACATCTTCTGAATTGCATTCTGGCCCACTGACACAGCAGACTGCTTTCTCACCTAACACATGAAAAGGTGTTTTCCTCTGACCAATGGTACTTTCCTTAGCTTCTTCAATACGTTTCTTTGTTGTAGATTAAGGATATCTTTTATGCCATTGGGACTGGTGAGTACTTCAACGTTTATAACCCATTCCACATTTGTTAAGATTTATCTTTGAACAAATGGTGAAACCTCGATGCTTCTGACACAGACAGATGATACTCTACGATTCAGATCGTGGTGTCTTGCCACCTTGGTGCTTGATCTGATATGAGAACACTACGATTTCTCTTAAGGACTGGCACACTACAGTCTTCATTTGCTTATCTTGCAGACTCTACGTTTTCGAGAGCATACTACGATCTCTGAGTTGGCTCGACAAACGTTGGGACCACTCTACGATTTCCAGAGAGGCCCTTCAAGGCAGGCACACTACGATCCTCGAAGCTCTACGATTCTACCTAGGCTTTCTGCGATCTCTTGATCAGCTCGATAGACTACGATCTCATGGAAGCCTATCTATTACATCTCAAGATATAAATCAACCTAACATCTTTGATCTCTTCATCTATACATTCAATTACAGAATGATAAACATTAAAAGCTTAGATCAACCTAACAAATTTGATCTATCACTAAGTCCCTGTACATATATTCGTTGAAGGACTTTACATATAATCATGAGCATTTACTTTAAAACATCAAATCAACATATGCAATCTCCCAACAAAATATTTGATATTAAATAATACTATAGTATTTGGGTGAAAGTGAAATAATAAGTTTTATGGAAAATTACGGGTTGTTAGTACCCAACTGAATTATATTCTAACCCAATTTAAATATTATTTTGATTAACCCAATGTACATGGATTATATGAATATGTGTATATGTCTTCCTAACTTATCATTATCATAAGGTAATAGTATTAACTCATTAAAATTGCACTTGTAAGCCAAAAAGGAATTAACCTTAATATATGAAGTTCATCTTACTAATACATGATGAGTAATAGGGCTTGTCCCAAAATCAGTGTCCCAATCCATTAATTTGTCGTGTATAGGCCAATTGTATAGGCCATTGGCCTAGCATCTATGCATTTCTCATCTTCAGACATTCAAATGATGAAAAGGGGGAGTGGGTTCAACAGTATAGTGAAACTATTCCACCAATTTTTCTTTGCCCATCATCTTCTTCTTCCCGCTAGGTTAGAACTCTAAGGCAATGACATTATATGGGTATTAAATTCCCTATATATAGCAGCCTCCTATTCTCAAATTCAATTTACTCATTGTCTGCTAAGTTCCATATAGAGATGGTAATATTGCAATTGAGTGAGGTTGCTGAAATTGAGGTGTAATCAGAAGTCTGAGGGACAATAGTTAGCCATTCAAGCTTCAAGAGGTAACATTACTATCATACATGTTCTTAAATTCAAAGTTTGATAAATTCTTAGATTTTTTACGAATTCTCTGTTAATTGGTTTGAAATTGAATATCATTGTGTTGTCTGAGTTACTTTCATGATATGAAGTTTATATGGATGTTTTGAGTATGGTAAATTAGGAGAGATTATCATTTGGGTTGAAATTTGCAGAAGTAGAGGCTAAGTCTAGTGTTGTACCGAAGTGGCGTGGCCGCGCCACTTCCCAGTACAACCCAGCGCGGCCACGCCATCTGCCAGTCTTGGATTCCAATTGTTGTTACTTTGTCATATGTTGAGCATGCTAGTGTGACTTGATCATACATATAAATGACCCTCACATATGGATTGATGTTTCTTTGATTATAGTAAGTCACTTTAGCTTGGGTTAATATGAGTTCTTAAAAGAAAGCTTGGACTTTTGAAAACAAAACCTGACGAACCTTGTGGCTTTTTAAGTTCTAGCTTTGCGAACATGTGTATATGGTCTAGTTATATGTGCAAGGGGGTAAGGAATGTGGTTTCATTATACATTGCATAAACAAGGTTTTCTAGCTCGTTTTAGTATGTGTTTAAAAGGAAAATTTAAAGTTTTGGAAACTAATTTTGATGAACATTATACTAATAACATTATGACCTTATGTGTAAGTGTAATAGTACTCTTTATACCTCCAAGCATGATCAATATGGGCATCCAACTAGTTAGACAAGATGTGAGCTTTTCCAACTTGGCTTAAAAGCAAATTTTCAAGTAAACGGCTATGTTAACTATGTATAAATGAGTTTAATAACTTGAGCATTTGTAGTAATAGTATATGTAACATCCTTGTGTGGTTTAATAATTAATATAATAGCCCTCTTGTTAAATGAACTTATTTAGCTTAATTAAAGGGAAGTTTCCAGATTAAAGCATGACTTGTGAAAATAAAACAGAAATAATCATGAGAGACATCACACCTAGTCCAAAACCCTTAAATATGTGTGTATGATATTAATTAGTACCCATGTATGCTAGAGGGTAATATAGGATCAGGATAACTCAAACTCAGTTCTGGTTTTAATAGGGAGCAGCACTCCCAAGTCATAATCCAGCCCGGCCGCGCCGCAATGCAGTTTGCTCTAACTATTTTAATTATAATTTGAGACTTGATTCATAAGTGCATGGATGTTTTAAGTTGTACTACATGAATCAATCATTGTTTTAAGTGTTCAATTATGTGAAGATTATATAAAACTACATGATTTGAAAGAAATATTTGGAATGAGCACAAAGAACATAAAATGTAGTCCTAGACCTTTAAACAATAATCTGTAATATGTATTAGCATTCTGGTATGCTAAGAACCAAGCTAGAATCATGAAATTAAAAGCTCAATTCTAGTCTGACTAGGGAGCAGCGCGGCCGCGCCACTCCCAGGTCAAAATGTAGCGCGGCCGCGCCACTCCCAGCTCAATTCATGTAGTATGTTTTCATAAATGTTTAAAGATATAATGCATGATGAAAGTGATGTTTTAAGTGCTTACGTATATACTGACTACATTGAATTAATGCTAAGAGATTTTGAGACAAAATTTTCAAAACCAAATCAATATTGATATGATAACAGTATGATGTTATGTTGTAACTAAACTAGGACTTAAATTATATGCTTGATGGTTAAGCATGTGTAAGGGATTGGTTTGCTTATATCAAACATATTTGACTAATGTGAATACTTATATATATATATATATATATATATATATATATATATATATATATATATATATATATATATATATATATATATATATATAGGATAACATAGTTCTTGAAAGTATTAAGCTCTAAGTGATAATCGACGCTAAAGGCAAGTTTGTTGAACCTCCTCAGATATTATTTTTATGCAAGTTCTCTAATTTATCATTTTGAAATGAGCAAGTATCTGAAACATTATCTCTTTTTGCGAAAGTTTTGAGTTGTTGTTATATCAACTGTATCTATATTGAGCAAATATTTATACTTATATGAATCGTTGTTCATATTCTGAAATTTGACTTAAACTATATATCTTGAATCATGTTGCGAACTCGAACTTATTATTCGTGAATGTATTGAAAGAGGTGTCTAAGCCATTTGATTCTGTCAGGAATAAGCATGTGAATGTTATTATTATTTTACATATGATTTGATTATGATACATATATGAATGAATATCCAAGTATGCTTACATTAAGAAAAGTTGTAAAGTACTTTGATAGATAATATAAACATATGTACAAGGACTTAGAATGAATTGATCAAATGTGTTAGGTTGATCCAACATAAGCAAAACATCTTTAGTCCTTAAAAAGAAATGATGTACAAGGACTATAAATATAGAAAGATCAAGCATGTTAGGTTGATCTTATGATGTAATAGATAGGCTTGTCTGATTGTCAATCAGTACACCAAAAATCGTAGCCTACCAGGAGAGTCAAGGAAAACTCGGGAGATATTGAGGCAGAATCGTAGTCTGCAAGATAGTAGATCTCAGAGTTCGTAGACTGCCAGGAGAGACGAGGAAGGATCATAGTGTGTCGAGAAGAACTTCCTCGGAGCTGTAGTCTGCTGAGGAAGTCATGTTCAGAATCGTAGAGACAGCCTGCCTACAAGCTAACCGAGCATCTGCCGAAGCCAAGTCAAGAATCGTAGACTACACAAGAAGTCGTAGAGTCTACTGATGCCTAAGCCAAATCAGGATCGTAGACTACACTTAATGTTGTAGAGTTTATTGATCATATGAGAGGCAGAGATCGTAGTCGAGCAAGATCAGATAAAGACAACAAGCACAACGATAGAAATCGTAGAGTGTCAAGATCTGATCTCGGAGTCGTAGTGTCTGCACAGCTGAAGCTGAATTGTAGAGTGTAGAACTAAGACTTCAACAGATGTGCTCACAACACCAAGGTAGAATCGTAGAGCATATACGATTCTCAATAATTGAGCACTCCTAGAATATCCAAAGGAATGAAGCCTCTGGTCTAAGCTGCAATGTTACATCCAACCTAAAGGAAACTAGAGAGCACTCAACGAATGGCATGCAAGCTAACAGAAGATCTAAGCACCAACCCAATCAACATCCAGATTGAGTTGTGAAGCCATTCGAGATGAAGTCTTCCACAAGTTGATCAGAAGAATACTTCAGTAACTGACTAAGGAAAGTCAACAAGTGCAGTAGTTGTCAAGTGAATAGAAGACAACGATCTTGGAAGAAAACATGATCGTAGTGTTTGCCCAACAAAGAAGGAACTGATGGAGTGTACACAGAGATACTGGTTAGCCTCTGAAGAATAAGGCTAAAGTGATTAAGCATTGGGTTAGTCCATTGATGATAAGTGAACGTGAGATCACAAGGAGAAAGCGAGCTGGACATGCCACAAATCTGAAGTGTCTTGCTATTCAGAAGGGGCCAGAGTAAGGAGTCAATGTGACATCCCCAAAACATGTATACATCACCCATCTTGGGTCGTCAGATACATGGTACATAAATCCAAATATAACTTAATTGTACAACAGTCGTGTAAAATACGACAAAACATAATCTAAGAGTTTTAATAAGAATATTGTCATCTAAACAATATACACACTCAATGGAGTCCTCATTACATTTATTGTCACACTATTTTATAGAATAGTGAGGACTACTAAAACAACCATCTGGACCGTCAATCCATTCCTCGACTCGTCCCAGCTATATTCTCATTTCCTGAAGAGAACAGTGAAAGAAAGGGTGAGCTCAACTAGCCCAGTAAGAAATATTATGACTAAGATAATGCAGAATAAATTATCCTTAGCCTTCAACAGTATAACAACTGATAGAATATAATAGACAATAAGTTTTAGAATAACAACTGCAGTGGAATAAGCAATCCATTAGAAGAGTCAAGTAGAGCAAAAAATCTACTATCTTATATGATTTAAAAAGTTTTTCATCAACTTTATCGCTGAGACTCAGCTTAATAAATAAAATTGAATCATCCCTACATCACGGCCAAGGATATTCATGTAATCATTAATGGTCACGATTATACCGAATAATCCATGGTCATAATCAATCCAACAACAGTCCATCAATGAACTACAGGCCAATGAAGACTTTCACCAAATCATTCGTCACATTACGGTCATGATTATACCGAATAATCCCTGGTCATAATCATACCAAGTCCATCTATGCACGTAAGCCAAAGAGGACTTTCATCACAATATAAGTATGAGGATGATGACAATGACATAAGAATTGAATAAAACATGTTCAAGATAAATTTTAAAGGTTTATAATTTAATTTATCCAGAAATCAATAATGTCCAAATTGTCAACATGATACTACTTTGTAGAGTAAAATTCAAGAATAATATTCATGTACCAAAAATAATTTGGACAGAAAAAAAATATATTTTTTGGGTGAATAGTATCCCATGAATAGTACTTCGAGAATAGTACCCCGTGAATAGTACCCCGACACGAAATGTGTCCCGAATACCCGAGTGAATGATATTAGAGTGAATAGTAATCGGGTGAATAGTAACCCATAAATAGTAACTCGTGAATAGTACTTCGACACGAAAAGTACCCCGAATACCTGAGTGAATAATACTAGAGTGAATAGTAACTAGATGAATAGTAACCCATAAATAGTAACTCGTAAAAGAAAAATACCAAAGAAAATGATATACCATGATGAGTACAAAAGAAATAATATCTCATATGAGTATAGTAGAATATACGAAACTGTAAATAGATTTTCACCCGCCATGCGGTAATCCACGTAGACAGATCATTTCCACAATTTAATAAAGAATGAATACGAAGGATCATTTACCATGCATGCGGTAATCTACATAGATAGGTTATTCCAACATAATAATAAAAGATGGAATAACAGAAGAATTCACCATGTATGCGGTAGTCCGCGTAGATAGGTTATTCCAACAGAATAATAAAGAATGAAATAATAGAAGAATTCACTAGGCATGCGATAGACCGCACAGACAGGTTATTCTAACAGAATAATAAAGAATGGAACCAGGTCATGCGTAATACGCACAGACAAGATATTCCAACAGAATAATAAAGAATAGAACCAGGTCATGCATAATCTGCACAAACAGGTTATTCCAACTGAATAATAAAGAATGGAATAACAGAAGAATTTTACCATGTATACGGTAGTCCGCGTATACAGGTTATTCCAACAGAATAATAGGGAATGGAATAACAATAGCTCTCTTCATGAATACGCAATAAATAATACCCCTTACCTTAGAAGAAAATTGGACACTGGAATAGTGAGGTAGTAGACTTCTCTTCTTCTGTTTTTCTATAATTTCTCTCTATATTAATTGCTCTATAGCTTTAGTGAATTAGTGAGAAATGAAGGAAGAATGATTTTCTATTTATAGGAAAATATAGTTTCAATAATTGCACATTTTGGGGCTCAAAATATTACAGTACAATACCTTCCTCTTTTTCTTCATTTTTAATTTAGTCCTGCAAGTATTATCAAACTTGCACTACCTCCCCTAATAGTAAATCATGTGAATCAATAGTTCATTCATGCGACTTAATAGTATAATCATGTGAAAAAACTAATTACAGTATAGTACCTCCATCTATACCTCCATTTTTAACTTGGTCATGCAAGTATTATAAATCTTGCACCAACTCCCCTAATAGTACAAGAATGTGAATCAATAGTACACATGCGAACAAATTGTTATTAGCATGTGAATTAATAGTAATTAATAACTTATTTATCCGGTTAATTACCCGATTGGTCAATATAACCTCTAGACAACAATTATTATCGAAATAAATGTCGATAATGTGACAACAATTGAATCAATAATATGAGAGATATGATGCAGCAAATACTGTAGTAATAATTGAGTATAACTGAGTGACTTTTTACGTAAGCATCAATAATCAATACCGTGTGCTCTATGCAACCACGCGTATTACTGTACTTTTACTATCGGGTAGTTCAACAGTTTTAACAGTAATACTTTCGCCGTTATTTTTATAAAAAGATAATTCTGTCATTTTTTAACTACGACAATACTTCTGTTGTGGGGTCCACTAATGATTGTGCCATCGTACGGATATTTCCCGATAAAAAGAATATTATATAACCACTTGCTTACTTTACAAAATTTATAAATATTACCCACAACTATAACATTATCTCAAATCCACACCATAATATAAAAAAAATATTTCAAGAAATTTAAATCTTTATTCATAAAATTTGGGGTCTTACAATCTCCCCTCCTTATGAAATTTCACCCTCGAAATTTACGTACGTACCTGGTATGCCTAATAGGTGAGGATACCTTGACTTCACTTCAGATTCTAACTCTTGAGATATAACCTTTGAGTGTCGAATATGATCCTTCTTATACAAGATTTTAACATGTATCTCCTCATACGTTAAATCTTCTGCTATCTCGTCTAATTTCAATTCAATAATGTAGTTTGGGTCGCCCACATATTTACGTAACATTGATACGTGAAAAAAAATGTTATGAACACACGACGTACTTGGCAGTAAAACGAGTCTATAGGCCACAGTTCCTACTCGATCAAGTATTTTAAATGGGCCAATTAAATCGAGGGTTGAGATTTCCTCTCTTCGTCGATTCTTGCTTCTAGAATAACGCCCTCTTGAGCCTTCTTCTTCACATTCATCAGATTCGGGTGTGTAGCTTGAGCGGCTTTAACTTTATCGATTAAAGTCGATTCTACTCATATATTTTTTATCTTCACGTGGGTCCCTAGAGTGTTTAACTCTATCTTCATCATTTGTAAGTTATACGAAATGGGTTTTTATGTTAACAACATCGCACTCATAAACGCATACGATCTTTTACTCAATGCGTCAGCTACCACGTTCGCTCTTTCATGATGATATTAAATGGTACGATCGTAATCTTCAACAGCTCAAGCCAACGTCTTTGGCGCATTATACGTTCGTTTTGGGTGAAGAAAAATAATTGAGGGTTTTAAAAATGTGTTTTGTATTGGGGTCAGTACAAAATTCGATTTCACACTCTAGGGGTAGGATAGGAAGTCTTCAAGAATACGTCAGAAAATTTATTAACAATAGAAATATCATTCAAAACTGTGACTCTCATCCAAGACTTGGATAACACATGTAATGAAGGTTTCTCCTAACAGAGTTTCAATCGATAAGTCAAAGTCTAATTTCTCTGGAGTCAAATTTAAACGTTAAGCGCAAGCAAGAGAGATAAAAGAATGGGTAGAACCAGTATCTAATAAGGTATAGACTTCACAAGAATTTATAATTAACTAACCCGTGCTAACTTCGTTTGGGTTACTCGCTTTTTGAGAAGTCACGAAAAATGCTCTTCCTGAAACCACCGACTTTATTTTGTCCGTATCCGCCTTTGGTGACACCGTCCCAGTTAGACTTGATTTCGCTACAGGACAAAATCGAGCTATGCGACCTTCTTTTCCACAACTAAAATTTACCTTGGAAGGCTGTGAACAGTTTGGACTTATGTGTCTCTCCTCTCCGCATCGATAGCATCTAACTGGCGGTCATTCTCTTTCCTTGAAAACGGGTGTTAGTGTTGCTGTCTTTCCATCGTTGTTGAACTTTCTCTTCTTAAAATTTCCACTCCTATTATCTTGGCCATTATTACCACCGAAGTGGTTACCATTCTTGGCAGGATAATTTCTCCCACGATGGTTATCATTGTTCCGATGGTCGTTGCCACCGGTACGATTATTATCGTGTTGTTGGCCGTTATCCTTTCGTTGGGCTGGCTCATTATCGTGCTCCACTAACTGAGCCTTATTCATTACATCTGAATACAAACACAATTTATGAGAAATGAGGTATTGACGTATTTCAGATTTCAAACCTCGCAGAAATATTCACGTCATTCTCTCCTCATTAGTGCAAACCGGGATAACTCCACAAACTTTACCCCGTACTGCGACACGGTCATATTGTTTTGCTCTAACTTGATAAACTCCACCTCCTTCATGTAACGAATACTTTCGGGAAAGTACTTGTCATTGAACAGCTCTTGGAACTTCACCCAAGATATCTTGAGTGCGTTAGGCTGGGTACGCTTTACAGATTCCCACCAATAATCTGCCTCTTCAAGCAACATAAAGGTAGCAAAGGAAACCTTTTGCTCCTCGGAGCATCCCAAGACATCAAATATCTTGGTGATTTGCTTTAACCATGTCTCCGCCTTAAGTGATTCTGGCTTTCCCAAAAACTCCGGCGGTTCCAGCTCCTAGAACTTCTTAACAGTGACCAGCCGTGGGTTGCCATTGTTTCCACCTGTATTTTGAACAGGAGTTTCTCTCACCTGATGTTGCATGAATTGCATAAAGCCTCTAAACATCCCATCGTTCATCATTTGATCAGTGTTGTTGTTTACCTGAGGATTATTGTCTTTCTGTTTCACATTATCCTGGGTATTGATCGTTGGTGACTCAACGGTCTCATGTGCTTCATTTCTTATCTCGACATTTTCAGAAGCCATTTTCAAATACTGCCACAAAACAAGGGTTAATTGACAAGTCACATATTATCCCTATACTCTGACCGACCAATTAAATACCAAATAAACTTAGGTAGGTCATACTAGCGAAGGAATTTCCCGTCTCTCCCCTCTTAGTTCTTGTCTCACATCTCAGCCAGGGATCATATCCCTAAGCTTTGATACCAACTGTGACGCCCCAAAAACAGGTATACATCACCCATCTTGGGTCGTTAGATACATGGTACATAAATCCAAATACAACTTAATTATACAACAGTTGTGTAAAATACGAAAAAACATAATCTAAGAGTTTTAATAAGAATATTGTCATCTAAACAATATCCACACTCAATGGAGTCCTCAATACATTTATTGTCACACTATTTTATAGAATAGTGAGGACTACTAAAACAACCATCTGGACCGTCAATCCGTTCCCCGACTCGTCCCAGCTATATTCTCATTTCTTGAAGAGAACAGTGAAAGAAAGGGTGAGCTCAACTAGCCCAGTAAGAAATATTATGACTAAGATAATGCAGAATAAATATCCTTAGTCTTCAACAGTATAACAACTGATAGAATATAATAGACAACAAGTTTTAGATCAACAACTGCAGTGGAATAAGCAATCCATTAGAAGAGTCAAGTAGAGCATACAATCTACTATCTTCTATGATTTAAAAAGTTTTTCATCAACTTTACCGCTGAGACTTAGCTTAATAAATAAAATCGAATCATCCATGCATCACAGCCAAGGATATTCATGTAATCATTAATGGTCATGATTATATCGAATAATCCCTGGTCATAATCATAACAATAACTGTCAATCAATGAACTACAGGCCAATGAGGACTTTCACCACATCATTCGTCACATTATAGTCATGATTATACCGAATAATTCCTGGTCATAATCATACCAAGTCCATCTATGCACGTAAGCCAAAGATGACTTTCATCACAATCTAAGCATGAGGATGATGACAATGACATAATAATTCAATAAAACAAGTTCAAGATAAATTTTAAAGGTTTATAATTTAATTTATCCAAAAATCAATAACGTCCAAATTGTCAACATGATACTGCTTTGTACAGTAAAATTCAAGAATAATATTCATGTACCAAAAATAATTTGGACAGAAAAGAAATATATTTTTCGGATGAAAAGTACCCTGTGAATAGTACTTCAGGAATAGTACCCCGTGAATAGTATCCCGACACGAAAAGTGTCCTAAATACCCAAGTGAATGATACTAGAGTGAATAGTAATCGGGTGAATAGTACTTCGGCACGAAAAGTGCCCCAAATATTCGAGTGAATAATGCTAGAGTGAATAGTATACGGGTGAATAGTAACCCATGAATAGTAACTCGTAAAAGAAAAATACCAAAGAAAATGATATTCCATGACGAGTACAAAAGAAATGATATCTTATACGAGTATAATAGAATATGCGAAACTGCAAATAGATTTTCATCCGCCATGCGGTAATCCACGTAGACAGATAATTTTCACATTTTAATAAAGAATAAATATGAAGGATCATTCACCATGCATGCGGTGATCCACATAGTCAGGTTATTCCAATAGAATAATAAAGAATGGAATAACAGAAGAATTCACCATGCATGCGGTAGTCCGCGTAGACAGGTTATTCCAACAGAATAATAAAGAATGGAATATTAGAAGAATTCACCAGGCATGCGATAGACCGCACAGACAGGTTATTCTAACAGAATAATAAAGAGTGGAACCAGGTCATGCGTAATACACACAGACAGGATATTCCAACAGAATAAATAAGAATGGAACTAGGTCATGCGTAATCCGCACAGACAGGTTATTCCAACATAATAATAAAGAATGGAATAACAGAAGAATTTTACCATGTATACGGTAGTCCGCGTATACAGGTTATTCCAACAGAATAATAAGAAATGGAATAACAATAGCTCTCTTTATGAATACGCAAGCCCCTTACCTTAGAAGAAAATTGGATACTGGAATAGTGAGGTAGTATACTTCTCTTCTTCTTTCTCTCTATAATAATTATTCTATAGCTTTAGTGAATTGGTGAGAAATGAAGGAAGAATGAGCTTCTATTTATAGGAAAATATAATTTCAATAATTGCACATTTTGGGGCTCAAAATATTACAGTACAATACCTTCCTCTTTTCCTTCATTTTTAATTTAGTCCTGCAAGTATTATCAAACTTGCACCACCTCACCTAATAGTAAATTATGTGAATCAATAGTTCATTCATGTGACTCAATAGTATAATCATGTGAAAAAACTAATTACAGTATAGTACGTCCATCTATACTTCCATTTTTAACTTGGTCATGCAAGTATTATAAATCTTGCACCAACTCCCCTAATAGTACAAGAATGTGAATCAATAGTATATATATGCGAACAAATAGTTATAAGCATATGAATTAATAGCAATTAATTGCTCATTTATCCGGTTAATTACCCGATTGGTCAATAAAACCTCCAGACATCAATTATTATCGAAATAAATGTTGATTTCTACCAACACTAATAATTTCCACACAATGGAATTATCAATTTTATCTTTAATCAACTGGAACTTATTCATCATTAATATTATAATTCATAATATTTAACAACCAGGTCGTTCCTAGGAAAGAGGGGGCTTTCCGATAAGGATTTCTCCCTATTGGCGCGCAATTAGATTATCTAACCTGTCCTTGACAGAACTTCTAGACATTGTCAATATTACAAATAATAATATGAATTACTTTATCGTCTCAATTATTGATTTAATAATATAACATATTATACAGATGATACTGTGACAACAATGAAATAAATAATATGAGAGATATGATGCTGCAATTACTGTATCAATAATTGAATATAATTGAGTGACTTCTTACATAAGCATCAATAATCAATACCGTGTGCTACTATGCAACCATGCATATTACTTTACTTTTACTACCGGGTACTTCAACAGTTTAAACGGTAATACTTTCGTCGTTATTTTTATAAAAAGATAATTTTGTCGTTTTCTAATTACGACAATACTTCCGTTATTGGGTCCACTAATGATTGTGCCGTCGTACGGATATTTCCCGATAAAAAGAATATTATATAACCACTTGCTTACTTTGCAAAATTTGTAAATATTACTCATAACTATAACATTATCTCAAATCCACATCATAATATAAAAAAATATTTCAAGAAATTTAAATCTTTATTCATAAAATTTGGGGTCTTACAGTCAAGCCATCAGTATCTGAGAGCAGTTGAGGCAAACAGAAGCATTGAAGCACTACACATAAGAAGGAAGAGATGTTCTACATTGAAGATCTAATAAACACTCTTCAGGATCGTAGTGTTGACTCTACCAGTTAAAAAACAACATTCAACAAGACACTACGATCAGGTCCAAGACGACATACATCAGAATTGTAGAGTTCGGTCATCCGAAGATTGAAGCATTGGCAACAGTTCAATCTAAAGAGTGATATTCAGACAAGAGCGTATTGAGAGTATCGATGCAAAAGGACAACCTCTGATCGAGAAATCAGAAGGAGGAAATAAAGTCGTCGACCTGCCCAAGACATTAAAGTGACATCTCTGATGGGGTAGGTGAAACAGTAAACTACAGTGTCAAAAAGTCATGTAATGTCACATTTGCAGTCTGCACCAAATAACTCGAGATCTGTGAAGTAATTTGAAGAGCTTTCAACGGCTACTTTCCAACAGGAAGATTGGGAAGGAGTATAAATCAGCTAGAGCTTTAAAGATCAAGGGTTGCTGGAGTTGCTAATTTTGGAGAGATGGTGGACTAATCTAACCAACGTAAATAGTGAGTGACCAATGAAGGTCTGAAGGTTCACTCTACGATCCACCGAGAATACTTAGAGAAAAAAGAAGAAAGAAGTAGAAGTGAGAGTTCTACTACAAGAAGAGTATTCTGAACTGCCGAGAGAAAGAAGAGCATCAATGTCATCTTGATGTCCATCATGGGAAGACTCCAAGTACCAGAAAGAAGAGCTTACAGTCATCTTGGTAAGTCCATCATGAGAAGGCATCAAGTATCAAGAAAAAAGATCACCAACGCCATCATGGTGGCAAGCATGAGAAAGTTTCTGAGTACCTAGCAGAAAAGCTTACAGTCATCTTAGAAACTCATCATGTGCAGCCATCAAGTATCAAGAAGAATGATCTTCAAGGCAGTTCATCAAGGGATCATCAGAAGTGGTTGAGTAACTGTAGAAGCTTAGCATCATGCAACACTCAACTGCACTTCAAGGATGATCATGCCAAGCTACTATGTACAGAAGATGTTCAGAGTATAAAGACATCTTAGCAGCTCAGTACCAACTCTAACAAACAAACAAACAACTCAACAACAAGAAGCCAGGGCCTGAGGGGTCCTTGTTCGGAGGGACTAAATGAAGTTCCAAGCCTGCTGGGCTTGAAGAGTTCCTATGGAACTAGAGAAGTTCCAAGGCTACTGGCCTTGAAGAGTTCTTAGTGAACTGAAGTCCCAAGGCTTCTGGCCTTGAAGGAATTTTAGTGATTCAGGGTGATGCCCTTCCTTAGTGGAAATCCTGCTAGTTGAAAGCAGAAGAATGGATTAGGAGCTTGAGTCTCTGAACCACTTAAAACTCCTTGTGTCTTTTACTTTATGTCATTTACATTATGTACTTTAACTGCTATAACTGCTATGTATGTTTTAACTACTTACATGCGAACTAACTCTAAAAACAATGTATGTATGATTACGGGTATATCAATGAAGGGGATCTTTTACTTATTCCGTTCTTCTTGAAAAGATTCTTATGTTTGTCATATGCTAATTCATTAGCAATACAAAATAAACGAGAAAAGTATTTGAAATTAAAAGGATCTATTCAACCCCCCCCCTTCTAGATCTATATTGTGCCTACTAGGAACTAACAATTGGTATCAGAGCAGGTTCTCATGCTATATTCAAAAGCTAATCGCTTTGAGTCTGATCCTAGGCACAAACATTGTTCTAAACTTAGTTCAGTAGTAAGTCACTTGTTATATGCAGATGAGCTCACACGTTGGAAATATTGTGTACAGGTAAATGTGTATATACACCTGAAGCTACTCAGATTGGTCCATGTGCCTGATTGCCATATCAACAAGACCAATCCTTGCTCGCGGTCAATCTTGTAGTCTGAAGACCAGGCTAGAAAGCTTAAGAGACATCAACAGAAAAGAGTCAAACATCTAGCAGACTGAAAAGATGAAAATGCCACACATGCTAAGAAATGCTTATCCAGAGAAGAAAGAAGAACTTATCAAACATGTATCTGGCCAACCAGCAGCTGGATGTAAATCTTGTGAACTCTAGGATGTCAAAGAACTAAATATGCTAAGATTTTCTTAGCTTGCATCTTCAAGATCACAACCGATTGATTGAAGGACAAGTGGAGCAACAACCTATCAGGAGCAAATGGGAAACTATGCACATCAATGCCTAAACTCAGTATATCTCAGAAAATGACAGTAAAAAGGTAAGGTTCCTCACTAATATAAACATGTATATCATGATTACACCTCCTTTTGAACTATAACAGTATTCTTTTAAGGAATCATAATCTACCTACAAAGGTGAAGAGAGAAAGTACACTGATGGTGGAAACTCAAATGCTTATAAACTTTCTCTCCATCCAAGTTTTAGGTTGAAGATTACATCTCGAAGGAAATCTGAAATGGGTCATAAGTGCATCACAGGTTAAATTAATTTTATGAGAAGTAATCTCTGCTGATGGGTTAGTATGTATGTACAACATATGTTCTAAGTGTTTAATAACACACAAAGTATGATCAGTTCTATAAAAGTATCTTGAAGATTCGTAGAAACTGATCACCTCCATGAATCAACCAGATACAAATAAATCATAGAGTTGATTCTCACTCTGTGAACATTTAAACCCTGTGAACATGACCTAGCAAATGATGAAATCATTAAAGAAAAAGAGTGTTTTATTAAAAATAGCAAATCTTACACACACTCACCATCATGCATCTCAAAATGTATTATCTAAATTAGTTACATGGATGAATATGATTGTTGGTGATAAATATGATGATTATCCAAATATATGAAGAATAGGGGTTTAGAAAACTAACCTAGCAGGACCCATTTAACCATGGGTACCAAACATAGAAATTTATAACCTGCAGGTACTTGGTCTATCAGGCCACAATAAGGAATGGTAAAGTAGAAGACTTCAGTCAAGAAGATTCAACCAGCAGAAGGCTTAAGACTGTTCAAAAATGATTCTGATAAAACTCTTATATGTCAAAACATGTCCTTAAAGACCCGCTGAGCTGATCTGAATAAAGCTCACATGGCTGTTGATCTTTATATGAGAACATGCCATTCAACCAAAGATGAAAAAGGGTCTTAGATGCTCAGTCATGTAAAGCATGTCATAATAGAAGAATCCTCAAGGAAGCTCACCACAGAGGTTCATCAAGCATCCAACATGAGGAACTCATTACGGGAGCAGAACTCCACAAGCACAAGCTGACAAAGAAGACTACATTTGTAGTGCTGCCAAATGATCATAAATTGATCAGTTATGGAGATATCCATGTCAATGATGAAAATAGATTTGATTGTCAATGGTGATTCCAGTCAGAAAGAAACATGCAAGGATGCCTCCTAACGCACATGAAGAAAAGGAAATCACACCTCACTTAGAAGATAGTATAAACACGGGGAAGCAGTGATCTGTTAAGAAACAACAGCACTGAGATATACTATGAAACAATGTACCAGCTACAGAGTCCCAAAAATTTGTGGCTAATGAACCAAATAAAGATCCATAGTCAATAGGAACGTCTCAAAACGTACTACTAATAACCTTTCAGCCACCCAACTCAAAGTTGTGGAGTGCCTACGATCAAACATCTGATCGTAGTGTAAGAGCAGGAGGACACCACGATGACAGAAAATACAATTGTCTAAAGTTGGTAGAGGACCTCACCACCAGAAAAGGTCAAATGAGATATCGGTGCAAATCACTTCCAAAGTATTTCATTTGGAAAGCGCCTCAGGGACAAACTTGAACCTTAGCTCATTCTAAGAGGTTGGCCCTTCCTGAGCTACCTTAACCCAGAAGGATTGTTTGATCAAGTTTATCTCTAGGACCAAGGCAGTCAACGATCGCAGAGTAAAGTTTAAAGAGAACTCAACGATCGTGATGCAACCTCAATGATCGTAGTGCAACCTCAGCGATCGTAGAAGCAGACTCGATGATCGCAGTCTTATGAGAGGTTACTCTAACTCATGAGGAGCTTGAAACAACTAGATAATTGCTCAATCATTTAGAGTATGAAGAGATAAGGTCTAATATTGAATGGAAAGATGACCTGAAGATTCATCTTAGAAGTAGAGTCCCCAAACCTTCAAAAAGTACATCAGTGGTTAAGCTATGCAGTTTCAGAAGAAGATCGTTGAGTCAATGAAGCAATTCGTAGAGTTCATAGCCGCCTTACTATGCTACTCTACGAACCAAAATGGTTAACGGTCAATCCACGTCATGGACGCCTATTTATTTTAAAAAGGGACATTAAACTGAAGAGATAATGGGGGAATTACAACTCATTACTGGACATCGTGCAACCAATGGTTGGTTGACACATCACTGTCTATGCAGAGTTAGATGGAACTGCCATAAAGGAAAATTTAAATTAGCAAACAGTTATCAGAAACTATCGAAACTCTCTCTCCCTTCCATTTTTAAACCCTAGAATCCTTTCAAAAGCCAAAATCAATTAACCTTCCAGAGTCTTGCCCAAATCACGATCAGCCATTTCTCATAAAGTCCTCTGAATCAAAATACCCATATTTCTCGAACCATTCAAATAGAAGACTGTAGAGTAATCACTGTCATTCAACTCGGCTTCAAAAAGTTTAAAAGATCAGAAAAGAAGTTCAAGGACATACTTAAGCTCATAAAGAATGTTGTGTTCTCTGAGTGCTTGGAGGTCGACACTCCAATCTATATAGAGCTAGTTAAGTAGTTATACTCAAATGCTTAAATGAATTATGGGCTTCTGAGCACGAAGGTGAAAGGAGCAAGTTTGAAGATAAGAGCATCAGACATCAATCAATGTTTAACGTTTTCCAACCAAGTTCTGATAAACCTGGATGAGATCGACATTGAAGAAGGCAAGAGGCTAATGCGATACTAAAGAAACCCCAGTCTGAAGGATATAAAGAAGAAGGAATTTCTAGAGGAGTTCGAGTTCCTTGCTGAGATAGTGGGCAAGTGTATACTATGCAAGGATACAGCACATGACATTGTGCTTGATCAACAACTGAAGATTATGTCTGCAATAGTTTTGAAGAAGCGGATAAACTTTGGAGTTATCTTGTTCGATCAAATCTCAAAATGGGTAGAAAAGGCTGAGTTGAAGAAATCTACAGAAAAACCACTTACAAAGGTGTTTCATGGAAGACTGCTAAGTATTTGTAAGGAACCCAAGTATTACAACTCTACGATCAATGAATACTCTACGAACTCATACTGCGATTAACTATTATAACTCTACGATCAATGAATACTCTACGAACTCATACTACGATCAATATTCATTAAGGGTATACTAGTCTTTATGTAATAATTGAGTCGATTGGATATCGCTGTGTTCATTTCTGTAGTGTTCATTTTATCATTCTATTATGTATAAAAGGAAACTACTTGTAATCAGTTGAGGTTATAAAATAAATTATTCTTCTTTCTAAACTCTCTCTCTCTCTCTAAATCTCTTCTAAGTCACGAATCTCCATAAATTGAGCTGAACTCGAGCTCAGTAAGGAATTTGCTTATCCAAATCCTTGTAAGTGGTATCAGAGCTTGCTACGATCAGTGGACATGGCTACTAACAATTAGAGATTAATGAATCTAGAAACGAACCTCCAGGATTTGCAAATTCAATTGCAATCCTCAGTGGAGTCTCTACAAAAAGGATTCGATGATAAGCTTGGGAAGCTAATAAAAGGAGTAGAAGGAATGTTGATAGCATAAGGACAGAATCAAGATAATGGATAGCCTAACAATCACAATCAACAAACTCAACATACTCCTCTAAATCCAAATCTAAATCAATAAAGGTCTGGATCAATCCTTGGATCGTTTGAGGGAGGTAGTACATAGAACAATATAAATAAAGGTATATTCCAGACTATTAGATTTGAATTTCCTAAATTCCATGGATCTAACCCAAGGACCTGGATTAGGAAGTGCAATAAATTGTTTTCTTATCATAATGTTGCTGAAAATCAGAAAATATACCTAGCAACTATGCATCTCGAAGGAGAGGCAGAAATGTGGTACTCTAGCTTTGTTGGAAATGGTGTTGACCTGACCTGGAATGGTTTAATTGATGAATTGCTAGCTAGATTTAGTCCTGAGACTAAGATGAATCCTATAGCTGAACTTAAAAAATTGCAACAAACCACAACTATAGATGAATACCGAACAAAGTTTGAGGAACTAAGAGGTTAGGCACTAATAAAAAATTCAAAGTTGAATGAAGAATTTTTTATTGATTGCTTTGTTGGTGGACTGAGGGAGGATATTCAGTTAGATATCCAGGAGTTAGGGGTTATTACTCTTAAGGAGGCTATTTGGTTGGCTAGAGTTAAAGAAGCTAAAGTGGAAGCATAGATTAAAAGAAGCAGAACTGTACTAAAATCTTTTGTCATTAATAATTACAGCAGCAGGAATGTATTAATGAATTCTAGCTTGCAGAAAAGTTTCAACAATAATGGAATGGAAATTTCTAGTCCTAATATAGGGGAAACTAAGGTTGCTTGGTCTAGAAATGAGCCGAGAAGAGGTATACCAGTTAAGCATCTGACTAGAGATCAAATACTTGAGAAAAGGAGGAAGGGGCTATATTTTTCCTATGATGAGCCGTATGTATTTGGTCATGTATGCAAACAACCTCATTTGTTCATGATGGTATCATCTGAGGAGGAGGAAATGTGCTTGGAAACTGAGGAACAAACAAAATATGTAACAGAAGTAGAGATGCAAGAAGAGCAAAACATGCCATTACTGGAGGATCAAAAGGATGATGTACAAGGGGTAGTGGGGGCATATCAGTTAGCATATTAATTGACAGCGGTAGCACTGAAAATTTCTTAGATCCTCACGCTGCTAAGAAACTGAAGGTTAAGCTAACAAATACTCTATCTGTGACAGTCTCAGTTACAGATGGTTTTAAGGTGCAGAGTGAACAAGTGTGTTCAGAGTTCCAATGGCAGGTGCAAGGTAGAGATTATACTACAAGGATGAGGATTTTACCCTTGGGAGGTGTTGATGCTGTTCTAGGGGTCCAATGGTTGAGGACAGTAAGTCCTGTAACTTTTGACTTCAATAAACTACAGCTCCAATTTGTGCAAAATCGGGAGACAGTGTTGATGAAAGGGGAAGATGTTAATGTTACTCCAACAATATAGCTAATGGAATCTAGTGAGTTTCAGAACTTGTTGCAAACAACATCTCATGGTTTTTTTGGATGCTTATATGGAATCTTGGAATATGAAGATTGTCCACCCTTATAACCTACCTGTCCAAAACTTAAAGAGTTTCTGAAATCATTCTCAGATGTCTTTGAAGAACCTAGAGGTATGCCACCTGAAAGATCTCATGACCATCATGTTAATTTGCAGGAAGGTAGCAAACCTATGAATTTGAGACCTTATAGATATCCATATGTCCAGAAATCTGATATTGAGAAAATAGTGACTGAGTTGCTGAATAGTGGGGTTATGCAGAATAGTAACAGTCCTTTTGCCTTTCCAGTATTATTAGTAAAGAAACATGATAATACTTGGAGAATGTGTATTGATTATAGAGCACTCAATGATGCTACTACAAAAGATAAATTTCCTATACCTGTTATAGATGAGTTGTTGGATGAACTCAATGGGTCAGGCTGGTTTTCAAAGTTGGATCTCAGGTCTGGTTATCATCAAATAAGAGTACACCTACCTGACATTCCTAAGATATCTTTTAGGACTCATTCAAAGCATTATGAGTTTAAGGTTATGCCTTTTGGGCTAACCAATGCTCCAACTACCTTTCAGAGCTTAATGAACATTGTTTTTGCCCCTTATCTGAGGAAGTTCATCTTTGTTTTTTTATGACATCTTAGTTTACAGTCCCACATATGAGACTCATTTACAACATTTGGAAATAACATTACAGCTGTTGAGGCAACATTAGTTGTACGCCAAATTATCCAAATGTATTTTTGCTACACAACAAGTTTAGTATCTTGTTCATATCATTACACCTGAGGGAGTCTCTACTGATCCTGCAAAGATAGAGTGTATGGTAGGCTGGCCAAAGCCTAAGAACCTTAAGGGTTTGAGGGGATTTCTGGGTCTTACAGGCTATTACAGGAAATTCATTAGATAATATGGGTTAATAAGTAAACCACTGACTAATATGCTCAAAAAGGATCAGTTCCATTGGAGTGTTAAAGCTGAAGAGGCTTTTGTTAAGCTCAAAGGAGCTATGGTCTCTTCTCCTGTGTTGGCTTTGCCTAATTTCAGCATTCCATTCGTATTAGAGATGATGCTAGTGCTACTAGAATTGGAGTCGTATTAATCAAAATAGTAAGCCTATTGCTTTCTTAAGCAAGGCTATTGCTTCAAAACATTTGGGCTTGTCAACTTATGAGAAAGAGTTGATGGCTGTCATTTACTCTGTGCAGAAATGGAGGCATTACTTAATGAGAAACAAGTTTGTCATTAAAACAGATCACCAAAACCTCAAGTATCTATTGGATCAAAGAATCACTACTACTAATCAACAGAAATGGATCACACGGTTAATAGGACTGGACTATGAAATCTGTTACAGGAAAGGAAAGGAAAATTTAGCAGCTGATGGTTTATCTAGGCAGCTTCATCATGAGTCTCATGAAGGTATCAACAATGTCTCTCAATGTATGGCTATTACCTCAGTTACTCCTACTTGGATTCAAGAGCTAGTTCAGACTTGGGAAACTGATCTTGAATTACAGCGGGTGATAGCTCAACTTGCATTAGATCCTGCCTCCTTGCCAGATTTTTCTTTTGTTAATGGCAGATTTAAATACAAGGACAGATTAGTTGTTGGTCACGTTCCAGCTGTGAAAACTAAGCTTTTACATGAATTTCATACTTCTCCTGTGGGAGGTCACTCCGAAAGAAGAGGGACTTTTGAAAGGATTTCAAAGTTTTCCTACTGGCCAATATCTCTGAGGAAGGATGTAATCAGCTTTGTTAAGGAATGTGACATCTGTCAACTGAGCAAACATGAAACTACTGTGGTGCAATGGGCTAACACTCTACCTTCAGAGGCAACTTGGGAATTGTGGTCTAATTTCCATACTAAATTTCTTGATTTTAGTCCTTGAGGACAAGCGGTTTTTTAAGAGGGATGGATTGTAACGAACCCAACTATTACAACTCTACGGTCAATGAATACTCTACGAACTCATACTACGATCAACTATTACAACTCTACGATGAGACACCCCCAAATCCTGGTACTTCATTTCCTCAAGATTTGGTGTTCACGTAATCAAAACATTCATTACAAACTACCCAATTGATAAAATTGAATAAATAAAACCTGCCCATACAGGATTAAACTTAAATAAAAATCTCCCAGGTTATCTAACCTTTACAAACATTCATTCATGCGGAAAATAAATTAATATAAACTTCATTACAATCCTTAAACAAGTCTGAAAATAAACTATTCAATCTATTACAGGACTTCAACATTTTTTCATCTTTCCTTTCCCTTTACTGGTGCCAGGTACATCACCAGTTTCAACCTTAGCTGTAAGAAATTTTACAGGCAAGAGTGAGCAAACAAGGCCCACTTGAAATAATAATAAATAAATCAGTTAACTTTACATCATGTACCAACATTAGGTTTAATAGAACTGAACAATAAATTCTATTACTTTCTAAAAATTTTAATCAATTACTGAGGGTCTATTGACCACGAATCATGTCCACAGTTATAAGTAATTTTTCAACTTAAACTTTAACAGTCATAAGACTATAAGGACTTCACGTACTTAGAGGGATCAACCCTTCGTACAATGTATTGTGCACAATCATTTCAACGCTAAGCGTAACCTCTTATAAAAGAGTTGTTCTTCTCAGTATTTAGAATACAAGTCCGTACCAAAGTGAGTTTGGTTTGGATACATCATGGGGTAATTTAGAATTTAACGGTAATCAACTAAGGGTTAGTTGATTACAAACAACATAACTGTATACTATGGAATAATCATAGTTGAATTGATATTTATAAACTAACATCATGCTTTAGGAATAATTTAATAGCATAATCATGAAATAATCATAACATGCATCCTCATAAACCAATAGATACACGAGCTTAATCAACAATAAACAATCTAACTCTACGAAAGTGTAAAGTTAGCAATTTGTACAATTGAAATGGAATTAAAGCGATAATGTGTTTAACGAATTCAAACTTGAACAATGAAGTTTGGAGTTAGAGAACTTGCATAAGTATAACATAACAGTGAAAAGTAACCTTGCTGAATAATAAAGTAGAAAAGGTTAGGGAACTTGCCTCGTGTGTAGGTTAAACAATTACTATTCACATTCACCCCAAGTCCTACACATATCATATGCATTGATAATACACATTAGTTACACTAACATTACCTTTATGAGTTCCTTTATTACTCTTAGTATAGCTACTAACTAAGTTTAAGTTTAAACACAGCACATCTTTCATGAACATTACATTTTAGCTTTATTACAACTACCTAAATGATCATGCCATTACACCACGTGTACATTAACAACTTGATATAACATCCTAATATATGTCCAACATGTTATCATTAAGTTATACTAATACTCAAAGGGTTGCACTTGCATTCGTGCATCCCGACGCCCTCCGATTGGCTCCAAATACACAACAGTCATAAAGATGACCATTTTGACTACTGTTACAGACCTCAAATAAAAAAACTTAAAGATTGAAAGTTGTAGGTCTACTCGTCCTCTTTCCGAATCATCTTGAATTATCTAAATCGGAGTTCGTATGAAAAAGTTATGGCCATTTTACTACAGGAGGCCAAAACTGCCCAACTAGGCCACTTTTCCGGCACCGGGGCGCGGAACAGTGGAGCTGGGGCGCGGGACACGGTGCTGGGGCGTGGGCCACGGTGCTGGGGCGCGGGCCACGGCGCTGGGGCGCGGACATGGCGCTACGGCGCGAACCATGGCGCTGGGGCGCGGACATGGCGCTATGGCGCCACTAAAGTACTACTGGAGTCGCGTCGCGGCGCCAGACTCCAGAATTCGGTGACAGCCTCGGCAACAGTACCAGAAAAACCAATTTGGCCAAAAAGCTCGAATCTAATAAGTCGATTATCATGTAAATTGCATATAGACATCATATAATCGTATACTAACGACTTCTAACATGTTTCTACTCATCAATTAGCACAAACATCAAATATTCAACACCCAATTTTAATATTTTTGGCAAAACTCTATATTTTGATATTTTTCATGAAAACCAATACTGTGATTTTGTTATTCAATCAAAACAGAAATTTCCAAGCATCATGATTATGATTTTACACTCTAGCAATTCTTATAATCAATTTATCAATATAACAACTAATTAAACCTTAATTTTCATTTTAAAAATAACCCATTCACATTCATAAAATTCTCTGTAAAACAATTTCTTCATAAAATATATACATACATGAATTAAACTCTATATAATCATGCATAACTCATGAAACACATCTACAATTGCTAATTATATAAACTTATAACCAAAACAACCAAAATTTCTTTTCATAAATTTTTCACAGAAACTTTTTGGGAAAAAAAAACTTTTAGAGTTTTGTAAAGAAGAAGATGGCCTACCTTGGATTATGAAGAAGATGATGGTCCTAACTCTTTGATTGTCAAGCTTTTCTCCAAAACCTGTTAATAATCTCTCAATTCTCTCTAGAATTCTCTCACTTTTCTTCTTTTCTTCTTCTTCTTCCTCTGAGTTCTTTCTTTCTCTATTTTCCTTCTTCTGAACTCTTTTCTCTCTCTAACATACGTACTAAAATATAACGTATATAATTATAATTATAATAATTGTATATTATAAATATAAGATATATAACTGACATCAGTTAAAGGTTTTGAAAATCAAAAGCCATAAGGCTTGTTTGGTTAGTCTAACTAAAATAACTCATTAATCTTTATGCCTTGTTTGTTAAAACTCAATTAGATAAAGAGTTATTATGCCATAAGACATGTTTGGTACAACCACATTAAACTCTTTTAATTTATTTTGGTAACTCCTATATAGCAAGGTTATTAGTCACACCTTTATTAAATTAATAAATCAATTAAACGCTAATCTATTAAATTACTTTAACACATAAACAATTATAATTCTTTTTACAATTATAATTTCATTTAATCAACTAACATTTCAAACTACAATTTCTCATTTAAATATTATTATTTATTTAAAATCATTATAAGCTCTCTAGCTTATTAAATTAAACTCCATTATTATAAAATCTCATAATAATTAATTTATTTAGCTCCTTACTTATTTACTCAACAAATAATTAATTAAATCACATCAACTCAAATTGTCATATAATTCAATAAATATTTAATATTGCCAATAAATATTTAATATTTAATATTTAATTATTTATTCAACAAATAATTAAATAAACCACATCACTCAAATTGAACAATTATTTAATCAACAATAACATATCCAATAAATATTTATATAAATCAATAAATATTTATAACTTACGTTTAAAAAAAAATATGGAATGTTACATCATTCCCCTCTTAAAAGGATTCTGTCCTCAGAATCACAACTCAAACAACACATTCGCTACATTCTTCCCTACTTACAAAGATTCTGTCCTCAGAATCGAAGACACAGATTAAACAAATAACTCAGGGTATTCTTTCAACATTTTCTCTTCGAGTTCCCACGTTGCTTCTTCAGCGTTGTGGTTCCTCCAAATCACCTTCACAGAAGGTATCACTTTATTCCTGAGCACTTGTTCTTTCCTGTCGACTATCTGGATAGTTATCTCTTCATAAGACAAATCTTTCTCGAACTGCAACGGTTCGTACTCGATTACGTGCTTGTAATCGGGTTTATATGGTCGTAACACCGAAATATAAAAAATATTATGAATATTTTCCAACTCTGGAGGTAGAGCTACCTCATAAGCCACTTCTCCCACTCTTCGCAGCACTTCAAAGGGTCCAATAAACCTCGGGCTTAGTTTTCCCTTTTTACCGAAACGAATTTTCCCCTTCCAAGGAGAAACTTTTAGGAATACATAGCTTCCTACGTCAAATGCACGATCTTGCCTGTGTTGATCAACATACTTCTTCTGTCGGTCTTGAGCTGCTACTAATCTTATCCTGATGAGTTTGATAACCTCAGCAGTTTGTTGCACCAATTCTGGTCCTAACAGTTGACGTTCTCCAACTTCATCCCAGTACAGTGGAGTTCTGCACTTTCTGCCGTATAACGCTTCGTAAGGCGGCATGCCGATGCTCGCGTGATAACTATTATTGTAGGCGAATTCCACCAACGGTAATTGCTCTTCCCAGCTTCCTTTGAAATCCATGATGCATGCTCTCAACATATCTTCTAATGTCTGGATCGTTCGTTCGCTTTGGCCAGCAAACTGCTGATGATATGCCGTACTCATTCGCAACTATGTTCCCATACATTCTTGTAGTCTCTTCCAGAAGTTTGATGTGAACCTCGGATCTCTGTCTGACACAATTGACACTGGAACTCCATGTCTTGCAACGATCTCTTTAATATATAGTTTTGCCAGCTGATCAAGATTGAATCTAATCTTTATTGGCAAAAAGTGTGCAGATTTTGTCAGTCTGTCTACTATTACCCAAATCTCATCGTATCCTTTCTGAGTAGTTGGAAGACCCACCACAAAATCCATCGTGATATGCTCCCACTTCCATTCCGGTATTTCCAACGGTTGAAGCAATCCGCTGGGTCTTTGATGTTCAGCTTTTACTCTCTGACATGTTAAGCACTTTGCTACACATTCCGCGACATCCCTTTTCATATTTGGCCACCAAAAATGTCGGCAAAAATCTTGATACATTTTCGTGCTCCCTGTATGAATTGAATATTTTGAGCTATGAGCTTCGATCAAAATTTCTTCTTTCAGTTCTGGTGCTGCTGGAACCCAGATCCTTCCCTCAAACCGTAGTAACCCTTCGGTGTCGATCTTGTATTTTACATCACCGCCTTCAATCAAATTCTCTTTGATTTTCGCACACTCTTCGTCTTGTAGTTGGGCACTCTTCACTTTGTCCATTAAAGTTGGACCAGCTTCTATCTGAAATAATTGTTCGTCGGATTCCTGTGGAAATTTGATTTCCAGTTCTAACTTTGTCATTGCTGAAATGAGCTCCTCCTGAGTTGTTAGCAGCATTAATTTCTCCCGACCTTTCCTACTTAAAGCATCCGCAACCACATTCGCTTTGCCCGGATGATAAAAGATCTCACAATCGTAATCTTTTATCAGTTCCATCCACCTTCTCTGACGCAGGTTCAAATCTTTCTGAGTGAAAATATACTTCAGACTTTTATGGTCTGTGTAGATCTCACATTTCTCTCCATAAAGATAGTGTCTCCATATCTTGAGAGCAAATACCATTGCAGCCAATTCCAAATCATGAGTTGGATACCCTTTCTCATAATCTTTCAATTGTCTTGATGCATAGGCAATAACTTTGTCGTTCTGCATAAGAACACAACCCAACCCTTTGTGTGAGGCATCACTATACACCACAAAATTTCCTGTATTATCTGGTAGGGTTAACACAGGTGCCATACTTAGCTTTTTCTTCAAATCTTGGAAGCTCTCTTCACACTTTTCTGTCCAAACGAATTTCACAGCTTTTCGTGTCAAATTTGTTAACGGAGTGGCTATCTTAGAAAAATCTTGAATGAATCTTCTATAATAACCGGCCAGCCCCAAGAAACTCCTCACCTCCGAAGGTGTTCTTGGTTGTTCCCAATTGATTACAGCTTCCACTTTCGATAGATCTACTGAAATCCCATCTTTGTCAATCACATGACCCAAAAATTGTACACGGTCGAGCCAAAATTCACACTTAGTGAATTTCGCGTACAACTTTTCCTTTCTTAGTGTCTCCAATGTCAGACGTAAATGTTCCACGTGTTCTTCTTGAGTTTTGGAATACACCAGAATGTCGTCGATAAACGCCACTACAAACTTGTCTAAAAATGGTTTAAATACCCTGTTCATCAAATCCATGAACGCGGCAGGGGCATTTGTTAAACCAAAAGACATCACCAGAAACTCGTAATGTCCATACCGAGTTCTGAATGCCGTTCGTGGTATATCCTCCTTCCTCACTTTCAACTGGTGATACCCACTTCTCAAATCAATTTTCGAAAAGTATTTAGCACCCTTCAACTGGTCAAACAAGTCATCTATTCTTGGCAACGGGTATTTGTTTTTAATAGTGACTTTGTTTAACTCCCTGTAATCAATGCAAAGACGCATTGACCCGTCCTTCTTCTTCACGAATAAAACTGGCGCTCCCCACGGCGATACACTTGGTTGAATATACTTCTTGTCTAGCAGTTCTTGCAATTGTACCATCAGTTCCTTCATTTCTACCGGAGCCATTCTGTACGGAGCCTTTGATATCGGTGCTGTTGCCGGCACTAAGTCGATCACGAATTCAATTTCTCTGTCCGGCGGAAGTCCTGGCAAATCTTCTGGAAACACGTCTTCGAATTCTATCACTACCGGTATTTCTTCTAATTTCACACCTTTCTTCTGAGTATCGACTATGTAAGCTAAATAGCCCACACAACCTTGACTCAACAACTTCTTGGCCTGCATAGTCGTCAGACATTTCATTTGTCTTGGCGACTTGCTACCATAAAATACTACCTTTGACGGAGTCATAAGGTTTACACACTTCTTTTGGCAGTCAATTACTGCTCCATAATTGAACAACCAATCCATTCCCAAAATTACATCAAATTCCCCGAGTCTAATCGGAATCAAATCTACTAACAAGATATTCCCTTTAATGTTTACCCTACAGTTCTTGTAAATGAACCTAACAGGGATTATTTCCTTATTCGCAATTTCTATGTTCAAAGGAAAATTCAGTTCTTCTCTAGGCAATTCTAACCTCTTGGCAAATTCATCAGATATAAACGAGCAAGTAGCACCCGAATCAAATAATACATATGCATTAATATCATTGATTGGGATAATACCTGACACCACATCTTTTGATTGCACAGCATCTTGCACAGTCATGTTGAAGGTTCTGGCTGTGGGTTTGTTTGATGCTGCAGGTCCTGTAATAGCCCACGTACCTCCATTGTTACCTCCTCCATTGTTTCTGGTTGTCCCTCCCTCCTTCTTCTTAGGGCATTCACGAGCAAAATGATCCTTGGATCCGCACGTGAAGCACGCCTTCTTCTTTGGTTGAGTGCAATTTGGGACGATGTGACCCTCCTGGCCACAATTGTAGCAAACTCGTTTCCCCATCAAGCACGCACCCTTGTGAAATTTTCCGCATGTCGCACATGCTTCAAACTTTTTGTTTTGCTGGTTACCCTGCTGGTTTCCAGCTCCCCCATTCCCATTCCACTTCCTCTTCAAGCTGTTGTTGTTGCTGTTGTTGTTGTTATTTCCACTGCTGCCACCTCCATTCATCATTTCATTCTCATTCTTCTTCTTCTTTTGTTCCTGGTTGAATTTGGTCACCGCCTCTCCTCCACCTTCAGCGAGTATTGCTTTCTCCATTACTGCTGCAAATGTCTTCAACTGGAACAGGGAAACCCTACTGTACAGCCAGGGCTTCAGTCCCTGTTCAAACCTCTTCGCTTTGCGTTCGTCTGTGCTAACCTGATATGGCACAAACCTCGCCAACTCGTTGAATTTTGCGGCATACTCGGATACCGACATCGTCCCTTGCTTCAGCTCCAGAAACTGTACTTCCAGCTGACTCTTTGAACTCTCCGGGAAATAGGTCTCGAAGAACAGTTCCTTGAACCTATCCCAGGTCATCACTCCTGGCCCTTCCCGAGTTTTATTGGCTTGCCACCAATAACTAGCTTCTGCTTTCAACATGAAAGTTGCGAAAGCAGTCTTCTGCTCATCCCCTACCCTAGCGACATCGAACACCTTCTCTATTTCCATAATCCAGGTTTGAGCTTCAACTGGATTCATGGACCCACGGAATTCAGGTGGTCCGACCGCCTTAAACTCCTTAAACGTTGTGCCTTGGTTTTGAGGTTGATTCTACAACGCTCCTGTCAATAGTGCCACTAGTTGTTGAACGGGATTCTCATCAACACTGTCATTAGCTTCTTCGGTGGTTCTCTGTCGTGTTGGTTGACGTCTGGGAGGCATTTTCTGTTAAAGAAATCATCTATTAGACCACTACTCAACTTCTTTACGTATTTCTAATTAATTTGCCTCAACAAAGAAATAATCACATAGCACATAACACTTTGAATAAAATAATAACTTTTATTTATTCATAACTTTTGAAAACATAACACAATAGCATCTCTGCTATCTACATTACTTTCCTAAACTACAAAAGTTTCAGGGCAACATCATCATTCTCATATCCCATGGTTACTTAACACTCGGGACTTACACATTATTTAACACTTATTATTTGCAAAACAGACAAATTTCCTACGATGATCTATTAAGATAATCAGTCGCCTTTTGACGCTCTTCTTCCATAACACGGAACATGGTTCGGCGATCTAACACGTATGATGGCAGAGTCTCGAACTGAATTGGATAACCCATGACCCGATCTTGAGCTCGATTGATCACGGTATTGAATACTTTATCCATCTCTTCCATCTTCATCCTCTTTGCTTGTGCGTCCCTTACTGCTCTTCCAGTTCGTTGATAAGCTTCCTCGTATGCGTCTTCAGCTCTCGCCCTCTTGGTAGCTTCTTCATTTAGCTTTTTCTTCAGTTCCACGACCGTCTCGATCAGTTGTTCCTTCTCCCCTTCAGTCTGTGTCAGCTTCTCCTCGGCGTTTGTCAGTCGTTCATCACGATCCTGGATCTCGCCGTCTTTTTGTGTAATTGTAGTCTGTTGTTCAGCTACTATCTCCTGTAACTCCTCAACTATATCCTGAAGTTCCACGTTACGGTCATGCACCTCATCGTATACACGTCCAGCAATCGAGTTAAGCGGAATCCTTTCCTCCTCATCCTCGTCATCCTCATCCTCCTGTGGTAACTCCACGGGATCCTCCTCGTCTGTCTCCACATCATCATCCTCATCCTCAACTACTGTGACCAACGGGGCTGACTCCCGTGGCAGTAGTTGTTCCCAAACTACCTGAATGTCGCGAGGCTCCTCCTCTATAGGTATTAGAGGTCCCTCCTCCCTAGTCTGACTAGATTCTCCGATATTAGTCATCCTGACAACAAAATTTTAAAGTTTTAGTTATTAATCATTCTAATTGACACTCGCGAGCACATAAGTTATAAACACATAAGCACATAAGTGTTTTATTACTTCTTTCTTAAAACTCGATAAGAGTTAACTCCACTATCTTTTCAAAAGGTTACTTCCTAAGGCTTTTTCCCCCACCTAAGGTTCATAACCTAAAGCTCTGATACCAACCCGAGACACCCCCAAATCCTGGTACTTCATTTCCTCAAGATTTGGTGTTCACGTAATCAAAACATTCATTACTAACTACCCAATTGATAAAATTGAATAAATAAAACCTGCCCATACAGGATTAAACTTAAATAAAAATCTCCCAGGTTATCTAACCTTTACAAACATTCATTCATGCGGAAAATAAATTAATATAAACTTCATTACAATCCTTAAACAAGTCTGAAAATAAACTATTCAATCTATTACAGGTCTTCAGCATTGTTTCATCTTTCCTTTCCCTTTACTGGTGCTAGGTACATCACCAGTTTCAACCTTAGCTGTAAGAAATTTTACAGGCAAGAGTGAGCAAACAAGGCCCACTTGAAATAATAATAAATAAATCAGTCAACTTTACATCATGTACCAACATTAGGTTTAATAGAACTGAACAATAAATTCTATTACTTTTTAAAAACTTTAATCAATTACTGAGGGTCTATTGACCACGAATCATGTCCACGGTTATAAGTAATTTTTCAACTTAAACTTTAACAGTCATAAGACTATAAGGACTTCACGTACTTAGGGGGATCAACCCTTCGTACAATGTATTGTGCACAATCATTTCAACGCTAAGCGTAACCTCTTATAAAAGAGTTGTTCTTCTCAGTATTTAGAATACAAGTCCGTACCAAAGTGAGTTTGGTTTGGATACATCATGGGGTAATTTAGAATTTAACGGTAATCAACTAAGGGTTAGTTGATTACAAACAACATAACTGTATACTATGGAATAATCATAGTTGAATTGATATTTATAAACTAACATCATGCTTTAGGAATAATTTAATAGCATAATCATGGAATAATCATAACATGCATCCTCATAAACCAATAGATACACGAGCTTAATCAACAATAAACAATCTAACTCTACGAAAGTGTAAAGTTAGCAATTTGTACAATTGAAATGGAATTAAAGCGATAATGTGTTTAACGAATTCAAACTTGCACAATGAAGTTTGGAGTTAGAGAACTTGCATAAGTATAACATAACAGTGAAAAGTAACCTTGCTGAATAATAAAGTAGAAAAGGTTAGGGAACTTGCCTCGCGTGTAGGTTAAACAATTACTATTCACATTCACCCCAAGTCCTACACATATCATATGCATTGATAATACACATTAGTTACACTAACATTACCTTTATGAGTTCCTTTATTACTCTTAGTATAGCTACTAACTAAGTTTAAGTTCAAACACAGCACATCTTTCATGAACATTACATTTTAGCTTTATTACAACTACCTTAATGATCATGCCATTACACCACGTGCACATTAACAACTTGATATAACATCCTAATACATGTCCAACATGTTATCATTAAGTTGTACTAATACCCAAAGGGTTGCACTTGCATTCGTGCATCCCGACGCCCTCCGATTGGCTCCAAATACACAACAGTCATAAAGATGACCATTTTGACTACTATTACAGACCTCAAATAAAAAAACTTAAAGAATGAAAGTTGTAGGTCTACTCGTCCTCTTTCCGAATCATCTTGAATTACCTAAATCGGAGTTCGTATGAAAAAGTTATGGCCATTTTACTACAGGAGGCCAAAACTGCCCAACTAGGCCACTTTTCCGGCGCCGGGGCGCGGAACAGTGGCGCTGGGGCGCGGGACACGGTGCTGGGGCGTGGGCCACGGCGCTGGGGCGCGGGACACGGCGCTGGGGCGCGGACATGGCGCTGCGGCGCGATCCATGGCGCTGGGGCGCAGACATGGCGCTAAGGCGCCACTAAAGTACTACTGGAGTCGCGCCGCGGCGCCAGACTCCAGAATCCGGCGACAGCCTCGGCAACAGGACCAGAAAAACCAATTTGGCCAAAAAGCTCGAATCTAATAAGTCGATTATCATGTAAATTGCATATAGACATCATATAATCGTATACTAACGACTTCTAACATGTTTCTACTCATCAATTAGCACAAACATCAAATATTCAACACCCAATTTTAATATTTTTGGCAAAACTCTATATTTTGATATTTTTCATGAAAACCAATACTGTGATTTTGTTATTCAATCAAAACAGAGATTTCCAAGCATCATGATTATGATTTTACACTCTAGCAATTCTTATAATCAATTTATCAATACAACAACTAATTAAACCTTAATTTCCATTTTAAAAATAACCCATTCTCATTGATAAAATTCTCTGTAAAACAATTTCTTCATAAAATATATACATACATGAATTAAACTCTATATAATCATGCATAACTGATGAAACACATCTACATTTGCTAATTATATAAACTTATAACCAAAACAACCAAAATTTCTTTTCATAAATTTTTCACAGAAACTTTTTGGGAAAAAAAAACTTTTAGAGTTTTGTAAAGAAGAAGATGGCCTACCTTGGATTATGAAGAAGATGATGGTCCTAACTCTTTGATTGTCAAGCTTTTCTCCAAAACCTGTTAATAATCTCTCAATTCTCTCTAGAATTCTCTCACTTTTCTTCTTTTCTTCTTCCTCTGAGTTCTTTCTTTCTCTATTTTCCTTCTTCTGAACTCTTTTCTCTCTCTAACATACGTACTAAAATATAACGTATATAATTATAATTATAATAATTGTATATTATAAATATAAGATATATAACTGACATCAGTTAAAGGTTTTGAAAATCAAAAGCCATAAGGCTTGTTTGGTTAGTCTAAATAAAATAACTCATTAATCTTTATGCCTTGTTTGTTAAAACTCAATTAGATAAAGAGTTATTATGCCATAAGACATGTTTGGTAAAACCACATTAAACTCTTTTAATTTATTTTGGTAACTCCTATATAGCAAGGTTATTAGTCACACCTTTATTAAATTAATAAATCAATTAAACGCTAATCTATTAAATTACTTTAACACATAAACAATTATAATTCTTTTTACAATTATAATTTCATTTAATCAACTAACATTTCAAACTACAATTTCTCATTTAAATATTATTATTTATTTAAAATCATTATAAGCTCTCTAGCTTATTAAATTAAACTCCATTATTATAAAATCTCATAATAATTAATTTATTTAGCTCCTTACTTATTTACTCAACAAATAATTAATTAAATCACATCAACTCAAATTGCCATATAATTCAATAAATATTTAATATTGCCAATAAATATTTAATATTTAATATTTAATTATTTATTCAACAAATAATTAAATAAACCACATCACTCAAATTGAACAATTATTTAATCAACAATAACATATCCAATAAATATTTATATAAATCAATAAATATTTATAACTTACATTTAAAAAAAAATATGGAATGTTACATACGATCAATGAATACTCTACGAACTTATAGTACGATCAATATTCATTAAGGGTATAATAGTCTTTGTGTAATAATTGAGTCGATGGGATATCGCTGTGTTCATTTCTGTAGTGTTCATTTTGTCATTCTATTGTGTATAAAAGGAAACTACTTGTAATCAGTTGAGGTTATGAAATGAATTGTTCTTCCTTCTGAACTCTCTCTCTCTCTCTCTAAATCTCTTCTAAGTCACGAATCTCCATAAATTAAGCTGAATGATAAGTGGGTTTTATACCTACTTATTGGATATCAATTCATGTGAACTATGTCCATCTCAAGTACATTTTAGTGTGTTTTTAGTTGCATTTCATGTTATTTCGCATTTCATGTACTGAGACCTCTATTGGTGTAAAAGTGTAGGATATGACATAAGTTGACGATGGTGAGTGGCATATGATCAATGAAGGTACAACATGAGGATAAAGTGGAGTAAGGAGACTAAGCATGGGTGGACAGGAGAATGAAAAGCATGAAAGGAATGAGCAGCAGAACAAATCAGTAGTAGCAGCAGAACCAGAATTCAAGTTGCAGAAGTCGCGCGGCTACATAGGTCAACACACGCGCACCCGCGCGAGAAATACTAAGGAGGAACGCGCAGTCGCGCACGACGACTGAAGCTGCTGAGCTGTTTTATTTTAATTTTTAATTTTTAATTTTAAGGGTGGTAATTAATTAAAAACGATTGTGACTGGTGTCAGACGTATCATTCAGTAGTTTTTACGTGTTTTTCATATTTGGAACTAGGGTTTACACTTTGAGATACTTCCAACGTAGAACCAAGCATAATTTCTATATTCTCTACTTCTTTGGATTTTCAATCACTGTGGAAAACTATTGTTCTTTGTTGGATTTTAATGTGGAATTGAACGTTACTATTGGATTATATTTAGCAATTGGGTTTGATCGATTCTATCTCTTATCTTTCAATTGTTTGTTTATTATCCATGTATTGCTTTGATCCCATAATGGCTTTTGGTTCAGTCATGAGCTAAACTCCATTGTGGGATTCTAACGGATTTTAATATGTAGTTTAGTTACATGCTTGACTGCTGGATTTTTTTTACATATCATAAGAAATTTCTATCATGGTTGTTTTGTATGCATGAATGCTTGATCACCATTCATTTTCACTACGTGTATGGAATTCAAAAATAACATGCAGATATGGATTGTAATCATGATAGCATGCGTATATGGGGCTATTTTGCATAGCTTTGTAATTTATGAACCAGATAGACATGTACTGTTTCACCGTATGAGTTAAAATAAGGTCTTGTGCTTAAATTCAATATGGTTGCAATTGCACATAGATATATAGTGATTTTGGTTATATTGATGATTACATGGTGTCTATTGCATATGGATACTGTGTAAGTAGGTCATAATACATTGAAAAATGGATATGTCTATATTAGTGTCCTTGGCTACTTTCCTGTGGTATGTGAACAATCTTGCACGATGGTGGTAATTAGATCAATTATTAAATGAAGTTAGGATCTCATTATCTCCAAATTTGATTTATTATATTTTCATTCTTATTTTAGTTATTAATTGCAATTAGAGTATTTCACAATTATAATCATTAGTTTAAGCATATAAAATATAGTGATTTAATTGATGCGTAGTGATTTAAATTAGATAATTTTCCCTGTGGATTGATACTCGACTTACTCTGTATTACTTGTTGACGCATGTATACTTGCATGAGTTAGAGCTCTTTTGTTAGAACTAAAAAAGAGGCAACAAGTTTTTGGCGCCATTGCCGGGGAAAGACGTTTAAATTTAAATAATCATCATCAGTTTTAAGCTATATTGTATGACTTAGAAAAATCTAATCTTATCCCATTTCTATTTTTTTTTTGTTTTTGGTTTCAGGTACTTGTAGATTTTTATGCACACGCGATCATCCAACTTAGAATTGACACCAGCACGGGATAACATTAATGGAAGAGGTTGGAAAGCGAGTGTGAGGAGAAATTTGCAAGCTCGGTTAGAGAGTACTACATCTAGTATGGCAGAAGAACAGAGAATTGAGCAAAGAGAAGAGCATCGGGCTCTAAGAGACTACTCTATGCCGAATATTAATGGACTTCAGTCTAGCATAGTCAGACCGGCGATAGCAACAAATACTTTCGAGATTAAACTGAGCACTATTCAGATGGTGCAGAATTCAGTACAGTTTGGGGTGCTGCTACAGATGATCCGAATAAACACCTGTTAAGCTTTATTGAAATTTGTGATACATTCAAATACAACGGGGTGACGGAAGATGCTATTAGACTGAGGTTGTTCCCATTCTCTTTGAGGGATAAAGCAAGGAGTTGGCTGCATTCTTTACCTGCCGGATCAATTACAACATGGGAGGACTTAGCCCAAAAATTCTTAGCCAAATTTTTCCCAATGGCTAAGATGGCGAAGATGAGGACATCTATCTCTCAGTTCGAACAACAACAGGGTGAATCATTATACTAGGCTTGGGAGAGATTCAAAGAGATGCTTTGAAAGTGTCTGCACCATGGCATGCCAGACTGGATGGTGATCAACACATTTTACAATGGATTGGGATAGCAGTCGAGACCTATTATAGATGCAGCTGCAGAAGGAGCATTATGGGCAAAGAGTTATGAGGAAGCCTACAACCTTATCGAGACGATGGCAGCAAATGATTTTCAAAATCCTACATCTCGGATGCCACAACCCAAGGTTGCAGGTTTGTTGGAGGTGGATGCTATTACTCAGTTGTCGGCATAGATGGCAGCTATGGCAAAGAAAATAGATTCATTGGCCGAAAGTAAAGTGAAAACAGTTGCCTTCATATGTGAGATCTGTGCAGGATCACACTCCATGGATCAATGCGCTATCAGCTCGGAGTCAGTACAGTATGTGGGAAATTACAGAAAAGACCAAGGACAGTTTTAGAACACATACAACCCCAACAACCGCAATCATCCAAACTTCAGTCGGTCAAATAACCAATGGAATCAGCAGAATCAGTTTCAGCCGAATCAACAATTTCAGCCACAGCCATCTCAGCCACAGTTTACACCAAAACCACCGTTTCCACCAGGATTTTCCCAACAACAACATCACACTCCATCTACACCTCTGCAAGAAAAGAAATTAGAAATGGAGGAGATGATGTTGAAGTACATGGAAAACACTGAGGTTATGATCAAGTGCTAAGCAGTGGCTATTAAGACTCTGGAAACTCAGATGGGGCAAATGGCGAGCATGCTTAACAAGAGGCCCCAGGGTTCGTTGCCAAGTAATACAGAGCCAAATCCACGAAGAGAAGGAAAGGAACAGTGTCAGGTTATAACACTCAGGTCTGGGAAGCAGTATGCAGAAAATTCACTAAGCGCAGCAGCGCCTGATTTACAAAGGGAGGCCGCCCAGCCGCGCGAGGCAGAGCAGGCAACTACTGGAAAATAAAATCTAGAAAATCCTGAGTTTCAGCATGAAGAGAAAGATAAAGCAAGGTCAGTTGAGAATCCTATGAATTCAGTACCACCAATTAACCCTCAGGTACCGTATCGGCAGATATTGAATAAGCAACGGGAAGATAAACAGTTCAGTAAATTCTTGGAGGTATTTAAAAAGCTACAGATCAATATACCTTTCACCGAGGCATTGGAACAAATGCCAAGTTATGCAAAGTTCATGAAAGGTATATTGTCAACGAAGATGAGATTAGACGAGTTTGAGACTGTAGCCTTGACAGAGGAGTGCAATGCAGTGCTTCACCAGAAGTTACCTTCGAAGCTGAAGGATCCGGGCAGTTTCATAATTCCATGCATGATCAGAAAGATGAACTTTGATAAATGTTTACGTGATCTTGGGGCAAGTATCAATCTGATGCCCTTGTCATTGTTCAATCAGTTGGGATTACTGGCTCCAAGGCCAATAAACATTTTGTTGCAGTTAGCTGACAGATCCATCACATATCCACGGGGAATTGTTGAAGATGTATTGGTGAAAGTGGACAAATTTATCTTTCCAACTGACTTCATCATTTTGGATTATGAGGAGGATAAAAATATACCAATCATACTGGGGAGACCATTCTTAGCCACATGAAAGACTTTGATAGATGTGCAGAAGGGGGAACTCACTATGCGTGTTCATGATCAAGAGGTCATCTTTAATGTCTTTAAAGCCATGAAGTTTCCAGCAGATGAAGAGGAATGCTTCCTGGTTGATTTGGTGGATCAGGTCATAAATGATGAAGTACAAAGTGTAGTGGATGATGAACCTTTGAGGAGTGTAATTGCAAATAATTTAGATTTGGAGGACGAGGAACTTGACGAACTTGTGCAATATCTGGATGCCACTCCACAAGTTAGAAATTCAGAACACCTGTCGTGCCATTGACAAAAGCTAGAGAATTTTCAGTAAAATTAAAGCCATCTCTCGAGACACCTCCAGAACTAGAATTAAAACCACTTCCAGAACATCTCAGGTACGCATTTTTAAGTAATGATTCAAAGCTACCTTTTATTATTTCTTCTGCACTAACATCTTTTCAGGAAGAAAAACTGCTATGAGTGCTCCGAGAGTTCAAATCAGCTATTGGATGGACCATAGCAGATATCAAAGGGATCAGCCCTTTGTTTTGCATGCATAAGATCCTAATGAAAGATGGGAGTAAGCCGTCGGTTGAGCAGCAAAGGAGACTTAATCTGATAATGAAAGAAGTGGTTAAGAAAGAGGTACTGAAATGGCTGGATGCAGGCATAATCTATCCAATCTCAGACAGCTCATGGGTGAGCCCAGTGCAATGTGTACCAAAAAAGGGTGGCATGACCGTAGTGACTAATGAGAATAATGAGTTGATTCCAACACGAATAGTGACAGGGTGGAGAGTCTGCATGGACTACCGCAGGCTCAACAAAGCTACAAGAAAATATAATTTTCCACTCCCATTCATTGATCAGATGTTGGACAGATTAGCAGGTCATGAGTACTATTTCCTTCTGGATGGATATTCGGGCTATAATCAAATTATGATAGCTCCAGAAGACCAAGAAAAGATAACCTTCACATGTCCTTATGGCACTTTTGCTTTCAAAAGGATGTCCTTCGGGTTGTGTAATGCTCCAGCCACCTTTCAGAGATGCATGATGGCAATATTTTTAGATATGGTGGAGCAGAATGTGGAAGTATTTATGGATGACTTCTCAGTCTTTGAGAATTAGTTTGATCGATGCCTTAAAAATTTGGTGATGGTGTTGAAGAGGTGTGTTGAGACAAATTTAGTGCTAAACTAGGAAAAGTGTCATTTTATGGTACAAGAAGGAATTATACTGGGACACAAAGTTTTGAATAAGGGACTCAAGGTGGATAGGGCGAAGCTGGAGACTATTAAAAACTTGCCACCACCTACTTCAGTAAAAGGTGTTCGCAGTTTTTTGGGACATGAAGGTTTCTACCGCAGATTCATCAAGGACTTCTCTAAGATAACTAAACCACTATGCAATTTATTGGAGAAGGATGTACATTTAACTTTGATGAGGCTTGTATGTCGGCATTTGAACATTTAAAAGGGAAACTAACTTCAGCACCTGTGATTACCGCACCAGATTGGGATTTGCCATTTGAGCTGATGTGTGATGCCAGTGATTACGTCGTAGGGGCTATTTTGGGGTAGAGGAAAGAGAAGATTCTTCATGTAATTTATTATGCCAACAAGACCCTTACAGATGCACAGTTGAACTACACCACCATAGAGAAAGAGTTATTGGCAGTGGTGTATGCCTTTGATAAATTTCGAGCATATCTGATTGGCATAAAGGTTATTGTGTACACAGATCACGCGACAATTCGACATTTAGTGGCAAAGAAGGATGCAAAGCCCCGTTTGATCAGATGGATTTTATTACTGCAGGAATTTGATTTGGAAATCTAGGACAGAAAGGGCACTAAAAACCAAGTGGCGGACCACTTATCTCGACTAGAGAATCCAGAAAGGGAAGCAAACGATAAAGTCATGATCAATGAATCCTTTCCAGATGAGCAGTTGTTTGTGGTGAAAGGGGAAGTGTCGTGGTTTGCAGACTACGCGAATTAATTGGTGAGTAAGATAGTACCTTCTGACATTGTGGGTTATCAGAAGAAGAAATTTCTGCATGATCTCAAATGGTATATATGGGATGAGCCTTATTTGTTTAAACAATGTTCAGATCAAGTGATAAGAAGGTGTATTCCATATAGCGAGACCGAGGGGATTCTGCAGGATTGTCATTCTACTGTGTATGGAGGTCACTGTGGTGGTGAAAGAACAGCAGCTAGAGTACTACAAGCAGGATTCTACTGGCCGACAATTTTGAAGGATGCATACAGTTTTGTCCAGCGGTGTGATAGATGTCAGAGAGTGGGGAACATATCCAAAAAGAAATGAAATGCCATTGAATACGATCCTTGAAGTAGAAATTTTTGATGTGTGGGGGATTGATTTCATGGGGCCTTTCATTTCTTCTTGCGGAAATCTCTACAACTTGCTCGCAGTGGATTATGTCTCGAAATGGGTAGAAGTGGTAACTTTTCCGACAAATGATGCCAAGGTCATCCTCAGATTTTTACACAGAAGTATCTTCAAGAGGTTTGGGACTCCAAGGGCTATCATCAGTGACGAAGGCAGTCATTTCTGCAATAGGCAGTTTACAGCTTTGTTGGCTAAGTATGGGGTGAACCATCGCATTGCTATAGCTTACCACCCACAAACAAATGGCCAAGCTGAAGTGTCGAATCGGGAAGTCAAGAGAATCCTTGAAAAAGTTGTGAATCCCACGAGGAAGGACTGGTCATTATAGTTGGATGATGCAGTATGGGCCTACAGGACTGAATACAAGACTCCATTGGGTATGTCACCCTTTTAGCTCGTGTACAGAAAAGCCTATCACCTTCCTATGGAGCTAGAGTATAAGGCATATTGGGCAATTCGAAAGCTAAATTTCGATTTAAAAGCTACAGGGGAGAAGCGCCTATGCCAACTCAATGAGTTTGATGAATTCAGATTACAGGCATATGAGAATTCAAAGTTATACAAGGAGAAGGTCAAGAAATGGCATGACCGAAAGATCATAGAGCAGACATTTGAACCGAGACAAAGGGTTTTGCTGTATAACTCCAGACTTAAACTTTTTCCCGGGAAGCTAAAATCGAGATGGTCAGGGCCATTTACAGTGAAGACTGTCTTTCTGCATGGTGTAATTGAAGTATATGATAAGTTTCTGGACAAGCCTTTAAAAGTGAATGGGCAGCGACTGAAGCATTACTTTTGTGGTGAGGTGGACAGACAGCAGGTCACCTCAACTCTTACTTCGACGTGAGATTCATAAACAGTCAAGCTAATTGACTATAACTTAGCACTTGATGGGAGGCAACCCATTATTTCTAGCTCTATCTTCTTTGTAGTTATTTAGTTAGGTTGCTTTAGTTCGTTCATTTTTATTTCATCTTGGATAGTTTATATGTTTTGCATAATTGAGTTAGTAGCTGAAATTGAATAGGAGCATATTTGTGCAGTGCATTGAAATGAGGGTGATACAATAGACACTCATGTTTATTTAGTAAATCATACTTTGATAGTGTCTATTGGTGTATGCAGGCGAATAAACAAAATGTAGTATTGCTTTACAGCATTAAAACCAGCAGAGTAGCATTCAATCCCGCGCGGCTGCGTATACATATACTATACAACTTGCGCGCCCGAGCACTCTAAATTTATGTACGAAACACGTTCCTTGCACGCCCGCACACGTAACCTATTAAACACTCGCGCTATCGCGCGTGACATCAGACGTGGAAATTTTTTTTAGTTTCAAAAATAGATGTTGTGGCATATTTGGACTCTCACTTGACATAGCACAGAGACCTCACCTCTCAGCAGTGACAATTTGAGCGCTAACTCTCCTCTCCATTACACGATTGCCGTTTCAGTATTTCCACCCATGAGTACACCCACATCTCATAAGGGCAAGACAACTTTAGGGTTTCTACTTGGGTTTATTAAGAAAATCATCTATATTCTCTCTATCATCTGTAAATGGGTCCAAAAAGAGCACGCTCCATCTCCATCTCTTCATCATCAACATCTTCCTCCAGTAACCGAGAAGAGGATGTCGTGGACCACAAGAAATTTATCAGTTTGGAAGCCCAGCAAGAATATTATCGAATCGTGGCCAAATCGTTTATAAAGGAACGGGGGTTTAAACCTGAGAAGCAAGAAGACCAACTATTGAATATGATACGCGAAAGAGGCTGGGTTGGCTTGGCTACAACTCCTATGCCTATTCCCATGCGGGTTGTTTGAGAGTTCTACGCGAATGCTAAGGACATAAAAGGAGGCATAAGGCTTGTTCAAGGAGTACAAGTGGATTTTTGACCTCCCGCGATCAGAGAAGTCTTCAGAATATTTGATGCACCACCGATCTGGTCTGCTAATTGGGTAGAATGTGCGCATTTAGAAATGAATCTGGAACTCGTGATTACTGAATTGTGCATTCCGGGCACCAAATGGAATTATAAGGCAGGGACGACTGAGCAAAAATCTTTTCCAGCGTCCGCCTTGAATCGATATGCCAAAGCGTGGAATCTGTTTATTTGTGCCAAATTAGTTATGTCAGCTCACCAACATGAAATAACCACTGAGCAGGCTATCATTTTGTGGGGCATCATCAAAGGCAAGTACATTTACGTCAGTGATCTAATTCATCAAAGCATGATGCGCTATTTACGGGGGAGCACCACTGGGAGTATTCCACACGCGTCTATGGCGGCAATGCTTTGTACCCAACAAGGAGTCCCATGGAATAACAAGAAGCTGCAGAACCCGAGCCACGACATCACTCATGTAACTATTGCCAAGTTCAAGGATTGGACGGGTGGTGAACCGCATCCGAGAGGATTAGGTTTTATCATTCAGCCCACATTTCCAGAGCCACCACAGCAGCCCTCTCAGATAGATGAGGCTGGCCCGTCAACCCAAGTTCCCTTTGCTACTGGGGATCGACAGCTCCGAAGGTTGGAGCGAAAAGTCGACGCCATGTACGAAAAAATTTTGGTGTTTGTAATGGGGTTGACGAGGTCATTGGCAGAGGCTTTTACACAGCAGGGGACAATGCTAGAGTGGCCTCAGTTCAGGACAGTTGTGCCATATCCACCACTAGATTCACCACCCAAAGAGGGTGGTGCGGCTGATCATTAGGGGAGTTTTTGTTAACCCTTAACCTTCACTCACTGGGACATTGAATATTATAAGTTTGGGGCTATTGGGGTAGTAGTATAGTTGCATACAGTATCTGCATGTGTGCTTTAAAGAGCATGTTTAGTTTAAATTTTGTATGTTTATGTGTTAGAAAAAAATTGTAGAAAATTTTTTAAGTTTTAGTTATTATTACTTGTGTTATGATATTTTTAGTTTGCATGTCTCACAGTTCTAGCTTTATGGATATTTTGTCCAGCCGATGATGATAGTGAATTTTGAAGGATTTTTGAGTATTTTGGATACCATGAGCTGAGATATAATATTTTACACGATGAAATTCATGTTGCTGTTTAGATGCTTTTGGTTTGCACGAACGTGTTCACAATCACTTGTAGGTATAAGAATTATGTGTTGCATTGCTCGATAGAAAATGTAGTTTTAAAAAAGGGAAATATGTGGAAAGTGAACTTAGACTGTTTAAACATTGATTTTCAAACTTTGGAAAAACATGGGTATGCTATGTATAAAAATAAATAAAAAATAGCAATAACGTGGCTAGTCTTAGTTCATGGCCCTAGCTACTTGAGTAAGTACGCCCGTAGGGGTGTCTTAACACCTAGCGCCCTAAGGTCTTTCATGGTCTAGGAGTCATTAGTTGAAAGCTCGCTAAGGGGTATCAGTGTTTGCCTAATGGAATAAGACATTGCACAGTCATGTGAAAAAAAAAGAGAAAAAAAATAGCAATAAACACCGCAGGAAAGAGGAAAAATCGCCCTTGTGAGTAGCAATAAAGCAATTAAGCCCATTGTTGAACCTTAGTTTGCTTTGATATGTTGGAACAATCTTTGTTGCATAAGTATACATGAGTCTTGATTTAGACTGTAATTTTCTGTTGTGAGCAGTTTAGCATGTATATTCTTTGCTTAAATCAAGTTTTGGTGAACACAACACACACACACACACACAACATCTCTATAGCATATATGAATTATCTGAGTGTATGATATTATGCCTATAGTTTGGTTTGAATTTGTATTCTTGAATCTGGAAAATTCGCTGGGGCATCTTGGACTGAAATTCTGTAATAGCTGGAACAATGTGAGACTAGTTGCATCATAATTTAGTTGCATAGCATGTAGTTGCATTTTTAATGTTTTATGTGTATGCATTGCTTGAGGGCAAGCAACAGTTCAAGTTTGGGGGTATTTGATAAGTGGATTTTATACCTACTTATTGGATATCAATTCACGCGAACTATGTCCATCTCAAGTACATTTTAGTGTGTTTTTAGTTGCATTTCATGTTATTTCGCATTGCATGTACTGAGAACTCCATTGGTGTAAAAGTGTAGGATATGACATAAGTTGGCGATTGTGAGTGGCATGTGATCAATGAAGGTACAACATGAGGATAAAGTGGAGCAAGGAGACTAAGCATGGGTGGATAGGAGAATGAACAGCATGAAAGGAATGACCAGCAGAACAAATCAGTAGTAGTAGCAGAACCAGAATTCAAGTTGCAGTAGCCGCGCAGTCGCGCGGCTACACAGGTCAACACACGCGCGCCCGCGCGATCATGCGGATTACACAGAATTGACATACGTGCGCCCGCGCGAGAAATACTAAGGAGGAGCGCGCGGCCGCGTGCAACAACTGAAGCTGCTGAGCAATTTTATTTCAATTTTTAATTTTAAGGGTAGTAATTAATTAAAAACGATTCTGACTGGTGTCAGACGTATCATTCAATAGTTTTTACATGTTTTTCATATTGGGAACTAGGGTTTACACTTTGAGAGACTTCCAACATAAAACCAATCATAATCTCTATATTCTCTACTTCTTCTTTGGATGTTCAATCACTGTGGAAAACTATTGTTCTTTGTTGGATTTTAATGTGGAATTGAACGTTACTATTAGATTATCTTTAGCAATTGGGTTTGATCGATTCTATCTCTTATCTTTTAATTGTTTGTTTATTATCCATGTATTGCTTTGATCCCATAATGGCTTTTGGTTAGTCATGAGCTAAACTCCATTATGGGATTCTAACGGATTTTAAGATGTAGTTTAGTTGCATGCCTGACTGCTGGATTTTTTTTACATATCATAATGAATTTCTATCATGGTTGTTTTGCATGCATGAATGCTTGATCACCATTCGTTTTCAGTACGTGTATAGAAATGAAAAATAACATGCAGGTATGGATTGTAATCATGATGGCATGCGTATATGGGGCTGTTTTGCATAGCTTTGTATTTTGTGAATTAGATGGACATATATTGTTTCACCATATGAGTTAAAATAAGGGCTTGTGCTTAAATTCAATATGGTTGCAATTTCACATAGACATATAGTGATTTTGGTTATATTGATGATTACATGGTGTCTATCGCATATGGATACTGTGTAAGTAGGTCATAGTACATTGAAAAATGGCTATGTCTATATTAGTTTCCTTGGCTACTTTCCTATGGTATGTGAACAATCTTGAACGATGGTGGTAATTAGATGAATTATTAAATGACGTTAGGATCCCATTATCTCCAGATTTGATTTATTATATTTTCATTCTTATTTCAGTTATTAATTGCAATTAGAGTAATTCACAATTATAATAATTAGTTTAAGCATATAAAATATAGTGATTTAATTGATGCGTAGTGATTAAATTAGATAACTTTTCCTGCGGATCGATACTCGACTTACTCTGTATTACTTGTTGACGCATGTATACTTGCATGAGTTAGAGCTCTTTTGTTAGAACTAAAAAAGAGGCAACACTGAAGTCGAGCTTAGTAAGGAATTTGCTTATCCAAATCCTTACAGTATTGTGCTGAAGAAGAAGCTGGGAGGAAAGATCAAGGATGATGAGGGAGAGCCTCTAAATGTTCACAAAGTAATGTCTCCTCAGCTGTTCATAAATTGGAAGAAAACCCCAAAGGGGAACAGGAAACTAACAGCAACTGGGAGCAGCAGTAAGGTCTCGGTAAAAAAGAGGAAGGCAAAGGAGGTTGAAAGTTCTGCGTCTGGTGACTCTACATCACTAGCAGCCACACTAGTAAGGAAGAGATCCAGGGATGTTGTAATACCCCAAATTATTAATAAATGAAATTTAAATTTCCTCTATTTATTATTTTGAAATAGTAAGGGTTAAATTGATTAATGAGGTTAGTTATGGGTAAAATGCGCAAATATTTCAAATAAGCAGGTGGTTATAAAATATTCATTATTGTCGGGGAATATTCATTTGGTCGTGGAATATTCTTCCTGTCGGGGAATATTCGTACGACGGCGTAGTCGTTTGTGGGCCCCATAACGAAAAGCGATTGGATGAAGAAAATGACAAGTATAAGTTGTTTATAAATAACGGCGTAGTTGTTACCGTTAATACTGTTGGAATACCCGGTGGTTAAAACACAGTAATACGCGTTGTTGCACAGTAGCACACTGTATTGCACCAATTAATGATTCTTACGTAAGAAGGCACTACTCAATAATGGTTACAGTAATTACTGTTCAGTATTTTATTTTATTGATTCAATAATTGCTGCGTTGATATTTTATATTACTGTTGTTTCAATAATTGTCACTACACAGTATTTCTCATTATCAGATCAATAATTCATATTATTTGAATAATATTATTAGATAACATTATTGGCAATGACTATAAAGTTCTGTCTAAGGAGAGGTTTGGTCATCTAATTCCGCGCCAGTAAGGAGAAATCCTTATTGGAAAGCCCCCTCTTTCCTGGGAACGTCCTGGTTGTCATAAATGTGATTCTGTAATATTATTTGTGAATAATTAATTATTGATTCATATGATAAGGAAATATTTATTTTATGTGGATATTAATGAGAGATATATTTTTGTGGTTAAAAATGAAGGAGTTAATGTTGAGATTTTTATCAGTATTTTTGTCAGAATGGAGGTATTAAAAATCAGGATTTTTGAGATATTTTACGGGGGTTATAATTTTTAATCCGACCGTTGGATCGTGGTAATTTTTGGATATGTTATACATATATAAGTTGAATTTATGTCCACAAATTTTGAACCATTAAAAATGAACGTATGACTTATTATGAATTTTACGAGATGGCTGGTTCAGAAATTGTTGAATTTCTGGAGTTTATCATTTTTATGAAAAATTCTAGAATTGGTGGGCCCCACTCTTGGTTGGTGAAGAAATGTGCTGAGATTTTTATTCAAATGTGGTAGGCTTGAATAGTAGTAGGTAAAGCCATTAGGTTGCAGGTTAAGTCTGCTTCGGCGTGTTAACATTTTCCCATAAATAGAGGGCTAAGTTAGAATTGAAAATCACACCAGAAACAAGTTTTCTCTTTCTCTCTCTAGATTATTGAGTGTATTTTGTGAGTATTTAGATACTTTGAGAGTTTCTATTCATCAGAGCAAGTTTCTTTCAGCCTTATACCGGTATTCCAACCAGAAGTACTGTCTTTACGAGGTAAGGGATGTTATTTTATTCGAAAATGATATTATTTCTTCAATATCATTATGCCGAAATATTGGTTGAATTTTTTTTTCAAATTTGAAACTTTTCACGTCGGTATTACTATTCATGAGTTACTATTCACGAGTTATTATTCACAAGTTACTATTCACCAAAAAATAAAATTTTCTTCTTTTCGTCCAAAATATCTATTCTGGGTACTAGCTTTGATTGTATCCATGTTTTGATCATTCTTGAATTTTACTTCACTATGAATAATTATAAGGTATTTTTGGACATGGATAAATCGAAATACGAATCCTTAATATTTGTTATTTTGTTTCACTGGATTCGTTTTCTTTAAGATACTTTACATCATCCTCAGTCCTAAATGGTGATATTACTAAATATCTTTGGCCTGTAGTGCAAAGATGAATGATTAACTGATGAATATCTTTGGCCCGTAGTGCAAAGATGAACAGGTGTTGAGATGAACATGACCAACTGGTGATACAATTGAATATCTTTGGCCTGTAGTGCAAAGATGAAAGTTGATTAAAGATGGTTACTGATTGTTATTACATGGATAAAATATTGGTGATGGACTTTTAAATCTTAGAAGATAGTAGAACTCATTCTTTACTTTACTCTTCTAATGGTTTGTTGTTTCCGCTGCAGTTATTGATTTAAAACTTGTTGTCTATTTTATTCTATTAGATTTTTCCCTGTTGAGGACTAATGATAATTTGTTCTGTATTATCTTAGTCATAATGTTCTTTACTGGGCTAGTTGAGCTCACCCTTTTTCTTTTTGTTCCACTTTTCTCAAGAGGCGAGAATGTAGCAAGTACTAGTCGGGGTATGGAATGATGGTTCTAGAAGTTATTTTAGTAGTCCTCACCATTTTTGTGAAATAATGTATCAATAATTGTAATGAGGACTTATTTGAGTGTGGATATTGTCTAGATGACAATATTTGTATTTAAACTCACTGTTCTTATGTTGTAATAGTAAAGATGTAGTTGTTTCTGTACCATGTATTTTGGCGACTCAGAATGGGTGTTGTATACCTATTTTGGGGGCGTCACAGTTGGTATCAGAGCTTAGGGATATGATCTCTGGCGGAGATCGGAGAATAGAATTAGGAGGGGAGAGACGAATAAATCCTTCGCTAGTGTGTCCTACCTAAGCTTATTTATTGGTCAGTCATAATATAGGGGTAATATGTGATTTGTTAATTTATTTAATTAACCCTTGTTTTATGGCAGTATTTGAGAATGTCGACTGAGAATGTTAACAGTGGAGTAAATGAGACCGTGGAGACACCGGTGCTTACCAACGAGGAGAACGTGCAACTGGCTGGCAATGTTCCTCCCGTGAACAACACCAATGACCAGATGATGAACGATGGAATGTTTAGAAGTTTTTTATAATTCATCCAAAACCAGACGAGGGAGACTCGTGTTCAAAATACTGGAGGAAATGATAGCAATTCACGGTTTGTCACAGCCAAATAGTTCAAAGAATTGGGACCACCAGAATTTAAGGGAAAGCCAAATCCGATCATGGCGGAAACGTGGGTCAAGCAAATTACCAAGATATTCAATGTCTTGGGATGCACGAAGGAACAGAAGGTTCCATTCGCCACCTTTATGTTCCGTGGCGAGGCAGACTACTTGTGGGAGTCTGTGAAGCGTACCCATCCAGCCGCACTCAGCATGTCTTGGGAGACATTTCAGAAACTGTTCAATGACAAGTATTTTCTTGAAAGTATGCGTCATATGAAGGAGGTAGAGTTTATTAGACTGGAGCAGAATAACATGACGGTGTCTCAGTACGAGGTGAAGTTTGCAGAGTTGTCCAGGTTTGCACCTCATTTGGTGGAGAATGAGGAACGTATGGCGAGGATGTTTCTGAGAGGTTTGAAACCTGGCATACGTCAATATCTCATTTCTCATAAATTTTTCTTTATTCAGATGTTGTCAACAGGGCTCAATTATTAGAGCGAGATAACGAGTACGATCAACTGAGGGACCACAACCAGGATCATATCGATGATAGTAGTCATCAGAACAATGATAACCAGCAGAGAAAGAAAAATACAGACAAGAACGGAAACCACTCTAGTGGTAATCGTGGCTATGAAAATAGAAGAAGCGAGTCGGGAGGAGATTTTAAAAAGAGGAGATTCAACAATGACAATACGAAGACGTCAGCACCAGCAGCAACTGGTTCCAAGGGAGGAGAACGACCACCGGTTATATCCTATAAATGCGGAAAAGAAGGACATATCAGCCCAAACTTCCCACAACAGTTTAAGGTATGTTATAATTGTGGAAAGGAAGGACATATCGCTCGAGATTGCACTGTAGCAAAACCAAGTCCAGAGGGGATGGTGACTCAAAAAGATGTCCCAGAAAAGATAAAGTCAACGGTTCCTGGAAGAGCGTTTGTCGTGACTGGTCAACATGCGAGGAACCCAAACGAGGTGATCACAGGTAAGCTAATCATAAATTCATGCAAAGTTTATACCTTATTAGATACCGGTTCTACCCATTCTTTTATCTCTCCTTCTTGTGCTCAACGTTTAAACTTGACTCTGGAGAAGTTAGACTTTGATTTATCTGTGGAGACTCCGTTAGGAGAAACTTTCATCACATCCACTGTTTATAAATCTTGTTTAATCCAAGTTGGCACCATCACATTACCTGTTGACCTTATCTCTTTAAAGATACTTGCTTTTGATGTGATTTTAGGGATTGATTGGTTAACTACTCATCATGCCAAAATTGATTGTTTTTGTAAGGTTGTTAGTTTTCATATTCCTAACCAACCTGTTGTACGAATTCAAGCAACTAAGCCATTAAAATCAATCACTGTTATATCAAGCCATAAAGCCATTCGTTTATTAAAAAACGGATGTCAAGCTTTCTTAGCCCATGTTATGGATTTGAATAATGACACGTCAAATTTGAATAATATTCATGTTGTTATTGACTTTCCTGACGTATTTCCTGAAGAACTTCCCGGTCTATCCCCGGAACGTGAAACTAAATTCTTTATTGATCTTGAACCTGGTACAAAGCCCATTTCTAAAACCCCATATCGAATGGCTCCTATTGAACTTCAGGAGTTAAAGGTCCAACTACAAGAGTTGTTGGACATCGGTTTTATTCGTCCTAGTACATCTCCTTGGGATGCTCCTGTTTTATTTGTAAAGAAGAAAGACGGGAGTATGCGACTTTGTATTGATTACTTGGAATTAAACCATGTCACTATTAAGAATAGGTATCCGCTACCTCGTATTGATGACCTGTTTGACCAGTTACAAGGAGCACAATTCTTTTCAAAGATCGATCTTCGTTCTGGATATCATCAGCTGAAGGTTAAAACTGAGGATATTCTAAAGACTGCCTTCAGAACTCGGTACGGGCATTATGAATTCCTAGTTATGTCTTTTGGATTGACTAATGCTCCTACGGCTTTCATGGATATGATGAACCGAGTATTCAAAGATTATTTGGATCAGTTCGTTGTTGTCTTTATTGATGACATCCTCATATATTCCAAAAGCCGTGAGGATCATGAGCATCATTTGAAGCTGGTACTCCAAAGGATGCGTGAAAACAAGTTATATGCTAAGTTGAAGAAATGCGAGTTCTGGCTTGAGGAAGTAGCATTCCTAGGGCACGTGGTGTCAAAACATGGAGTATCTGTTGACCCGGCGAAGATTGAAGCAATACAAAGTTGGGAGCAACCAAAGACGGTGACCGAAGTACGTAGCTTTCTGGGCTTAGCTGGTTATTATCGGAGATTCGTGGAAGGGTTTTCTCGAATCGCTACCCCATTAACTTAGCTGACTCAGAAAGATATCAAATTCGTATGGAGCGAGAAATGTGAGAAGAGTTTTCAAGAGCTTAAGAGGAGACTCATTTCAACACCTGTTTTGACCATACCATCTGGTTCGGATGGATTTGTTATCTACAGCGATGCTTCAGGCAAAGGGCTAGGATGTGTTCTCATGCAACGTGGGAAAGTTATAGCCTATGCCTCGCGACAACTTAAAAAATATGAGAGAAATTATCCTACTCATGATCTAGAGTTGGCAGCAGTCGTTTTCGCGCTAAAGATCTGGAGGCACTATCTATATGGGGAGAAAGTGGAGATTTATTCAGACCATAAAAGCCTCAAATATTTCTTCACTAAAAAAGAACTCAACATGCGGCAACGACGTTGGCCCGAGCTGTTGAAAGATTACGACCACACTATTCAATACCATCCTAGAAAAGCAAACGTGGTAGCTGACGCATTGAGTAGAAGATCATATGCAGGAACGAGTGCGATGATATCAATATACACATAGAACCAACTTTAATTGATAAAGTTAAAGTTGCTCAAACCACAGACCTGGAGCTGATGCGTATGAAGAAGAAAATGCAAGAAGGTGCTATTCCAGAAGCAAGAATCGATGAAGAAGGAATACTTCGAGTCCACTCCAGACTTTGTGTTCCTAACGATTCTGATTTGAAGTACAAGATCATGATGGAAGCACACAATACACCATTTGCAATCCATCCTGGAAGTACCAAAATGTATCGTGATCTTCGACATACATTTTGGTGGAATAATATGAAGAGAGAGATTGCAAAGTTTATCTCGAGGTGTTTAACTTGTCAACGTGTAAAGGTGGAACATCAAGTGCCAAAGGGTCCATTGCAACCACTTGAGATTCCGAAATGGAAGTGGGAACACATTACCATGGATTTCGTTACGGGTCTTCCCACGGTTTCTCAAGGCATAAATGCTATTTGGATTATTGTTGATAGATTAACCAAGTCTGCTCATTTCTTGCCGATACGGGAGACTTATTCCCTTGAACGTCTTGCTCGTATATACGTAGATGAGATTATGAGACTGCATGGCATGCCAGTATCCATAGTTTCGGATCGTGACCCAAGATTCACTTCAAGATTTTGGGTTAGCTTGCAAAAAGCTATGGGCACAGATTTACGATTTAGTTCGGCATACCATCCTCAAACGGACGGATAATCATAGAGGACTATTCAAACTCTTGAAGATCTATTAAGACTTTGTGTCCTAGATTTAAAAGGGAGTTGGGATAAGTACCTACCATTGGTGGAATTCTCCTACAATAACAGTTATCAGGCAAGTATAGGTGTGGCCCCATTTGAAGCATTATATGGACGAAAGTGTCGCTCTTCAGTATGTTGGGATGAGGTGGGAGAAGCAACGTTGCTAGGACCAGAGTTGGTACGAATGACTACAGAGAAGATCCAAACGATTCGACAACGTATACAAACGGCACAAGATCGACAAAAGAGTTATGTGGATCTTCATCGAAAGGACGTGAAATTTGACATTGGGGATCATGTATTGTTGCGTGTGGCTCCATGGAAAGGAGTTACAAGATTTGGGAAGAAAGGAAAGCTCAATCCACGATTTATTGGTCCATTTCAGATTCTTGACCGAGTAGGAAATGTGGCCTATACACTCGCATTACCTCCAAGTATGTCTCGTGTTCATAATATTTTTCATATATCTGTGTTATGTAAATATGTGAAAGACCCAAACCACGTTATTGAGTTAGAAACGGACGAGATAGCTGAATACTTAACGTACGAAGAGGTACCTGTCAAGATCTTGGATAGAAAGGAACATGTCCTACGCACGAATGTCATACCACAAGTTAAAGTTTTGTGGAGAAACCATGATATTGAGGAAATGACCTGGGAGTTGGAAACGGAAATGAAAGCGAGGTATCCTCATCTTTTCGAAACATCAGGTACGTACGTCAATTTCGAGGACGAAATTTCATAAGGAGGGGAGGTTGTAAGACCCCAAATTATTAATAAATAAAATTTAAATTTTCTCTATTTATTATTTTAAAATAGTAAGGGTTAAATTGATTAATGAGGTTAGTTATGGGTAAAATGCGCAAATATTTCAAATAAGCATGTGGTTATAAAATATTCATTGTTGTCGGGGAATATTCGTTTGGTCGTGAAATATTCTTCCTATCGGGGAATATTCGTACGACGGCGCAGTCTTTTGTGGGCCCCATAACGGAAAGCGATTGGATGAAGAAAACGACAAGTATAAGTTGTTTATAAATAACGACGTAGTTGTTACCGTTAATACTGTTGGAATACCCGGTGGTTAAAATACAGTAATATTCGTTGTTGCACAGTAGCAAACTGTATTACACCAATTATTGATTCTTACGTAAAAAGGCACTACTCAATAATGGTTACAGTAATTACTGTTCAGTATTTTATTTTATTAATTCAATAATTGCTACGTTGATATTTTATATTACTGTTGTTTCAATAATTGTCACTACACAGTATTTTCCATTATCAGATCAATAATTCATATTATTTGAATAATATTATTAGATAACATTATTGGATATGTCTAGAAAGTTCTGTCTAAGGAGAGGTTTGGTCATCTAATTGCGCGTCAGTAAGGAGAAATCCTTATTGGAAAGCCCCCTCTTTCCTGGGAACGGCCTGGTTGTCATAAATGTGATTCTGTAATATTATTTGTGAATAATTAATTATTGATTCATACGATAAGGAAATATTTATTTTATGTGGATATTAACGAGTGATATATTTTTGTGGTTAAAAATGAAGGAGGTAATGTTGAGATTTTTATCAGTATTTTTGTCGGAATTGAGGTATTAAAAATCAGGATTTTTGAGATATTTTGCGGGGGTTATAATTTTTAATCCGTCCGTTGGATCGTGGTAATTTTTGGATATGTTATACATATATAAGTTGAGTTTATGTCCACAAATTTTTAACCGTTAAAAATGAACGTATGATTTATTATGAATTTTACGAGATGACTGGTTCAGGAATTATTGAATTTTCGGAGTTTATCATTTTGGTGGAAAATTCTAGAATTGGTGGGCCCCACTCTTGGTTAGTAAAGAAATATGCTGAGATTTTTATTCAAATGTGGTAGGCTTGAATAGTAGCAGGTAAAGCCATCAGGTTGCAGGTTAAGTCTGCTTCGGCGTGCTAACATTTTCCTATAAATAGAGGGCTAAGTTAGAATTGAAAATCACACCAGAAATAAGTTTTCTCTCTTTAGATTATTGAGTGTATTTTGTGAGTATTTAGATACTTTGAGAGTTTCTATTCATCAGAGCAAGTTTCTTTCAGCCTTATACCGGTATTTCGACCAGAAGTACTGTCTTTACGAGGTAAGGGATGTTATTTTATTCGAAAATGATATTATTTCTTCAATATCATTATGCCGAAATATTGGTTGGAAATTTTTATCAAATTTTGAACTTTTCACGTCGGAATTACTATTCACGAGTTACTATTTACCAAAAAATGAAATATTTTTTCTTTTCGTCCAAAATATATATTCTGGGTACTAGCTTTGATTGTATCCATGTTTTGATCATTCTTGAATTTTACTTCACTATGAATAATTATAAGGTATTTTTGGACATGGATAAATCGAAATACGAATCCTTAATATTTGTTATTTTGTTTCACTGGATTCATTTTCTTTAAGATATTTTAAATCATCCTCAGTCCTAAATGATGACATTACTGAATATCTTTGGCCTGTAGTGCAAAGATGAATGATTAACTGATGAATATCTTTGGCCCGTAGTGCAAAGATGAACAGGTGTTGAGATGAACATGACCGACTGGTGATACAATTGAATATCTTTGGCATGTAGTGCAAAGATAAATATTTGATTAAAGATGGTTATTGATTATTGTTACAGGGATAAAATATTGATGATGGACTTTTAAATCTTAGAAGATAGTTGAACTCATTCTCTACTTGACTCTTCTAATGGTTTGTTGTTTCCGTTGCAGTTATTGATTTAAAACTTGTTGTCTATTGTATTCTATTAGATTTTTCCCTGTTGAGGACTAACGATAATTTGTTCTGTATTATCTTAGTCATAATATTCTTTACTGGGCTAGTTGAGCTCACCCTTTTCCTTTTTGTTCCATTTTTCTCAGGAGGCGAGAATGTAGCGAGTACTAGTCGGGGTATGGAATGATGGTTCTAGAAGTTATTTTAGTAGTCCTCACCATTTTTGTGAAATAATGTATCAATAATTATAATGAGAACTTATTTGAGTGTTGATATTGTCTAGATGACAATATTTGTATTTAAACTCACAGTTCTTATGTTGTAACAGTAAAGATGTAGTTGTTTCTGTACCATGTATTTTGGCGACTCAGAATGGGTGTTGTATACCTATTTTGGGGGCGTCACAGATGTAAAGAAAACCGAGGCCCCACCAAGAAGTCTCTCCATCAAAGACAAGGATGAAGAAGAAAAAGTCCTGACTACAGAAACCACCAAGAGAAAAAGTTACAGACTGCCTCAAGGGCCATCAAGAAAGAAAGCTAAGGTGGAAAACAGGCCAGCACTAGTTTCCCAAGAAAGTACATCTAAAGAAGAAGAGGACGTAGAGTCAGAAGAAGAAAAGGGAACTGATGATGTCAAGACTGAGTTCCCAAAGAACAAATCCAGCGATGAAGGTGGAACTGGATTCATGGAAGAAAATGCAGACTTTGATGATGAAGAAGAATGCACAAGCCCTGTGGCTAACTCTCAGAGCATTCACTCTGAAAATGAAGAAAGGCTATAAGATGACAAAGCTGCATCTCCCACTGCAACTACTCCTGCAAGCCCACATGATGGCTCAAAAGATGATGAGTCCGAAGAAGAAGGACCTGCTTCTCCCATAGCTGAACCCCCAAGGAGAAGGAAGAGTTACAGACCACTTGCTAAGTTTGTCTCAAAGAAGCAAGATGAATCCTCCACTTCAATTATTGAAGTAAGTGATGATGAATCTGAATCAAAGGAAGGAGATGTTGAAGAAGGTTCTAGTAATGAAAACCAGCAAGAAGAATTCTCTGATGAAACAGATGAAAAAAGTCAGCATGACACAAGCTCAAAAAGTGATAAAATGAAGGACCAAACTGATGAGTTCGATGAGGGAAATCTACAAAGGCCTAACTCCAATTCCGCATAAAAGGAACCAGAATTATACCCAGTTATCTCTCTAGCAGAAATCACCAAGAGAATAGTGGTGGAAGTCTCTGATGAACCTCCAGAAGTACCTTCAGAAAGGTGGGTAAACTATGGAAATGAACAGCTCAATGTTGTAAGGATGACTGCATTTGAAGTGTTAAAAATTGAAACAACATGGAGATGGATTGCACTACTATCCTCTACAACCCTGATGATCTGCTAATATGATGGTTTTTCCAATGGATGCCTTGGTTAAAGGCACATACTGAAAGAGATGGAAGTTACTTCAGCTGGTGTTACTCTCAGTTTCCAAGTCTAGAGCTGGTGTCTTAGAACTTCCCAAGGGTGAAGAATTTTGCAACAATGATGATCAAAGACCAGCCCCATTACAAAGTCTACAGACATGCATACAACCACTATATTCCCTTTGATCGTAGAGTGGACTCTAATGGTAGAAGGAATATGGCCAAGGATATAATCGTAGAGTCTGTTCACTCTACCAATGATGGTGCTCAAGTCCAAAATGAGGAGCCTCTGTCTGCCCAAGCACAGCTATCTGACATTCCTTCATCCTCCAATAGCGATTGGTACTCAATGAATTTTTAGATTATCAATGCTTTCAAAAATTTGTCCAAGGATGAAAATCGTAGAGTCCAAACTGGTGTTCAACAAGAGACTGTCCAACCAGATGACCAAATTCCTATGGAGCAGGAGCTGTTGAAGAATTCTGATGAGCTGGTTGAGAAGATGTCTCTAATAAATAAAGAATCAAAGAGGTTGATAGCAACATAAGATAACTCAGTTCCAGATAGACTCCAAGCCACCATGGCTGATATATCTCTCAGAATCAAAGAGAGAGATCAAATCTATCTGAAGGTCATCAATGATCAGAAGGTAGAAGCTCTACAAGCACAAAAGGCAAATGAAGAACAACTCCAACTCCTCTCTGACAAGATTGACAACATGAATCAGTCTTTCTCCGTGCAACTTGAGCTAAGCCAACGAGAACTCAAGTTTGAAGTTGTTAACTCCTCTTATCAGATGGAGCAGCTTATGTCTAACATGGATCAGCTCTCCCACGTGATTAATGACAAAAAGGGGGAGAAAAAAAGGCATAGAAAGAGGAAGAGCAAGAGGAAATCAAGGAAAAGCAAGGAGAGCAGAAGGAGTGAAGACAAGAAGGCCAAGGGAAAGACAAAGAAGAAAAGAATAGAAGAAGAAGCAGTGTCATCATCTGAGGGGGAGCCAAAAGATAATGATCATATGATAGCAGACTTTGAAGGGGAGCAAACTAAGCAAGAAGATCATAAGTCTGAAGTGGAGCAGAACAAAGACAGAAAGCATCATCCCAGGGGGAGCAGGAGCAAGAAAGTCAAACAGATGAATAGCTGATCAACAGATATCTTGGAAACATACATGAAGCCAAAGAGGTACATCTCTAACTATTAAGGTATGTTCTGGATCCAAGATGTAAAATGTCATAGTATATTAAATTCCATATCATTAAATGACATTCATGATTATCTGTTTTAGAAATACAGCTGCTCACTGTATATAAGATTCATTCATAACATGCATATGCACTTATTGTTTTTGTCATAATCAAATAGGGGGAGATTGTCAGGAATAAGCACGTGAATGTTATTCCTATTTTACATATGATTTGATTATGATACATATATGAATGAATATGCAAGTATGCTTACATTAAGAAAAGCTATAAAGTCCTTTGATAGATAATAGAAACATATGTACAAGGACTTAGAATGAATTGATCAAATGTGCTAGGTTGATCCTACATAAGCAAAATATCTTTGTAAAGTCCTTAAAAAGAAATGATGTACAAGGACTATAAATATAGAAAGATCAAGCATGTTAGGTTGATCTTATGATGTAATAGATATGTTTGTCTGATCGTCGAGCACTACACCAAACATCGTAGTCTGCCAAGAGAGTCAAGGAAAACTCATGAGCTATCAAGACAGAATCGTAGTCTACAAGATAGTAGATCTCGGAGTTCGTAGACTACCAGAAGAGGTGAGGAAGGATTGTAGTGTGTTGACAAGAATTTCCTCGGAGCTATAGTCTGCTGAGGAAGTCATGTTCAGAATCGCAGAGATAGCCTGCCTACGAGCCGACCGAGCATCTGCCGAAGACAAGTCAAGAATCGTAGACTACACCCGAAGTTGTAGAGTCTATAGATGCCTAAGATAAATCAGGATCGTAGACTACACTCGATGTCGTAGAGTCTACTGATCATAAGAGAGGCAGAGATCGTAGTCGAGCAAGATCAGATGAAGAAAACAAGCACAACGACAGAAATCGTAGAGTGTAGAGATCTGATCTCGGAGTCATAGTGTCTGCACAGCTGAAGCTAAATCATAGATTGTAGAACTGAGACTTCAACAGATGTGCTCACAACACCAAGGTAGAATTATAGAGCATATACGATTCTCAACAATTGAGCACTCCTAGAATATCCAAAGGAATGAAGCCTCGGGTCTAAGCTGCAATGTTATATCCAACCTGAAGAAAACCAGAGGGCACTCAAGGAATGGCATGCAAGCTAACAGAAGATCTAAGCACCAACCCAATTACATCCAGATTGAGTTGTGAAGCCATTCAAGATAAAGTCTTCCACAAGTTGATCAGAAGAAGACTTCAGTAACTGACTAAGAAAAGTTAGCAAGTGCAGTAGCTGTCAAGTGAATAGAAGACAACGATCTTGGAAGCAACCAGGATCGTAGTATTTGCCAAACAAAGAAGGAACTGATGGAGTGTACACATAGATACTGGTCAGCCTCTAAAAAACAAGGCTAAAGTGATTAAGCATTGGGTCAGTCCATTGATGATAAGTGAACGGGGGATCACAAGGAGAAAGTGAGCTGGACATGCCACAAATCTGAAGTGTCTTGCTATTCAGAAGGGGCCAGAGCAAGGAGTCGAGCCATCAGTATCTGAGAGTAGTTAAGGTAAACAGAAGCGTAGAAGCACTGTACAGAAGAAGGAAGAGGTGTTCTACATTGAAGATCTAATAAACACTCTTCAGGATTGTAGTGTTAACTCTACTAGTCAATAAGCAACATTCAATAGGACACTACGATCAGGTCTAAGATGGCATGCATCAGAATCGTAGAGTTCGGTCATCCGAAGATTATAGCATTGGCAACAATTCAATCTGAAGAGTGATATTCGGACAAGAGCTTATTGAGAGTATCGATGCAATAGGACAACCTCTGATCGAGAAATCAAAAGGAGGAAATAAAGTCATTGACCTGCCCAAGACATTAAAGTGACATCTCTGATGGGGTAGGTGAAATAGTAGACTGCAGTGTCAAAAAGTCATGTCATGTCATATCTGCAGTCTGCACCAAATAACTCGAGATCTCTGAATCAATTTGAAGAGCTTTCAACGGCAACGAGAAGATTGGGAAGGAGTATAAATCAGCTAGAGCTTCAAAGATCAAGGGTTAATGGAGTTGCTGATTTTGGAGAGATGGTGGACTGATCTAACCAACATAAATAGTGAGTGACCAATAAAGGTCTGAAGGCTCACTCTACGATCCACCAAGAACACTTAGAGACAAAAGGAGAAAGAAGTAGATGTGAGAGTTTTACAATCTAGAAGTGAGAGTTCTACTACAAGAAGAGTGTTCTGACCTGTCGAGAGAAAGAAGAGCATCAATGTCATCTTAATCTCCATCATGGGAAGACTCCAAGTACCAGAGAGAAGAGCTTACAGTCATCTTGGCAAGTCTATCATGAGAAGGCATCAAGTATCAAGAAAGAAGATCACCAACGCCATCATGGTGGCAAGTATGACAAAGTTTATAAGTACCTAGCAGAAGAGCTTATAATCATCTTAGAAACTCATTATGTGCAGCCATCAAGTATCAAGAAGAATGATCTTCAAGGTAGTTCATCAAGGGATCATCAGAAGTGGTTGAGTAACTGAAGAAGCTGAGTATCATGCAACACTCAACTACACTTCAAGGATGATCATGCCAAGCTGCTAAGTATAGAAGATGTTTAGAGCATAAAGACGTCTTAGCAGCTCAGCACCAACTCTAACAAACAAACAAACAACTCAATAACAAGAAGCTAAGGCTTGAGGGGTCCTTGTCCAGAGGGACTAAATGAAGTTCCAAGCTTGCTGGGCTTGAAGAGTTCCTAAGGAACTAGAGAAGTTTCAAGGCTGCTGGCCTTGAAGAGTTCTTAGTGAACTGAAGTCCCAAGGCTGCTGGCCTTGAAGGAATCTTAGTGATTCAGGGTGCTGCCCTTTCTTAGTGGAAATCCTGCTAGTTAAAAGCAGAAAAGTGGATTAGGATCTTGAGTCTCTGAACTACTTAAAACTCCTTGTGTCTTTTACTTTATGTCATTTACATTATGTACTTTAACTGCTATAACTGCTATGTATGTTTTAACTACTTACAACCGAACTAACTCTAAGAACAATGTATGTATGATTACGGATATATCAATGAAGGGGATCTTTTACTTATTCCGCTGTGCTTGAAAAGATTCTTATGTTTGTCATATGCTAATTCATTAGCAATAAACGAGAAAAGTATTTGAAATTAAAAGGATCTATTCAACCCCCCTTCTAGATCTATATTGTGACTACTTGGAACTAACAGATTCAGCTAGACAAATATCTATGAGTTATAAAGATGTCCAAAGCAATTACTTTGGTGTGGAATCTTATAAATCTACTAAGATGAACCATCCTCTTCAAAGGGGAAATTTTATATTATCGGGGAACCGACATGCGCACAAATAACATGTTTAAATGTTATGCATAACGTAGGGTACCATAGGCCGATCACCTATTGTACTTGTTTATATTGAATTGTCACTTAAATATTGTTAATAGCAGAAGTTCTTAGTCCTGAGTGATTATTCAGTGTTTAATTTTCTTTAAACCTTTGAATTTTTTTTGAATATCCTTTAGTCCATAGAGACTCTTATTTCAATTCAAAGGCCAGATTTGAAATGATTGGTAATTCTTGTTTCCAACCTTATTCTTTAAAATTCTTAAACAATCATTTACTGTTATACCCTTAAGATCATTAGCTTTATATACCTGTTTACCCTTGTTGATATATAACTTGCTAGAAAAATTTGTTGCTCATTCTTGCTTTCTTAAAACATTTCAATTAAGGTAGAGTAAGGCAGTACCTCAGGCAAGGACAAGGGCAAAGGCAAAGCTATGGAATAGTTTTAGTCCTTTATGTTAGATGTTATTACTATATTGTAATAAGACCTATTTAATATATGTATTAAGTTATGATTAAACTTGAGTTATGTATTATGTTTTAGTAACGGTTGTGAGACCTTGGGACGAGAATAATTATATTAAGTCGATGTAATTTATTCTATTATTCCGATGTATGAGTTATTTGTATGTTATTAGCAATAGATCGTAAAGCCCGAATTCAAGACATTAGTGTCTTAATTTGGAGGCGTCACAAGAGCAGCATCGTCGTCCACCTCTGCCCAATGATGATCTGACTATTAGTTTATAGTTCATTTGTATTCATTTTTTTCATTCAGTAGATCATTTGTACATATTGTAGTCTAGTTGCGTCTGTACAAGTTTTACAGATAATATCGTATATAATTTATGGCACATTAGCTAATATTTGTAATTGTTGATGAGTTAGTAGATCATTTATAATTGTTAGCTTATATATGTAATTGTTAGCTAAGTTATGGTGTTGATGATGAGTTAGTAGATCATTTGTAATTGTTAGCTAATATATGTAATTGTTAACTTAGTTGTTGATGATAAGATGATACATGTTACATGTTACAGCTTATATATATAAATGTCTATCTGTATTGGGATAAAACAGGTTACATGTATATAAATGGGTTTAAACACCTAGAAATTGACTTTTTAAAAAAATATTTAAAAAAGGTTATTTTCGACGGATATTCCGTCGGATTTAGATTTTCAAACAATTTTCAAAAAAGCATATTTTTCGTTGAAAATAACTTAATTTCGAGGGAATATTCCATCGGAAGTAGTAATTAAATACTTTTTAAAAATGCTAATTTTCTATCAGAATTAAGTTAATATCGAGGGACAATCCGTCGGAAATAAAAATTAAATGGTTTTTAGGAAATGCAATTTTTCGTCAAAAATATCTTATTTCCGAGAGAACATCCGTCGGAGATAAGTCAACTCCATATTCGACGAACTAATTCTATCGTACTATATCCCTCGAAAATGACTTATTTTTATCGGGTATAATTCAGTCGGAAATATGGACATTGCGACGGAATTTCCGACAGACCTTATCTCCGACGCGTGTATATACGACTGAAGTTTTGGCGGAATATTCCCTCAAAAATAAGCTTATTCCGACGGAATAGGCTTAATTCCGACTGAAAATTCTGTCGGGATTAAGTTTTTTTCTTATTGTAAGATTCATCGTGTTCTCGTAGATTCATGTAGTTCTACCGATCATTCTGCATTTAAAGTTATTAAAGTTTAAATCTTTTCACTAGATCTACCTAGATCTAGCCTTTAACCAGTTTTAAAGCTTCAAAGTTTGAAGATCTAGCTATTTTCAATTTTTTCAATCGATTTTGAGCACTCCAAAAAACCCTACATCCATATCTAGTGGGGAGGAGGTCCTAACTAATCTCGCTAGGGATTCTAAATTTTGAATCACTTGATAGCGATTTTAGGATACATTTTTTATATTCATTTATCTTTAAAATCCGGATTGTGTCATCGAACGGATTTGAGACATCTTACATCTATGGATTTATATCCTAGATTCTAAGTGTAAGACCCCAAATTTTATAAAATAAAAGTATTCACTTTTCCTATTTAGTAAATAGTTAAATTGATAAAAGTTTAAAGTTAAGGGTGATATATGTAAATTTTTTCAAAATAAGCAAGTGGTTATAAAATATTCATTGTTGTCAGGGAATATTCGTTTGGTCGTGGAATATTCTTGTTGTCGAGAAATATTCGTACGACGGCGCATCCATTTGTGGGCCCCATAACGGAAAACTATCGGATGAAGAAAACGACACGAATGAGTTTTTAATAATAACGCCGTAACGGTTACCGTTAAAACTGTTGGAATACCCAGTGGTTAAAATAAAGTAATACGCGGTATTGCACAGTAGCACACGGTATTGCACAATAATTCTAATTTTTGATTTTTACGTAAGAAGTCACTACTCAATAATTGTTACAGTAATTACTGTTCAATATTTTATATTGTTGTTTCAATAATTATCACTGCACGGTATTTTCTATTATCAGATCAATAATTTATATTATTTGAATAATATTATTAGATTATATTATTGACAATGTCTAAGGAAATTCTGTCTAGGAAAGGGGTTTGGTCACCTAATTACGCGCCAGTAAGGAGAAATCTTTATCGAAAAGCTCCCTCTTTCCTGGGAATGACATAGTTGTCATTATTGTGATTCTGTATTATTATTTGTAAAAAATTAATTATTGATAAAAATGATAAGAAAATATTTATTTAATGGATAAATTTTTTAAAGAGACAATTATTAAGAGTTGATATTTTATCTTCTTCGATAAAATAATTTATTCAAATATATTATTGTAATATTACATTATAAGTGTATGATTTAATAATATAATAATATAATAACGGTGATATTTTTACAATGAATGCACGATATATGAATAAATGAGGAGGAAGAGAGCAAATTGGGTCTGGACTATTTTTGTTACAAAAAATATGTTAAATATGTTGGTGGGCTCCATTTTTTACTAAAATTTGATTATAGCCTGCAAGATCATCCGTATGTGGATTTCGGTCATTTTTCGTTTAGAATTTGGAATGACTTTCTTCTACAAAGTTGTAGAGAATTAAATTTCCTACGGAATTGACATAAGTTTCGAATTTTTCTGATAAAAGGGTTATTTATTATGAATTATTGAAGTTTCGGAATAATTAATTTTTAGAGTTATAAATATTTTTTAAAAGAAAAATATTTTTTTAATGTTGGTGAGCCCCACTGGTGTGCTGAAATCTGATTTTCAAGGTGGGCGTGAAATTTTTTAAAAATAATAATATTTTATTAAATTTTCTATTTTGGTGTTCTAAGCATTTTCCTATAAATAGGATGCTTAGGCTAGAATTGAAAATCACACCAGAATCAGAAGTTTCTCTCTCTATAATATCGAGCGTATTTTTGTGAGTATTTAGATATCTTGAGTGTTGCTATACAGTGCAAGTTTTCTTCAGTATTATATCCGATATTCTAGTCAGAAGTGTTGTTCTTTTGAGGTAATGGATGTTATTTTTTTAAGTAAATGATGTTATTTCCTTTAATATCATTATACCAAAATATTGATATAAATTTTATTATGAAACCTTATCTTTTTTGTGTCGGGGTTACTATTCATGTATACAATACTGTTCACGTATACGGTACTATTTATGTATACGATACTATTTATGAATATGGGGTACTATTCACGGGGTACTATTCAAGGAATACTATTCACGGGGTACTATTCACGAAGTACTATTTATGGTGTACTATTCACGACAAAAAATTAATTCTTTTTTGTCCAAATTATTTTTGATACGTGAATATTATTCTTAAATTTTACTCACAAAGTAGTATCATGTTGACAATTTGTATATTTTTAAACTCTGGATAAATTAAAAATCTTTAATATTTATCCTTGATTTCATTTGATTGATGCTTATATCATTGTCATCATCATCATGCTTATATTGTAACGAAAGTCATCTTTGGCCCGTAGTGAATAGATGTACTGTTGATTATTAGTTTTACAATTGTATATCTTTGGCTTACGTGCAAAGACGAACTGTTGATTAATAGCTTTGGCCCGTAGTGCAAAGATGGACAGGTGTATGACATGATCATGACCACTGGTGATACTAACGAATATCTTTGGCCCGTAATGCATGGATAATAAGATGATGTGATTGACAGGATCATGACCATTAGTTAATAGTTGAATGTATTTGGTCGTAGTGCACTGACAGACAATTGATTGGTATGATCATGACCATTGGTTTTATAGTTGAATATCTTTGGCCCGTAGTGCAAAGATAAACAACTGATTGGTATGATCATTGTTATTACATTTGAATATCTTTATCCTTTGGGGTAAGGATATTGAGTAAACGCTCTATTAAGCCTTTGTGGCATGGAGAAACTGTTGATTTACATGATTTGAAATATGAATTGTGAACTTAACTATAATCTTTAGTGGTTCAGGTGATGAAAGTTCTTTTGGTCTTGGGTGCAACAAAGAACTATTGATGAGTATTACAAGAATAAAATATTAACGATGGAGTTTTAATTTGGAGGAGATAATAGACGTTATGTTTTACTTGACTCTTCTAATGGATTATTGATTTTGCAGCAATTATGGTTGAAAACTTTTATTACCTACCATATGTTCTCAATCTCTGATTTATTATTAATGAAGGATATGGATAATATAATTATCTTAGTCATTATATTCTTGACAGGGCTAGTTGTGCTCACCCTTTTGCTTCACAATTCCTTTCAGGTAATAAGAGTGTAGCTGCGTCGAGCGGGGGTAACAAGGGAATAGAACGGTGGTTTATAGTGCGACGCCCCCAAAATAGGTATACATCACCCATTCTGAGTCGTCAAATACATGGTACAAAATAGAAATACAAACTTAATTATACAAAACGAGCTGAGAGTTTTTACACGAATATTGTCTAGTAGACAGTATTCAAACTCAAATGGAGTCCTCGTTATAATTATTATCACACTATTTTATAAAATAGTGAGGACTACTACAGCCATCATCTAAGACCGTCACTACATTCTCCGACTAGTCTCGGCTACATTCTCATTTCCTGAAGAGAACAATGAAAGCAAAAGGGTGAACTCAACTAGCCAAGTAAGAAATATTATGACTAAGATAATGTAGAATAAATTATTGTTAGCCTTCAATAATGTTAAACTGATAAAATACAATAGACATCAAGTTTAACTGTAGTGGAACAAACAATCCATTAGAAGAGCCAAGTAGAGAATGATATCTACTATCTTCTATAATTCAAAAAGGTTATCATCAATTTTATCGCTGAGACTCAGCTTAATAAATAATCCACATCATCGAATCATCCCTGCACTACAGGTCAAGGATATTCATTAGTATCACGTCCATGAATTATCCATGCACTACGGGCTAAGGATATTCATGTAATCATCAGCGGTCATGATCATGCCAACAACTGTCCATCAATGCACTACGAGCAAATGAGGACATTTACCACATTATTTGTAACATTACAGTCATGATTATACCGAATAATCCTTGGTCATAATCATACCAACCAACAGTCTATCTATGCATGTAAGCCAAAGATGACTTTCATCACAATATAAGCATATGGATGATGACAATGATATAAGAATTCATTTAAAAGAAAGCAAAGGATAAATTTTTAAAGATTTATAAATTAATTTATCCAGAATTCAATAATGTCCAAATTGTCAATATGATACTGCTTTGTGGAGTAAAATTCAAGATAAATATTGTATCAAAAATGATTTGGACAGCATAGAAATAATTTTTTTTCATGAATAGTACCCTGGGTGAATAGTACCCGAGTGAATAGTATCCCATGAATAGTACTACATGAATAGTACTTTATGAATATTACTCCATGAATAGTACTTTGTGAATAGTATCATGTAAATAGTATTTTGTGAATAGTATCCTGTGAATAGTACTCCAACATAAAAAGCATAAAATTTAACAATAATGTTCAGAAAAATATCCTTGTAAAACAATACTAGATGAAGAGCAAATTTCAAAGATATTCTACAAATTTCACAGAGTATAGAAGCAATACTTTAACAAAATGAGTGTAGAATTAGGAATATGAAACGAAATAATATTACTCACATACTACAGAGTATGGAAGCAAATATTATTTCATATGAATATTGAACAAAAATAATATCCCTTACCTTAGAAGAAGACTAGATACTGGAATAGTGAAGTAGTAGAATACTTTTGTTCTTTCTCTCTATAGTTTCTCTCTCTATAATTGCTTTTGTGAGTCTTAGTGAATTGGTGAGAATGAAAGAAGAATGCGCTTCTATTTATAAGAAAACGTAGTTTCGATAATTGTACATTTTGGGGCTCAAATTATTACAGTATAGTACCTTCATCTTTTTTTTCATTTTTAATTTAGTCCTACAAGTATTATCAAACTTGCACCACCTCCCCTAATAGTACATGCATGTGAATCAATAGTACATGCATGTGGATCAATAGTTCCATTTATGTGAATAAATAGTTAGATGCACGTGAACTAATAGTAATTAATTGCTCAATTATCCGATTAATTATCCGATTGGTCAATTTAACCTCCAGAAATTAATTATTATCGAAATAAATGTCGATTTCCACTAACACTAATAATTCTAACACAATGTAAATATCAAATTCATCTTTAATCAACACGAACTTATTCATCATTAATATTATAAACTCACAGTATTTAACAACCAGATCATTCTCAAGAAAGAGAAGGCTTTTCGATAAGGATTTCTCCCTATTGGCGCGTAATTAGGTGACCAAACCCCTTTCCTTGACAGAACTTTATAGACATCGTCAATATTGCAAATAATAATAAGAATAACTTTGTCGTCTCAATTATTGATTTAAAAATATAAAATATTATGCAGATGATACTGTGACAATAATTGAATCAATAATATGAGAGATATTATGCATCAATTACTGTAGCAATAATTGAGTATAACTGAGTGACTTCTCACGTAAGCATCAATAACCAATATTGTGTGATACTATGCAACCACATGTATTACTGTACTTTTACCACCGGGTATTTCAACAGTTTAATGGTAAAACTTTCGCCATTACTTTTATAAAAAGATATTTCTGCCGTTTTCTAACTCCGACAATACTTCCGTTGTGGGATCCACCAATGATTGTGCCGTCGTACGAATATTTCCTGTTAAAACGAATATTTCCCAACCAATCGAATATTTTATAACAACTTGCTTACTTTACAAAATTTGTAAATATTACCCACAACTATAACATTATATCAAATCCACTCCATAATATTCAAAAATATATTCTGAGAAAAATTAATCTTTATTCATGAAAGTTGGGGTCTTACAACCTCCCCTACATATGAAATTTTATCCTCGAAATTGGGGTACGTACCTAGTATATCGAAGAGGTGAGGATACGTTGACTTCATTTTAGATTCTAACTCCCAGGTCATTTCCTCAACATCGTGGTTTCTCCACAAAACTATAACTTGAGGTATAACCTTGGAGCGTAGAATATAATCCTTCTTATCCAAGATTTTAACAGGTTCCTCTTTATACGTTAAATCTTCTGCTATCTCGTCCAGTTCTAATTCAATAATGTGGTTCGGGTCTTCCACATATTTACGTAACATAGATATGTGAAAAACGTTATGAACACGAGATAAAGTTGGCGATAAGGTGAGTTTATAGGCCATAGTTCCTACTCGATCGAGTATTTCAAATGGGCTAATGAATCGAGGATTGAGCTTTCCTCTCTTTTCAAATCTTATAACTCCTTTCCATGGAGCAACACGTAACAACACATGATCTCTAACATTGAATTCCACGTTCTTTCGACGGAGATCAGCATAACTCTTTTGTCCATCTTGTGAGGTCTTTATACGTTGCCGGATCATTTGAATCTTTTTTGTAGTTATGCGTACCAATTCCGGTCCTAACAACGTTGATTCACCCACCTCGTCCCAGCATACTGGAGAACGACACTTGCGTCCATACAACGCCTCGAATGGAGCCATGCCAATACTTTCTTGATAACTGTTGTTGTAGGAGAATTCTACTAATGGCAAGAACTTATCCCAACTTCTTTTGAAGTCAAGCAAACAGAGTCTTAATAGATCCTCAAGGGTTTGAATAGTCCTCTCCGACTGTCCGTCTGTCTGAGGATGATATGCTGAACTGAATCGTAAATTCGTGCCTATAGCTTTTTACAAACTAACCCAAAATCATAAAGTAAAATCTATGGTAATGTGCTTCCACTTTCATTCTGGAATTTCAAGTGGTTGCAATGGACCTTTTGGCACTTGATGTTCCGCCTTGACACGTTGACAAGTTAAACACCTTAAGATAAACTCCGCGATCTCTCTTTTCATATTGCTCCACCAAAATATATGTCGAAGATCACGATACATTTTGGTACTTCCAGGATGGATTGCAAACAGTATGTTGTGTGCCTCCATCATGATCTTATATTTTAAATCAGGGTCGTTAGGAACATAAAGTCTGGAGTTGACTCGAAGTATTCCTTCTTCATCGATTATTGCTTTCGAAATATCACCTTCTTGTACTTTCTTTCTCATACGCATCAGCTCCTAGTCCGTAGCTTGAGCATCTTCAACTTTATCGATTAAAGTCGGTTCTACTCGTATAATTGTCATCATCACATGGGTCCCTGGAGTCTTTCACTCTATCTCCATCCTTTGCAAGTCATACAAAATGGGCCTTTGAGTTGATAATATCACACTCATACCCACACATGATCTTCTACTCAGCGCGTCAGCTACCACGTTTGTTTTTCCAAGATGGTATTGAATAGTATGATCGTAATCTTTCAACAGCTCGAGCCAATGTCATTATCGCATGTTGAGTTCCTTTTAGGTGAAGAAATATTTGAGGCTTTTATGATCTGTATAAATCTCCACTTTCTCCCCATACAGGTAATGCCTCTAAATTTTAAGTGCAAAAACGACAGCTGCCAACTCTATATCATGAGTAGGATAATTCCTCTCATATTCTTTGAGTTATCGTGAGGCATAGGCTATGACTTTCTCATGTTGCATGAGAACACATCCTAACCCTCTACCTGAAGTATCGTTGTAGATAACAAATTTCTCCGAACCAGATGGTATTGTCAGAACAGGTGCTAAAATAAGTATTCTCTTGTGTTCTTGAAAACTCTTCTCACATTCCTCACTCCAACCGAATTTTGTATCCTTTCAAGTCAGCTGAGTTAATAGATTAGTGATTCGAGAAAATCTTTCCACGAATCTCTGATAATATCCAGCTAACCCTAGAAAGCTACGTACTTCGGTCACTGACTTAGGTTGCTCCCAGCTTTTTACTGCTTCAATCTTTGCTGGGTCTATAGATATTCCATGATTTGATATCACTTGCCCAAGGAATGCTACTTCCTCAAGCCAGAACTCGCATTTCTTTAACTTGGCGTATAACTTATTTTCACGAAGCTTTTGGAGTATCAGCCTCAAGTGTTGCTCAAGATCTTCACGACTTTTGGATTATATGAGGATGTCATCAATAAAGATGACCACAAAATGATCCAAATATTTCTTGAATACTCGGTTCATCATATCAATGAAGGCAGCAGGAGCATTAGTCAAACCAATAGACATGACTAGGAATTCATAATGCTCGTATCGAGTTCTGAAAGGAGTCTTTGGGATGTCATCAGTTTTAATCTTTAACTGGTGATATCTGGAATAAAGATTGATCTTTGAAAAGAATTTAGTGCCTTGCAACTGGTCAAACATGTCATCAATGCGAGGCAACGGATACCTATTTTTGATGGTGACATGATTCAACTCCCGATAGTCAATGCAAAGTCGCATACTCCCATCTTTCTTCTTTACAAATAGAACATGAGCACCCCAAGGAGACGTACTAGGACGAATGAAACTGATGTCTAACAATTCCTATAGTTAGGTTTTCAACCCTGAAGTTCAATAGGAGCCATTCGATATGGGGCTTTGGAAATGGATTTTGTACCGGGTTCAAGGTCGATACAAAATTTGATTTCACGCTCTGGGGGTAGGCCAGGAAGTTCTTCAGGGAATACGTCAGGAAATTTATTAACAATAGAAATATCATTCAGATCTGACGTATTTTTGTTTAAATCCATGGCATGGGCTAAGAAAGCTTGACATCCGTTTTTCAATAAACGAATAGCTTTATGGCTTGATATCATAGTAATTGACTTTAGTAGTTTGGTTGCTTGAATTCGCATAATAGGTTGGTTAGGAATATGAAAGCTAACAACCTTACGAAAATAATCAATTTTAGCATGATGAGTAGTTAACCAATCAATTCCTAAAATCACATTGAATCCAAGTATTTTCAAAGAGATAATATCGACAGATAATGTGCGGTTGCCAATTTGAATTAAATAAGACTTATAAACCGTGGATGTAATGAAGGTTTCTCCCAACGGAGTTTTAACAGATAAGTCAAAGTCTAATTTCTCTGGAGTTAAATTTAAACGTTGAGCGCAAGTAGTAGAAATAAAAGAATGGGTAGAACCAGTATCAAATAAGGTATAGACTTCGCTAGAATTTATGATTAACGTACCCGTGATGACTTCATTTGGGTTCCTCGCTTTTTGGGAGGTCACGACAAACACTCTCCCTTGAACTACCGGCTTTGACTTTTCTGGGACGGCCTTTGGTGCCTCCATCTCAGCTGGACTTGGCTTTACTACACGATAAAATCGAGCTAGGTGACCTTCCCTTCCATAATTGTAACATGTTTTGGACTGTTGCGTACAGTTTGGACTGATGTGTCCCTCTCCTCTGCATTTGTAGCATACGATCGGTGATTGTTATCCTTCTTTAATAACGGGTGTTGGTGCTGACGTCTTTCCATCATTATTGAATCTCCTCTTCTTAAAATTTTCACTCCTATTGTCTTGGTCATGATTACCACCAAAGTGGTTACCATTTCTGGCATGTTAACTTCCTCCACGTTTGTTGTCACCACTTCGATGACTGCTTCCACTAGTAGTATCGCTTTGCTGGTTGCTATCTCTTGGTTGGGTTGGCTCATTATCACGTCCCAATAACTGAGCCCTATTTACAACATCTGAATACAAACACAGTCTATGAGAAATTATGTATTGACGTATTTCAAGTTTCAAACCTCGCAGAAACATTCACGTCATTCTCTCCTCATTATACACCATGTGGGATGCAAACTGGGATAACTCGGCAAACTTAGCCTCATACTGCGACACGGTCATATTATTTTGCTCTAGTTTAATAAACTCCACCTCCTTCATGTGACGAATACTTTCGAAAAAGTACTTGTCGTTGAACAATTCTTGGAACTTCTCCCAAAACATCTTCAATGCGGCAGGTTGGGTACGCTTTAGAGATTCCAACTAGTAATCTGCCTCTCCTCGTAACATGAAGGTGGCAAAGGGAACCTTTTACTCCTCGGAGCATCCCAATACATCAAATATCTTGGTGATCTGTTTTATCAACATTTCTGCTATAAGTGGTTCTGGCTTTCCCAAAAACTTCGGTGGTCCTAGCTCCTTGAACTGCTTAGCAGTGACCATCCGAGAGTTGCAAGTGTTACCACCTGCATTTTGCACAAGAGTCTCTCTCGCTTGATGTTACATGAATTGCAGAAAACCTCTGAACATCCCATCATTCATCATTTGGTCAGTGTTGTTGTTTACATGAGGATTGTTGCCTTCATGATGCACATTATCCTGGTTATTGATTTGTGGTGACTCAACGGTCTCTTGTGCTCCATTACTTATCTCAATATTTTCAGATGCCATTTTCAAACACTGCCACAAAACAAGGGTTAATTGACATACCACATAATACTCCTATATTCTAACCAACCAATTAAATAACAATAAACTTAAGAAGGTCATAATAGCGAAGGATTTCCCCGTCTCTCCCCTCCTAGTTCTTGTCTCACATCTCAGCCAGGGATCATATCCCTAAGCTTTGATACCAACTGTGACGCCTCCAAAATAGGTATACATCACCCATTCTAAGTCGTCAAATACATGGTACAAAATAAAAATACAAACTTAATTATACAACACGAGCTGAGAGTTTTTACATGAATATTATCTAGTAGAAAGTATTCAAACTCAAATGGAGTCCTCATTACAATTATTATCACACTATTTTATAAAATAGTGAGGACTACTACAGCCACCATCTCGGACCGTCACTCCATTCACCGACTAGTCCCGGCTACGTTCTCATTTTCTGAAGAGAACAATGAAAGCAAAAAGGTGAGCTCAACTAGCACAATAAGAAATAGTATGACTAAGATAGTGCAGAATAAATTATCATTAGCCTTCAACAATGTTAAACTGATAAAATACAATAGATATTAAGTTTAACTGTAGCGAAACAAGCAACCCATTAGAAGTGTCAAGTAATGCATGATATCTACTATCTTCTATGATTTAAAGAGGTTATCATCAATCTTATCGCTGAGACTCGGCTTAATAAATAACCCACATCATCAAATCATCCCTGCACTACGGGCCAATGATATTCATTAGTATCACGTCCACGAATTATCCATGCACTACGGGCCAAGGATATTCGTGTAATCACCAGTAGTCATGATCATGCCAACAACTGTCCATCAATGTACTACAGGCCAATAAGGACATTTACCACATCATTTGTAACATTACGGTCATGATTATACCGAATCATCCCTGGTCATAATCATATCAACCAACAGTCCATCTATTCACGTAAGCCAAAGATGACTTTCATCATAATATAAGCATGAGGATGATGATAATGATATAATAATTCATTTAAAAGAAAGCAAAGGATAGATTTTTAAAGATTTATAAATTAATTTATCCAGAATTTAATAATGTCCAAATTGTCAATATGATACTGCTTTTTGGAGTAAAATTCAAGAATACTATTGTATCAAAAATAATTTGGACAGCAAAGAAATCAATTTTTATCATGAATAGTATCAGTACACTGTGAATAGTACTTTATGAATAGTACTTTGTGAATAGTATCCTATAAATAGTACTTTGTGAATAGTATCCTATAAATAGTACTTTGTGAATAGTACCCCGTGAATGGTACCCCGACATAAAAAACTTAAAATTTAATAATAATGTTCAGAAAAATATCCTTGTAAAACAATACTAGATGAAGCACAAATTTCAAATATATTCTACAAATTTCACGGAGTATAGAAGCAATACTTTAACAAAATGAGTGTTGAATTAGGAATACAAAATGAAATAATATTACTCACATACTACAGAGTATGGAAGCAAATATTATTTCATATGAATATTGAACAAAAATAATATCCCTTACCTTAGAAGAAGACTGGATACTAGAATAGTGAAGTAGCAGAATACACTTCTTCTTTCTCTCTATAGCTTCTCTCTCTATAATTGCTCTTGTGAGCCTTAGGGAATTGGTGAGAATGAAAGAAGAATGAGCTTCTATTTATAGGAAAACGTAGTTTAGATAATTGCACGTTTTGGGGCTCGAATTATTACATTATAGTACCTTCATCTTCTTCTCTATTTTTAATTTAGTTCTACATGTATTATCAAACTTGCACCACCTCCCCTAATAATACATGCATGTGGATCAATAGTACATGCATGTGGATCAATAGTTCCATTCATGTGAATAAATAGTTATATGCATGTGAACTAATAGCAATTAATTGCTTAATTATCCGATTAATTACCCGATTAGTCAATTTAACCTCTAGAAATCAATTATTATCGAAATAAATGTCAATTTTAACTAACATTAATAATCCTAATACAATAGAACTATCAATTTCATCTTTAATAAACACGATCTTATTCATCATTAATATTATAAACTTACAGTATTTAACAACCAGATCAATCTCAAGAAAGAGGGGGCTTTCTGATAAGGACTTTTTCCTATTGGTGCGCAATTAGGTGACCAAATCTTTTTTCTTGACAGAACTTTCTAGACATCATCAATATTTCAAATAATAATATGAATAACTTTGTCGTGTCAATTATTGATTTAAAAATATAAAATATTATGCAGATGATACTGTGACAATAATTGAACCAATAATATGAGAGATATTATGCAGCAATTACTATAGCAATAATTGAGTATAACTAAGTGACTTCTCATGTAAGCATCAATATTCAATATCGTGTGTTACTATAAAACCACGCGTATTATTGTAATTTTACCACCGGATATTTTAACAGTTTAACGGTAAAACTTTCGCCGTTATTTTTATAAAAAGATATTTCTGTCATTTTTTAAGTTCGACAATACTTCCGTTGTGGGTCCACTAATGATTGTGTTGTTGTACAAATATTCCCTGTTAAAACGAATATTCCCCGACCAATCAAATATTTTATAACAACTTGCTTACTTTGCAAAATTTGTAAATATTATCCACAACTATAACATTATATCAAATCCACACCATAATATTAAAAAATATATTTCGAGAAAAATTAATTTTTATTCATAAAAGTTGGGGTCTTACATATAGCTGTTGAGGTGTCCCCTAAAACAGTGTGAAAATAAATTTATAGAGAATTTTAGATAAGTGTGTCATATTTTATACGTCAATTAACCATTAATTTTGGTGAACCGAATAGGGTGAGGTGAACCTAACTTTGCAAGAGTGTTTTGCCACTATCATACAAGTTGTCTAATGACATACAACTTCGTGTTATCATAAGACAGAGTTGTGCACATCCACTTGCTGATTATATCTATGAGCACTACCTATATAATATTGGAGTTTGGTTGAAATATAATTCTCAATTGAATACAATGGAGATAATTATATGGCAAGAGAAGACCCACCATTGGAAAGAACATGATAGTAATCTTCTCATTTTTCTTTGGGTTCTATTGGGTCAACCAAGGATAATTCTCAAGTCATATGATATCTATTATAACTTAGATGTATGGCCTCCCGTACGAAGGTTTCCTTGAGCATTTTCTAAAGATTTTAATTTCTAAAACAGTTATTGACTGTACCTTTATTTAAGGTACTATTGTAAGGTGTTGTGGTCGAGGCACCATGAGAGCCACATATATTTGTATTAAAATTCACAGCATATGTGTTGTCGTATTTTGCTCGATAGTTGGATTAATGAAGTTTGTATTTAGTTTCTGTATCATGTATTTGGCGACTCAGAATGGGTTATGTGGACCTATTTTGGGGGCGTCGCAGTTGGTATCAGAGCTATAAGTAAAGAGCCTCGAGCCTCTCGTTAGTGACTTCCTGTTGATGGGGAATGCACCGAAGCCAGACTCTCCATAGGGGACGTCGTTCTACGGTGGAAAACTGATGGATATCAATGTGGAGTTCTATCCACGATTGGGACATGAGTCACACTTGGTATCAGAGCTTAAGGATATGGTCACTAGCGGAGATCTGAGTCTAGATCTAGGATGGGAGAGACGAGTAATATACTTCGCTAGTGTGTGACTTACCTATGCTGAAATTTCTTACTTGATAAGTTGACAAATTGTGATATGTCAATTAACCTTTGTTTTGAAGCTGTATTCTAGAATGAGCAATAGAGAAATCATGATGACAGGGAAGATGGAATCTGAAATGAATGCAAGGTATTCTCAACTCTTCAAAATACCAGGTACATAAATTTTGGGGACAAAATTTTATAAGGAGGGGGAGATTGTAAACCCCGAATTTTATGAAATGAAAGTATTCAATTTCTCTATTTAGTAAATAGTTAAATTGATAAAAGTTTAAAATTAAGGGTGATATATGTAATTTTTTTCAAAATTAGGAAGTGGTTATAAAATATTCATTGTTGTAAGGGAATATTCGTTTGGTCGTTGAATATTCTTGTTGTCGGGGAATATCCGTACGACGGCGCAGCCATTTGTGGGCCCCATAATAGAAAACTATCGAATGAAGAAAACGACACGAATGAGTGTTTAATAATAACGGCGTAACGAATACTGTTAAAATAGTTGGAATATCCGGTGGTTAAAATACAGTAATACGTGGTGTTGCACAGTAGCACACAGTATTGCACAATAATTCTAATTATTGATTCTTACGTAAGAAGTCACTACTCAATAATTGTTACAGTAATTACTGTTCAATATTTTATATTGTTGTTTCAATAATTGTCACTGCAAAGTATTTTCCATTATCAGATCAATAATTAATATTATTTGAATAATATTATTAGATAGTATTATTGGCAATGTCTTAGGAAGTTCTGTCTAGGAAAGGGATTTGGTCACCTAATTACGCGTCAGTAAGGAGAAATCCTTAACGAAAAGCCCCATCTTTCTTGGGAATGACCTGGTTGTCATTATTGTGATTCTGTAATATTATTTGTGAATAATTAATTATTGATAAAAATGATAAGAAAATATTTATTTAATGGAGAAATTTTTTAAAGAGACAATTATTAAGAGTTGATATTTTATCTTCATCGATAAAATAATTCATTCAAATATATTATTGTAATATTACATTATAAGTGTATGATGTAATAATATAATTGTAAGGTTTTGTAAAAATCAAAGTAGCAACCAAATTGCAAAAAATAGCGGAAGCAAAATAAAATCAGATTTTTAAAAAAAATTTACAAACCAATTACTCGGATCATCCTTTATGCATATTATTAATTAAACGAATAATAAAAAATTATGAAATCATACCCATGTAGAAACGAGCTTTCTCAGGTACGAGTTCACCTCCTACTTCTCTGCAATCTCCTTGAATCTCTGAGTAGATTCCTTCATTTGATCAATGTAAGCCACCCAAGTGTGTGGCCTCTAGAGTTGATCCACCAAGAAAGAATAAATTTCAAGAAGAAGGGTGTATTGGCTCAAACCCTAGTTTTTCTTATCTCTATAGAAAAAGGGGCGTACTCTCCAACTCTTAGAATTTCGTATATCTGATATCTGATATAAGACTCCTCTTATAAAGATATCAGGTAACCCTATTTAATTAAAATAAGGTATTATTTATTTAATTAAACTCTTTTAATTAAATGGGCTCCCTAATCTTATTAAGAATAAATGAGAGTACTCATATTAAATTAATTCCTAAACTCTTTTAGAAATTAAAATAATAATAATTGTAATAATATTAATAAGACTCCTCTTATTAATTTATATTTAATATTTCTAAAATATTAAATAATAAATATCAAGCTATTTAATTTATTATATCACCATAGATTAAATTAAATATACTTAAATATATTATTAAGATTATGCCATTAACTTTTTAAATAATTATTCTTCCCTTTATGGTGTGACCCTTTAGGTCCTCCATATTAAACCGGTTGTGAATAAATCAATTAGAACAATTCTAATCTTATTTAAATAAATAAATTAAACGATTAATTTATTTAAATAAATAATATTTATTCTACAATAGGGATAAGCCTCCCTAGCGATCTACGACTTTCTAGATAATATAGACTTCAACATTAATCATAAAAGAATATTTCAGTTAATAGTTACCGTACAATTCAATCCTTCCACCATACAATGTCCCAATTAAATATAAGACATAAAATTATTGTCAAGTCTTATTTTATTTAATTATATGTATTTCGATTCCTAAATGCACAACTCCTAATGAATGCAAATTAGAAACTACTTTCTAATTTTATTTCACCTTGGCCAAGGATTCCTGGGTTGTCATTTATCGAATCACATAGGACATTTCTCTTCTTTTACTAGAAGTGATAGATTCTTTATTGATCATTCATTATCTTCATATATAACTTATTACACCCAAGCATACCCTTTGATATACTGTAAGAGTCTTAAGGAATAAGTCAAAGTATAATTCATTATATATAAGATATTATGATGATCTCAAGTCTAAGGATCATTTGTACTACTATCACTACAGGAATTCTTATTGGTAGGCAAGTAAAACTCCATTAGGTATTCCTTAGTGAGTCACGTTCAGTGAACTTATTCTCTAATAAGCACCTACATACTTGCTTTAGTGTCTCCACACAAATGATCATGAGATCAATCATCCTTATCCAATGAGCAAGCAACGTACGTACCAATCTATCCAGATTCACTAATCCCCTTTTTAGTAATCCATTGATTGGGAACATTTTAGTTTTAAGCTATCTAAGAATTTAGATCTCATTAGCATGATCTTATCATGATTCTAAAAGCATTGCTTAAAACTATGAGTTTATCACATATTATTAAAACAACACCATGTAGATAATAAATGCCTTTAATAAATAATTCTTTTATTAATAAACAAATAAGATTGATTACAAAGTATATGCTTTATCATAATACATGATTGGCTTGTATGCATACTACTTTCAATCTCCCACTTGCACTAAAGTCAATCACCGTGGTATCTCATACTCATCTTCTCTAAGTGACGATCAAACTGCTGTTGTGTTAACGCTTTAGTAAATAGATCTGCAATATTATCTTGAGAGTCCACACGCTCCAGGGTGACGTCTCCTCTTTCAATGATCTATCTGATCAAATAAAATCGCCGCAACACGTGTTTGGATTTCTGATGAGACCTGGGTTCCTTAGCATGCGCAACAGCTCCAGTGTTGTCACAGAATAAAGGCACTGGTCCTGAAATGCTAGGAACTACACCAAGTTCTGTAATGAACTTCTTCATCCAAACAGCTTCCTTTGCAGCTTCACTTGCAGCTATGTACTCTGCCTCTGTCACTGAATCAGCAACTGTTTGTTATTTGGAACTCTTCCAACTCACTACGCCACCGTTTAAGGTAAACACATACTCCGAAATGGATTTACTATCATCTTGGTCCGTTTGAAAACTTGAGTCTGTGAAGTCCTCTAGTTTCAATTCAGACCCACTGTAGACAAGAAATACATCCTTAGTTCTTCTTAACTACTTTAGGATATTTTTCATTGCCTTCCAGTGTTCTTTTTCTGGATTCGACTGATATTTGCTTGTTACACTAAGTGCATGAGCGACATTCGGTCTAGTACATATCATACCGTACATGATTGATCCTATTGCTGAAGCATAAGGAATCTTACTCATACGATCTCTCTCCTCAGGTGTCTTTGGGACCTGTTTCTTGGAGAGATTTATTCCATGGCTCATCGGCATGAGACCTCTTTTGGAATCTTCCATGCTAAACCTCTTTAACATCGAGTCAATGTACGTTCATTGGGACAAGCCAAGCATCCTTTTAGATCTATCTTTATACCCAAAATATAGGATGCTTCTCCCAAGTCCTTCATGGAGAAATGTTTAGATAACCAGATTTTAATTGATTGTAGCATAGGAATATCATTCCCTATCAGTAATATATCATCAACATATAATACGAGGAATGAAACAGCACTCCCACTAACCTTCTTGTACACACATGGTTCATCCTCATTTTTGATAAAATCATACTCTTTGATTATCTCATCAAAACGGATGTTCCACCTTCGAGAAGCTTGCTTCAATCCATAAATAGATCATTGTAGTTTACAGACTTGATTTGTTCCAACCTTTGAAACAAATCCCTCTGGCTGTGTCATATACACATCCTCCTCAAGTTTCCCATTGAGGAAAGCCGTTTTCACGACCATCTGCCAGATTTCGTAGTCATGGTAAGCTACAATCGCAAGCAAAATCCGAATGGACTTGAGCATTGCTACTGGTAAGAAGGTTTCATCATAGTCAACTCCTTGTCTTTGTTTGAAACCTTTTGTGATCAGTCGGGCCTTATAGGTCTCTACCTTATCGTCTGCTCCAATCTTTTTTTAAAGACCCATTTACACCCAATAAGCTTAATGCCTTTAGGTGGTGAAACCAAAGTCCATACTTGGTTCTCATACATGGAGTCCATCTCGGATTTCATGGCTTCTCGCCACTTTTCTGAGTCTTTACTACTCATAGCCTATTCGTAATTCAATGGATCATCATCATCTATGATGTGTACCTCATATTCATCCTCTATGACAAGTCCATACCTATCTGGTATCTTTGGTACTCTTCCAGATTTACAAATAGGGTGTGGTACAGAAGGAATCTCTACTTGGACATGTTCATCCATTTGAGCTGTAGTGGTTTGTGGTTCTTGAATTTCTTCAAGATCTATTTTCCTCCCACTGACCCCTTCAAGGATAAACTCCTTTTTCAAGAAGGCAGCATGTTTGGCAACAAACACCTTTTGTTCAGTAAGATTATAGAAATAATATCCTAAACTTTCTTTAGGATATCCCACAAAAGTGCACTTATCAGATCTTGTCTCAAGCTTATCATTCTGAAACCTTTTCACATAAGATGGACATCCCCAAATCTTAACATGCTTAAGACTAGGCTTCCTCCCTGTCCACATCTTATATGGAGTCTTAGGGACGGATTTCGAGGGAACCTTGTTTAGTAGATATGTAGCCGCTTCTAAGGCATATCCCCAGAATGACATCGGAAGATCGGTAAAAGTCATCATGGAACGAACCATGTCCAACAGTGTTCGATTTCTCCTTTCAGATACACCATTTAGCTGTGGCGTCCCTGGTGGAGTCCATTGTGAGATTATACCATTTTCTTTGAGACAATTGAGAAATCCACTACTTAAGTATTCACCACCTCGATCTAATCAAAGAATTTTAATACTTTTGCCTGTTTGTTTCTCTACTTCACTTCTGAACTCTTTGAACTTTTCAAATGATTCAGATTTGTATTTTATTAAATACACATATCCAAATCTTGAGTGATCATCAGTGAATATAATAAAATAAGAATACCCTCCTCGTGCATTTGTTGTCATAGGTCCACATACATCTGTGTGTACCAATGCTAACAAATTCATAACTCTTTCTCCTTTTCCACTAAAAGGAGATATAGTCATTTTTCCCATGAGACAAGATTCACAAGTTGGATATGATTCATAATCTGATAGCTCTAGGAGCCAACCTTTATATAACTTAGATAATATTGTTTCATTAATATGACCAAGTCTATAGTGCCACATATAGATATAATTAACATCATCTCTTTTTCTTTTCTTAGTTTGTTCAATTTGAACTATATTTTCATGCAAGTCAAGAATATAAAGTCCATTTTATAAATTACCAACACCATATAAAACATTATTCTTATAAATAGAACAACTATTGTTCTTTATTATAATGTCAAAACCATCCATATCCAATACAGATATTGAAATAATGTTTCTAATAAGTGACGGAACAAAATAACAATTATTTAAACTAATGGATTTGCCCATAGGCAGTGCTAAATAATAAGTCCCTACAGCTAATGCAACAACCTTTGCTCCATTTCCCACTCGTAGGACGACCTCATCCTTACTCAACTTTCTACTTCTGACCAGTCCCTGCATATTATTACATATGTGAGAACCATAGCCGGTATCCAATACCCAAGTAGAAGATTGACTTTCATAAAAATTAATTTCAATCATAAACAAACCTTGATTAGGATTCGAAGGTTCTCCAAGCTTCTTCTACTTTTGTTTCGCAAGATAATCCTTGCAGTTCCTCTTCCAGTGACCCGGCTTGTTGTAATGGAAGCAAATTCCTTTGCTAGCTGGATCAGGTTCCTTTTGATCCTTCACTTTCGTCTTTCCCTTAGCCTTCTTGGATTTCTTCTTTTCAGAAGATACCTTGGGCCTCTTCCTTTTCTTGGAAGAATCATCCGCCAATAAGACATGGTTCTTCTTGGATGGGAAGTGACCTTCAGCAGTTTTCAACATGTTAAGTAACTCAGGCAAGTTGACGTCCAACTTATTCATGTGAAAATTCACAACAAATTGTGAGAAGGTGTTCGGGAGTGACTGCAAGACTAAATCTTGACTCAACTCCCCATCCATTACAAACCCAAGTTGTCCAAGATGTTCAATCAGATTGATCATCTTTAAGACATGAGTCTCAACGGTAGTGCTCTCGATCATCCGAGATCGGAAGAGCTCCTTAAATATCTCATATCTAGCAGTCCTACTTTGCTCACCATACAACTCTTGTAGGTGCAGCAGTATAGTAGGAGCATCCATGTTTTCATGCTGACACTGAAGCTCGTTACTCATGGAAGTGAGCATGATGCATTAAGCCACAAATGCATCATTTTGCCACTGTTTAAAAGTAGCAATCTCTTCCTCGAAGGCTGTTTATGCAACTTTTACAGGTACAGGTGAATTTAGGACATAAGAAATCTTTTCAGTAGTGAGAACAATTCTCAGATTCCTTAACCAGTCCGTGTAATTCGGTTCGGTCAGTTTGTTAGCATCAAGTATGCTACGCAGTGAAATTAGTGAATGTGACATTTTTAAAATTCTATATGTAAAAAGATAATATTTTAGCAAACATTCATTTAATTAATTACCAAAATAAATTAGGTCTTATTTTATATTGGTATCTCCCACTATTTTCTTCAAACTATATTACCCACATGAATATAATTCGACAATATTTAATTAAAGATTTGCTACTGAGAATAAGGATCCCATTTCAAATGTATATAGCCTTGTATGTGCACAACAAACTATATATAAATAAATAGGTAGACAACTCTTATCAATTACATCATCATGTAACTCCTTATATTTTGCCTCTTAAATCATAATGGTCAAGTGTGTGCACATCCGAACTAAAATGATTTAAGTTAAGTCATACCAAGCATTTCCATATAAGTGAAGAGAAAACTACAGCCCTTGTGTGTGCACAACAAAGCGGTAATGTTCAATTCCTTATAAACATCAAATGTAATGAAAACAACATCTCAAATATTTAATACTCGCCTTGTGTGTGCACAACAAACTCATATTAAATATTCAATGCTCTATTATTTTTATCATGCTAGAAAGCGACGTTCGATATTCCAAATATCTTTGAACGTTACAACTTAATATAATTTCATTGAGGGGTTTGTTATTATTAGTCTCATCTTATTTAGCGCGCATGCAAATATATAAATAAAATACGCATCATATTATTAAACATGCGAAGCATGTTTGCATAATATATAATATATATAATACTAGCATGCACATATAGAATACTATATTCTACCCGGATTGATTATGAACTTTTATTCTAGTTTGGTTCACTAGAGCCACCAAGTGAACCAAAAGGTTAAATCCTAGGATGCAAGAATAAACATTTAAATATAACTATTACATTTAAACCCGGACTCCATTTCAAACGGGTCTTCAAACGCTCCTTGATCTCCGGTTCTTCGAAAAAATTCTAACTAATCCTATTACATTAAACTATTTAATTTAAATAGAAACCTTGATCAGCAGTCAAGGGGAAGTACATAGAAGAGATATAGAATTTACATCAAGAATAAAACCAGAAAGGACGAGGTACGCAGACCCCATTTAATAAAACTCTTTCATTCAAACATCCAACTAAAATAAATCCAATCACATTGGTCAATAGTCCATAATCAATCCTATTTATTATCATACATATCATCATATGTATCAATAAATAAAAACATTCCATATATTTATGCATATCATTTAATGGGCATTTTTAAATTGCATGAAATCCAATTTCAAAATTAAAATAAACTCTTTATTTTAATTATAAGATTATTAAAGCTATTATATTATATATATAATAAAATCCGTGCCATGTTACTTAATAAAGTTCACGTGAACTTTTTCTTAATTCAGGGCCATGTAACTTGAAGGCAGGTTACTTAATACACACACACACACACACACACACACACACACACACACACACACACACACACACATATATATATATATATATATATATATATATATATATTGTATCCGTTAATAATATATAATTAAAAAACAGGCCTCGGACGGACTCAGCAAAAAAATAAATAATAAAATCGTGAATCCCTTTAAAAATCGCAAACAGATTTTGCTTTTCATAAAAACTAATTTTATACAACAAATTATGCCCAATAAATTATTCAAAATATGTACCCATACATATATGGAATCAAAATAATTAATAATTCGCATAGAGTTTGGCTCATGATACCACTGTAAGGTTTTTTGAAAATCAAAGTAGCAATCAAATTGCAAAAAATAGCGGAAGCAAAATAAAATCAGATTTAAAAAAAAATCACAAACCAATTACCCGGATCATCCTTTATGCATATTATTATTTAAACGAATAATAAAAAATTATGAAATCATACCCTTGTAGAAACGAGCTTTCTCAGGTACGAGTTCACCTCCTACTTCTCTGCAATCTCCTTGAATCTCTGAGTAGATTCCTTCATTTGATCAATGTAAGCCACCCAAGTGTGTGGCCTCTAGAGTTGATCCACCAAGAAAGAATAAATTTCAAGAAGAAGGGTGTATTGGCTCAAACCCTAGTTCTTCTTATCTCTATATAAAAAGGGGCGTACTCTCCAACTCTTAGAATTTCGTATATCTGATATTTGATATAAGACTCCACTTATAAAGATATCAAGTAACCCTATTTAATTAAAATAAGGTATTATTTATTTAATTAAACTCTTTTAATTAAATGGGCTCCCTAATCTTATTAAGAATAAATGAGAGTACTCATATTAAATTAATTCCTAAACTCTTTTAGAAATTAAAATAATAATAATTATAATAATATTAATAAGACTCCTCTTATTAATTTATATTTAATATTTCTAAAATATTAAATAATAAATATTAAGTTATTTAATTTATTATATCACCATAGATTAAATTAAATATACTTAACATATTATTACGATTATGTCATTAACTTCTTAAATAATTATTCTTCCCTTTATGGTGTGACCCTTTAGGTCCTCCATATTAAACCGGTAAATAATATTTATTCTACAATAGGGATAAGCCTCCCTAGCGATCAACGACTTTTCAGATAATATAGACTTCAACATTAATCATAAAAGAACCTTTGAGTTAATAGTTACCGTACAATTCAATCCTTCCACCATACAATGTCCTAATTAAATATAAGATATGGAATTACTATCAAGTCTTATTTTATTTAATTATATGTATTTCAATTCCTAAATGCACAACTCCCAATGAATGCAAATTAGAAACTACTTTGTAATTTTATTCCACCTTGGCCAAGGATTCCTAGGTTGTCATTTATCGAATCACATAGGACATTTCTCTTGTTTTACTAGAAGTGGTAGATTCTTTATTGATCATTCATTATCTTCATATATACCTTATTACACCCAAGCATACCCTTTGATATACTGTAAGAGTCTTAAAGAATAAGTCAAAGTATAATTCATTTTATATAAGATACTATGATGATCTCAAGTCTAAGGATCATTTGTACTACTATCACTACAGGAATTCTTATTGGCAGGCAAGTAAAACTCCATTAGGTATTCCTTAGCGAGTCACGTTCAGTAAACTTATTCTCTAATAAGCACCTATATACTTGTTTTAGTGTCTCCACACAAATGATCATGAGATCAGTCATCCTCATCCAATGAGCAAGCAACGTACGTACCAATCTATCCGAATTCACTAATTTCCTTTTTAGTAATCCATTGATTGGGAACATTTTAGTTTTAAGCTATCTAATAATTTAGATCTCATTAGCATGATCTTATCATGATTCTAAAAGCATTGCTTAAAACTATGGGTTTATCACATATTATTAAAACAATACCATGTAAATAATAAATGCCTTTAATAAAAAATTCTTTTATTAATAAACAAATAAGATTGATTGCAAAGTAGATTCTTTATCATCATACATGATTGGCTTGTATGCATACTACTTTCAATAATAATATAATAACGGTGATATTTTTACAATGAATTCACGATATATGAATGAATGAGGAGAAAGAGAGCAAATTGGGTCTGAAGTATTTTTGTGACAAAAAATATGTTAAATATGTTGGTGGGCCCTATTTTTTACTAAAATTTGTTATAGCCTGCAAGATCATCCGTATGTGGATTTTGGTCATTTTCTGTTTAGAATTTGAAAAAGCTTTCTTCTACAAAGTTGTAGAGAATTAAATTTTCTATAAAATTGACATAAGATTCGAATTTTTCTGATAAAAGGGCTATTATTTATTAATTATTGAAGTTTCGGAATAATTAATTTTTGGAGTTATAAATATTTTTTAAAAGAAAAACATTTTTCTAACGTTAGTGGGCCCCACTAGTGTGCTGAAATCTGATTTTCAAGGTGGGCGTGAAATTTTTTAAAAATAATAATTTTTTATTAAATTTTCTGCTTTGGTGTTCTAAGTATTTTTCTATAAATAGGATGCTTAGGTTAGAATTAAAAATCACACCAGAATTAGAAATTTCTCTCTCTATAATATCGAGTGTATTTTTGTGAATATTTAGATATCTTGAGTGTTGCTATACAGTGCAAGTTTCTTTTAGTATTATATCCGATATTCCAGTCAGAAGTTTTGTTCTTTTGAGGTAAGGGATGGTAAGGGATGATATTTTTTCAAATAAATAATGTTATTTCCTTTAATATCATTGTACCGAAATATTGATATGAATTTTATTATGAAACTTTATCTTTTTCGTGTCGGGATTACTATTCACATATACAATACTATTCACGTATACGGCTCTATTCACGTATACGGTACTATTCATGTATACAGTACTATTTACGTATACGATACTATTTATGAATACGGGGTACTATTCATGGAGTACTTGTAAGACCCCAACTTTTATAAATAAAGATGAATTTTCTAGAAATATCATTTTTGAATATTATGGAGTTAATTTGATATAATGTTATAGTTGTGGGTAATATTTATAAATTTTGTAAAGTAAGCAAGTTGTTTTTAAATATTCGTTTGGTCGGGGAATATTCTTTTTGTCGGGGAATATTCGTACGACGGCACAATCATTGGTGGACCCCACAACAAAATTATTGTCGGATTGAGAAAACGACAAAAATAGTTTATTAAAAATAACGGCGGAAGTTTTACCATTGTTACTGTTGGACTACTCGGTAGTAAAAGTACAGTAATACGTGTGGTTGCATAGTAGCACACGGTATTGATTATTAATGCTTATGTGAGAAGTCACTCAGTTTGATTCAATTATTGTCAGTTAATAATATGAATTATTTAGCGATAATGACGTTTTGTTTTATTCGTATTATTAACGTAATAAAACAGAAACATCTTTTTATATAAAACAGAATACTTTATTAAAGTTATTCTATAAATAGAATATATTATATTTTATTTAAAAGATTTTTCTTTAAATATGGACCGTCAGATTAAAGTAATCAATCTGGACCGTTTATGGATTAGTTACTATGCATTCTATTTTTCTATAAATAGCAGCTCATTCCTTCATTATTTCTTACGAATTCACTGAACTCTAGAGAGAGAAACTATAGAGAGAAACTATAGAGAGAGAAGAAGAGTATTCTGCTACTTAACTACTTCCTTATTTCAGCTCTTCTTTAAAACGGTAAGGGGTGTTATTCTTTCTTATTCATGAAGAGAACTGTTGTTATTCCATTTATTATTATTCTGTTGGAACATCCTGTCTGTGTGTTTTACACCGGACCTGGTTCCGTTTTTATTATTATTCTGTTGGAACATCCTGTCTGTGTGTTTTACACCGGACCTGGTTCCGTTTTTATTATTATTCTGTTGGAACATCATGTATGTGTGTTTTACACCGGACCTGGTTCCGTTTTTATTATTATTCTGTCGGAATATCTTGTCTGTGCGTTTACGCCGGACCTGGTTCCATTATTTATTATTCTGTTAGAATAACCTGTCTGTGCGGTCTATCGCATGCATGGTGATTTCTTTTGTTATTCCATTCTTTATTATACTCAGTTGGTTAAGTTTTGACTTCTATACTCCATGAAATTTGTGGAATATCCTTGACATTTGCGCTTCATCTAGTATCTATTCATGAAAATATTCTCCTGATCATTCTTGAATTTTACTCCACAAAGTAGTATCATGTTGACAATTTGGACGTTGTTAATTCTTGAATAAATTAATTCTTGAACTTGTTTTATTGAATTCTTATATCATTGTCATCATCCTCATGTTTATATTATGTTGAAAGTCATCTGTGGCATGTAGTGCATAGATGGACTTGGTATGATTATGATCAGGGATTATTCGGTGTAATCATGACCGTAATGTTACAAATGATGTGGTAAAAGTCCTCATTGGCCTGTAGTGCATAGATGGACTTGGTATGATTATGACCAGGGATTATTCGGTGTAATCATGACCGTAATGTTACAAATGATGTGGTAAAAGACCTCATTGGCCCGTAGTGCATTGATGGACAGTTGTTGGCATGATCATGACCATTAATGAATATACGAATATCCTTGGCCGTAGTGCAGGGGTGATTCGATGATGTGGATTATTTTATTAAGCTGAGTCCCAGTGATCACAGTGTTGGAAAATCTTTTAAATCATAAAAGATAGTAGAGTTTATTTTCTACTTGACTCTCTTAATGGATTGCTTGTTCCGCTACAGTTAAACTTGATGTCTATTATATTTTATCAGTTTAACATTGTTGAAGGCTAATGATAATTTATTCTGCATTATCTTAGTCATAATATTTCTTACTGGGCTAGTTGAGCTCACCCTTTCTTTCACTGTTCTCTTCAGGAAATGAGAACGTAGCTGGGGCAAGTCGGGGAACGGAGTGATGGTCCGAATGATAGTGTTAGTTAGTAGTCCTCACTATTCTATGTAATGGTGTGTAACGAGGACTCCTTTTGAGTATGAATACTCTCTAGAAGATAATATTTGTATTCAAACTCACAGTTTATGTTTTGTCATATTGTACACGACAGTTGTATTAGTAAGTTGTATTTGTATTCTGTACTATGTATCTGACGACCCAAGATGGGTGATGTATACCTAATTTTGGGGGCGTCACAGTTGGTATCAGAGCTTAGGGATATGATCCCTGGCTAAGATGTGAGAATAGAACTAGGAGGGGAGAGACGGGGAATTCCTTCGCTAGTATGACCTACCTAAGTTTATTTGCATGGTATTTAATTGGTCGGTCATAATATAAGGATAAAATATGACATATCAATTAATTTTTATTTTGTGGCAGTATCTGAAAATGGCATCTGAGAATGTTGAGAATAGCAATGGAGAACAGGCGACTGTTGATTCACCACATATCAATAATCAGGATAATGTGCATCAGGAAGGTGACAATCCTCATGCAAACAACAATACTGACCAAATGATGAATGATCAAACGTTCAGAGGCTTTATGCAATTCATGCAACAACAGGTGAAAGCGGCTCCTGTCCACAACGTAGGTGGAAATACTGGAAACTCTCTGGCGGTCACCGCTAAACAGTTTAAGGAGCTGGGACCACCGGAGTTTAAGGGAGAACCCAAACCACTTGTAGCTGAAACATGGATAAAGTAGATCACCAAGATATTTGATGTCTTGGGTTGCTCCGAGGAGCAAAAGGTTCCCTTTGCCGCCTTTATGTTGCGAGGAGAGGCAGATTACTGGTGGGAATCGATAAAGCGTACTCAACCTGCCGCACTGAAGATGACCTGGGAGAAGTTCCAAGAGCTGTTTAACGACAAATACTTTCCCGAGAGTATTCATCACATGAAGGAGGTGGAGTTCATCAAATTGGAGCAGAATAATATGACCGTGTCGCAGTACGAGGCAAAATTTGCGGAGTTATCCCGGTTTGCGTCCCACCTGGTGGATAATGAAGAAAGAATGACGCGGATGTTTTTAAGAGGTTTGAAGCCGGAGATACGTCAACATCTTGTTTCTCATAAACTGTGTTTGTATTCAGATGTTGTAAATAGGGCTCAGTTGGTGGAGCGCGATAACGAGACAACGCAACCAAAAGAGAGCAGCCGGCAAAATGATAATACCAGTGAGAGCAGTCATCGAAGCGGTGACAACAAGCGTGGAGGGAATCAACAGGCCAGAAATGGTAACCACTTCGGTGGTAATCAGGGCCAAAATAATAAGAATGGGCATTTCAAGAAGAGGAGATTCAACAATGATGGAAAGACGTCAGCACCAGCACCTGTCGTTAAGGAAGGAGAACGACCACCTATCATATGTTTCAAATGCGGAGGGGAGGGGCACATCAGTCCAAACTGCGCGATGCCGTCCAAAGCATGTTATAATTGTGGAAGAGAAGGTCATTTAGCCCGATTTTGTCGTTTATCGAAGACAAATTCAGCTAGGATGGAGGCACCAAAGGCCGTCCCAGAAAAGTCAAAACCGGTTGTGCAAGGGAGAGCGTTTGTTGTGAACTCCCAGAGAGCAAGGAACCCAAATGAGGTCATCACGGGTAAGCTTATCATAAACTCTAACGAAGTCTATACTTTATTTGATACCGGTTCTACCCATTCTTTTATTTCTCCTACTTGCGCTCATCGATTAAATTTGATTCCGGAGAAATTAGACTTTGACTTAGCAGTTGAAACTCCATTGGGAGAAACCTTCATTACATCCACGGTTTATAAGTCTTGTTTGGTTCAAGTTGGTACCCACACATTACCTGTCGATCTGATTTCATTAAAAATACTTGCATTTGACGTGATTCTAGGGATTGATTGGTTAACTACTCATCATGCAAAAATTGATTATTTTCGTAAGGTTGTTAGCTTTCATATTCCTAATCGACCTATTATGCGAATTCAAGCAACCAAACCATTAAAATCAATCGCTGTCATCTCAAGCCATAAAGCTATTCGTTTATTGAAAAATGGATGTCAAGCTTTCTTAGCTCATGTCACAGATCTAAACAAAAATACGTCAGCTTTGAATGATATTTCTGTTGTTAATAAATTTCTTGACGTATTTCCCGAAGAACTTCCTGGCCTACCCCCAGAGCGTGAAATTAAATTTTGTATCGACCTTGAACCCGGTACAAAACCCATTTCCAAAGCCCCATATCGAATGGCTCCTATTGAACTTCAGGAGTTAAAGACTCAACTGCAGGAATTGTTAGATATTGGTTTTATTCGTCCTAGTACTTCTCCTTGGGGTGCTCCTATTCTGTTCGTGAAGAAGAAAGATGGGAGTATGCGACTTTGTATTGATTATCGAGAGTTGAATCATGTCACCATCAAAAATAGGTACCCATTGCCACGTATTGATGACCTGTTTGACCAGTTGCAAGGAGCACAATTCTTTTCAAAGATCGATCTTCGTTCTGGATATCATCAGCTGAAGGTTAGAACTGAGGATATTCCAAAGACTGCCTTCAGAACTCGGTATGGGCATTATGAATTTTTAGTTATGTCTTTTGGATTGACTAATGCTCCTGCTGCCTTCATGGATATGATGAACAGGGTATTCAAGGAATATTTGGATCACTTTGTGGTCGTCTTTATCGATGATATCCTTGTTTATTCCAAAAGTCGTGAAGATCATGAGCAATACTTGAGGTTGGTACTCCAAAAGCTTCGTGAATACAAACTTTATGCCAAGTTGAAGAAATGCGAGTTCTTGCTGGAAGAGGTAGCATTCCTTGGGCACGTAGTATCAAGTCGTGGAATATCTGTTGACCCGGCAAAGATTGAAGTATTCAAAGCTGGGAGCAACCTAAATCAGTAACCGAAGTACGTAGCTTTCTCGGTCTAGCTGGTTATTATCGGAGATTCGTGGAAGGATTTTCTCGAATCGCTACTCCATTAACTCAGCTGACTCGGAAAGATACAAAGTTCGGTTGGAGCGAAGAATGTGAGCAGAGTTTTCAAGAACTCAAGAGGAGACTCATTTCAGCACCTGTTCTAACAATACCATCTGGCTCGGAGGGATTTGTCATCTACAGTGATGCTTCGAGCAAAGGGTTGGGATGCGTTCTCATGCAACATAGAAAAGTCATAGCCTATGCATCAAGACAACTCAAGGAATATGAGAGAAATTATCCTACTCATGATCTAGAGTTGGCAGCTGTTGTCTTTGCACTTAAAATTTGGAGGCATTACTTGTATGGGGAGAAGGTGGAGATCTTTACGGATCATAAAAGCCTTAAATATTTCTTCACTCAAAAGGAACTCAACATGCGACAACGACGTTGGCTTGAACTGTTGAAAGATTATGATCATACCATTCAATACCATCCTGGAAAAGCGAACGTGGTAGCTGACGCATTGAGTAGAAGATCATATGCAAGTACGAGTGCGATATTGTCAACACAAAGGCCCATTTTGTGTGATTTGCAAAGGATGGAGATAGAGTTAAAGACTCCAGGGACCCATGTGATGATGGCGAATATACGAGTAGAACCAACTTTAATCGATAAGGTTAAAGCTGCTCAAGCTACAGACCTGGAGCTGATGCGTATGAGGAAGAAAGTGCAAGAAGGTGCTATGCCGGAAGCAAGAATCGATGAAGAAGGAATACTTCGAGTCAACTCCAGACTTTGTGTTCCTAACAACCCTGATTTAAAGTATGAAATCATGATGGAGGCGCACAACACACCGTTTGCAATCCATCTTGGAAGTACCAAAATGTATCATGATCTTCGTCATACATTTTGGTGGAGCAATATGAAGAGAGAGATAGCGTTGTTTATCTCAAGGTGTCTAACTTGTCAACGAGTCAAAGCGGAGCATCAAGTACCAAAAGGTCCATTGTAACCACTTGAAATTCCAGAATGGAAGTGGGAGCACATTACCATGGATTTCGTTACCGGTCTTCCTAAGGTTTCTCAAGGTATAGATGCGATTTGGGTCATTGTTGATAGATTGACCAAGTCTGCTCATTTCTTACCGATACGAGAAACTTATACACTTGAACGTCTTGCTCGTATGTACATAAACGAGATTGTAAGACTGCATGGTATGCCAGTATCCATAGTTTCTGATCGAGACCCAAGATTCACTTCACGATTTTGGGTTAGTTTATAAAAAGCTATGGGCACAGATTTACGATTTAGTTCGGCATATCATCCTCAGACGGACGGACAATCAGAGAGGACTATTCAAACTCTAGAAGATTTATTAAGACTCTGTGTCTTTGACTTCAAGGGAAGTTGGGACAAGTTCTTACCATTGGTGGAGTTTTCCTACAACAACAGTTATCAAGCAAGTATTGGCATGGCTCCATTCGAAGCATTGTATGGAAGAAAATATCGTTCTCTAGTATGCTGGGATGAGGTGGGTGAAGCAACGTTGTTGGGACCGAAATTGGTACGTATGACTACAGAAAAGATTCAAACGATCCGACAACATATAAAAACCTCACAAGATCGACAAAAGAGTTATGCTGATCTTCATCGAAAGGACGTGGAATTTGATGTAGGAGATCATGTGTTCTTACGTGTTGCTCCATGGAAAGGAGTTACGAGATTTGGAAAGAGAGGAAAGCTCAATCTTCGATTCATCGGTCCATTTTTAATCCTCGATCAAGTAGGAACTGTGGCTTATAGACTCGCTTTACCGCCAAGTATGTCTCGTGTTCATAACGTTTTTCACATATCCATGTTACGCAAATATGTGGAACACCCGAACCACATTATTGAGTTAGAACCGGACGAAATAGCGGAGGATTTGACGTATGAAGAAGTTCATGTTCAAATCTTGGATAAGAAGGAACATATTCTACGCTCCAAGGTTATACCTCAAGTCAAAGTTTTGTGGAGAAACCACGATGTTGAGGAAATGACCTGGGAGTTAGAATCTGAAATGAAATCAAGGTATCCTTACATCTTCGACATACCAGGTATGTACCCTAATTCCAAGGGCGAAATTTCATAAGAAGGGGAGGTTGTAAGACTCCAACTTTTATAAATAAAGATGAATTTTCTATAAATATCATTTTTGAATATTATGGAGTTAATTTGATATAATGTTATAGTTGTGGGTAATATTTATAAATTTTGCAAAGTAAGTAAGTTGTTTTAAAATATTCGTTTGGTCGGGAAATATTCTTTTTGTCGGAGAATATTCGTACGACGGCACAATCATTGGTGGACCCCACAACAAAATTATTGTCGGATTGAGAAAACGACAAAAATAGTTTATTAAAAATAACGGCGGAAGTTTTACCATTGTTACTGTTGAACTACTCGGTAGTAAAAGTACAGTAATACGTGTGGTTGCATAGTAGCACACGGTATTGATTATTAATGCTTATGTGAGAAGTCACTCAGTTTGATTCAATTATTGTCAGTTAATAATATGAATTATTTAGCGATAATGACGTTTTGTTTTATTCGTATTATTAACGTAATAAAACAGAAACATCTTTTTATATAAAACAGAATACTTTATTAAAGTTATTCTATAAAAAGAATATATTATATTTTATTTAAAAGATTTTTCTTTAAATATGGACCGTCAGATTAAAGTAATCAATCTGGACCGTTCATGGATTAGTTACTATGCATTCTATTTTTCTATAAATAGCAGCTCATTCCTTCATTATTTCTTACGAATTCACTGAACTCTAGAGAGAGAAACTATAGAGAGAAACTATAGAGAGAGAGAAGAAGAGTATTCTGCTACTTAACTACTTCCTTATTTCAGCTCTTCTTTAAAACGGTAAGGGGTGTTACTCTTTCTTATTCATGAAGAGAACTGTTGTTATTCCATTTATTATTATTCTGTTGGAACATCCTGTCTGTGTGTTTTACATCGGACCTGGTTCCATTTTTATTATTATTCTGTTGGAACATCCTGTCTGTGTGTTTTACACCGGACCTGGTTCCGTTTTTATTATTATTCTATTGGAACATCCTGTCTGTGTGTTTTACACCGGACCTGGTTCCGTTTTTATTATTATTCTGTTGGAACATCCTGTCTGTGTGTTTTACACCGGACCTGGTTCCGTTTTTATTATTATTCTGTTGGAACATCCTGTCTGTGTGTTTTACACCGGACTTGGTTCCGTTTTTATTATTATTCTGTCGGAATATCCTGTCTGTGCGTTTACGCCGGACCTGGTTCCATTATTTATTATTCTGTTAAAATAACCTGTCTGTGCGGTCTATCGCATGCATGGTGATTTCTTTTGTTATTCCATTCTTTATTATACTCAGTTGGTTAAGTTTTGACTTCTATACTCCATGAAATTTGTGGAATATTGTAAGACCCCGAATTTTATGAAATAAAAGTATTCAATTTTTCTTATAATTACTATTCAGTAAATGGTTAAATTGATAAAAGTTTAAAGTTATGGTGAAATATGAATTTTTTTTCAAAATAAGCAAGTGGTTAGAAAATAATCATTGTTGTCGGGGAATATTCGTTTGGTCGTGGAATATTCTTTCTGTCGGAGAATATTCGTACGACGGCACAGCTATTTGTGGGCCCCATAACGAATAACTGTCGGGTGAAGGAAAACGACAAATTTGAGTTTTTACAAATAACGGCGTAGTTGTTACCGTTAACACTGTTAGAATACCCGGTGGTTAAAATACAGTAATACGCGTTATTGCACAGTAGCACACGGTATTGCATAGTATTTTTGAAATTATTGATTCTTACGTAAGAAGGCACTACTCAATAATTGTTACAGTAGTTACTGTTCAATATTTTATTTTATTGATTCAATAATTGTTGCGTTGATATTTTATATTATTGTTGTTTCAATAATTGTTGCTGCACAGTATTTTCCTTTATCAGATCAATAATTCATATTATTTGAATAATATTATTAGATAACATTATTGTCAATGTCTAGAAAGTTCCGTCTAAGGAGAGGTTTGGTCATCTAATTGCGCGCCAGTAAGGAGAAATTCTTATTGGAAAGCCCCCTCTTTCCTGGGAACGGCCTGGTTGTCATAAATGTGATTCTGTAATATTATTTGTGAATAATTAATTATTGATTCATATGATAAGAAAATATTTATTTTATGTGGATATAAATGAGAGATATATTTTTGTGGTTAAAAAATGAAGGAGTTAATGTTGAGATTTTTATCCGTATTTTTATCGGAATGGAGGTATTAAAAATCAGGATTTTTGAGATATTTTGCGGGGGTTATAATTTTTAATCCGACCGTTGGATCGTGGTAATTTTTGGATATGTTATACATATATAAGTTGAGTATATGCCCACAAATTTTGAACCGTTAAAAATGAACGTATGATTTATTATGAATTTTATGAGATGACTGGTTCAGAAATTGTTGAATTTTTGGAGTTTATCATTTTGGTGGAAAATTCTAGAATTGGTGGGCCCCACTTGTGGTTGGTGAAGAAATGTGCTGAATTATATTTCAAATGTGGTGGGTGGGAATAGTAGCAGGTAAAGCCATCAGGTTGCAGGTCAAACCTACCAAAATTTTCCTATAAATAGAGGGCTAAGTTAGAATTGAAAATCACACCAGAAACATAAGCTTTCTCTCTTTCTCTCTCTATATTATGAAGTATATTTTGTGAGTTTTTAGATACTTAGTGAGTTGCTATTCATCAGTGCAAGTTTCTTTCAGCATCATATCCGATATCCAGTCAGAAGTACTGCTCTTTTGAGGTAAGGGATTGTAAGGGATAGTAAGGGATTGTAAGGGATAGTAAGGGATATTAAGGGATTTTAAGGGTTGTTATGATTTTCAGTTTCGTAATTTTTCTGATCTTCAAAAATTTTGAAAAAATTTGAAATGATATTTTGATGAGTTTTCTTGATTGTGTCCAAAAATGGTGATTTTTGGATGTATAGATTGAGAGTTATGAATTTTATGAGAAAAGACTATTTTAAAAGTAACAGCTTATAATTCCTTGTGGTTAACTCCAAAATTGATGAATTTTTTATTGGGAGTACATGTATATGATAGAAGTATACTCTGTAAATTTCAGAATTTTTGGACAAAAGTATAATTTTTGATAAATGTCTAAATATTCGGTGGTTTTGGCCATATGAAAAATAGTAAATGACTTTTAAAAATTCTGAGAAAAATATATGTTCACTATGGGACTATATTATGCTAAATCCCAGAAAAGAAATATTTTTGGAACTGATTTGATATTTTTCATGAAAATGGTCTAGTTATGAGTAAATGAATTAAATATGTTTTGTGAAGAAAGAAAATTGGAAAATAGGATTTTATGGCTTGAGAATCCTATATGAGGTATATGCATATTTTTGATGAGGGTTTTGGTTATTGGTGATAAAATCTTATGAGTTTGGTATTTTAGAATGATTAAATGCATTATTTAGTAAAGTGTAAACAATTTAAATAAATTGTTTATAAGCTTAAGAAATATTATTCTTTCAATATCATTATACCGAAATACTGGTATGGATTTTATTGTGGAATTTCTACCTTTTTGTGTCGAGTTACTATTCATGAGTTACTATTCACGAGTTACTATTCACGATAAAAATTGGTTTCTTTTTCTAACCAAATTATAGTTGAGTTATGAATATTACTCTTGAGATTAAAACTATGTATTGATTATATTGATTTTATTATCATATATAACATTTTTATAACCCTGATGTTGAAATTCTCTTTCACTAGAGTGTAAAGATGGGTAGATTATTGGTATGATCATGACTAGGGTTCTCTTTGGCCTGTAGTGCAAAGTTGAATTGTGACTGGTATGATCATGACCATTAAATTTATAAGTGAATATCTTTAGCTTAAGTGCAAAGGTGAATTGATCAACATGGTTATAATTATTGTTTATATAAATTCTGAAATGATTATATATTTCTTTGAGATATTAATATCTTTGGCCTGTAGTGCAAAGATGAAATATTGATGAATATCTTTGGCCTGTAGTGCAAAGATGAATTGTTGATGAATATCTTTGGCCCGTAGTGCAAAGATGACATGTTGTTGAATATCTTTGGCCAGTAGTGCAAAGATGAACAGATGTTGAGATAAACATGACCAACTGGTGATACAAATGAATATCTTTGGACGTAGTGCAAAGATGAAATTATTAGTATGATTATGAACAAGAATTGTGATTTGGTATAACCATGATCTTTGATGTTTCAGGTAAAGACAAGTGATGAAAATTATCTTTGTCCTGGATGAGAAGAGAAATTTAGAATTATAATTATGATTATGAGTTATTTATATGATTGTGGACCAGAACTGTTGAGTGATGTTACAGGGATAAAACATTGTTGGTGGATTTTTAACATGGAGAAGATAATAGACTTTATAGTCTATTTGACTCTTCTAATGGATTGCTCGTTCCGCTGCAACTATGGTTGAAATTTTTATCATTTACCATATGTTCTAAATCTCTGATTTATTGTTGATGAAGGCTATTGATAATTGAATTATCTTTAGTCATGATATTCTTTACTGAGCTAGTTGTGCTCACCCTTTTGCTTCACAATTCCTTTCAGGTAATAAGAGTGTAGCTGGGTCGAGCGAGGGTAACAAGGGAATAGAACGGTGGTCATCATTTAGTAGTTATATTTGGTGAAGAAAATAGGGTGAGGCGAACTCAACGTTGGAAGGGTGTTTTGTCACTATCATACAAGATGTCTAATGACATATAACCTCGTGTCATCATAAGACAGGGTTGTGCTCATCCACTTGCTGAGTATATCTATGGGCACTACCTATATAATCTTGGTGTTTGTTTGAAGTATAATTCTCAATTAGAGACAGTGGAGATAATGATAAGTCAAGAGAAGACTCACCATTGGGAAGAATATGATAGTAATCTTCTTATTTTTCTTTGGGGTCTATTGGGTCAACCAAGGATAATTCTGTGGCCATATGATATCTATCATAACCTAGACGCGTGGCCTCCCATGTACGAAGGTTTCCTTGAGCACTTCCCAAAGATTCTAATTTCTAAAACAATTTTTGACTATACCTTTATGTAAGGTGACATTGTGAGGTGATGTCCACGGTTAGAACATGAGTCACATTTGGTATATATTTGTATCCAAACTCACAGCATATGTGTTGTTGTATTTTGCACGACAATTGTTGTAATAAAGTTGTAGTTATTTTCTGTACCATGTATTTGACGACTCAGAATGGGTTGGGTGGAATGGACCTATTTTGGGGTTGTCACAGGTGGTATCAGAGCTATAAGTAAAGAGCCCCGAGCCTTTCGCTGGTGACTTCCTGTTGATGGGGGATGCACCGAAGCCAGACTCTCCGTAGGGGACGCCGTTCTGCGGTGGCAAACTGATAGGTACCACTGTGAGGTGCTGTCCACTGATGGGACAATTGTCACAGGTGGTATCAGAGCTTAGGGATATGATCTCTGGCGGAGATCGGGGAATACAACTAGGAGGGGAGAGATGAGTAAATCCTTCGCTAGTGTGTCCTACCTAAGCTTATTTGTTGGTCAGTCATAATATTGGGATATTATGTGATATGTTAATTTATTAAATTAACACTTGTTTTGAAGCTGTATTCTAGAATGTTATTTGAAATACAGGAGATGAGCAATGGAGAAATTATGATGACAGAGAAGATGGAATTTGAAATGAAAGGAAGGTATTCTCAACTCTTTGAAATACCAGGTACGTAAATTTCGGGGATGAAATTTCATAAGGAGGGGAGATTGTAAGACCCCGAATTTTATGAAATAAAAGTATTCAATTTTTCTTATAATTACTATTCAGTAAATGGTTAAATTGATAAAAGTTTAAAGTTATGGTGAAATATGAATTTTTTTTCAAAATAAGCAAGTGGTTAGAAAATAATCATTGTTGTCGGGGAATATTCGTTTGGTCGTGGAATATTCTTTCTGTCGGAGAATATTCGTACGACGGCGCAGCTATTTGTGGGCCCCATAACGAATAACTGTCGGGTGAAGGAAAACGACAAATTTGAGTTTTTACAAATAACGGCGTAGTTGTTACCGTTAACACTGTTGGAATACCCGGTGGTTAAAATACAGTAATACGCGTTATTGCACAGTAGCACACGGTATTGCATAGTATTTTTGAAATTATTGATTCTTACGTAAGAAGGCACTACTCAATAATTGTTACAGTAGTTACTGTTCAATATTTTATTTTATTGATTCAATAATTGTTGCGTTGATATTTTATATTATTGTTGTTTCAATAATTGTTGCTGCACAGTATTTTCCTTTATCAGATCAATAATTCATATTATTTGAATAATATTATTAGATAACATTATTGTCAATGTCTAGAAAGTTCTGTCTAAGGAGAGGTTTGGTCATCTAATTGCGCGCCAGTAAGGAGAAATTCTTATTGGAAAGCCCCCTCTTTCCTGGGAACGGCCTGGTTGTCATAAATGTGATTCTGTAATATTATTTGTGAATAATTAATTATTGATTCATATGATAAGAAAATATTTATTTTATGTGGATATAAATGAGGGATATATTTTTGTGGTTAAAAAATGAAGGAGTTAATGTTGAGATTTTTATCCGTATTTTTGTCGGAATGGAGGTATTAAAAATCAGGGTTTTTGAGATATTTTGCGGGGGTTATAATTTTTAATCCGACCGTTGGATCGTGGTAATTTTTGGATATGTTATACATATATAAGTTGAGTATATGCCCACAAATTTTGAACCGTTAAAAATGAACGTATGATTTATTATGAATTTTACGAGATGACTGGTTCAGAAATTGTTGAATTTTCGGAGTTTATCATTTTGGTGGAAAATTCTAGAATTGGTGGGCCCCACTTGTGGTTGGTGAAGAAATGTGTTGAATTATATTTCAAATGTGGTGGGTGGGAATAGTAGCAGGTAAAGCCATCAGGTTGCAGGTCAAACCTACCAAAATTTTCCTATAAATAGAGGGCTAAGTTAGAATTGAAAATCACACCAGAAACATAAGCTTTCTCTCTTTCTCTCTCTATATTATGAAGTATATTTTGTGAGTTTTTAGATACTTAGTGAGTTGCTATTCATCAGTGCAAGTTTCTTTCAGCATCATATCCGATATCCAGTCAGAAGTACTGCTCTTTTGAGGTAAGGGATTGTAAGGGATTGTAAGGGATAGTAAGGGATATTAAGGGATTTTAAGGGTTGTTATGATTTTCAGTTTCGTAATTTTTCTGATCTTCAAAAATTTTGAAAAAATTTGAAATGATATTTTGATGAGTTTTCTTGATTGTGTCCAAAAATGGTGATTTTTGGATGTATAGATTGAGAGTTATGAATTTTATGAGAAAAGACTATTTTAAAAGTAACAGCTTATAATTCCTTGTGGTTAACTCCAAAATTGATGAATTTTTTATTGGGAGTACATGTATATGATAGAAGTATACTCTGTAAATTTCAGAATTTTTGGACAAAAGTATAATTTTTGATAAATGTCTAAATATTCGGTGGTTTTGGCCATATGAAAAATAGTAAATGACTTTTAAAAATTCTGAGAAAAATATATGTTCACTATGGGACTATATTATGCTAAATCCCAGAAAAGAAATATTTTTGGAACTGATTTGATATTTTTCATGAAAATGGTCTAGTTATGAGTAAATGAATTAAATATGTTTTGTGAAGAAAGAAAATTGGAAAATAGGATTTTATGGCTTGAGAATCCTATATGAGGTATATGCATATTTTTTATGAGGGTTTTGGTTATTGGTGATAAAATCTTATGAGTTTGGTATTTTAGAATGATTAAATGCATTATTTAGTAAAGTGTAAACAATTTAAATAAATTGTTTATAAGCTTAAGAAATATTATTCTTTCAATATCATTTTACTGAAATACTGGTATAGATTTTATTGTGGAATTTCTACCTTTTTGTGTCGAGTTACTATTCATGAGTTACTATTCACGAGTTACTATTCACGATAAAAATTGGTTTCTTTTTCTAACCAAATTATAGTTGAGTTATGAATATTACTCTTGAGATTAAAACTATGTATTGATTATATTGATTTTATTATCATATATAACATTTTTATAACCTGATGTTGAAATTCTCTTTCACTAGAGTGTAAAGATGGGTAGATTATTGGTATGATCATGACTAGGGTTCTCTTTGGCCTGTAGTGCAAAGTTGAATTGTGACTGGTATGATCATGACCATTAAATTTATAAGTGAATATCTTTAGCTTAAGTGCAAAGGTGAATTGATTAACATGGTTATAATTATTGTTTATATAAATTCTGAAATGATTATATATTTCTTTGAGATATTAATATCTTTGGCCTGTAGTGCAAAGATGAAATATTGATGAATATCTTTGGCCTGTAGTGCAAAGATGAATTGTTGATGAATATCTTTGGCCCGTAGTGCAAAGATGACATGTTGTTGAATATCTTTGGCCAGTAGTGCAAAGATGAACAGATGTTGAGATAAACATGACCAACTGGTGATACAAATGAATATCTTTGGACGTAGTGCAAAGATGAAATTATTAGTATGATTATGAACAAGAATTGTGATTTGGTATAACCATGATCTTTGATGTTTCAGGTAAAGACAAGTGATGAAAATTATCTTTGTCCTGGATGAGAAGAGAAATTTAGAATCATAATTATGATTATGAGTTATTTATATGATTGTGGACCAGAACTGTTGAGTGATGTTACAGGGATAAAACATTGTTGGTGGATTTTTAACATGGAGAAGATAATAGACTTTATAGTCTATTTGACTCTTCTAATGGATTGCTCGTTCCGCTGCAACTATGGTTGAAATTTTTATCATTTACCATATGTTCTAAATCTCTGATTTATTGTTGATGAAGGCTATTGATAATTGAATTATCTTTAGTCATGATATTCTTTACTGAGCTAGTTGTGCTCACCCTTTTGCTTCACAATTCCTTTCAGGTAATAAGAGTGTAGCTGGGTCGAGCGGGGGTAACAAGGGAATAGAACGGTGGTCATCATTTAGTAGTTATATTTGGTGAAGAAAATAGGGTGAGGCGAACCCAACGTTGAAAGGGTGTTTTGTCACTATCATACAAGATGTCTAATGACATACAACCTCGTGTCATCATAAGACAGGGTTGTGCTCATCCACTTGCTGAGTATATCTATGGGCACTACCTATATAATCTTGGTGTTTGTTTGAAGTATAATTCTCAATTAGAGACAGTGGAGATAATGATAAGTCAAGAGAAGACTCACCATTGGGAAGAATATGATAGTAATCTTCTTGTTTTTCTTTGGGGTCTATTGGGTCAACCAAGGATAATTCTGTGGCCATATGATATCTATCATAACCTAGACGCGTGGCCTCCCATGTACGAAGGTTTCCTTGAGCACTTCCCAAAGATTCTAATTTCTAAAACAATTTTTGACTATACCTTTATGTAAGGTGACATTGTGAGGTGATGTCCACGGTTAGAACATGAGTCACATTTGGTATATATTTGTATCCAAACTCACAGCATACGTGTTGTTGTATTTTGCACGACAATTGTTGTAATAAAGTTGTAGTTATTTTCTGTACCATGTATTTGACGACTCAGAATGGGTTGGGTGGAATGGACCTATTTTGGGGTTGTCACAAATATCCTTGACATTTGTGCTTTATCTAGTATCTATTCATGAAAATATTCTCCTGATCATTCTTGAATTTTACTCCACAAAGTAGTATCATGTTGACAATTTGGACGTTGTTAATTCTTGGATAAATTAATTCTTGAACTTGTTTTATTGAATTCTTATATCATTGTCATCATCCTTATGTTTATATTATGTTGAAAGTCATCTGTGGCCTGTAGTGCATAGATGGACTTGGTATGATTATGACCAGGGATTATTCGGTGTAATCATGACCGTAATGTTACAAATGATGTGGTAAAAGTCCTCATTGGCCTGTAGTGCATCGATGGACTTGGTATGATTATGACCAGGGATTATTAAGTGTAATCATGACTGTAATGTTACAAATGATGTGGTAAAAGTCCTCATTGGCCCGTAGTGCATTGATGGACAGTTGTTGGCATGATCATGACCATTAATGAATATACGAATATCCTTGGCCGTAGTGCAGGGGTGATTTGATGATGTAGATTATTTTATTAAGCTGAGTCCCAGCGATCACAGTGTTGGAAAATCTTTTAAATCATAAAAGGTAGTAGAGTTTATTTTCTACTTGACTCTCTTAATAGATTGCTTGTTCCGCAATAGTTAAACTTGATGTCTATTATATTTTATCAGTTTAACATTGTTAAAGGATAATGATAATTTATTCTGCATTATCTTAGTCATAATATTTCTTACTGGGCTAGTTGAGCTCACCCTTTCTTTCACTGTTCTTTCAGGAAATGAGAACGTAGCTGGGGCAAGTCGGGGAACGGAGTGATGGTCCGAATGATAGTGTTAGTTTGTAGTCCTCACTATTCTATGTAATGGTGTGTAACGAGGACTCCTTTTGAGTATGAATACTCTCTAGAAGATAATATTTGTATTCAAACTCATAGTTTATGTTTTGTCGTATTGTACACGACAGTTGTATTAGTAAGTTGTATTTGTATTCTGTACTATGTATCTGACGACCCAAGATGGGTGATGTATACCTAATTTTGGGGGCGTCACAGTACTATTCACGATAAAAAATTGATTCTTTTCTGTCCAAATTATTTTTGATACGTTAATATTATTCTTGAATTTTACTCCACAAAGTAGTATCATGTTGATAATTTGGATATTTTTAAACTCTGGATAAATTAAAAATCTTTAATATTTATCCTTGATTTTGTTTGATTGATGCTTATATCATTGTCATCATCCTCATGCTTATATTGCAACGAAAGTCATCTTTGGCCCGTAGTGCATAGATATACTGTTGATTATTGGTTTTACAATTGTATATCTTTGGCTTATGTACAAAGACGAACTGTTGATTGATAGCTTTGGCCCGTAGTGCAAAGATGGACAGGTGTATGACATGATCATGACCACTGGTGATACTAACGAATATCCTTGGCCCGTAGTGCATGGAAATTCGATGATGTGATTGGCAGGATCATGACCATTAGTTAATAGTTGAATGTCTTTGGCCGCAGTGCACTGGCAGACAATTGATTGGTATGATCTTGATTATTAGTTTTATAGTTGAATATCTTTGGCCCGTAGTGCAAATATAGACAACTGATTGGTATGATCATTGTTATTACATTTGAATATCTTTAGCCTTTGGGGTAAGGATATTGAGTAAACATTCTATTAAGCCTTTATGGCAAGGAGAAACTGTTGATTTACATGATTAGAAATATGAATTGTGAACTTAACTATAATCTTTACTGGTTCAGGTGAAGACAGGTGATGAAAGTTCTCTTGGTCTTGGGTACAACAAAGAACTGTTGATGAGTATTATAGAAATGAAATATTAACGATGGACTTTTAATTTGGAGCAGATAGTAGACATTATGTTCTACTTGACTCTTCTAATGGATTTTTTATTCCGCTACAATTATGGTTGAAAACTTTTATTATCTACTATATGTTCTCAATCTCTGATTTATTTTTGATGAAGGCTATTGATAATGTAATTATCTTAGTCATGATATTCTTTACTGGGCTAGTTGTGCTTACCCTTTTGCTTCACAATTTCTTTTAGGTAATAAGAGTGTAGCTGGGTCGAGCGGGGGTAACAAGGGAATAGAATGATGGTCTATAACTGTTGAGGTTTCCCCTAAAATAGTATGGAAATAATTTTATTGAGAAGTTTAGATAAGTGTATCGTATTTTATACGTCATTTAACCGTCGATTTTGGTGAACCGAATAGGGTGAGGTGAACCTAACTTTAGAAGAGTGTTTTGCCACTATCATACAAGATGTCTAATGGCATACGACTTCGTGTTATCATAAGACAAGGTTGTGCACATCCATATGCTGATTATATATATGACCACTACCTATAATCTTGGAGTTTGGTTGAAATATAATTCTCAATTGGAGACAATAGAGATAATTATATGGCAAGAAAAGACTCACCATTAGAAAGAACATGATAGTAATCCTATCGTTTATCTTTGGGTTCTATTGGGTCAACCAAGGATAATTCTCAAGTCATATGATATCTATTATAACTTAGATGCATGGCTTCCCATGAACGAAGGTTTCCTAGATCATTTTCCAAAAAATTTAATTTCTAAAACATTTATTGACTGTACCTTTATGTAAGGTACCATTGTAAGGTGTTGTGGTCAAGGCACCATGAAAGTTACATATATTTGTATTAAAACTCACAGCATATATGTTGTCGTATTTTGCACGACAGTTGGATTAATGAAGTTTGCATTTAGTTTCTGTACCATGTATTTGGCGACTCAAAATGGGTTGTGTGGACCTATTTTGGGGGCGTCACACTAAGTCTCTTTCCATAGATCTCGTTAATTTATATAGTCCCTCGAATGTTGCCTTTGATGTCATAATCTAAAAGATAGGGCCTCAAGAGCCCACTTTTAGATCTCTTTTTGTTCATGCTTCAATATATTGCGATGTGAGCATAGGAATATCGAATTCGAAGATCTCAAAATCGAATCTTAGCTTATTTCTCACGATCAACGCGGTTTCGATTGTAAAGTTATTATCCAATCGGTGTATATATAATTTTGGGCCTGAAAACGATTTTGAGTGCCTCGTCCCAAGAGATAGGATTTAAGGTCCCGTGATAGTGAAAATTGTGATTGTAGGTGTTCGGGTCTACCTAGATGGCTTTCATGCCAACAGGTGGCCCAACCCCTTTTATGCGATATTTCATGTCTATTATCACCTAAAACGATTTTCAAATCAAAATAACAAAGATCTTATAAAATCAAAATCACCTCGGTTTAGACTTAAGAATAAAAACTCAAGAGACAATCTAAGATAGAAAACCCCCTATTTTCCAAAAGCGGCGTCTCCTTAGGCATTTTCTCAAACTTAAATTAAAATCAAACAAATGCGCTCCTAGGCTAAATCAAAGCTTAGAACAACTTATAAAATCAAGGCATTTAACAGTGTTAAGAATGAAAGACCACACAAGCAGAAGAATGGCAACTATGGCCGAATTGCAAGTGTTAAGAATGGATCCGGTTACCATGAAATTAAGTTCATGATAAGTTGGTCAATTGACCAATACAGTGCTGACAAACAAAGCGATAGATCACCTCCCAGCCTGTGGGTCGACACTATACTGGTGAATTGACCAAAATTAATTTCATGCTAACCACTCCCGTTAAAAATGAAAGACAACACAAAGACAAATGACAACTATGACCTTCAAGAAAGTGGACTACAAGTGAAAGAAGAATGACAACTAGTATATAAAAATATCAAACTTTCTAACTTAGAACCAGTTGATAATACAAATAGTTGACCCAACTCATTATATATTAGACATATTTTTTGAAGATATTCAATGTGGGGGAAGATATATGTTCTAACAGTTGGACATCAATACTAAAAAGGAAACTGATATTTCCACATATTAAGATGATATTTTCATACGAGTCTCTCTCACATGGAGGAGCGACCCACTCACTATTCATGTGAGAAAAATCATTTGAAAATATTAATTTTTTATGTGAAAATATATGTTCTCTTCTCAAAAATTTGGAGTAATTAAAGTCAAGTATGATTACAAGACATTTTTTTTATGTAATTGATGATAATCCATTTGTCATTTTCATAAGTTACATATCTATATTATAGCACTAAAATTTCAATAAGTCTACTATCACATAAAATCGTTCACATACTGTTCACATGCATTCACATGTATATTGGTATGACCCATGTGCAGAACAAGTCATATGGGTCATACCAATATGTATGTGAGTGTATTTGAATGGTATTTGAGTGGTATTATGTGATATTAACATTATTTCTAAAATTTAAAATATTTGCTAAATATGTTCTTGGTGTTAAAGTAATTGAAATATTTACTTTATGAAAGGCATCGATCTTTATTCATTTTTATTTTTCCTTATACCATTAGACGCTTTCAATATGTTCTTGGTGTGGCTTCAAAAAATAAATAAATTATGTTCATGGTGTTAAGTTAATTGAATTGTTGCATACTTGTTAGTAAAATAAACTATGTATATAGGATTCTTATTCTTAACCTATATACAGAGTCGGTCTTGGGTTTTCTAAGGCCCAGGGTAAATTTTTTCAAGTGTGCCCTTTATACAAATTAAATAAAAAAATAAATAAATTATCAACTAATTATTTTTATTAAAATTATAAGAATTTACAAAAGATAAGGAAGAACACTTTAAAATGTCATCGAAGCAAAGAATTATCATATGTACCTACAAAATAAAAATATTAATGAAATCGGTAAAACTAATAAAATACTCACTGTAGTTGACAAGTTTTACTGATTACACAATTGAACTTTTAATTTTTTAAATTACCCCACTAAACTAATTATTATTTTGAAATTGGGTTATTCCGTTAAAAAAAAATAAACGAACGTTAATTTTTTATCTATAAAACTAATGAATTAAACACCATAGTTGGCACGTTTTACTGATTACATCATTGACCTTTTAATTTTTTAGATTACCATATTAAACGAATTAAAAAATGATTATTTAATATATTTTTAAAAATAATTATTATTTTCAGTAAAAAATATTAGAAACTTTAATTTTTTTTTTTTCATAAAATGAGTAAAGTTTCATAAAATATAGATTTAAAAAAACTTAAAGTTTTATGAAACCTTACTGATTTAAAAAAAAAATTCCTTTTGAAAATAAAGTTTATTTTTTTGAATCTATATTTTATAAAATTTTACTCATTTTTTTAAAATATGAAGGATTTTCCAATTTATTTCTTGAAAATAATATTTATTTATAAAAATTATTAATTTCTTTTTTGAAAAAATTGAATCAATTTTTTTATTTATCTTTTACTATTTTTTTTTAATTTCCATTTTTAGTTTTTTTTAAAAAAATCTAATATTAAGAATGGGTCATTCTGTTAAAAAATTAACTAAACATTAATTTAATTTAAAATCACTTTAATTTTTTTGAATCTATATTTTATGAAACTCTACTCATTTTACGAAGAAAAAAAAGTTTCTAATATTTTTTACTTAAAATAATAATTATTTTTAAAAATATTTAAAATAATTATTTTTAATTAGTTTGATGGGGTAATTTAAAAAATTAAAAGTTCAATGGTGTAATCAGTAAAATGTGCCAACTACAGTGGGTAATTCATTAGTTTTGTATATAACATTCCATATTTTTTTAAATGTAAGTTATAAATATTTATTGATTTATATAAATATTTATTGGATATGTTATTGTTGATTAAATAATTGTTCAATTTGAGTGATGTGGTTTATTTAATTATTTGTTGAATAAATAATTAAATATTAAATATTAAATATTTATTGGCAATAATAAATATTTATTGAATTATATGGCAATTTGAGTTGATGTGATTTAATTAATTATTTGTTGAGTAAATAAGTAAGGAGCTAAATAAATTAATTATTATGAGATTTTATAATAATGGAGTTTAATTTAATAAGCTAGAGAGCTTATAATGATTTTAAATAAATAATAATATTTAAATGAGAAATTGTAGTTTGAAATGTTAGTTGATTAAATAAAATTATAATTGTAAAAAGAATTATAATTGTTTATGTGTTAAAGTAATTTAATAGATTTGCGTTTAATTGATTTATTAATTTAATAAAGGTGTGACTAATAACCTTGCTATATAGGAGTTACCAAAATAAATTAAAAGAGTTTAATGTGGTTTTACCAAACATGTCTTATGGCATAATAACTCTTTATCTAATTGAGTTTTAACAAACAAGGCATAAAGATTAATGAGTTATTTTATTTAGACTAACCAAACAAGCCTTATGGCTTTTGATTTTCAAAACCTTTAACTGATGTCAGTTATATATCTTATATTTATAATATACAATTATTATAATTATAATTATATACGTTATATTTTAGTACGTATGTTAGAGAGAGAAAAGAGTTCAGAAGAAGGAAAATAGAGAAAGAAAGAACTCAGAGGAAGAAGAAGAAGAAAAGAAGAAAAGTGAGAGAATTCTAGAGAGAATTGAGAGATTATTAACAGGTTTTGGAGAAAAGCTTGACAATCAAAGAGTTAGGACCATCATCTTCTTCATAATCCAAGGTAGGCCATCTTCTTCTTTACAAAACTCTAAAAGTTTTTTTTTTCCAAAAAGTTTCTGTGAAAAATTTATGAAAAGAAATTTTGGTTGTTTTGGTTATAAGTTTATATAATTAGCAATTGTAGATGTGTTTCATGAGTTATGCATGATTATATAGAGTTTAATTCATGTATGTATATATTTTATGAAGAAATTGTTTTACAGAGAATTTTATGAATGAGAATGGGTTATTTTTAAAATGGAAATTAAGGTTTAATTAGTTGTTGTATTGATAAATTGATTATAAGAATTGCTAGAGTGTAAAATCATAATCATGATGCTTGGAAATCTTTGTTTTGATTGAATAACAAAATCACAGTATTGGTTTTCATGAAAAATATCAAAATATAGAGTTTTGCCAAAAATATTAAAATTGGGTGTTGAATATTTGATGTTTGTGCTAATTGATGAGTAGAAACATGTTAGAAGTCGTTAGTATACGATTATATGATGTCTATATGCAATTTACATGATAATCGACTTATTAGATTCGAGCTTTTTGGCCAAATTGGTTTTTCTGGTACTGTTGCCGAGGCTGTCGCCGGATTCTGGAGTCTGGCGCCGCGGCACGACTCCAGTAGTACTTTAGTGGCGCCTAGCGCCATGTCCGCGCCCCAGCGCCATGGTTCGCGCCGCAGCGCCATGTCCGCGCCCCAGCACCGTGTCCCGCGCCCCAGCGCCACTGTTCCGCGCCCCGGCGCCGGAAAAGTGGCCTAGTTGGGCAGTTTTGGCCTCCTGTAGTAAAATGGCCATAACTTTTTCATACGAACTCCGATTTAGGTAATTCAAGATGATTCGGAAAGAGGACGAGTAGACCTACACCTTTAATTCTTTAAGTTTTTTTATTTGAGGTATGTAACAGTAGTCAAAATGGTCATCTTTATGACTGTTGTGTATTTGGAGCCAATCGGAGGGCGTCGGGATGCACGAATGCAAGTGCAACCCTTTGGGTATTAGTATAACTTAATGATAACATGTTGGACATGTATTAGGATCTTATATCAAGTTGTTAATGTACACGTGGTGTAATGGCATGATCATTTAGGTAGTTGTAATAAAGCTAAAATGTAATGTTCATGAAAGATGTGCTGTGTTTAAACTTAAACTTAGTTAGTAGCTATACTAAGAGTAATAAAGGAACTCATAAAGGTAATGTTAGTGTAACTAATGTGTATTATCAATGCATATGATATGTGTAGGACTTGGGGTGAATGTGAATAGTAATTGTTTAACCTACACGCGAGGCAAGTTCCCTAACCTTTTCTACTTTATTATTCAGCAAGGTTACTTTTCACTGTTATGTTATACTTATGCAAGTTCTCTAACTCCAAACTTCATTGTGCAAGTTTGAATTCGTTAAACACATTATCGCTTTAATTCCATTTCAATTGTACAAATTGCTAACTTTACACTTTCGTAGAGTTAGATTGTTTATTGTTGATTAAGCTCGTGTATCTATTGGTTTATGAGGATGCATGTTATGATTATTCCATGATTATGCTATTAAATTATTCGTAAAGCATGATGTTAGTTTATAAATATCAATTCAACTATGATTATTCCATAGTATACAGTTATGTTGTTTGTAATCAACTAACCCTTAGTTGATTACCGTTAAATTCTAAATTACCCCATGATGTATCCAAACCAAACTCACTTTGGTTCGGACTTGTATTCTAAATACTGAGAAGAACAACTCTTTTATAAGAGGTTACGCTTAGCGTTGAAATGATTGTGCACAATACATTGTACGAAGGGTTGATCCCCCTAAGTACGTGAAGTCCTTATAGTCTTATGACTGTTAAAGTTTAAGTTGAAAAATTACTTATAACTGTGGACATGATTCGTGGTCAATAGACCCTCAGTAATTGATTAAAGTTTTTAGAAAGTAATAGAATTTATTGTTCAGTTCTATTAAACCTAATGTTGGTACATGATGTAAAGTTAACTGATTTATTTATTATTATTTCAAGTGGGCCTTGTTTGCTCACTCTTGCCTGTAAAATTTCTTACAGCTAAGGTTGAAACTGGTGATGTACCTAGCACCAGTAAAGGGAAAGGAAAGATGAAACAATGCTGAAGACCTGTAATAGATTGAATAGTTTATTTTCAGACTTGTTTAAGGATTGTAATGAAGTTTATATTAATTTATTTTCTGCATGAATGAATGTTTGTAAAGGTTAGATAACCTGGGAGATTTTTATTTAAGTTTAATCCTGTATGGGCAGGTTTTATTTATTCAATTTTATCAATTGGGTAGTTAGTAATGAATGTTTTGATTACGTGAACACCAAATCTTGAGGAAATGAAGTACCAGGATTTGGGGGTGTCTCAGGTTGGTATCAAAGCCTTAGGTTATGAACCTTAGGTGGGGGAAAAAGCCTTAGGAAGTAACCTTTTGAAAAGATAGTGGAGTTAACTCTTATCGAGTTTTAAGAAAGAAGTAATAAAACACTTATGTGCTTATGTGTTTATAACTTATGTGCTCGCGAGTGTCAATTAGAATGATTAATAACTAAAACTTTAAAATTTTGTTGTCAGGATGACTAATGTCGGAGAATCTAGTCAGACTAGGGAGGAGGGACCTCTAATGCCTATAGAGGAGGAGCCTCGCGACATTCAGGTAGTTTGGGAACAACTACTGCCACGGGAGTCAGCCCCGTTGGTCACAGTAGTTGAGGATGAGGATGATGATGTGGAGACAGACGAGGAGGATCCCATGGAGTTACCACAGGAGGATGAGGATGACGAGGATGAGGAGGAAAGGATTCCGCTCAACTCGATTGCTGGACGTGTATACGATGAGGTGCATGACCGTAACGTGGAACTTCAGGATATAGTTGAGGAGTTACAGGAGATAGTAGCTGAACAACAGACTACAATTACACAAAAAGACGGCGAGATCCAGGATCGTGATGAACGACTGACAAACGCCGAGGAGAAGCTGACACAGACTGAAGGGGAGAAGGAACAACTGATCGAGACGGTCGTGGAACTAAAGAAAAAGCTGAATGAAGAAGCTACCAAGAGGGCGAGAGCTGAAGACGCATACGAGGAAGCTTATCAACGAACTGGAAGAGCAGTAAGGGACGCACAAGCAAAGAGGATGAAGATGGAAGAGATGGATAAAGTATTCAATACCGTGATCAATCGAGCTCAAGATCGGGTCATGGGTTATCCAATTCAGTTCGAGACTCTGCCATCATACGTGTTAGATCGCCGAACCATGTTCCGTGTTATGGAAGAAGAGCATCAAAAGGCGACTGATTATCTTAATAGATCATCGTAGGAAATTTGTCTGTTTTGCAAATAATAAGTGTTAAATAATGTGTAACTCCCGAGTGTTAAGTAACCATGGGATATGAGAATGATGATGTTGCCCTGAAACTTTTGTAGTTCAGGAAAGTAATGTAGATAGCAGAGATGCTATTGTGTTATGTTTTCAAAAGTTATGAATAAATAAAAGTTATTATTTTATTCAAAGTGTTATGTGCTATGTGATTATTTCTTTGTTGAGGCAAATTAATTAGAAATACGTAAAGAAGTTGAGTAGTGGTCTAATAGATGATTTCTTTAACAGAAAATGCCTCCCAGACGTCAACCAACACGACAGAGAACCACCGAAGAAGCTAATGACAGTGTTGATGCGAATCCTGTTCAACAACTAGTGGCACTATTGACAGGAGCGTTGCAGAATCAACCTCAAAACCAAGGCACAACGTTTAAGGAGTTTAAGGTGGTCGGACCACCTGAATTCCGTGGGTCCATGAATCCAGTTGAAGCTCAAACCTGGATTATGGAAATAGAGAAGGTGTTCGATGTCGCTAGGGTAGGGGATGAGCAGAAGACTGCTTTCGCAACTTTCATGTTGAAAGCAGAAGCAAGTTATTGGTGGCAAGCCAATAAAACTCGGGAAGGGCCAGGAGTGATGACCTGGGATAGGTTCAAGGAACTGTTCTTCGAGACCTATTTCCCGGAGAGTTCAAAGAGTCAGCTGGAAGTACAGTTTCTGGAGCTGAAGCAAGGGACGATGTCGATATCCGAGTATGCCGCAAAATTCAACGAGTTGGCGAGGTTTGCGCCATATCAGGGTAGCACAGACGAACGCAAAGCGAAGAGGTTTGAACAGGGACTGAAGCCCTGGCTGTACAGTAGGGTTTCCCTGTTCCAGTTGAAGACATTTGCAGCAGTAATGGAGAAAGCAATACTCGCTGAAGGTGGAGGAGAGGCGGTGACCAAATTCAACCAGGAACAAAAGAAGAAGAAGAATGAGAATGAAATGAAGAATGGAGGTGGCAGCAGTGGAAATAACAACAACAACAGCAACAACAACAGCTTGAAGAGGAAGTGGAATGGGAACGGGGGAGCTGGAAACCAGCAGGGTAACCAGCAAAATAAAAAGTTTGAAGCATGTGCGACATGCGGGAAATTTCACAAGGGTGCGTGCTTGATTGGGAAACGAGTTTGCTACAATTGTGGCCAGGAGGGTCACATCGCCCCAAATTGCACTCAACCAAAGAAGAAGGCGTGCTTCGCGTGCGGATCCAAGGATCATTTTGCTCGTGAATGCCCTAAGAAGAAGGAGGGAGGGACAACCAGAAAAAATGGAGGAGGTAACAATGGAGGTACGTGGGCTATTACAGGACCTGCAGCATCAAACAAACCCACAGCCAGAACCTTCAACATGACTGTGCAAGATGTTGTGCAATCAAAAGATGTGGTGTCAGGTATTATCCCAATCAATGATATTAATGCATATGTATTATTTGATTCGGGTGCTACTTGCTCGTTTATATCTGATGAATTTGCCAAGAGGTTAGAATTGCCTAGAGAAGAACTGAATTTTCCTTTGAACATAGAAATTGCGAATAAGAAAATAATCCCTGTTAGGTTCGTTTACAAGAACTGTAGGGTAAACATTAAGGGGAATATCTTGTTAGTAGATTTGATTCCGATTAGACTCGGGGAATTTGATGTAATTTTGGGAATGGATTGGTTGCTCAATTATGGAGCAGTAATTGACTGCCAAAAGAAGTGTGTAAATCTTATGACTCCGTCAAAGGTAGTATTTTATGGTAGCAAGTCGCCAAGACAAATGAAATGTCTGACGACTATGCAGGCCAAGAAGTTATTGAGTCAAGGTTGTGTGGGCTATTTAGCTTACATAGTCGATACTCAGAAGAAAGGTGTGAAATTAGAAGAAATACCGGTAGTGAGAGAATTCGAAGACGTGTTTCCAGAAGATTTGCCAGGACTTCCGCCGGACAGAGAAATTGAATTCGTGATCGACTTAGTGCCGGGAACAGCACCGATATCAAAGGCTCCGTACATAATGGCTCCGGTAGAAATGAAGGAACTGATGGTACAATTGCAAGAACTGCTAGACAAGAAGTATATTCAACCAAGTGTATCGCCGTGGGGAGCGCCTGTTTTATTCGTGAAGAAGAAGGACGGGTCAATGCGTCTTTGCATTGATTACAGGGAGTTAAACAAAGTCACTATTAAAAATAAATACCTGTTGCCAAGAATAGATGACTTGTTTGACCAGTTGAAGGGTGCTAAATACTTTTCAAAAATTGATTTGAGAAGTGGGTATCACCAGTTGAAAGTGAGGAAGGAGGATATACCACGAACGGCATTCAGAACTCGGTATGGACATTACGATTTTCTGGTGATGTCTTTTGGTTTAACAAATGCCCCTGCCGCGTTCATGGATTTGATGAACAGGGTATTTAAACCATTTTTAGACAAGTTTGTAGTGGTGTTTATCGATGACATTCTGGTGTATTCCAAAACTCAAGAAGAACACGTGGAACATTTACGTCTGACATTGGAGACACTAAGAAAGGAAAAGTTGAACGCAAAATTCACTAAGTGTGAATTTTGGCTCGACCGTGTACAATTTTTAGGTCATGTGATTGACAAAGATGGGATTTCAGTAGATCCATCGAAAGTGGAAGCTGTAATCAATTGGGAACAACCAAGAACACCTTCGGAGGTGAGGAGTTTCTTGGGGCTGGCTGATTATTATAGAAGATTCATTCAAGATTTTTCTAAGATAGCCACTCCGTTAACAAATTTGACACGAAAAGCTGTGAAATTCGTTTGGACAGAAAAGTGTGAAGAGAGCTTCCAAGATTTGAAGAAAAAGCTAAGTATGGCACCTGTGTTAACCCTACCAGATAATACAGGAAACTTTGTGGTGTATAGTGATGCCTCACACAAAGGGTTGGGTTGTGTTCTTATGCAGAACGGCAAAGTTATTGCCTATGCATCAAGACAATTGAAAGATTATGAGAAAGGGTATCCGACTCATGATTTGGAATTGGCTGCAGTGGTATTTGCTCTCAAGATATGGAGACACTATCTTTATGGAGAGAAATGTGAGATCTACACAGACCACAAAAGTCTGAAGTATATTTTCACTCATAAAGATTTGAACCTGCGTCAGAGAAGGTGGATGGAACTGATAAAAGATTACGATTGTGAGATCTTTTATCATCCGGGCAAAGCGAATGTGGTTGCGGATGCTTTAAGTAGGAAAGGTCGGGAGAAATTAATGTTGCTAACAACTCAGGAGGAGCTCATTTCAGCAATGACAAAGTTAGAACTGGAAATCAAATTTTCACAGGAATCCGACGAACAATTATTTCAGATAGAAGCTGGTCCAACTGTAATGGACAAAGTGAAGAGTGCCCAACTACAAGACGAAGAGTGTGCGAAAATCAAAGAGAATTTGATTGAAGGCGGTGATGTAAAATACAAGATCGACACCGAAGGGTTACTACGGTTTGAGGGAAGGATCTGGGTTCCAGCAGCACCAGAACTGAAAGAAGAAATTTTGATCGAAGCTCATAGCTCAAAATATTCAATTCATCCAGGGAGCACGAAAATGTATCAAGATTTGCGCCGACATTTTTGGTGGCCAAATATGAAAAGGGATGTCGCGGAATGTGTAGCAAAGTGCTTAACATGTCAGAGAGTAAAAGCCGAACATCAAAGACCCAGCGGATTGCTTCAACCGTTGGAAATACCGGAATGGAAGTGGGAGCATATCACGATAGATTTTGTGGTGGGTCTTCAAACTACTCAGAAAGGATACGATGCGATTTGGGTAATAGTAGACAGACTGACAAAATCTGCATACTTTTTGCCAATAAAGATTAGATTCAATCTTGATCAGCTGGCAAAACTATATATTAAAGAGATCGTTGCAAGACATGGAGTACCAGTGTCAATTGTGTCAGACAGAGATCTGAGGTTCACATCAAACTTCCGGAAGAGACTACAAGAATGTATGGGAACACAGTTCCGAATGAGTACGGCATATCATCCGCAAACAGATGGCCAAAGCGAACGAACGATCCAGACATTAGAAGATATGTTGAGAGCATGCGTCATGGATTTCAAAGGAAGCTGGGAAGAGCAATTACCGTTGGTGGAATTCGCCTACAATAATAGTTATCACGCGAGCATCGGCATGCCGCCTTACGAAGCGTTATACGGTAGAAAGTGCAGAACTCCACTGTATTGGGATGAAGTTGGAGAACGTCAACTGTTAGGACCAGAATTGGTGCAACAAACTGCTGAGGTTATCAAACTCATCAGGATAAGATTAGTAGCAGCTCAAGACCGACAGAAGAAGTATGCTGATCAACACAGGCAAGATCATGCATTTGACGTAGGAAGCTATGTATTCCTAAAAGTTTCTCCTTGGAAGGGGAAAATTCGTTTCGGTAAAAAGGGAAAACTAAGCCCGAGGTTTATTGGACCCTTTGAAGTGCTGCGAAGATGGGAGAAGTGGCTTATGAGGTAGCTCTACCTCCAGAGTTGGAAAACATTCATAATATTTTTCATATTTTGGTGTTACGACCATATAAACCCGATTACAAGCACGTAATCGAGTATGAACCGTTGCAGTTCGAGAAAGATTTGTCTTATGAAGAGATTCCTATCTAGATAGTCGACAGGAAAGAACAAGTGCTCAGGAATAAAGTGATACCTTCTGTGAAGGTGATTTGGAGGAACCACAACGTTGAAGAAGCAACGTGGGAACTCGAAGAGAAAATATTGAAAGAATACCCTGAGTTATTTGTTTAATCTGTGTCTTCGATTCTGAGGACAGAATCTTTGTAAGTAGGGAAGAATGTAGCGAATGTGTTGTTTGAGTTGTGATTCTGAGGACAGAATCCTTTTAAGAGTGGAATGATGTAACATTCCATATTTTTTTTAAATGTAAGTTATAAATATTTATTGATTTATATAAATATTTATTGGATATGTTATTGTTGATTAAATAATTGTTCAATTTGAGTGATGTGGTTTATTTAATTATTTGTTGAATAAATAATTAAATATTAAATATTAAATATTTATTGGCAATATTAAATATTTATTGAATTATATGACAATTTGAGTTGATGTGATTTAATTAATTATTTGTTGAGTAAATAAGTAAGGAGCTAAATAAATTAATTATTATGAGATTTTATAATAATGGAGTTTAATTTAATAAGCTAGAGAGCTTATAATGATTTTAAATAAATAATAATATTTAAATGAGAAATTGTAGTTTGAAATGTTAGTTGATTAAATGAAATTATAATTGTAAAAAGAATTATAATTGTTTATGTGTTAAAGTAATTTAATAGATTAGCGTTTAATTGATTTATTAATTTAATAAAGGTGTGACTAATAACCTTGCTATATAGGAGTTACCAAAATAAATTAAAAGAGTTTAATGTGGTTTTACCAAACATGTCTTATGGCATAATAACTCTTTATCTAATTGAGTTTTAACAAACAAGGCATAAAGATTAATGAGTTATTTTATTTAGACTAACCAAACAAGCCTTATGGCTTTTGATTTTCAAAACCTTTAACTGATGTCAGTTATATATCTTATATTTATAATATACAATTATTATAATTATAATTATATACGTTATATTTTAGTACGTATGTTAGAGAGAGAAAAGAGTTCAGAAGAAGGAAAATAGAGAAAGAAAGAACTCAGAGGAAGAAGAAGAAGAAAAGAAGAAAAGTGAGAGAATTCTAGAGAGAATTGAGAGATTATTAACAGGTTTTGGAGAAAAGCTTGACAATCAAAGAGTTAGGACCATTATCTTCTTCATAATCCAAGGTAGGCCATCTTCTTCTTTACAAAACTCTAAAAGTTTTTTTTTCCCAAAAAGTTTCTGTGAAAAAATTTATGAAAAGAAATTTTGGTTGTTTTGGTTATAAGTTTATATAATTAGCAATTGTAGATGTGTTTCATGAGTTATGCATGATTATATAGAGTTTAATTCATGTATGTATATATTTTATGAAGAAATTGTTTTACAGAGAATTTTATGAATGAGAATGGGTTATTTTTAAAATGGAAATTAAGGTTTAATTAGTTGTTGTATTGATAAATTGATTATAAGAATTGCTAGAGTGTAAAATCATAATCATGATGCTTGGAAATCTTGTTTTGATTGAATAACAAAATCACAGTATTGGTTTTCATGAAAAATATCAAAATATAGAGTTTTGCCAAAAATATTAAAATTGGGTGTTGAATATTTGATGTTTGTGCTAATTGATGAGTAGAAACATGTTAGAAGTCGTTAGTATACGATTATATGATGTCTATATGCAATTTACATGATAATCGACTTATTAGATTCGAGCTTTTTGGCAAAATTGGTTTTTCTGGTACTGTTGCCGAGGCTGTCGCCGGATTCTGGAGTCTGGCGCCGCGACGCGACTCCAGTAGTACTTTAGTGGCGCCTTAGCGCCATGTCCGCGCCCCAGCGCCATGGTTAGCGCCGCAGCGCCATGTCCGCGCCCCAGCACCGTGTCCCGCGCCCCAGCGCCACTGTTCCGCGCCCCGGCGCCGGAAAAGTGGCCTAGTTGGGCAGTTTTGGCCTCCTGTAGTAAAATGGCCATAACGTTTTCATACGAACTCCGATTTAGGTAATTCAAGATGATTCGGAAAGAGGACGAGTAGACCTACAACTTTCATTCTTTAAGTTTTTTTATTTGAGGTCTGTAACAGTAGTCACGATGGTCATCTTTATGACTGTTGTGTATTTGGAGCCAATTGGAGGGCGTCGGGATGCACGAATGCAAGTGCAACCCTTTGGGTATTAGTATAACTTAATGATAACATGTTGGACATGTATTAAAGATGTTATATCAAGTTGTTAATGTACACGTGGTGTAATGGCATGATCATTTAGGTAGTTGTAATAAAGCTAAAATGTAATGTTCATGAAAGATGTGCTGTGTTTAAACTTAAACTTAGTTAGTAGCTATACTAAGAGTAATAAAGGAACTCATAAAGGTAATGTTAGTGTAACTAATGTGTATTATCAATGCATATGATATGTGTAGGACTTGGGGTGAATGTGAATAGTAATTGTTTAACCTACACGCGAGGCAAGTTCCCTAACCTTTTCTACTTTATTATTCAGCAAGGTTACTTTTCACTGTTATGTTATACTTATGCAAGTTCTCTAACTCCAAACTTCATTGTGCAAGTTTGAATTCGTTAAACACATTATCGCTTTAATTCCATTTCAATTGTACAAATTGCTAACTTTACACTTTCGTAGAGTTAGATTGTTTATTGTTGATTAAGCTCGTGTATCTATTGGTTTATGAGGATGCATGTTATGATTATTCCATGATTATGCTATTAAATTATTCCTAAAGCACGATGTTAGTTTATAAATATCAATTCAACTATGATTATTCCATAGTATACAGTTATGTTGTTTGTAATCAACTAACCCTTAGTTGATTACCGTTAAATTCTAAATTACCCCATGATGTATCCAAACCAAACTCACTTTGGTACGGACTTGTATTCTAAATACTGAGAAGAACAACTCTTTTATAAGAGGTTACGCTTAGCGTTGAAATGATTGTGCACAGTACATTGTACGAAGGGTTGATCCCCCTAAGTACGTGAAGTCCTTATAGTCTTATGACTGTTAAAGTTTAAGTTGAAAAATTACTTATAACTGTGGACATGATTCGTGGTCAATAGACCCTCAGTAATTGATTAAAGTTTTTAGAAAGTAATAGAATTTATTGTTCAGTTCTATTAAACCTAATGTTGGTACATGATGTAAAGTTAACTGATTTATTTATTATTATTTCAAGTGGACCTTGTTTGCTCACTCTTGCATGTAAAATTTCTTACAGCTAAGGTTGAAACTGGTGATGTACCTAGCACCAGTAAAGGGAAAGGAAAGATGAAACAATGCTGAAGACCTGTAATAGATTGAATAGTTTATTTTCAGACTTGTTTAAGGATTGTAATGAAGTTTATATTAATTTATTTTCTGCATGAATGAATGTTTGTAAAGGTTAGATAACCTGGGAGATTTTTATTTAAGTTTAATCCTGTATGGGCAGGTTTTATTTATTCAATTTTATCAATTGGGTAGTTAGTAATGAATGTTTTGATTACGTGAACACCAAATCTTGAGAAAATGAAGTACCAGGATTTGGGGGTGTCTCATTGTAGATAAAAAATTAACTTTCGTTTATTTTTTTTAACGGAATGACCCAATTTCAAAATAATAATTAGTTTAGTTGTGTAATTTAAAAAATTAAAAGTTCAATGGTGTAATTAGTAAAACCTACCAATTACAGTGGGTATTTCTTTAGTTTTGCCCAATGAAATCTAAACCACAAAATATCATTTAAAATGACTTCTTGTTGCACTTTTATATGAAAAAATCATCAATTATACTATCATACTTAATGTTTTTTAACATATCATTTTTAATGTATAATATCGTTAATCATTTTATTATTTTATTTTTTTTATATACATAAATATACAAGCTTATAAAAAAATTTGGGCCCCCTCAACTGTGGGCTCTGCCTATATACATGAATTGTTTCAATCGCAAATTAGCATGCAAAAATCATTGTCTTCACAATTTCACGAGGAATAAAAAAAATATTAAAGTCGCATGACAAAATCCATTCATGTGCAGTGACGAAACTAGAAGGTTTTCATAAGGGGATCAAAATACATCAGTAAAATTTTTTTATTTATTTGACGCTTGAAGTGCTTCTTTCGGTTGTACGATTAAGAGGAGTCAATTGTATCATGCGAGTCTGTATAGTTTGAAAACGTCTCAAAATTTGCTCGTTCTCAATTATTTGAAAAATATAATAATTCAATGTGTTTGTAAAAATTGTGGGAATATAGAAATGAGCATATTTGATTGAATCTCTTCACAAAGATTTCTTGATTACATATTAACTAAAGGTTAATTTGGAGTTTTTCCGGAGAAAAATGCATTTAAAAATTGAGATGCTTATTATATTTATATCACCCATTAATTAAATTAAAGGCTAATTTGGAGTTTCTAATGCATCAAATAAGAAATAAATTTTGTTTTCATGCGACTTTTAATTGATTTTGACTATTGAAAGCATGTGCCTCAGAATTTTCAAAATTAAAAAAAAATTATATTAATTTAGAGTTTAAAAATATCTTAATTTGATTTTAAAAAATTCATAATAATTTTATATTGAACTAAGCAAAATCGCCTCTTTATGTTTTTTATTTGCAAACATTTTGTCATTATTTAGACAATTCAAATTGTTTCTCTCTCGCATTGAGATGTAAGATCTATAAGAAATTTTTTACAAAAAAGATATAAAATATATGTAAATATCATTTTTTCCCTCCAAACCTTAACCTTAGTACCAGCCTACCGGGGGCAGGTGCCCCCCCTTGGTTCCGCCTCTGTTCATGTGTAAATTATTACAATATTTAGAGCATAATAAAGGTGACATTTGTCCATATATAACAACCTTTTTGTTAATGAAGATATTGGGGTGAACTGAAGTGAAAAAGTTATGTTTTTAAAAAATTTAAACTCATACGATTTAAATTAAATAAAATAACTAATATTAGAAAACTATGCCATTTAATTTTAGAGATTGAAGATTATTAGGGTGTCTAGGGTATTTGATGATAATGAGATTGTAATTATTTGCTATTTTTCTTGATCTTTAAAATACTCCTATTCCTATAAAAAAATAAAGATTAGCATTTTAATAATATCATTGGACATTAAAAATCATTTTCACTAAACGGTAGTGAATTAAGGACAAAATTGCATCTATCTTCTTACAAAATTTCGTTCAGCAACTCACGCTCTCTCATCAAGACTAAATTATAAAGAAATTGATATTTTCACAATATTTTTTAATATTTTTACATGAAAAATGTCGCTATAGATGTATAATGACTAAGAAATTGTCGTTATAAGATTTATAGCACACTTTAGATGTAAAAATATCATTTTTGTTGTGGAAATATCAGTTTCCTAAATATTACACATACTTGCCCAAACCAACAAGCAAGTTTTCACTATTTTAATTCAAATAAGCCTTGCTTATTTATTTATTTATTTTCTTAAAAGATCGTGAAAAATCGATTATTGTGAGCATCTTAGTTCAATAGGATGATGAAAATAACAACATCAGTCTAATAGTAAAGATAACAACATCAGTCTAGTTGTTCAACAGTAAAGTGAAAATAACAAACTCAACCATGAACTGGTACATGTATCTAGAATGGAAAGATACGAATTCAGTAAGGGCTCTCTCGAATTGCACAGTTCCCCAATAAGGGTTTCCTCCAATAGGCTCGAAGGTTCCTTAATTTAGGGAACAGGGTGACACAGTCGCTTATCAAGAATCTAAAGTTATGTTTATTTGTAAGAATTATATTTGGGATAAAACTATTAATCTCAAATGTTTTGAGGCTATTAGTTTAGGGATTATAAAATGACTTAATAGTATTTAGATTATAATTATAATTTTATAATCATAAGATTAATAGTCTTGAAATTATAATCATTGCAAACAAACATAACATAAGTTCATATGTGCTGGATAGCCTAGAAATTCTCTTTGTTTTTGTTATGAAAGATATATCTTCAAATATATATTTGCAATGATAGCAAAATTGAGAATATATTTATATAGAACTTATCAGATGTAAACTAGAAAATCATATGTCAAAACTAGTATTTGGTACTATGACCTTAAGAAAATTATGTCATCTTTCACGGTGCTTATGGTTATCAACATTTGTTTTTCAGGAAATAATGATAATGTATGTTATAGTAACACTAAAAATAACACACACAACGAACTAATGAATGCTCTGAACTCTCTCAAATATACAATGTATATGACCAAAGAAATGATGAAAAATTGAATTAAATGAATGCAAATGACCGACTTCATAAGATATTTATATGGTGATTTATGTGACCCTTCATGACTGGACATGTCCATTTGGAAATGTCTGGATACCTAATAAAAGGCATGGCTGATGGCTAAACAGGAGCGAAGCAAGCAAGGGTCGGACGCGTTCTAGCTAGTGTCGATGCGCCGTGATAGAGCGTAGATGTGCTTACCTTAGGTACTTCTTCTTGCCTCTTGCCTTGCTTCTCTAAAACTAATAAATAAAATGGAACTAAACCAAAAAAAATTTAAAATTTTTTTTATCAAAAAAGATATATACAATGACCCAGACCCACGACCATTCCTGGGTCGGGTAAGCGGCCACTACAAGAAAAATGCTTAATTCTAATAGACTATTCCGTCAAATATAACTCTATTCCGTCGAAATTAGTCTATTTTTGACGAAATATTCCGTCTGAAATTCCATCAGATATACATGTGTCTAGATTAATTCTGTTGAAAATAACTAAAATAGACATAATAATGCCAACTAGTGTCCCGTTAAAAATAGTCTATTTTTGACGAACAGTTTCGTTGTCATTATTACATCGATGTTAAGGCAAGTTAATTCCAATGGAATATCTCTCGGAAATAGTCATTTTTTCGTCGAAAATAGTAATTTTTTAAACAAATGATAAACTATAAGATCGATGGAATTTGTTGGGAATGCCTTATTCCGCCGAGATTAATTGAGATTTTTTTAATTAAATTTTTAAAAATTGTATTTTTCAGGTTTTTAAACCCTATTTTTGTACTTGTAACCTGCTTTATCCCAACAACACATGCAATAATATATTTCACATCTAACATAACTATAAAAACCTGTTTTATTTCATCATATCAAACGTAAACTATGTAATTAATGTGAATATGAAGTAACTAATCAACAATAACAAATATACATCAATGTTCCATAAATTATACAAAATCTACAATTTAATGAATAAATCTAATACAAATGAAATTATACAAATTTTAATATGGAATAGATATATGTGATAATATATGTACAAATCATTTACAATTTAATAAATAAATCTATACAAATGAACTGTAAACTAGTAGGAGGAGGATCATCGGGCGAGGGTGGACGACGGTGCTACTCTGGTGTATGAAAATCAACGTCGTCGTCCCTCCGCTCGCCATCACCATCGCCACCATGCTCTTCATCACCAGCACGCTCGCCATCGCCACCTTGTTAACAGGATTAAAAATATAAATCAATAGTTCGATCGGTATGTATGCGAGAATTAATAAGACAACTAAATGAAAATAAAATAACATGCAGAGTACATGAGTAGGTTGCGAGGGCTAACCTAAAGCCTCCAATAGTAAGGTAACCATTATCTAGAGCACCTCGCCACTTAACGTGACGAACTGCTCCTACGGTAATCCCGTACTCTCGACGGTGGCCCCTAAAGCAATATCCTTAGCTAGCTGGTGAAGGCGAGCCCGGCTAGGTAACTGCTTACGACAAAAAAATGGATCCGTTTGAAACCTATCCGACAGCACCGTTATAACCATCTAGAATAGCGTATCATCCAAGCTAGCGCCCGTATGAGATGGTCCGACAGGTGCTCTCGGACGTTGGTGCTGGCTAGAGCATGCGAAAGTAAATAAAACATTACGTAGTACATCTTAATTTATATTATTGTTATAAATTAAGATATAACGAGAAATATAATACAAATATATTATTACCTCCAAGTAGGGTATAGTATCCTCGACAGGACCAACATGCGATACCTAGCGATACTGCTAGTAGGGAAATTATGAGACGCGACCCATAGTCTCAGTTCCTCATCTCGAGATAAATTAATTTCGGGTAGAGGAGTGGTGGATTATAACCGCTCAGAATCCCCCTAGGAAACTACAACTCAACTATATGATGGTCTCGAAGCTTCTAAAATCGGTCATATAATTTATTTTGTATACATGAGTTAATTATATCATTTTATTAATGAGTGAATATTAATAATTACTTAAAACTATGATTAGTTTTACTTGTATAGCTATTGCTGTCTGAGACATATTGCTTTCCTTAGGCATGTGGGCTCTATCCCAGAACTCTACCATGGTCGAAGGGCCCAAGGTCCTCTCCATGGCCTAATAAATATATTTATAAAGTATGATTAAGTATTCATGTGAGAATTTGGTAACTAAACAATTAAACATATGAAACTTACCGACTTCACCTCCTCGCAAGATTGTGAGCCAGTAGTGTGTACAACTCAGAGCTGGCCATGGTTCTTCTTTGCCTGCTCGGATTTCTTCTTAAACTCATCAGCAGCCTAGTGCGCACACATAACCTTACATGCTGAATCAGAGACTATACAGGGCTGATGTTCTCTGATTGTGGTCTCAGACTAGAGCTCAATTGCCCGGGTTGCCCTCTGTCTTATCTCATACAGCAAGCCTGCATAATTCTTAGCGACATGTGAAATAATAACATCATCGCCAGCTGCCTCAGAGACGCCCTCCTCATATCTAAAATAAAGCAATAATAAAATTTTAAAAGTAAGGAACATTTACTTTATTGGGCAATGACTATGTACGTTTAATTGTCAGGATTTACGAAAATTAACTAACGTGAAACTCCCGCAAGACAATATACATAAATGAGGCATCATACTGCCCGTACTGGCCGAAACGCATTCACCTAGTCGGGAGGTGGGTCAGACAGATAGCGTGTACGGTCGCCTTAGTGATCGGGTATAATATACTATAGTAAAAATAAAACATTGGATTATATGTTATTTGTCGAATTAATAAATTATATAAATTTAACTGTTTATTTTTTATGATTTAACACTTACTAGACATACTCGACATCCGCTCAGACTGTAAGTGGAACTGTCGCCTGACGACCGAAGATACCAAGGTTAGGCCCTCAGTTTCGTCGATGAACAATATCTGTAATTATAACAAAAATTAAGTCAAATATAGCTAATATAAATTGAGATTTATTGAAAGGGTATGTTCAAATAACTTACTAGCTCCTGAAATAAGTTCAGAGTGTGTACGTCATCAAACCCGTCAAATTCAACATCGATATCCTTCTCGAATTCTGCCTCTTCCTTATCAACATCGATATAAGTTTCATTATCGCTATCATCTTCAACGACTATGTACTCATTGACGACCACACCATCCTCAACTTCCTTATCGTCGGTACGTCGACCAATCATTTGGCATAACATCTTCATCATTTAGCACTACTTGTCTGGGATTGCTAACATCATCTTGCAACGCCTCATCATTCCCAAACATATTATTATTATCAAATGAACGTATTTTCGTAGTGGCAACTATATACCAGGGGTTTCTACTATTTACAATATTAGAAGCGTAGTACACTTGAGTCATTTGACTGGCTAACACGAATACATCATCAGATCTTAACTTTGACTTGATATGTATTGTGATTGTGACATCCCAAATTTTTCCTAGAAAATATTAAAATAAGAATTTAATAAATAACAATTTTATGATGAGATGTGCCGAGTTTAAGTGTTTAAATATATATATATATATATATATATATATATATATATATATATATATATATATATATATATATATATATATATATATAGCAAGGATCTTAAGCTCACCCTTATTGAGCTCCCCCCGAGCTCACCTTTATTGAGCTCACCCTGCCTTTTTTTTAAAAAAAAAACATACCTAATAAAAAATGTATAATAATTTTTGGAATTGAAATTTTTTTAAAAAAAAAGTGTTTTGGGTGTGATTTGGGCACATATAACAAAACAGTGTTATACAGTCTGTACAATACTATTTTGTTATATGTACCTAAATCACACCCAAAATATTTTTTTTTAAAAAAAATTTCAATTCCAAAAATTATTATACATTTTTTATTAGTTATGTTTTTTTTATATAAAAAAAAGGCAGGCTGAGCTCGGGGTGAGCTCAATAAGGGTGAGATTAAGAAATGGACTGTATATATATATATATATATATATATATATATATATATATATATATATATATATATATATATATATATATATATATATAAATGTGGAAATTAAAATTTAATAGTTGATTAAGCTATTAAGTTAGTTAGTTTGAGCTAATTATGAAGTAAAAGATGTAAGTAATGAAAAATCAATTAATATTAATTAATTGAGATTTAAGATAAAGAATATATTATGAATAATATAATTTTAGAATTAAGTCTTGAATGACAATAGTGTTATTGTGAATTAAATTTCATAACTGAAAGGATTAATTTATTTAATTAAAATAAAGAATTCATGTATATATTGTGACACCCCTAAGTTTGGGTACTTTATTCCCATAAGATTTGGTGTTCACTTGATAAAAACATTCATTTCTAGCTACCCAAACATGATAAAATTTAACAATAAACCTTCCCATTAAAGGATTACATCAATAAGTTCAATAAAAATCTCTTAGGTCATCTAACCTTTAAATACAAATATCAAGTACGGAAAATTAAGTAACTACGCCACAATATTTAAAATAAAGTTTGACAATATAAAAGTCAACAGGTTTACAAATCTTCAATACTTGCTCATCTTTCCTTTACCTTTATTGGTGGTAGGTACATCGACCTTCTCAACTTTAGCTGTAATATTTATATAAGCAAGAGTGAACAAACAAATGTTCACTTGAAGTGACAATGAATAAAAATATCATAACAACTGCCAAATGAATAGGCTCAATAGAACTGAATAATATTGTCTATCAATGATAATCAGGAACAGAATTTGAAATATATGTATCTGAGGGTCACAAGACCATGAACTATGTCCAAAGTTATAAGTATTCTTTCAACTTAAACCTAAATAGTCATAAGACTGTAAGGACTTCTCGTACTTAGGGGGATCAGCCCTTTGTACAATGTATTGTGCACAAACATCTAAACGCTATGCATAAATTGTCCCCTGTAATAGGGTTGTTCATCTCAGTATTTAGAATACAAGTTCGCACTAAAGTAAGTTTGGTTTGGATAAGTTTCAAGGTAATTTAGAGTTTAACGAACATCAACTAAGGATTAGTTGAATAAGAATATAATAACGATATGCTATGGAATAAGTCATAAATGAATCAACATTGTATATTAAGGTCATGCTTTAGAAATAAACTAAAAGCATAAGCATTGAATAACGTAACATACCTTGCTTGAACAGTATTAAGCTAAGGTTAAAATTTTGTTTAGAATTGAGTATTGAGCATGCATAATAAATAGCATTTTGAACGATAAAACTTGTTCAACATAAGTGTATCAGAATTTAGAAGCTTGCATGCTAAGAAACAAGTTAAAGTAAGAAACCTTCTCAAAGTAAGAGTTAGGTTAAATAGCTTTACACGAATATATTTAAATTGTATAAATAGGATTAGGAATAACTTGCTCAACAGTAAACAAGGTAGGATAAAGAAAACTTGCACAATATAAAATTAGAGTTAAGAAACTTACCTTGTATACTCTGTATAACATAATTAAGTATTTGTATACAATTAAGTATCTATTTCATGTATGGTTTGATTTTAATTATATAGTTAAGTTACACTAGTAATGCGATAATATAACTCATTAATTGTTTATAATATTCTCACCCTTGGTACTAAAATACCACAATATAAAAATTACATTTCAACAGTCCTAACATTTCACTTTGTCAACAATTACAGATTTTTGTATAATAAAAACAACCTTTCTGGCCATACTGCTAACCAGTGCTACGGCGCCCCAATTTACACTGGGAACGGCGCTGCGGCGCGAGGCACAAGAATGGCGCTAGCGCTGCGGCGTGAGACTTGGCGCTACGGCGCGAAAGTTGGAGCTGCGACGCCGAAGTTCAGTTCCGGGTAACGCGAGCACAGGCAAAGCCAAATTTGTCCTACGCTTAGTTTCTAGCAACCAATTTAACCCGAAACACTTACATAGATTTCATATAAACATTACTCATCATATATATACTGATTTAGAACAATTAACAATAACTACAATCAAATTAAGTATTTTGAATTCTACATTTTTGCCAAAACTCCATTTTTAACATGACAAAATTTACAGTGTGATCACCATTGTACACCAAATTAACTCATTCAAGCTACGTTCTCTTCGTTACTTACTGAATTAATACATTCAAGACTCAATTTACAGACTACTTTACAAACTAAGTATCAATTTTGAACTCCAACAAGCCATATTCATACACACATGCACTGTAATCAATTTTTTTCTTCTTATTTTTGAACGTAATTAGTGTACTAAATCCTTGTCTAGATGTTAATTCTAACATCACAATTACATATACACATAATTTACAGTTTATATAACAACAATTCGTCAAATTGGAATTCTACGAGACTTCAAAATTCATGAACACAGAACTTTCATATATAACATATTAAGGTTATGGGAGTATACCTTCTCTTGCTTAAACAATACTTGGTAACCACATAATTTGTTTTGGAATCATAGAACTCTCTCTCTAATTTCTTTTCTCTGTATTCTCTCTTCTCTTTTCTTCTTAGGTTTAGGCCAACTAACACTTATGCGTAAATTATAAACCGATGGCCATAATACTATGCATACTTAAATTATCAGTTACAAAAACATAAACGTATATCAGTTATAAAATATATTTTATTTATTATTTTGATTTATTTTATTTATATTATAACTCAAATTCAAATTTCAAAAGTCATAAGGCTTCGTTTGGCAAAAACACTTTAAAAAAAATAAAGACTTAATGTCTTTAAGCCTTATTTGGTTAAATCCAGTTAAACTACTTTAATTTATTTTACTAAATTATTTATATAATAGTTTATTGTAACACTTTTATTATCAAATTAAAACATTAAAGTAATTCATTTAATCCCTATCAACTGTCTAATTTAATTATTAAATTAAATTAGAATATTATTTCATAATAATTATTTTTCTTAACTCATAAATTATTTATTTAACAAATAAATAATCAAATCATAAACAAATATTTATTCAACAATAAATGCACCAATTAAATATTTATATAATTCAATAAATATTTAAAATTATAATTTAAAATTCTGGATTGTTACATATATTTTGTATAAAGAAAATGAATACGTTAATTAAATTTAGTATTCTTAATATATTACATATCAATGTAATATATGAAATTGTTTAGTAATGATACCAATTGAATATAAATTAAACCTGAGATGTGATAATTAGTTCATTATTTGAAAATGGGTGAATTTAAATATTCATTTTGATGAATAAAAATAAAGAAAGTTATTTTCTTTAAATTATGAGAACTATGCAATATATAATGATATAATATTTATATTATAATAATGGAATGAGAAGGAAAAATATGGATGAGGGACCAATATATATAAACGAATATTGGTGTTGAAGTGAATTAACATTTAACTTATAGTTAAATGTATTAATTTGATATATGTAATATATATAGGCTCTGGGATGTGAATTGGGTTGAATATAGAATTAATACTCAGCTTTCGTATAGTGTATGGAGCAAAGTAACGTATTAGAGCTGTCAATTTCTCAGACCCTTCCTCTCCCAAAACGCTCAGGAATTTATACTGATATATCTCATTTGGCTATTCTTCACACATCTCAATTGAAAGTGTGTAAGAGAGAGAGAGAGAGAGAACTGGGTTTGCAATGGAAGTTAGAAGAAAGCTTTAGAAGTTCTGATAATTTACAAAAGAACTAATGATTTAAGAAGGATTGGATCAAGGATTAAGCAAGAATTAGAGCTCAAGAGGTAATGTTTCATCTCTGATATATGAATTGGAGAGGCTTATAAGAAATTAAAGTAATTATGTATTTGTAATTGGTAGAAAAGTAGAGATGGATATTTGTTGTGTTAATCATATATGATTTTCATAGGAAATCTGGGATAGATTATAATTGAAATTTTATAAAACTTAAGGGATGTTTGATTGCAGCTGAATGGCTGACCGATTCAGCCATTCAGTGTGTTTGTTTTGGAATAAAATTGTCTGAATGACTGAACCGGTCAGCCATTCAGACGATTTTGAGTTGATTAGCATAGTCCAATTTTTTTGGCTGAATGAGCGACTGGATGAACCTTTTTTTTTATAATATTAACTATTATATTAAGTAATATTAAATAAATTTACAACAATTTTTTAAATTTTTTTAGAGGGGAAAAATAATAAAAATATGTTATTCAGATATTTCAGACATGTCAATTATCAAACAACTTTTTTCATTCAGATTCAGATTCAGCTAATTCAGATTCATATCAGATTTATTTAGTTTTTATCAAACATCCCCTAAGTTTTTGAGTCAATGCCCTTATGTTGTTTGTCTTAATGCCTAAGTGAGAAATTTACTAAAGATATGGGAATACAATGAATATGAATTGTGTAAAATGGAACCAAAACATGTCTTCAGTAACTTAAAATAATGATATTGAAGTTATGGATCATAATAGAGGGTTTGGTTAATGGAAATCTAAGCTCTGCAGATAATAGAGCATGTCTGCATCTGAAGCCGAAGTGGCGCGGCCGCGCAGGTCCCCAGAAAGGCCTAGATGTTTTTCATGATCTGAGATTTTGGGTAGGTGTAGCCAAGTCTTTTATGTTCAAAAATGTATTCCAATTAGTTTCCATCATAATTAAGCAAGGAATAAGTAGTTTTAGTATGATCTAATATAACTTTTCAAATGAAAACTAAAATAATTTGAAAAGTAATCTCAGAAGACCTATATTGATTCCAAGTACTTAAAATCATGTGTATTGGTGATATATAAGAAGCCTAGCGTGACCGCATTGAATTGATTAAAGAAAATCTCAATTTTGGGTTTACCAGGGAGTAGTGCGGTCTGAAGTTTGAGGCATGATAGTATGGATCTTTAAAGCCTTAAAAAGCATGTAATTTAGAGTGTTTAGACTAACTATTCATAAGTCGGCTATGACAATCAAATCTTGGTAAGAGATTATCGAAACTAAAACAAATATTGTGAAAGAGCAAGACTAAGAATCAGTGTAATCTAATTATCTTCTTTGGGTATGTGTAACTATGCATGAAATTATCTGAAAGTAGTATGCACACAAGTTAGTTATGTTTGATGATAAAGCATATACTTTTTAACAGTCTTATTCCTGTATTAATAAAAGAATTATTTATTAAAAGCATTTAATTTATCTACATGGCACTGCTATATTTAATATGTGATAAACCCATAGTTTTCAGCAATGCTTTTAGAATCATGATGATGATCATGCTAATGAGATCGCAATTCTTAGATAGGTCACAAACTAAAATTGTTCCCAATCGTTGGATTACTAAAAAGAGGATTAGTAAATCCGAATAGATTGGTACACACGCTGCTTGCTCATTTGATGAGGATGATTGATCTCATGATCATTTGTGTAGAGATACTAAAGCTAGTATATAGGTGTTTATTAGAGAATAAGTTCATTGAACGTGACCCGCTAAGGTACTTAATGGAGTTTTACTAGTCTATGAATAGGAATTTGTAACGAACGAGAATTTTGTATGTAATTTAAAAATATTTATTGGGTTAAATAAATATTTGAAGTGATTTATTTATTGAGGTTAATAAATATTGATGAAATTATTGTGCAATAATTTAGTTAAAGTGTGTTATAATAATTAAATTTATGAATGATAATTTTATGATTTGAAGATTTAATTTAATGAGATAATTAAATTAAATGAATTATTAAAATGATTATAATGTCGTTCTAATCTAATTTAATAATTAAATTAGAGATTTATTAGTTGGATTAAATTAAATCATAATGGAAATTATAATTATATGACAAATGTTAATTTGAATTATGAATTTAATTAAATTAGTTGTATAATGGGTGTGACATAAGAACTAGTTGATTAATTTGATACGAAAATAGTGTAATTTGAACAAATCAAAATGGTTGAAAATCGAAGTCGTGGTGACTAATTTCGCTATGTATGATAAAATATGAAAATTGGTATGAACTTGGAATTGCAGTCCTTAAATTGGTTGTTAAAGTTGTTTGTGATGTTAAAATTGATTTATAAATATTTGGTCTTGAGTTTATAAAGTTTATAAACATCTGGGTTTGGTTAATTTGGAGTTAGGTGAGGAAATTGGAATTTTTGTATAGAACAGAGTCCGAGTTTGTGTTTGTGGAAAACTAAATCTGGAGTCGAGCGTTGTGACGCCCCTAAATCCGTGTACTTGAAACCCGTACTTGGTGCTCCACGATAACATTCATTCAAACTACTTAATGTATTAATTAATCAAAAATATTATATCAAAGTTGTCTACCTCCCTAGAGTCGAGAACCTTTAAGTCATACATTATACGATAATAAATAACTTATCATAAGTATAGTTATTACAAGTAACATTATATAGTCTAGTTCTTCAGCTTGCCCTTCCCTTTGTCGTTGCTAGAACCTTCAGGTCGATCTAGCTTAACTGAAAATATTTAAATTTAAAGCAAGAATGAGCATTTAATTTCCCAGCAAGTAATATCAATTAATAAACATTAGCTGAAAGAAATAAATATTTTCTTTGAACTATACTTCTACAACGAGGCAATAGTTGTGAAGTAAACTGAAACAATTCTGAGCAACATAACAAATAATTTACATTTTTAAAACTACGCACAGTTATAGATCTCTTGCATAAAGTAAACGCATAGAGTAGTGATACTTGCACAGTGTAAAATATAGTTAGGATACTTGCCTGATCTGCTGTTTACAGCTACACAACTTAGTTCTATCTTTTATACAAAGACCTTTCATTAATAAGATTATTCATTTAATTAGAATAATACATCGTAACACATAGTACTGCTATTTACATTCATCACAATAACTTAAACACATTGTCACACATTTATATATGATATTAGAACATAAACAACCACCTATAAAGTCAAACTATATAGGTCCGAATCAATTTTAGAAATAATTCGGTGTACCAACGGATTTATCGGATAATTATCGAGTTTGTGTTCAATTAAACTCTATTCCGTAGCCTCAATATTATTTTAAATAATTTAAATACCTGTCATATTATTTTTAGTGGCTCATAATAATTTGCAAATAATTATTATCATTTATAATAATTTTTCAATCATTTAAATCATTTTTAAATAATTTAAATACTGAATAATTCTATTATTAATAATATTTAAATAATATTAAAATATTAATGAATTCATTGACAAAATATTAAAGTTATTTATAATAACTCAAAATATTAAAAGTTATTCATTATTACTTAAAATATTTTTAAATCATTTATATCCTTTTTAAATAATTTTTAAATCAATAAAACTATTTTTAAACTATTTATTTAATATAATTATTAAATAAATCTAATATCATTAATATTAAATTATTAATAAAATTTACCTTAAAATATTAAAAGTTATGTTTTATAACTTAAAATATTTTAAAATACTTTATTATCGTTTAAAATAATTTTTAATATAATAAAATCATTTTTAACTAATTTATTTAATAAATTTATTAAATAAATTTAATATCATTAATATTCAAATAAATAATAATATTAATAAAAAATATGTCAAATTATCAAAAGTTAATTTTTATAACTTAAAATAATTTTTAAAATTAGTTTTGGAATTTTTAGAAATTAATTTCTATTTTTAATGATTTTTGAAAATTAATTTAATTAATATTAATAAAACTGTCACTAAAGCCTTTAGCGACAGAAACTGTCACCTTTGGTGTTCTTCAGCCTCAAGAACATTCAAAGTCAGTGTTCTTGGTGTCTACTTTGACTAACATTAATTCACTGTCTATGTTGTTTCTGGGCTAGCTAAGGCTTTGATCATGTAGTATTGATGTAATACTACAATATCTAACAATCATCATGGTCATACAACCTCACACAAGCAAGATCTAGGGCTCAAACTATCTGTCGAACATGTTCTGGGTTACCTAGAAACCCAGACAGTCTCAAGTGGTCAATTTATGGCTCATTTAATCATGGGTTCTGGCCAATGTTTTGGTGTTTTAATGGTTCAAGATCGTAGTCCACATGTCAAAGAACAATTATACAACACTAGATCAGTCTAACTACATCACCAACTCAAGATCTGAGCCGGTCAAACCCTGTCAGAAATCGTGTTCTTGAGTTTTCTAGAATTTCCAGAAAACACATTTCGTGTTCATACTGCCTACTTTGACTGTCCACTACATTGATCCTGTTCGTCATTTAGGTGATCTAAAGACATGAATCTATAGTCCATATACCATACTATAACATTGATACAACAACATAATTAAATCAACAAACACCTGCAAGATCAGAGCTCATGAACTCGTTGTCAGACCTTTCTAGGTAAATTCTGGGTTACCTAGAAACAGAAAGTCATGGTCGGTCGACGTACTTTGACCTTTTAATATCTTGTAATCTGGACATGGAATAAACATGATTCCACTTCCAGATCACTCTCCTCATAACATTGTACAAGTCTAATACATCAAACACGCAAAATCATAAACAGATATAGATCTATGGCCTCTGACATTCGGTTGTCAGGCCATAAATCTAGGGTTCTTGACAGTTTGAAAAACTTGATTTTCGAGCACTTTAATGTTATGGATCTATGATGTAACATCATAGATCACTAAAAAACATCCGATAACACATGATTAAATACAAAAACACACAATCTAACTTAGCATACAATTTCAAATTTTTTGTTAGGGTTTATACCTCACTTTGAACAAACTTGAATCTTGTGTTCCTTAATTGATAATGGGGTGCTAGGGACTTGATTAGGGACTGAATCACTAAAGATTTTCGTGGGTTTGGAGAGAGAATGACTTGGTGGAGTGTTTATGAACAAATGAGCTAGCTTTTTGGATTTCCTCTCACTTTAATCTCTTATATTTTGGATGAAATGTATTTGTTATGCAAGGTGTCAATGTAGGGCTGATTTTGCTGAGATTTTTGGCACATGGGATATATATAGTTGGTAACTAACCAAGATCATAGCAAGATTCACACTCTACCTCATTTAAGAAATACAAAAATGGCATTTTGGTCTTTTAGCTCTCAAATTTAAAGGCTTTCTTGTAATTTGACTAGGTTTTAACCCTTAGGTTTTGCTAATAAATTTTAGGATTTTATAATTAGGGTTTAAATTTAAAAAATAAACTTTCTAATTTAGAAATTAGGGTTTCCTAATCAAATTAGGTTTCCTAATTACATAAGTGCTTAGAAATTAGGATTAAGGTTTCCTAATTAACATTAATCTTTCTAGATTAACAATTAAGTTTTTACCTAATTGAACATTAGGGATTCAGACTTAGAAATTAGGGTTTCTAAGTTAGCAATTAAGGTTTCCCTAATTAGGTTTATAATTAATAATATATATCATTAATCACATAACACAATTACTTATCAGTCGTAAATTCCTATTTGAATTACAAATTAGGATTTAACAATTTAACATTAGGGTTTTTAATGCTACACTATAACTGTTCAACAATTAACATTACACACACACAGTACACACTTATAATACTAAAATACAATTATTATATTATTAATATTCAAGTTCCTTATTCAACATCCAAAATTAGGGTTTTGAACCATATTCGACTTAACTTTCATTCTTAGTCAACTTATAAAAATTAAATTGACTAACATGCTAAATCCATATCGCACATATTTCAAAATACTATTACTGATACTAACATTCATAATAATTAATAATAAATAAATAAAAAATTATTTGTAAAAATATAAATATAATTGTCTAAAAATTCCTGGTCTTTACATTATCCCCTCCTCATAAAGATTACGTCCCTAGAATCACCATTACCTTACATTTAATATTAATGTTTTATCCATAGATTTTTATTTATTGAAACTTTTATTGAATTACTACACTCTCCCCTCCTTATAAGATTTCGTTGTTACAAATCTGGAACTCAAATTCCTCCTTCAAAAATCCTTTTATTAATGAATTATTATATATATGTATCTTTTTTTCAACAATTGTGTTTTGTATGCCTATATTCAAGGGTTCCTAATGTAAGCATACTTATATTAACATACTTGCGGTAAGAAAATAGATTAATTCCGAATCAGGCATATATATTAATATTGTTGATCGGGTTCATACCTGGAACTCCATCACTGGCTGCTACCATATCATGAACTGTCATAGTGAAGATCCTTGCGGTCGATTTTGTTGGTTTGTTTGTTGGAGTTGATCCAGTTATTGCTAATGTTCCGCTGCTTTTCCCCGTATTCACACTTCCCCCATTAACTCTGCTTTTCGAATAATCCTTCACCTTATGCTCCGTCGATCCACACATGAAACACCCACTATTCATCCTTGGATTGGGGCAGTTAGGAGAGATATGTCCCTCCTACCCACACTTATAACACACAAACTTTCCCTTCAAACACTCCCCCGAGTGATTTTTCCCGCAATTCCTACACTGCACAACTGGTTTCTTTGCACCACCTTGTCTATTATCCGCATTCCCAGAATTGTTCTCCTTCCTTTTTCCACTCCCACTTCCACTACTTCCTTCCACCTTTACAGCTCCCTCGACCTTGACCTTATTCTTCTTCTCCTTATTATAGAGACTCATAACCTCGCTTCCTTCTTCGACTATGATAGACTTTTCCAAGAGTGATGCAAAAGTACCAATCTGCAATACCGGCACCTTATTGTAGAGCCAGGGTTTTAAGCCCAGCTCAAACCTCCTTGCCTTCCTTGCTTCTGTATCAACTTGGTGCGGAGCAAACCTATCTAATTCATTAAACTTTGCGGCGAACTCCGAAACTGTCATATTGTCTTGTTTTAACTCCAAAAACTTCACCTCAATCCTAGCCTGCATACTGGACGAGAAATAATTCTCGAAGAACAGCGTCTTAAACCTAGTCCACGCTACCACTCCTTCTCCGGCTCTAGTTTGATTAGCCTCCAACCAGAAATTCACCTCCCCTTTCATCATATAGGTGGCAAAAGTCGTCTTTTGCCCCTCCGCTACCCTAGCAATCACAAAAACTTTTTATATCTCTTTTACCCAAGTTTGGGCTTTTATAGGGTTAGTTGTCCCTCTAAACTCTGGCGATCCGACTGCCTTGAAGTCTTTAAAGTTTGCCAATCAATTGTCTGGCTGATTTCCTGCATCTAGTATTCCATTCTACATAGCTTGAGCTACCATATTCGCAAACTTCTGCATTGGGTCCGGTTGTCCTCTAGCATTGTTAGCAGATTCTTCTGCTCTTTGGTTTTGGTTTTGTCTTCTTGGCGGCATTATCTGATTAAATAAAACCATAAATTATTCTTTATTAACTTACATTCTATGCCTTATCGTATAAATTTAACATATAACGCTTAATTTTAACTCAAATAATCATGTACTCAAAATACTGGATTTTGAATACTTGGTTTACTATATCTTTATACAAAACTTATTTCATTAATCAAACATGTATTCATATTCATTCTACTAATCCATAGTACTTTACATCATATATCATATATCGCTATAAACATTCGTTATCCCTTTGTGACTACAAAAGTCGGGAATCACTGCTACAACTTATACAAAAGTTGAGAGTATTACTTTACACAAACATACTTATCATAAACACATCATCGAACATACATATTCAAATAATACTAATCCTACTTATTTCCTATGCTTTTTCCTGATCTTGGACAACCTTTTGCCTGATGACCTTCCAACCCACAAATAAAACATACACCTTACCTCGGATTGGGACAATGAGGAGAGATGTGTCCCTCATGTTCGCAATTATAACAAACATTTTCCCTTTTCCTGCATAAGCCTTCATGTTTCTTTTTACAGTTTGTACATTTTTCTATTTTGTTAAAGTTCCCTTGGTTATAATCAGAATTTGCTAAATCTTTTCCCCTTCTTGCTTGAAGCTGCACACGATTTGTTGCTTTTGACTCCCATCTGATCAATTTAGATTTTAAGCTTATCTTGTTCTTCCATTATTTCGATTAATGCCTTCCGCAATTTACTATTTAATAGTTTTTCTATTTCTCATAACTTTTCTAGAGAAGAAACCTTGTTTCTCAGATTCTGCACTTCCATTGATGCCTGGTCAACTCCAACTTTTGTGTCTGAATCACTATCTGTTAGTACTACCATTTTTGGATCTGGTACTATATTTTCCAATCAATTAGGGTTGCTTTCAATGTGAGCATCTATTTCAGCTATTGGCTTTGATATTGGCTCGGTTATGGAGATTTGTTCCTTCTTTACACTTTGAGAGTATCCTAATCTTTTTCCGCCTGACATCTACACATAAATTATCTTGATTAGTATATAATAGATATTATATATACACAACAAATAATAGTTTTATATAAGTTATTTTCATTCTATTTTACGATGAATTTATTTAATTCATCTCCTTTAAACTCTATTTGAGTTATTTGTATTTTCAACGTTTCCCTCTATCCTAAGGTTATAACCTAAGGTATCCATCTCTGCCTCCTAAATCTTTGAGACCATGTTATGATGCCCCCAAATCCGGGTACTTGAAACCCGTACTTGGTGCTCCACTATAACATTCATTCAAACTACTTAATGTATTAATTAATCAAAAATATTATATCAAAGTTGTCTACCTCCCCAGAGTCGAGAATCTATAAGTCATACATTACATGATAATAAATAAATTATCATAAGTACAGTTATTACAAGTAACATTATATAGTTTAGTTCTTCAGCTTGCCATTCCCTTTGTCCTTGTCGGAACCTTCAGGTCGATCTAGCTTAACTAAAAATATTTAAATTTAAAGCAAGAATGAGCATTTAATTTCCCAGCAAGTAATATCAATTAATAAACATTAGCTAAAAGAAATAAATATTTTCTTTGAACTACACTTCTACAACGAGGCAATAGTTGTGAAGTAAACTGAAACAATTCTGAACAACATATCAAATAATTTACATTTTTGAAACTATGTACTAACTATGAATAGATATTAGTCGACAGACGACAAACTTTTATTTTTAATTTTCGAAAAGGTTATACAAAAATTCATCCGCAAACCGTCATAACTTACGGGCACGGAGGGTGATCAGTCCGGTATGCCCTGTATTGATCAACACTACATGTTAGAACGATATTTTCGTTCATCATATTCGCCTTGGGCGCACAAAAGTTTCCCATGTCCGGGATGTTCATACTCAGTCTAGAATCTGAACCAAAACAATTTAGTCGGACAACAATAATGTTCTATCATGTTCAACGATACATTTCAATCTATGTCTAGCCGAGTCAAATAGCTTAGACGGGTTTTAATTAACTTATACATACCAAAATTCAATAAGTATGTATCAACAAGTGTTCAAATACAACCATTATCCAAGTGAGGACACTTGCATAACCAAACTTAGCTATTAACAAACAAAATATATCTTGATCAATAATAATAGAGTTAAGAAACTTGTACAACAGGAATATAATTCAATAACTTACTTACACAGGTTCATTGCATAAGTAATTATAAAGGTTATGATACTTGCACAGTTATAGATCTCTTGCATAAAGCAAATGCATAGAGTAGTGATACTTGCACAGTTTAAAATAGAGTTCGAATACTTGCATGATCTGTTGCTTACAGCTACACAACTTAGTTCTGTCTTTTATACAAAGACATATCATTAATAAGATTATTCGTTTGATTAGAATAATGCATTGTAACACATAGTACTGCTATTTATAGTCATCACAATAACTTAAACACATTCTCACACATTTATATCTGATTTTAGAACATAAACAACCAGCTATAAAGTAAAACTATACAGGTCCGGATCAATTTTAGAAATAATTCGGTGTACCGATGGCTTTATCGGATAATTATCGAGTTTGTGTTCAATTAAACTCTATTATGTAGCCTCAATATTATTTTAAATAATTTAAATATCAGTCATATTATTTTTCAGTGGCTCATAATAATTTTCAAATAATTATTATCATTTATCATGATTTTTCAATCATTGAAATCATTTTTAAATAATTCAAATACTGAATAATTCTATTATCATTAATATTTAAATAATATTAAAATATTAATAAAATTCTTGTCAAAATATTAAAGTTATTTATAATTACTCAAAATATATTCAAGATAACATTATTACCCTTAAATGATTTTTAAAATATTTAAAATTATTTTTAAATAATTACCATTAATAATTTAATATTAAGGTATTTTCATCAAAATATTAAAAGTCATTCATTATTGCTTAAAATATTTTTAAATCATTTATATCCTTTTTAAATAATTTTTAAATCAATAAAACTAGTTTTAAACTATTTATTTAATATAATATTAAATAAATCTAATATCATTAATATTTAATTATTAATGAAATTTACCTTAAAATATTAAAAGTTATGTTTTATAACTTAAAATATTTTTAAATACTTTATTATCATTTAAAATAATTTTTGATATAATAAAATTATTTTTAACTAATTTATTTAATAAATTTATTAAAAAAATTTAATATCATTAATATTCAAATAAATAATAATAATAATAAAAAAAAAATATGTCAAATTATCAAAAGTTAATTTTTATAACTTAAAATAATTTTTAAAACTAATTTTGGAATTTTTAGAAATTAATTTCTATTTTTTAATGATTTTGAAAATTATTTTAATTAATATTAATAAAACTGTCGCTAAAGCCTTTAACGACAGAAACTATCACCTTTGGTGTTCTTGAGCCTCAAGAACATTTAAAGTCAGTGTTCTTGGTGTCTACTTTGACCAACATTAATTCACTGTCTATGTTGTTTCTGGGCTAGCTAAGGCTTTGATCATGTGGTATTAATGTAATACTACAAGATCTAACAATCATCATGGTCATACAACCTCACACAAGCAAGATCTAAAGGCTCAAACTATCTGTCAGACATGTTCTAGGTTTTCTGGGTTACCCAGAAACCCAGACAATCTCAAGTGGTCACGTTGTGGCTCACTTAATCATGGTTTCTGGCCAATGTATTGATGTTTTAATGGTTCAAGATCGTAGTCCACATGTCAAAGAACAATTATACAACACTAGATCAGTCTAATTACATCACCGATTCAAGATCTGAGCCGGTCAAACCCTGTCAGAAACCGTGTTCTAGAGTTTTCTAGAATTTCCAGAAAACACATTTCGTGTTCATACTGTCTACTTTGACCGTCCATTACATTGATCCTGTTTGTCATTTAAGTGATCTAAAGGCATGAATCTATAGTCCATATACCATACTATAACATTGATAGAACAACATAATCAAATCAACAAACACCTCTAAGATCAGAGCTCATGAACTCGTTGTCAGACCTTTCTGGGTAAATTCTGGGTTACCCAGAAACATAAATTCATGGCCGGTCAACGTACTTTGACCTTTAATATCTTGTAATTTGGACATGGAATAAACATAATTCCACTTCCAGATCACTCTCCTCATAACATAGTACAAGTCTAATACATCAAACAAGCAAAATCAAAAACAGATATAGATCTATGGCCTCTGACATTCGGTTGTCAGGCCATAAATCTAGGGTTTTTGACAATTTGAAAAACTTGATTTTCGAGCACTTTAATGTTATGGATCTATGATGTAATCATAGATCACTAAATAACATCCTATAACACATGATTAAACATAAAAACACAGAATCTAACTTAACATACAAGATCAAATTTTTTGTTAGGGTTTATACCTCACTTTGAACAAACTTGAATCTTGTGTTCCTTAACTGATAATGGGGTGCTAGGGACTTGATTAGGGACTGAATCACTAAAGATTTTCGTGGGTTTGGAGAGAGAATGACTTGGTGGAGTGTTTATGAACAAATGAGCTAGCTTTTTGGATTTTCTCTCGCTTTAATCTCTTATATTTTGGATGAAATGTATTTGTTATGCAATGTGTCAATGTAGGGCTGATTTTGCTGAGATTTTTGGCACATGGGAGATATATAGTTGGTATCCAACCAAGATCATAGCAAGATTCACACTCTACCTCATTTAAGAAATACAAAAATGGCATTTTGGTCTTGTAGCTCTCAAATTTAACGACTTTCTTGTAATTTGACTAACCCTTAGGTTTTAACCCTTAGGTTTCAACCCTTAGCTTTTGTTAATAAATTTTAGGATTTTATAATTAGGGTTTAAAATAGAAAAATAAACTTTCTAATTTAGAAATTAGGGGTTCCTAATCATATTAGGTTTCCTAATTACATAAGTGCTTGGAAATTAGGATTAAGGTTTCCTAATTAACATTAATCTTTCTAGATTAACAATTAAGTTTTTACCTAATTGAACATTAGGGTTTCAAACTTAGTAAATAAGGTTTCCCTAATTAGTTTTATAATTAATAACATATATCATTAATCACATAACACAATTATTTATCAGTCGTAAATTCCTATTTGAATTACAAATTAGGGTTTAGTAATTTAACATTAGGGTTTTCTAATGTTACGCTATAACTGTTCAACAATTAACATTACACAGACACACTTATAATACTGAAATACAATTATTATATTATTAATATTCAAGTTCCTTATTCAAAATCCAAAATTAGGGTTTTGAACCATATCCGACTTAACTTTCATTCTTAGTCAACTTATAAAAATATATTGACTAACCTACTAAATCCATATCGCACATCCACACTACTTTTGGGCACCGCCGCGCTGCTGCGCGGCCGCACTAGATCTAAGAGTAGTTACGGCACGGCCGCGCTAGTGGTCAATCAGACCCAGTAACGAACTGTTAACAGTATAGCTTGGGGAGTGTTAACCTAACTTATTTTAATGATTGTAGAGAAACCTAAAACATGTTATAAGACATAATAACATATTGTAATCACAAAGTTGAAACTATAAGTTATGAATGAATAAGTTGTGAAAGTCCGTAATGTGATGTCATGAGAATTGGAGTTGTTTTTCAATCACCATGTCATGTACTATAATATAATTGGGAGTTCAGGTTCATGGTACATGAATGATTAGGATAATCAGTTCTTAAGTTAAAGATTATATACTTGACTAAAATGAAAAGTAAACCAATGAAGTTAATGTTAATATAACTAATTGGTATTGTGGTTCTAATGGTATATGTAGGGTATTTGGCGAACGTGTGTTATAATTGTGTAACTTACGCACGAGGCAAGTTCTTAAACCTTATTTTTATGTTGAGCAAGTTTCTTGGTTCTATCTTGTTTACGATTATGCAAGCTCTTGTATTCTAATTCTTTTACATTGAGCAAGTTTCATATTCCTAACTTGATATTGTTATGCAAGTTCCTAAAACTTTAATCTTTTATTAAGCAAGTTCCTAACTTTTGTTTCTTGCCATTTCAAAGAATAAATTGTTCAATTTCATTATCCCAAATGAGTTTTCTAACTCTTTTGGATGTAATATTTTGTATATACACTGTATATTCAATTGTATATTATTGACGTTCAATCTTTAACTTAAGTATCGTTGTTCAATCTCATAATACCGTGTTGAACCTTCGAATAGCTAATAAACCTTTATTGATTGGACTAATCTATAATTGATGAGTGTTATAAAATTCTAGAACCACTATTAAGCTAATCCAAACTAAACTTTCTTTAGTGTGAAAATCCTAAAGTTAAACTTAGACGAACAACCCTAATATAGGGGATTATGTACGCGTTAGTATTTAGATGTTTGTGCACAATACATGGTACGAACGGATGATCCCCCTAAGTACGAAAGAAAAGGTCTGTATAGTCTAATGACTGTTAAAGGTTGAGATAGAAATACTTAATAACCTTGGGACATAGTTCATGATCTTAAGACCCTCAGATATAAACCTCGAACTTGTTTACTAATCTTGATTCGAAGAACGAGTTCTTAATTATTCAATATTCATTGCTTACTCCTATGCTATTACTATTGTCATCATTATATTAGTGAGCAATTGTTTGCTCACTCTTACATTTAACACTGCAGCTAAAGTTGAGAAAGTTGATGAGTCGTCTTCTAGCAAAGGTAAGGGCAAGATGTCCAAGTGATGAAGAATTACTTGAATTTACTTAAATGAATCTATGTTATAAGACTTATTTAATTATGTGATGAATTCTGCAGACTTATGTAATAATTTAAGGTTATATTACCTGGGATTGTTTTAAATTAATGTAACCCTTTAATGGGGAGGATTATTGTTTAAGTTATTTAAGTTATGTCTTTATCCTTGATTATAGGTAGTTAGATGTAATTTTTTTGGGTAGTGAACACCAAATTTTGTGGGAATGAAGTACTCGGATTTGGGGGTGTCACAGGTTGGTATCAAAGCTATAGCTTATGAACCTTAGGTGGGGGAATTAAACCTTAGGAAATAACCTTTAAGAAAACAGAAAACACAGTGGTGATAAACTCTTATCGAGTTCTAAGGAATGAATTGAGGTAATTCATTAAAGATAAACAATAAAAGACTTTATGTGCTATGTGTTAATAACTTATGTGCTCGAGAGTATCGAAGAGTGTCACGTAATAAATAAAACTTAAAAGTATTTTGTTGTTAAGATGTCTAACGTTGAAGGATCCAGTCAGGCTAGGGAAGAGATACGTCAGGTACCTAGAGATGAGGAGCCCCGAGATGTCCATGTTGTTTGAGAGCAGTTGATCCAGACGGAGCCTTCTCTGTTGGTCACTGATGAAGGACAGGGGAATGAGCCTGTATCTAATCCTGAGGAGGAGGAGGACTCTGAGGAGATATAAGTGGTGGACGAGAAAGAAGATCTTGTGGAGTTTCCACCAAACTCCATATCAGCTGATATGTATGATAAATTATATGACCGTAATATAAAATTACAGGCTAAAGTTGAGGAGTTAAAGGAGCTGTCTGACATGCGTCAGGCTACTATAGAGCAGAAGGATATGGACAAGAACTCAACTCACGACTTGGAAACACGGAATGGAACCTAGTTCACATAGAGGGTCATCAAGAGGAGCTATTGGCTGAGAATGAAAAGATGAAGACTAAAGTTGAGAAGCTAAAGGATGATTTGAAGGAGGTGTCAGCTAAGCGTGCGAGAGTAGAAGACGCCTGGATTAAGGCTACTCAGTGTACAGACCGTGTTGAAGACAAGGTTCAGACGAAGAAGGCCAAGATGAATGAGATGGATTATGCTTTTCATTCTGCGATTAATAGGGCCCAGGACCGAGTCTTTTATTACCCAGCTCAATTTAAAGACTTGCTATGGTACATAATGGATCATAGGACGATGTATCGTATTATGGAAAAACAGCGTAGAGAAGCCTTTCGATGTCTTAATATCCCAAGATCGGAAGAGTAATAAGTTATGTGATTAAATATGTGATAAATAAATTGTAAATCCCTTATTTTGAGATAAATAAAGGGGTAAGATGAGTATATTATCCTGAAACTTTTCAGGTTCAGGAAAGTTAATGCAGATAGCAGAGATGTTATCCTTATTATGTTTCAAAAAGTTATGAATGAATAAAATATCGAAGTTTATTGAAATGTTATGTGTTAAGCTTTAATCTTAGAATGTTTAAGTTAAACTTTAAGTATTTAAGGAATTGAGTAATGATCTAATAAGCGTATATCTTAAACAGAAAATGTCTCCTAAAAGAAGACAACCACGTCAACAACCACTTGTTGAAGAGTCTAGTAACAACAACAATAACGAGGCCAACGCTAACCCGGTTCAGTAGTTGGGGACCTTGTTAACAGGAGCACTTGCGAATCAGCCGCAAGCTCAAGTTACGACTTTCAAGGACTTTAAAGCGGTTTGACCGCCGAATTTTCAAGAGTCTATGAATCCAGTTGAAGTCCAAACCTGGATCATGGAAATGAAAAAGGTTTTCGATGTTACTAGAGTCAATGAGGATCAAAAAGTCGCTTTCATAACGTTTATGTTGAAGTCTGAAGCTAGTTTTTGGTGGCAGGAGAATAAGGTTTGTGAGGGACAGGGAATTATAGTGTGGGATAGGTTTAAAGAAATATTTTTTGAGATGTACTTTCCGACGAGTTCCCTGAACCAGATGGAAGTTCAATTCTTGGAACTAAAACAAGGAACCATGACTGTGCCAGAGTATGCAGCAAAGTTTAATGAGTTTGCATGGTTTGTTCCATACCAAGTCAATACAGATGAGCGTAAGGCGAGGAGGCTTAAACAAGGGTTGAAGCCTTGGCTATATAGCAAGGTTTCAATGTTTTAGTTAAATACATTTGCAGCAGTATTGGAAAAGGCAATTATTGTAAGACCCCAACTTTTATGAATAAAGATGAATTTTTCTATATATATTATTTTTGAAAATTAAGGTGTGAATTTGTTATAATATTATAGTTGTGGGTAATATTTATAAATTTTACAAAGTAAGCAAGTTGTTATATAATATTCGATTGGTCAGGAAATATTCGTTTTAACAGGAAATATTCGTACGACGACACAATCATTGGTGGATCCCACAACGTAATTATTGTTGGAATGAGAAAACGTCAGAAATATCTTTTTATGAAAATAACGGCAGAAGTTTTACTGTTAACTATTGAAATACCAAGTGATAAAAGTACAGTAATACGCGTGATTGCATAGTAGCACACGGTATTGATTATTGATGCTTACGTGAGAAGTCACTCAGTTTTATTCAATTATTACTACAGTAATTATTGCATAGTATCTCACATTATCTGATCCAATTATTGTTAATATTTTATATTATTAAATCAATAATTGAGATGACAAGTTATTTATATTATTATTTGCAATATTGACGATGTCTAGAAAGTTCTGTCGAGGAGAGGTTTGGTCACCTAATTGTGCGTCAATAGGGAGAAATCCTTATCGGAAAGCCCCTCTTTCCTGAGAATGATCTGGTTGTTAAATATTGTGAATTATAATAATGATGATAAATGTTGTTAAAAATATTGAGGGGTTTTTTTTATGAGGTATTTGTTAAAAATTTTGTTATTATATGGACCCCCCATTTATCCATTTTTCAAAATAATCAGTAGAAAGTTATTCAGTATATTTTTTATATAATAAAGGTGGGGCCACATGTGGGGGCCACTAGAAGAAAAATGAAAGTCTTGGGGGGAGAAAAACTGAGGAAGTCATGGGGGGGGGGACAAAATTATATATATATATATATATATATATATATATATATATATGTATGTATGTATATATATTACATATATATTATTATAAATTTTGTTTTATATGAAAAATAGAATATATTATATTTTATTATGCATAGTATTTGCATAGTATCTGCACAGTGTTGTATAGTAACAAATCTCGTGAATCAGAAAAATTGGCTGAGAAAAAATTTTCATCCGTGATATATACTGTTGCGTCCGTGATTCTAAAATTCAAATACCCTTTCCATTTTCCTATAAATATGATGCTTAGTTAGAATTGAAAATCACACCAGAATCAGAGAATTCTTCTTCTATAATATTGAGCATATTTCTTTCGAGTTTTAGAAAGCTTTGAGCGTAGAAAACAGTATAAGTTTTCTTCAAGAATATCTCCGCTATACTAGTTGGAATACTCTCCTTTTTAAGGTAAGGAATGTTATTTTTGTTCAATATTCGTATGAAATAATATTTTCTTCCATACTCTGTAGTATGTAAGTAATATTATTTCGTTTCAGATTTCGAATTCTACACTCATTTTGTTAATGATTTGGCTTCTATACTCCATGAAATTAGTAGAATATCCTTAAATTTTGTGTTTCATCCAGTATCTTTTCATGAAAATATTATTCTGAACATTCTAGACAAGTTTTAACTTTTTCATGCCGGAGTACTATTCACGAGTTACTATTCTTGAATTACTATTCACGAGATACTATTCACTCGAGTACTATTCATCCGGGGTAGTATTCATGATAAAAATTGGTTTCTTTTCGGTTCAAATTATTTTTGATATAATATTATTCTTGGATTTTACTCCACAAAGCAGTATTATGTTGACAATTTGGACTTTTTTAAATTCTGGATAAATTAAATTATAAATCTTCAAAAATTTATCCTTTGATTTCATTTAATTAAATTCTTATATCATTGTCATCATCCTCGTGCTTATATTGTTATGAAAGTCATCTTTGGCTTACGTGCATAGATGAACTGTTCATTGGTATGATTATGACTAGGAATTATTCGGTATAATCATGACTGTAATGTTACAAAAGATGTGGTAAAAGTCCTCATTGGCCCGTAGTGCATTGATGAACAGTTGTTGGCATGATCATGACCATTGATGAAAATACGAATATCCTTGGCCGTAGTGCATGGATAATTCGTGGTCGTGATGCTAATGAATATCATTGGCTGTAGTGCAGGGGTGATTCGATCATGTGGATTATTTATTAAGCTGAGTCTCAGTGATAAAATTTATGATAAACTTTTTGAATCATAGAAGATAGTAGATATCATGCTCTACTTGACTCTTCTAATGGATTGCTTGTTCCACTACAGTTAAACTTGATGTTTATTATATTTTATCAGTTTAACACTGTTGAAGGCTAACAATAATTTATTCTGCGTTATCCTAGTCATAATATGTGACGCCCCCAAAATAGGTATACAACACCCATTCTGAGTCGCCAAATACATGATACAGAAAGCAAACTACAACTTCAATAATACAATTGTCGTGCAAAATACGACAACACATACTGTGAGTTTAAATACAAATATTGTCTTCTAGACAATATCCACACCCAAGTAAGTCCTCAATACAATTATTCAAACACTATTTTACAGAAATAGTGAGGACTGCTAAAACATCTTTCTAGAACTATCACTCCATACCCCGACTAGATCCTGCTATGTTCTCACCTCCTGGGAAAAAATGGAACAAAAAGGAAAAGAGTGAGCTCCACTAGCCCAGTAAAGAATATTATGACTAAGATAATATACAACAAATTATTATTAGTATTCAACAGGGAAAAATCTGATAGAATATAATCGACAACAAGTTTTAGATCAACAACTGCAGCGGAAATAGCAAACCATTAGAAGAGTCAAGTAGAGAATAAATTCTACTATCTTCTAAGATTTAAAAGTCCATCATCAATAATTTATCCCTGTAACATCAATTAATAATCATCTTTATCCAAATATTCGTCTTTGCACTACAGGCCAAAGATATTCATTTGTATCATCTGTCAGTCATGTTCATCTCAACACCTGTTCATCTTTGCACACAAGGCCAAATATATTCATCAAGTAATCATACATCTTTACACTACAGGCCAAAGATATTCAGTAATATCATCATTTAGGACTGAGGATGATAAAAAATATCTTAAAGAGAACGAATCCAGTGAGACAGAAGGACAAATAGTAGGGATTCGTATAACAGTTTATCCAAGATCAATAATACTTCATAATAATCAATTGTGAAGCAGAATTCAAAAATAAAGATCAAAACATGGATACAATCAAAGATAGTAACCATAATAGACATCTTGGACAAAAAGGAAAAATTTTATTTTTCGGTGAATAGTGTCGTATTCGTGAATAGTGTCGTATACGTGAATAGTGCCGTATACGTGAAATTCATAATAAATCATACGTTCATTTTTAACGGTTCAAAATTTGTGGACATATACTCAACTTATATATGTATAACATATCCAAAAATTACCACGATCCAACGGTCGGATTAAAATTTATAACCCCCGCAAAATATCTCAAAAACCCTGATTTTTAATACCTCCATTCCGACAAAAATACTGATAAAAACCTCAATATTAACTTCTTCATTTTTAACCACAAAAATATATCCCTCATTTATATCCACATAAAATAAATATTTCCCTATCATATGAATCAATAATTAATTATTCACAAATAATATTACAGAATCACATTTATGACAAACAGGCCGTTCCCAAGAAAGAGAGGGCTTTCCAATAAGGATTTCTTCTTACTGGCGCGCAATTAGATGACCAAACCTCTCCTTAGACAGAACTTTCTAGACATTGCCAATAATGTTATCTAATAATATTATTCAAATAATATGAATTATTGATCTGATAAAGGAAAATACTGTGCATCAACAATTATTGAAACAACAATAATATAAAATATCAACGCAGTAATTATTGAATCAATAAAATAAAATATTGAACAATAACTACTGTAACAATTATTGAGTAGTGCCTTCTTACGTAAGAATCAATAATTGGTGCAATACCGTGTGCTACTGTATTTTAACCACCGGGTATTCCAACAGTATTAGCGGTAACAACTACGCCATTATTTATAAATAACTTATACTTGTCATTTTTTTCATCCAATCGCTTTCCGTTATGGGGCCCACACAAGGCTGCGCCGTCGTACGAATATTCCCCAACAGCAAGAATATTCCACGACCAAACGAATATCCCCGACAAAATGAATATTTTATAACCACTTGCTTATTTTGTAAAATTTTCACATTTCACCCATAACCAAAGTATTATATCAAATTAACCCCTTACTATTCACAATAATATTTAGAGAAAATTTAATTTTATTCATTAATAAGCTGGGGTCTTACAACCTCCCCTCCTTATGAAATTTCGTTCTCGAAATTGACGTACGTACCTGATATTTCGAAAAGGTGAGGATACCTCGCTTTCATTTCTAATTCAAACTCCCAGGTCATTTCTTCAATAGCATAGTTTCTCCACAAAACCTTAACTTGTGGTATAACCTTTGCGCGTAGGACATGCTCTTTCATATCCAAGATCTTAACAGGTACCTCGTCGTACGTTAAATCTTCAGCTATCTCGTCTGGTTCTAACTCAATAATGTGGTTCGGGTCTTTAACATATTTACGAAGCATAGATATGTGAAAAATATTATGAACACGAGACATGCTTGGAGGTAATGCGAGTCTATATGCCACATTTCCTATTCGCTCAAGAATCTCAAATGGACCAACAAATCTTGGATTGAGCTTTCCTCTCTTCTCAAATCTTGTAACTCCCTTCCATGGTGCAACACGTAATAATACATGATCCCCAATATTAAATTCCACGTCCTTCCGATGAAGATCCGCATAACTCTTTTGTCGATCCTGTGCCGTTTGTATACATTGTTGAATCGTTTAGATCTTCTATGTAGTCATGCGTACCAACTCTGGTCCCAACAATGTTGCTTCACCCACCTTGTCCCAGCATACTGGAGAACGACATTTTCTTCCATACAACGCCTCGAATGGAGCCACACCTATGCTCGCCTGATAACTGTTGTTGTGGGAGAATTCCACCAATGGTAGGTACTTATCCTAACTCCCTTTGAGATCTAGGACACAAAGTCTTAATAGATCTTCAAGAGTTTGAATAGTCCTCTCTGATTGTCCGTCCTTTTGAGGATGGTATGTCGAACTAAATCGTAAATCTGTGCCCATAGCTTTTTGCAAGCTAACCCAAAATCTTGAAGTGAATCTTGGGTCACGATCCAAAACTATGGATACTGGCATGCCATACAATCTCACAATCTCGTTCACATACATACTAGCAAGACGTTCAAGGGAATAAGTCTCACGTATAGGCAAGAAATGGGCAGACTTGGTTAATCTATCAACAATAACCCAAATCGCATCTATGCCTTGAGAAACCTTGGGAAGACCTGTAACGAAATCCATGATAATGTGTTCCCACTTCCATTTCAGGATCTCAAGTGGTTGCAATGGACCCTTTGCCACTTGATGCTCCACCTTTACACGTTGACAAGTTAAACACCTCGAGATAAACTCCGCGATCTCTCTTTTCATATTGCTCCACCAAAATGTATGTCGAACATCGTGATACATTTTGGTACTCCCAAGATGGATTGCAAACGGTGTGTTGTGTGCCTCCATCATTATTCTATGTTTCAAGTCAAAATCGTTAGGGATACAAAGTCTGGAGTTGACTCGAAGTATTCCTTCTTCATCGATTCTTGCTTTCTGGAATAGCACCTTCTTGCACTTTCTTCTTCATACGCATCAGCTCTATGTCCGTAGCTTGAGCAGCTTTAACTTTATCGATTAAAGTTGGTTCTACTCGTATATTTGATATCATCATGTGGGTACTTGGAGCCTTCATCTCTATCTCCATCCTTTGCAAGTCATACAAAATGGGCCTTTGTGTTAACAACATTGCACTCGTACCCGCATATGATCTTCTACTCAATGCGTCAGCTACTACGTTTGCTTTTCCAGGATGATATTGGATGGTATGATCGTAATCTTTCAACAGCTCGAGCTAACGTCGCTGCCGCATGTTGAGTTCCTTTTGGGTGAAAGAATATTTGAGGCTTTTATGATCTGTATAGATCTCCACTTTCTCCCCATACAGGTAGTGTCTCCAGATCTTCAACGCAAAAACGAGTGCTGCCAACTCCAAATCATGAGTAGGATAATTCCTCTCATATTCTTTGAGTTGTCGCGAGGCATAGGCTATGACTTTCCCATGTTGCATGAGAACACATCCTAACCCTTTGCCTGAAGCATCGCTGTAGATAACAAATCCATCTGAACCAGATGGTATTGTCAGAACAGGTGCCGAAATGAGTCTCCTCTTGAGTTCTTGGAAACTCTTCTCGCATTCCTCACTCCATACGAATTTTGTATCTTTCCGAGTCAGCTGAGTTAACGGAGTAGCAATTCGAGAAAATTCGTCCACAAATCTCCGATAATAACCAGCTAAGCCTAGAAAGCTACGTACTTCGGTTACCGATTTCGGTTGTTCCCAACTTTGTATGGCTTCAATCTTCGCCGGGTCGACAGATACTCCATGTTTTGACACCACGTGCCCAAGGAATGCTACTTCCTCAAGCCAGAACTCGCATTTCTTCAGTTTGGCATATAGCTTGTTTTCACGAAGCCTTTGCATTATCAGCTTCAAATGGCGCTCATGATCTTCACGGCTTTTGGAATAGATGAGGATGTCATCAATAAAAACAACAACGAACTGATCCAAATATTCTTTGAATACACGGTTCATCATATCCATGAAGAAAGCAGGATCATTAGTCAATCCAAAAGACATGACTAAGAATTCATAATGCCCGTACTGAGTTCTGAAGGCAGTCTTTGGAATATCCTCAGTTTTAATCTTCAGCTGATGATATCCAGAACGAAGATCGATCTTTGAAAAGAATTGTGCTCCTTGTAACTGGTCAAACATGTCATCAATGCGAGGTAGCAGATACCTATTCTTGATAGTGACATGATTCAATTCTAGATAGTCGATACAAAGTCGCATACTCCCGTCTTTTTTCTTTATGAATAACACAGGAGCACCCCAAAGAGATGTACTAGGACGAATAAAACCGATGTCCAACAACTCCTGTAGTTGGACTTTTAACTCCTGAAGTTCAATAGGAGCCATTCGATATGGGGTTTTAGAAATGGGCTTTGTACCGGGTTCAAGGTCAATAAAGAATTCAACTTCACGTTCTGGGGGTAGACCAGGAAGTTCTTCAGGAAATACATCGGGAAATTCTCTAACAATAGAAATATTATTCAAATCTGACTTGTCTTTGTTCAAATCCATAACATGGGCTAAGAAAGCTTGTCATCCGTTTTTTAATAAACGAATAGCTTTGTGGCTTGATATGACAGTGACTAATTTTAGTGGTTTAGTAGTTTGAATTCGTATGACAGGTTGGTTAGGAATATGAAAACTAACAACCTTACGAAAAAAATTAATTTTAGCATGATGAGTGGTTAACCAATCAATTCCTAAAATCACATCAAAAGCAAGTATCTTTAAAGAGATAAGATCAATAGGTAATGTGATAGTGCCAACTTGGATCATGCAAGATTTATAAACTGTAGATGTAACGAAGGTTTCACCCAACGGAGTTTCAACAGATAAGTCAAAGTCCAATTTCTCCGGAGTCAAGTTTAAACGTTGAGCACAAGCAGGAGAGATAAAAGAATGGGTAGAACCGGTATCTAGTAAAGTATAAACTTCGCAAGAATTTAAGATTAGCTTACCCGTGATCACCTCGTTCGGGTTTCTCGCGTTTTGGCCAGTCACGACAAATGCTCTTCCAAGAACCGCTGATTTTGACTTATCCGGGACAGCCTTTGGAGTCACCATCCCCGCTGAACATGGTTTTACTACAGAACACTCTCGAGCTATATGACCCTCCTTTCCACAGTTATAACATACCTTGGATTGTTGTGGGCAGTTTAGGCTGATATGTCCCTCTTTCCCACATTTGTAACATACGACCGGTGGTCGTTCTCCTCCCCTAGAAACAATTGATGTTTGTGCGGACGTCTTCACGTTATCATTGTTGTACCTTCTCTTCTTGAAATCTCCTCCCGACTCGCTCCTTTTATTATCACAACCACGATTACCACCAGAGTGGTTACCGCTTTTGTCTGAATGTTTTCCTCCCTGCTGGTTTACATTGCTTTGATGACTGCCGCCACCGGTATGACCCTGGTTGTGGTCCCTCAGTTGCACATACTCATTATCTCGCTCTAATAATTGAGCCCTGTTTACAACATCTAGATATAAAGAAAATTTATGAGAGATAAGATATTGTCGAATCTCGGGTTTTAGACCTCTCAGAAACATCCTTGTCATTCGTTCCTCATTTTAGACCAAATGAGGTGCAAACTTGGATAACTCTGTAAACTTCGCCTCGTACTGGGACACCGTCATGTTGTTTTGTTCCAGTCTGATAAACTCCACCTCCTTCATATGACGAATATTTTTAGGAAAGTACTTGTCATTGAATAGTTTTTGAAATGTTTCCCAGGACATGTTTAGTGCGTCAGGCTGTGTACGCTTCACAGACTCCCACCAGTAGTCTGCCTCACCGCGGAACATAAAGGTGGCAAATGGAACCTTCTGTTCCTCTGTACATCCCAAGACATCTAATATCTTGGTAATTTGCTTGACCCACGTTTCCGCCATGATCGGATCCGGCTTTCCCTTAAATTCTGGTGGTCCCAATTCTTTGAACTGCTTGGCTGTGACAAACCGCGCGTTGTTATCATTTTCACCTGTATTATGCACACGAGTCTCCCTCGTCTGATTTTACATGAACTGCAAAAAGCTCCTAAACATTCCATCATTCATCGTTTGCTCGGTAACGTTGTTTACAGGAGGAATATTGCCTTCCTGTTGCACGTTCCCCTGGGTGGTGATCAAAGGTGTCTCCACGGTCTGATTTACTCCATTATTAACGTTCTCAGCTGCCATTCTTAAATACTGCCATAAAACAAGGGTTAATAGTCATGTCATATATTATCCTTATACTCTGACCGACCAAATCAACACCAAATAAACTTAGTCAGGTCATACTAGCGAAGGAATTCCCCGTCTCTCCCCTCCTAGTTCTTGTCTCACATCTCAACCAGGGATCATATCCCTAAGCTCTGATACCAACTGTGACGCCCCCAAAATAGGTATACAACACCCATTCTGAGTCGCCAAATACATGGTACAGAAAGCAAACTACAACTTCAATAATACAATTGTCGTGCAAAATACGATAACACATACTGTGAGTTTAAAAACAAATATTGTCTTCTAGACAATATCCACACCCAAATAAGTCCTCAATACAATTATTCAAACACTATTTTACAGAAATAGTGAGGACTGCTAAAACATCTTTCTAGAACCATCACTCCATACCCCGACTAGATCCTGCTATGTTCTCACCACCTGAGAAAAAATGGAATAAAAAGGAAAAGGGTGAGCTCCACTAGCCCAATAAAGAATATTATGATTAAGATAATATATAACAAATTATCATTAGTATTCAACAGGGAAAAATCTGATAGAATATAATCGACAACAAGTTTTAGATCAACAACTGCAGCGGAAACAACAAACCATTAGAAGAGTCAAGTAGAGAATGAATTCTACTATCTTCTAAGATTTAAAAGTCCATCATCAATAATTTATCCCTGTAACATCAATTAATAATCATCTTTATCCAAATATTCATCTTTGCACTACAGGCCAAAGATATTCATTTGTATCACCTGTCAGTAATGTTCATCTCAACACCTGTTCATCTTTGCACTACAGGCCAAAGATATTCATCAAGTAATCATACATCTTTGCACTACAGGCCAAAGATATTCAGTAATATCATCATTTAGGGCTGAGGATGATGAAAAATATCTTAAAGAGAACGAATCCAGTGAGACAGAAGGACAAATAGTAGGGATTCGTATAATAGTTTATCCAAGATCAATAATACTTCATAATAATCAATTGTGAAGCAAAATTCAAAAATAAAGATCAAAACATGGATACAATCAAAGATAGTAACCATAATAGACATCTTGGACTAAAAGGGAAAAATTTATTTTTCGGTGAATAGTGCCGTATTCGTGAATAGTGCTGTATACGTGAATAGTGCCGTATACGTGAATAGTAACCCCGACACAAAAAGTTCCAAATTTGATAAAAACCCATCTCAATATTTCAGCATAATGATATTGAAGAAAATAATATCATTTAAGAAGAAAATAATATCCCTTACCTCAAAATATCAGTACTTCTGGTCGGAAATACCGGTATAAGGCTGAAAGAAACTTGCTCTGATTAATAGAAACTCTCAAAGTATCTAAATACTCACAAAATACACTCAATAATCTAGAGAGAGAAAGAGAGAAAACGTGTTTCTGGTGTGATTTTCAATTCTAACTTAGCCCTCTATTTATAGGAAAATGTTAGCACGCCGAAGCAGACTTAACCTGCAACCTGATGGCTTTACCTGCTACTATTCTCACCCACCACATTTGAAAAAAAATCTCAACACATTTCTTCACCAACCAAGAGTGGGGCCCACCAATTCTAGAATTTTCCACCAAAATGATTAACTCCGAAAATTCAACAATTTCTGAACCAGTCATCTCGTAAAATTCATAATAAATCATACGTTCAATTTTAACGGTTCAAAATTTGTGGACATATACTCAACTTATATATGTATAACATATCCAAAAATTACCACGATCCAACGGTCGGATTAAAAATTATAACCCCCGTAAAATATCTCAAATACACTGATTTTTAATACCTCCAGTCCGACAAAAATACTGATAAAAACCTCAACATTAACTCCTTCATTTTTAACCACAAAATTATATTCCTCATTTATATCCACATAAAATAAATATTTCCTTATCATATGAATTAATAATTAATTATTCACAAATAATATTACAGAATCACATTTATGACAACCAGGCCGTTCCCAGGAAAGAGGGGGTTTTTCAATAAGGATTTCTCCTTACTGGCGCGCAATTAGATGACCAAACCTCTCTTTAGACAGAACTTTCTAGACATTACCAATAATGTTATCTAATAATATTATTCAAATAATATGAATTATTGATTTGATAAAGGAAAATACTGTGCAGCAACAATTATTGAAACAACAATAATATAAAATATCAACGCAGCAATTATTGAATCAATAAAATAAAATATTGAACAATAACTACTGTAACAATTATTGAGTAGTGCCTTCTTATGTAAGAATCAATAATTGGTGCAATATCGTGTGCTACTATATTTTAACCACCGGGTATTCCAACAGTATTAAAGGTAACAACTACGTCGTTATTTATAAAAAACTTATACTTGTCGTTTTCTTCATCCAATCGCTTTCCGTTATGGGGCCCACACAAGGCTGCGCCGTCGTACGAATATTCCCCGACAGCAAGAATATTCCACAACCAAACGAATATTCCCCGACAAAATGAATATTTTATAACCACTTGCTTATTTTGTAAAATTTACACATTTCACCCATAACCAAAGTATTATATCAAATTAACCCCTTATTATTCACAATAATATTTAGAGAAAATTTGATTTTATTCATTAATAAACTGGGGTCTTACATAATATTTCTTACTGGGCTATTTGAGCTCACCTTTTACTTTCATTGTTCTCTTCAGAAAATGAGAATATAGCTGGGACTAGTCGGGAAACAGATTGACGGTCCAGATGTTTACATTAGTAGTCCTCGCTATTCTGTGAAATAGTGTGATAATAGTAAGGACTTATTTTGAGTTTGAATAATGTCTAGAAGACAATATTTGTATTAAAACTTACAGCTCATGTTGTATATTTAAGTTTGTATTTGTATTCTGTACCATGTATTTGGTGACTCATAATGGGTGATGTATACCTATTTTGGGGGCGTCACAATTGGTATCAAAGCTTAGGGATATGATCCCTGGCTAAGATGTGAGACTAGAACTAGAAGAGGAGATGCAGGTAATTCCTTCGCTAGTTTGACCTATCTAAGTTTATTTGTTATTTAATTGGTCGGTCAGAATATAGGGATAATATGTGACGTGTCAATTAACCTTTGTTTTGTCACAGTGTTTGAAAATGACATTCGATAATGTTGAGATAAACAATGGAGCACATGAGACCGTTGAGTCACCAACGATCAATACCCAGGATAATGTGCAACAGGAAGGCAATAATCCTCAGGAAAACAACAACACTGACCAAATGATGAACGATGGGATGTTCAGAGGCTTTATGCAATTCATGCAACATCAGGCGAGAACGACTCCTGTTCAAAATACAGGTGGAAATACTGGCAACTCTCGGATGGTCACCACTAAGCAGTTCAAGGAGCTGGGACCACCAGAGTTTTTGGGAGAGCCAAAACCACTTAAGGCGGAGGCGTGGATAAAGCAGATCACCAAGATATTTGATGTCTTGGGATGCTCCGAGGAGAAAAAGGTTCCCTTTGCCACCTTCATATTGCGAGGAGAGGAAGATTACTGGTGGGAATCTATAAAGCATACCCAACATGCCGCACTGAAGATGTCCTGGGAGAAGTTCCAAGAACTGTTCAACGAAAAGTACTTTCCCAAAAGTATTCGTCACATGAAAGAGGTGGAGTTTATCAAACTGGAGCAAAATAATATAACTGTGTCACAGTACGAGGCTAAATTTGTCAAGTTGGCTAGGTTTGCGTCCCACTTGGTTGATAATAAGGAGAGAATGACGTGGATGTTTTTAAGAGGTTTGAAACTCGAGATACGTCAATACCTAATTTTTCACAAACTATGTTTGTATTCAGATGTTGTAACTAGGGCTCAGTTATTGGAACGTGGTAATGAGTTAACCTAACCAAGAGAAAGCAGCCGGCAAATCGATAATACCAGTGGTAGCAGTCATCGAAGCGGTGACAACAAACGTGAAGGAAATCAACAAGCCAAAAATGGTAAGCACTTCGGTGGTAATCATGGCCAAGATAACAAAAGTGGACATTTCAAGAAAAGGAGATTCAACAATGATGGAAAGACGTCAGCACTAGCACCTGTTGTTAAAGAAGGAAAACGATCAACGATCGTATGCTACAAATGCGGAGGGGAGGGACACATCAGTCTAAACTGTACGTAGCAGTCCAAAACATGTTATAATTACAAAAGAGAAGGTTACCTAGCTCGATTTTGTCATGCAGTAAAGTCGAGTCCAGCTGGGATGGAGGCATCAAAGGTCGTCCTAAAGAAATCAAAACAAGTAGTTCAAATGAGAGAGTTTGTCGTGACCTCCCAGAAAGCAAGGAACCCGAACGAGGTCGTCACGGGTAAGATAATCATAAACTCTAGCGAAGTATATACCTTATTTGATACCGGTTCTACCCATTCTTTTATTTCTCCTACTTGGGCTCAACGTTTAAATTTTACTCCGGAGAAATTAGAATTTGACTTATCTGTTGAAACTCCGTTGGGAGAAACCTTCATTACATCCACTATTTATAAGTCTTATTCTGTTCAAATCGGTACCCTCACAGTACTTGTCGATCTTACTTCCTTAAAAATATTTGCATTTAATGTGATTTTAGGGATTGATTGGTTAACTACTCATCATGCAAAAATTTATTATTTTCGTAAGGTTGTTTGCTTTCATATTTCTAACCAACCTATTATGCGAATTCAAGCAACCAAACCACTAAAGTCAATCACTGTCATATCAAGCCATAAAGTTATTCATTTATTAAAAAATGGATGTCAAGCTTTCTTATCCCATGTAACAGATTTAAACAAAAATACGTCAGATTTGAATAATATTTCTATTGTTAATAAATTTCCTGACGTATTCTCTGAAGAACTTCTTAGTCTACCCCTAGAGCGTGAAAGTGAGTTTGGTATTGACCTTGAACTCGGTACAAAACCCATTTCCAATGCCCCATATCGAATGGCTCTTATTGAACTTCAGGAGTTAAAAACCCAACTATAGGAGTTGTTAGACATCAGTTTCATTCGCCCTAGTACGTCTCCTTGGGGTTCTCCTGTTCTATTCGTAAAGAAGAAAGATGGGAGTATGCGACTTTGTATTGATTATCGGGAGTTGAATCATATCACCATAAAAAATAGGAACCAATTTCCTCGCATTGATGACATGTTTGACCAGTTGCAAGGTGCCAAATTCGTTTCAAAGATCGATCTTTGTTCTGGATATCACCAGTTAAAGATTAAAACTGATGACATTCCAAAAACTGCTTTCAGAACTTGGTACGGGCATTATGAATTCCTATTCATGTCTTTTGGATTTACTAATGCTCCTGCTGCCTTTATGGACATAATGAATCGAGTATTCAAGGAATAGTTGGATCATTTTGTGGTTGTCTTTATTGATGAAATTCTCATATATTATAAAAGCCGTGAAGATCATGAGCAACACTTGAGGTTGATACTCCAAAAGCTTCGTGAAAACAAGCTTTATGCTAAGTTGAAGAAATACGAGTTCTGGCTTGAGAAAGTAGCATTCCTTGGGCACGTAATATCAACTCATGGAATATCTGTTGACCCAGCAAAGATTGAAGTAATACAAAGCTGGGAGCAATCTAAGTCAGTGACCGAAGTACGTAGCTTTCTGGGCTTAGCTGGTTATTATCGGAGATTCATGGAAGGATTTTCTCGAATCGCTACTCCATTAACTTAGCTGACTCGAAAAGATATAAAATTCGGTTGGAGCGAGGAATGTGAAATTTCAAGAACTCAAGAGGAGACTCATTTCAGCACTTGTTCTGACAATACCATCTGATTCGAAGGAATTTGTCATCTATAGTGATGCTTCAGGCAGAGGGTTACGATGTATTCTCAAGTATCATCGGAAAGCCATAGCCTATGCCTCACGACAACTCAAAGAATATGAGAGGAATTATCCTAATTATGATATAGAGTTGGCAGCAGTCATTTTCGCACTAAAGATCTGGAGGCATTACCTATATGGAAAGAAAGTGGAGATCTTTACGGATCATAAAAGCCTCAAATATTTTTTCACCTAAAAGGAACTCAACATATAGCAACGACGTTGGCTTGAACTATTAAAAGATTATCACCGTACCATTCAATACAATCCTGAAAAAACGAACGTGGTAGCTGACGCATTGTGTAGAAAGATCATATGCGGGTACGAGTGCGATATTGTCAACACAAAGGCCCATCTTGTATGACTTGCAAAGGATGAAGATAGAGTTAAAGACTCCAAGGACCCACGTGATGATAGCAAATATACGAGTAGAACTGATTTTAATCGATAAAGTTAAAGCAACTCAAGCTAAAGACCTGGAACTGATGCATATGAGGAAGAAAGTATAAGAAGGTGCTATCGTGGAAGCAAGAATCGATGAAGAAAGAATACTACGAGTCAACTCTAGACTTTGTGTTCCTAATGACCCTAATTTAAAGTATAAAATCATGATGGAAGCGCACAACACACCGTTCGTAATCCATCTTGGGAGTACCAAAATGTATCATGATCTTTAACATACATTTTGGTGGAGAAATATGAAGAGGGAGATCATGGAGTTTATCTCAAGGTGTCTAACTTGTCAACGAGTCAAGGCAGAGCATCAAATGCCAAAAGGTCCATTGCAACCACTTGAAATTTCAGAATGGAAGTGGGAGCACATTACCATGGATTTCGTTACTGGTCTTCCTGTAATGCCCCCAAATTCGGGTACTTGAAACCTAAACTCGGTGCTTTACGATACCATTTTTATGAGTGGAATAATACTAACAATAATAACAATAATATAAAAGTCAAACTTAATTTACATAATTATCAGAGTTTAGCTCCCAAGTACGTAACATTTAAACATTCATTGCAACACATGATAGATAATATATATCATAATTGTCTTAATATTAATATCAAACTATTACATAAGATAACATTTGCATTCAATCAGTAACCTTTCCCTTTCCCTTGGTCTTAGCAGAGCTCTCTGGTCGTTCACACTTAGCTGAAAACATTTAAATTAAGCAAGGATGAGCATTTGAGTGCCCTGCAAGTAATAGCAATTATATATATATATATATATATATATATATATATATATATATATATATATAATTTGAAAGAATTTAAATGTTTTCTTTATACTATTCTTCTACAACAAGTCAATAGTTGTGAAGTATTCTGAACCGATTATAATCATATCAACTCTCTTTCAAATTTTTGAAGCTACATATTGACTATAACTGGGGTTATGGTGACATGCCATGAACATTATTTTCATTTTCGAAAAGGTTGAACAAAAATTCATCTGCAAACCGTCATAGCTTACGGGCACGGGGGTGATCAACCCGTTGTACCCTGCATTGATCAATACTACATGCAAGAACGAGGGTATCGTTCACTCTGTCCGCCTTGGGTGCATAAAAGTTTTTCCGTGTAGGGATGTTCATCCTTGTCTAGGTTTTAAATCAAAGGTTTTATCTTGTTTCAACCATAATCTATAATTCAACATATATATATATATATATATATATATATATATATATATATATACGGGTAATTGACAAAGGTATATCAACATGTGATTAAATACAATGATTATCCAAGTGGGGACACTTGTATAACCATTTACAAAAATTAACGAACAGATATATATATATATATATATATATATATATATATATATATATATATATATATATATATATTAACATGTTGATAAGCAATGAGCGTATATAATATAAGGTTAATAATCTGTACAGTAATAATATAGTTTAGAAACATTCTTACTCATGTCCATTGCATAAAGAAAATGCAAAGGTTAGATACTTGCCTGAAGTGCTGCTTACAGTTTGTAATTTAGATTTATCGCATATCTCACAACCTATCATTAATAAGATCATTTGTTCGATTAGAACAATACATTATAACACATACCACTGCTTATTGCAGTCAACACATACCCTATTCATATTGGCACATAGATTTAACAATCATTGAATCACAAATAATCACTTATACAATAAAAATATCTTAGAATAGATTAATTTCTGAAACATGTCGGTGTGCCGACAACTTTATCGGGTAATTATCGAGTCTAAGACTCTATTCTATAACTTAGTATCAGTCATACTATTTTTAAATGACTTAATATAATTTTAAAATATTTATTATAATTTATCACGAAATTTTAAACATCGGAATCACATTAAAATGATTTAAATGCTAATCAATTCTATTATCATTAATATTTAATTAGTATTAAACTATTAATGAAATCATTTCTAAAATGTTAAAGTTATTTATAATAACTCAAAATACTTTTAAAGTGTTATTATTACCCTTAAATGATTTTTAAAATATTTAAAATCATTCTTAAATAATTACCATTAATATTAAAGTATTAATGTTTCATTTATCAAAATATTAAAAGTCATTAAGTATAACTTAAAATATTTTTAATTCATTTAGTAAATAACTTAATTATCATTAATATTAATTTATTAATGAAATTTATCACAAAATATTAAAAGTCATTAAAAATAACTTAAAATATTTTATTATATCATAATGTAATTTTAAATTATTTTTTAAGTATTAAAAATCATTTTAAAATAATTTATTTAATATTACAATTAAATAAATTAAATACTTTTAATATTCTAAAAATATTAAATATTTATGAAATATATTAAAAATAATAAAAAACTAATTTTCGGAATTTAAAATAATTTTTAATAATTTAATTTGTATTTTTAATAATTAAAACTATTTTTTTCTATTTAATAATTAATTTCTGAAAAATAATGAGCTGTCTGTTGCTAAAGTCCACCTATAGTGACAAAACTGTCGCTTTAGGTGTTCTTCATGTTCTTGGCCAAACCCAGAAAATCATACACAGCCTCGAGATGCCTTGTTTGACCAAGAATTGTGAACTGTGTCATGTGTTTCTGGATATGCTATTGGTTAGATCGTGTAAAGCTAATGCAAGACTACAATATCCAACAATAACCAAGTTCATAACACATATAACCAACGAGATCTAAGCCTTGAAAGGGACTATCAGACCTGTTTTTCATTTTTTGGGTTACCCAGAAATGAAGAACAACTAGACCTGTCCATTTTGGGCTCCACAACTTGCAATCATGTTGATGTTTTAGTGATTTAAGAGGTCCAGTGCTTAGCTAACATGTAACGCTACAAATCTATCAACAAAACATCAACACAATCGACCTATACAGATCGGTCAAAACCTTGTCATAAATACATGATCATACGTTTTCTGGGTTACCTAGAAAATGTATTTCATGTTCTTCCTGCTCGATTTGACCGTTCATGAAATCCAACACAAATGATGTTTAGACTATATAAAAGTTTTAATCAACAGTTAACATAACATACTACAATATGGTTTCAACAAAAAACTCAAAACATTTACAATCGGACCGATCCATGACCAACAAATACTTGTCAGACTCTAGTTCTCGGTTTTTGGGCTACCCAGAAAGTTTGCAAGTCATGGTCGGTCAACATAGTTTGACCTTCCATAACTTGTACTCTACATATGATCTAAGACTGATTTCAAGCTCAGATCAAAGTTCGTATATCTGACTACAGCTACAAAGTTTCAAAACACAAAACGCATTAAAGATCACATAGATAAAAGGCCTGACATTTCTTGTCAGACACCAAAACAAAAATTTTCCAGATTTTGTAGATCTTCAAACCCGAGCCTCTAGATGTTATGGATCTAACATCTAGCAACCCAGATCATCCTTAGACACTACTAAAAACATATTCAAACACTTAAATATAACATCTATCAACAGATTTTTGGACAGAAATTCTAGAGTTTGTTTATACCTTTAAACGAGCAATTCTCGATTCTATGTTTCTGCTTTGGTTATGATAAACGTGGGGCTTCAATATATGACTGATATACTATAGTTTTTCGTTAGTTTTAGAGAGAGAGAGGCTCAAGGATGAGAGTTGGGTAAAAATGGCTAACAAATGAATTTCTCTCTCCTTCACTCTATAAATAAACCAACAAGGTGCATGAATTGGCCAGGCTAGAGGCTTGTTGCTGTCAATTATGAGCATGTGGAGTTGTTAGGGTTAGTAACCAATTAGGGGCACAATGGTCTTTTGATAAATTATTTAATGGCAAAATTAGAACTTGTCAAACCCTTAGGGTTTAACCCTAAGGTTTAGCACAAATTGTAAGATTTAGCAATTAGGGTTTGCACAAAAAACAAAATTAAATAAAAATTAAATAACTTTTAGTTTCTAAAATTTTGAAATTTGGGTTTTCTAATTATGATTAATTTTCTAATTACGCTATACAGGAACATTAGGGTTTAATAAATATCAAATTAGGGTTTTTAGAAATTTATATTTCCATTTGTCAATTAGGGTTTGCCTAATTAATCACAACATCGTATAACCCAGTTATATAATAATATTAAACTCACAATTGAGTTTTAAATTAGGGTTTATCACAGTAAAATTAGGGTTTTTTTAAATACTGCACCATAAATAACCGATCATTATCAGTCCACATACATACAGTACATATTTATAGCACTGAAAAAATCAAAATATAATTAATATTATACTCTTATTCTCGTTCCTTGATCAAAATTCAAAATTAGGGTTTAGATTCCATATCTGATTTATCTGTCATATTTAACCTTAATAATTAAGGTAAAATAATTAACTTAATAACATGTACCAAAATTCATATAATAAAATAATTATTATATTTATTTTAAAAATCACTCCATATATTATTTAAATAATATATGATTATATTTTCATGGAAAATAGTTAATAAAGCATTTCTACTATAAATTAATTATTATAGAAATATACTTTATAAAAATTAATAATTCTAAAATAAAATTATTTGTAAATATTTATGTAATAAATATATTTTTGTTTACCACATAATTACATATACACATTATCTTGTACAAATCCTCATCCTTAAAATAAATAAAAAAAAATTATACACAAAATTTCTTATTTATTTATATAGAAAATATCGGGTTGTTACATTCACCCTCCCTTATAAAGATTCCGTCCCCGGAATCACCGTTTTAAAACCTATACATACAAGGGTACATAGCATACACAATCAGCGCAAGTAGATCTTGATCAACGTTGATTGAACTGATATTTAACTATTCACATAAAGCTTATCTTTCTGATTAAAAGGAAAAACTGGTTTCTAAAAGAACTCAAATTCCTCCTCAAAATTTCTTTATAAAATAATTTACTATATATAGGAAAATCATGCATAAGAAAATAAAAGACATACGAATAATACCTGGAGTTCCAGTGTCAGCTGCTGGCATATCCTGAACTATCATGTTGTAGACCCTTGCTGTTGATTTTGTTGGTTTGTTTGACGAAGTCGGTCTGGTGATTGCTAAAGTTCCACTTCCAGTGCCCGTGTACACACTACCTGCCTTTGTCCTCCTCTTCGGACAATCTTTCAACCTGTGCTCAGTCAATCCACATAGAAAACATCCACTGTTCATCCTAGGATTGGGGCAGTTGGGAGAGATATGGCCCTCCTTCCCGCACTTGTAGCACACAAACTTTCCCTTCAGACATTCCCCTGAGTGGTTCTTTCCACATGTCTTACACGGCACCACCTGCTTCTTAACACCTTCTTACTTTATCTACACACTTCCAAAACTGCTCACCTTTCTCTTGCCATCTCCACTCCTGCTTCTACTATTCATTCCTACCTTCCCTGCTCCTTCTAACTTGCCTTTGTTCTTTCTCTCCTTGTTGTAGAGGCTCATGGCCTCACTTCCCTCCTCAGCTATGATCGCCTTCTCCATGAGTGCTGCAAATGTAGAGATCTGCAACACTGCCACCTTGTTGTAGAGCCAGGGTTTCAATCCCAGCTCAAACCTTCTAGCTTTCCTAGCCTCTGTATCAACTTGATGCGGAGCAAACCTAGCTAACTCATTGAATTTCGCGGCGTACTCTGACACCGTCATGTTTTCCTGCTTCAATTCTAAAAATTTCACCTCCATCCTCGCCTGCATACTTGGTGAAAAATAATTTTCGAAAAACAGTGTTTTGAATCTATCCCATGTGATTACGCCTTCTCCTGCCCTTGCCTGATTCGCTTCCCACCAAAAGTTTGCCTCACCCTTCACCATGTAGGTGGCAAAAGCGATCTTTTACCCCTCAGCTACCCTAGCTATCACGAATGCCTTCTCAATCTCTTTGACCCAAGTTTGGGCTTCAACAGGGTCAGTGGTACCTTTGAATTCCGGTGGTCCAACAGCTTTAAAATCTTTAAAGTTTGCCAAGCGGTTGTCTGGTTGGTTCCCTACGGCTTGAAATCCTTGTTGCATAGCCTCAGCTATTATGTTCGCAAATTGCTGCATTTGGTCCGCTTATTGTTGTCCTTCTACGTTGTTGACAGATTCTTCTGCCCTTTGATTTCGAGTTCGACGTCTTAGCGGCATTATCTGATTAAATAAAATCATAAATTTAACTTACATTCTAAACCTTATCATATAAGTTTAATATTCTAAACTTGTTTTATTTCTCAAACTTAGATTCATATTCATTGAACGAATATTTTACATAACATAGCACATAATGCTTTAAACATCATTCATCCCTTTGTGACTACAAAAGTCAGGATTTACAGTCTTAACTTAATACGAAAGTTGGAAACATTACCCTACATAGACATACTTATCACATATATTACATTAAACACACCTACACAACAAAACCTATACTACCTATTTAATACACCTCTTCCTTGGACAACCTTTCGCTCGATGACCTTCCATCTCACATATAAAACATGCTCCTAGCTTAAAGTCGGGACAATTATGAGAGGTATGCCCCTCATGTCCGCAAATGTAACATATTCTTTTCCCTCTCTTCTTATCAGGTTTTCCTAAGTCATGCTCCTCTATCTTTGTTTTCCCCTTCTTGCTCGGAGCTGCACACGAAGTGTTGCTTGTGGCTCCCATCTGATCAATTTGGATTTTAAGCTTATCTTGTTCTTCCATTGTTTCTATTAACGCCTGAAGCAACTGACAGTTCAACAGCTTTTCTATTTTCCACAGCCTTTCCAGAGAAGAAACCTTGTTCCTCAGATCCTGCACCTCCATTGATGCTTGGTCAGCTTCAACTTTAGTGTCCGAATCACTATCTGTCAGCTCCACCAACTCCGGATCTTGTACGACATTTTCTACGATAACCACATCGTCTGAGTTGTTTTCATCGTGAGCCTCTAATTTAGCTATTGGCTTCGATATCAGCTCGGGTGTATGGGTTTGATTCTTCTTCATGCTATATGCATATAACAAGCCTTTTCCACCAGACATCTACACACATAAATTATCATGATTAGCATATAGTATATACACACAGTAAATAAGAGTTTTAGATAAGTTATCTTTAATTTTATTTGACGATGAATTTAGTCAATTCATCTCTTGTTAAACTCTATATGAGTTATTTATATTTTCAACGTTTCCCTCTGCTCTAAGGTTATAGCCTAAGGTCTAACCCACCTAAGGTTTTTAACCCTAAGCACTGATATCAACCTGTAATGCCCCCAAATCTGGGTACTTGAAACCTGAACTCGGTGCTTTACGATACCATTTCTATGAGCGGAATAATACTAACAATAATAACAATAATATAAAAGTCAAACTTAATTTACATAATTATCAGAGTCTAGCTCCCAAGTACGTAACCTTTAAACATTCATTGCAACCCATGATAGATAATATATATCATAATTATCTTAATATTAATATCAAACTATTACATAAGATAACATTTGCATTCAATCAGCAACCTCTCCCTTTCCCTTGGTCTTAGCAGAGCTCTCTGGTCGTTCACACTTAGCTGAAAATATTTAAATTAAGCAAAGATGAGCATTTGAGTGCCCAGCAAGTAATAGCAATTATATATATATATATATATATATATATATATATATATATATATAATCCGAAAGAATTTAAATATTTTCTTTGTACTATTCTTCTACAACAAGTCAATAGTTGTGAAGTATTCTGAACCGATTATAATCATATCAACTCTCTTTCAAAATTTTGAAACTACATATTGACTATAACTGGGATTATGGTGACATGCCATGAACATTGTTTTCATTTTCGAAAAGGTTAAACAGAAATTCATCTGCAAACCGTCATAGCTTACGGGCACGGGGGTGATCAGCTCGTTGTACCCTGCATTGGTCAATACTACATGCAAGAACGAGGGTATCATTCACTCTATCCGCCTTGGGCGTATAAAAGTTTTCCCGTGTAGGGATGTTCATACTTGTCTAGGTTTCAAATCAAAGGTTTTTATCTTGTTTCATCCATAATCTATAATTCAACATATATATATATATATATATACACGGGTAATTGACAAAGGTATATCAACATGTGATTAAATATAATGATTATCCAAGTGGGGACACTTGTATAACCATTTACAGAAATTAACGAACATAATATATATATCTGAATTACCATATACTAACATGTTGATAAGCAATGAGCGTATATAATATAAGGTTAATAATATGTACAGTAATAATATAGTTTAGAAACATTCTTACTAATGTCCATTGCATAAAGAAAATGCAAAGGTTAGATACTTGCCTGAAGCGCTGCTTACAGTTTGTAATTTAGATTTATCTCGCATCTCACGACCTATCATTAATAAGATCATTTGTTCGATTAGAACAATACATTATAACACATAACACTGCTTATTGCAGTCAGCACATACCCTAATCACATTGGCACATAGGTTTAACAACAATTAAATCACAAATAATCACTTATACAATAAAAATATCTAAGTATAGATTAATTTCTGAAACATGTCGGTGTACCGACAACTTTATCAGGTAATTATCGAGTCTAAGACTCTATTCTGTAACTTAGTATCAGTCATACTATTTTTAAATGACTTAATATAATTTTAAAATATTTATTATAATTTATCACGAAATTTCAAACATCGGAATCACATTAAAATGATTTAAATACTAATTAATTCTATTGTCATTAATATTTAATTAGTATTAAACTATTAATGAAATCATTTCTAAAATGTTAAAGTTATTTATAATAACTCAAAATACTTTTAAAGTATTATTATTACCCTTAAATGATTTTTAAAATATTTAAAATCATTTTTAAATAATTACCATTAATATTAAAGTATTAATGTTTCATTTATCAAAATATTAAAAGTCATTAAGTATAACTTAAAATATTTTTAATTCATTTAGTAAATAACTTAATTATCATTAATATTAATTTATTAATGAAATTTATCACAAAATATCAAAAGTCATTAAAAATAACTTAAAATATTTTATTATATCATAACATAATTTTAAATAATTTTTTAAGTATTAAAAATCATTTTTAAATAATTTATTTAATATTATAATTAAATAAATTAAATACTTTTAATATTCCAAAAATATTAAATATTTATGAAATATATTAAAAATAATTAAAAACTAATTTTCGGAATTTAAAATAATTTTTAATAATTTAATTTGTATTTTTAATAATTAAAAACTACTTTTTTCTATTTAATAATTAATTTCAGAAAAATAATGAGCTGTGTGTCGCTAAAGGCCACCTATAGTGAAAAAACTGTCGCTATAAGTGTTCTTCATGTTCTTGGCCAAACCCAGAAAATCTTACACAACCTCGAGATGCCTTGTTTGACCAAGAATTGTGAATTGTGTCATGTGTTTCTAGATATGCTATTGGTCAGATCGTGTAAAGCTAATGCAAGACTACAATATCCAACAATAACCAAGTTCATAACACATATAACCAACGAGATCTAAGCCCTTAAAGGGACTGTCAGACCTGTTCTTCATTTTTTGGGTTACCCAAAAATGAAGAACAGTTAGACCTGTCCATTTTGGGCTTCCACAACTTGCAAACCTGTTGATGTTTTAGTGATTTAAGAGGTCCAGTGCTTAGCTAACATGTAAGGCTACAAATCTATTACACAATATCAACAAAAACATCAACACAATCGACCTATACAGATCGGTCAAACCTTGTCATAAATACATGATCATACGTTTTCTGGGTTACCCAGAAAATGTATTTCATGTTCTTCCTGCTCGGTTTGACCGTTCATGAAATCCAACACAAATGATGTTTAGACTATATAAAAGTTTTAATCAACAGTTAACATAACATACTACAATATGGTTTCAACAAAAAACTTAAAACATTTACAATCGGACCGATCCATGACCAAGAAATACTTGTCAGACTCTAGTTCTCGGTTTCTGGGCTACCCAGAAAGTTTGCAAGTCATGGTCGATCAACGTAGTTTGACCTTCCATAACTTGTACTCTACATATGATCTAAAATTGATTTCAAGCTCAAATCAAAGTTCATATATCCGACTACAGCTACAAAGTTTCAAAACACAAAACGCATTAAAGATCGCAGAGATAAAAGGCCTGACATTTCTTGTCAGACACCAAAACAAAAATTTTCCAGATTTTGTAGATTTTCAAATCCGAGCCTCTAGATGTTATGGATCTAACATCTAGCAACCCAGATCATCCTTAGACACTACTAAGAACATATTCTAACACTTAAACATAACATCTATCAACAGATTTTTGGACAGAAATTCTAGAGTTTGTTTACACCTTTAAATGAGCAATTCTTGATTCTATGTTTCTGATTTGGTTATGATAAACGTGGGGCATCAATATATGACTCATATACTATAGTTTTTTGTTTGTTTTAGAGAGAGAGGTTCAAGGATGAGAGTTGGGTAAAAATGGCTAACAAATGAATTTATCTCTCCTTCACTCTATAAATAGACCAACAAGGTGCATGAATTGGCTAAGCTAGAGGCTTGTTGCTGTCAATTATGAGCATGTGGAGTTGTTAGGGTTAGTAACCAACTCACCACAATTGTCAAAACCTAGTCTAGCATTTAATAATTTAATTAGGGGCACAATGGTCTTTTGATAAATCATTTAATGGAAAAATTGGAACTTGTCAAACCCTTAGGGTTTAACCCTAAGATTTAGCACAAATTATAGGATTTAGCAATTAGGGTTTGCACAAAAAATAAAATTAAACAACTTTTAGTTTCTAAAATTTTGAAATTTTGGTTTTCTAATTATGATTAATTTTCTAATTACGCTATACATGAACATTAGGGTTTAATAAATATCAAATTAGGGTTTTTAGAAATTTATATTTCTATTTGTCAATTAGGGTTTACCTAATTAATCACAACATCGTATAACCCAGTTATATACTAATATTAAACTCACAATTGAGTTTCAAATTAGGGTTTATCACAGTAAAAGTAGGATTTTTTTAAATACTGCACCATAAATAACCAATCATTATCAGTCCACATACATACAGTACATATTTATAGCACTGAAAAATTAAAATATAATTAATATTATACTCGTATTCTCATTCCTTGATCAAAATTCAAAATTAGGGTTTGGATTCCATAGCTGATTTATCTGTCATATTTAACCTTAATAATTAAGGTAAAATAATTAACTTAATAACCTATACCAAAATTCATATAATAAAATAATTATTATATTTATTCTAAAAATCACTCCATACATTATTTAAATAATATATGATTATATTTTCATGGAAAATAGTTAATAAAGCATTTCTACTATAAATTAATTATTATAGAAATATACTTTATAAAAATCAATAATTCTAAAATAAAATTTTTGTAAATATTTATGTAATAAATATATTTTTGTTTACCATATAATTACATATACACATTATCTAGTACAAATCCTCATCCTTAAAATAAAAAAAATAAAATTATACGCAAAATTTCTTATTTATTTATATAAAAAATATCGGGTTGTTACACTTCCCAAGGTTTCTCAAGGCATAGATGCAATTTGGGTCATTGTTGATAGATTGACCAAGTTTGCTCATTTCTTACCTATACGAGAAACTTATTCACTTGAACGTCTTACTCGTATGTACATAAATGAGATTATAAGACTGCATGATATGCCAGTATCCACAGTTTCTGATCGAGACCCAAGATTCACTTCACGATTTTGGGTTAATTTTCAAAAAGTTATGGGCACGAATTTACGATTTAGTTCGGCATATCATCCTCAAATGGATGGGCAGTTAAAGAGGATTATTCAAACTCTGTAGGATCTATTAAGACTCTATGTCCTTGACTTCAAAGGAAGTTGGGATAAGTTCTTACCATTGGTGGAATTCTCCTACAACAACAGTTATCAAGCAAGTATCGGCATGGCTCCATTTGAGGCGTTGTATGGAAGAAAATGTCGTTCTTCAGTATGATGGGATTAGGTGGGCGAAGCAATGTTGTTGGGACCGAAGTTGGTACGTATGACAACAGAAAAGATTCAAATGATCCGACAACGTATAAAAACCTCACATGATCGAAAAAAGAGTTATGCTGATCTTCATTGAAAAGACGTGGAGTTCAATGTTGGAGAGCATGTGTTGTTACGTATTGCTCCATGGAAAGGAGTTACAAGATTTATAAAGAGAGGAAAGCTCAATCCTCGATTCATTAGACCATTTGAAATCCTTGATCGAGTAGGAACTGTGGCCTATAAACTCGCTTTACCGCCAAGTATGTCTCGTGTTCATAACGTTTTTTACATATCCATGTTACGTAAATATGTGGAAGACCCGAACTACATTATTGAGTTAGAACCGGATGAAATAGCAGAAGATTTAACGTATGAAGAGATACCTGTTAAAATCATGGATAAAAAGGAACATATTCTACGCTCCAAGGTTATACCTCAAGTCAAAGTTTTGTGGAGAAACCATGTTGTTGAGGAAATGACCTGGGAGTTAAAATCCAAAATTAAATCAAGGTATCCTCACATCTTCGTCATATCAGGTATGTACCCTAATTTCGAGGGCGAAATTTCATAAGAAGGGGAGGTTGTAAGACCCCAACTTTTATGAATAAAGATAAATTTTTCGATAAATGTCATTTTTAAATATTAATGTGTGAATTTGTTATAATGTTATAGTTGTGGGTAATATTTATAAATTTTACAAAGTAAGCAAGTTGTTATATAATATTCGATTGGTCTGGAAATATTCATTTTAATAGGGAATATTCGTACGACGGCACAATCATTGATGGATCCCACAATGTAATTATTGTCGGAATGAGAAAATGATAGAAATATCTTTTTATGAAAATAACGGTAGAAGTTTTACCGTTAACAGTTGAAATACCTAGTGATAAAAGTACAATAATACGTGTGGTTTCATAGTAGCACATAGTATTGATTATTGATGCTTACGTGAGAAATCACTCAGTTTTATTCAATTATTGCTACAGTAATTATTGTATAGTATCTCACGTTATCTGATTTAATTATTGTTAATATTTTATATTATTAAATCAATAATTGAGATGACAAGTTATTCATATTATTATTTGCAATATTAATGTTGTCAAAAAAGTTCTGTCGAGGAGAGGTTTGGTCACCTAATTGTACGTCAATAGGGAGAAATCCTTATCCGAAAGACCCCTCTTTCCTGGGAACTATATGGTTGTTAAATATTGCGAATTATAATAATGATGATAAATGTTGTTTAAATTATTGAGGGGTTCTTTTATAAGGTATTTGTTAAAAATTTTGTTATTATATGAACCCCTCATTTACCTATTTTTCAAAATAATCCGTAGAAAATTATTCAGTATATTTTTTATATAATAAAGGTGGGGCCACATGTGGGGCCCCTGGAAGAAAAATGAAAGTCTTGGGGGGAAAAAAACTGAGGAAGTCACGGGGGGAACAAAATTTATATATATATATATATATATATATATATATATATATATATATATATATATATTATAAGTTTTATTTTATATGAAAAATAGAATATATTATATTTTATTATGCATAGTATTTGCATAGTATCTGCATAGTGTTGTATAGTAACAAATCTCGTGAATCAGAAAAATTGGCTGAGAAAAAATTTTCGTCCGTGATATATACTGTTGCGTCCGTGATTCTAAAATTCAAATAGTATCCTTTTCATTTTTCTATAAATATGATGCTTAGTTAGAACTGAAAATCACACCAGAACCAGAAAATTCTTCTTCTATAATATTGAGCATATTTCTTTCGAGTTTTAGAAAGCTTTGAGCGTAGAAAATAGTATAAGTTTTCTTCAAGAATATCACCGCTATACCAGTTGGAATACTCTCTTTTCTAAGGTAAGGGATGTTATTTTTGTTCAATATTCATATGAAATAATATTTTCTTCCATACTCTGTAGTATGTAAGTAATATTATTTCGTTTCAGATTTCGAATTCTACACTCATTTTGTTAAAGTTTTGGCTTCTATACTCCATGAAATTAGTAGAATATCCTTAAATTTTACGTTTCATCTAGTATCTTTTCATAGAAATATTATTCTGAACATTCTTGACAAGTTTTAACTTTTTCATGCCAGAGTACTATTCACGAATTATTATTCCCGAATTACAATTCACGGGGTACTATTCACTCGAGTACTATTCAACTGGGGTACTATTTATGATAAAATTTGATTTCTTTTCGGTGCAAATCATTTTTGATATAATATTATTCTTGAATTTTACTCCACAAAGCAGTATCATGTTGACAATTTGGACGTTTTTAAATTCTGGATAAATTAAATTATAAATCTTTAAAAATTTATCCTTTGATTTCATTTAATTGAATTCTTATATCATTATCATCATCCTCATGCTTGTATTATTATGAAAGTCATCTTTGGCTTACGTGCATAAATGAACTGTTGATTGGTATGATTATGACCAGGAATTATTCGGTATAATCATGACCGTAATGTTACGAAAGATGTGATAAAAGTCCTCATTGGCCCATAGTGCATCGATGGACAGTTGTTGGCATGATCATGACCATTGATGAAAACATGAATATCCTTGGCCGTAGTGGATGGATAATTCGTGGTCGTGATACTAATAAATATCCTTGGCCGTAGTGCATGGGTGATTCAAAGATGTGGATTATTTATTAAGTTGAGTTTTAAAGATAAAATTGATGATAAACTTTTTGAATCATAGAAGATAGTAGATATCATGCTCTACTTGACTCCTCTAATGGATTGCTTGTTCCGCTGCAGTTAAACTTGATGTTTATTATATTTTATCAGTTTAACAATATTGAAGGCTAACGATAATTTATTCTGCATTATCTTAGTCATAATATTTCTTTCTAGGCTAGTTGAGCTCACCCTTTGCTTTCATTGTTCTCTTCACGAAATGAGAATATAGCTGGGACTAGTCGGGGAATGGAGTGACGGTCCAGATGTTTGTATTAGTAGTCCTCAGTATTCTGTGAAATAGTGTGATAATAATAAGGACTTATTTTGAGTTTGAATACTGTCTAGAAGACAATATTTGTATTAAAACTCATAGCTCATGTTGTATATTTAAGTTTGTATTTATATTCTGTACCATGTATTTGGCGACTCAGAATGGGTGACGTATATCTATTTTGGGGGCATCACAATTATCACGGAAGGTGGAAGTGATGCCTTAACCAGGTATAATCAAGAATAGTAGAAAAGGAAAAATGAGGCTGAAAGCAAGGCTGGTGGAAGCAATAGTGGAGGCTATAATCAGAAGAGAAAATGGAATAAAAATCCAAATGCGGGAGGACAGCAAGGAAGTTAGCAAAAGAAGAAGTTTGAAGCTTGTATTACTTGTGGGAAGAACCACACTGGAATGTGTCTGAAGGGTAAACGAGTGTGCTTTAATTATGGCCAGGAGGGTCACGTTGCGATAAATTATGTTAGCCCAAAGAAGGGAGGAGCCTATTTCACTTACGGATCGAAGGATCATATGGCTCGTGATTGCCCTAGGAAGACAGCGGGAGGTGCAAGTGGAGGCAAGGGAAGCAATAGCGGTGGTACGTTGACTATCACTAGGCTAGTGCAATCAAGCTGACCTACTACTAGAACTTTCAATATGACCGTGCAAGAAGTTGGGCAGTCAAAGGATGTGGTGTCAGGTATTATTCCGATCAATGGTATTAATGCTTATACGCTATTTGTTTCAGGTGCTACTTGTTCATTTATATCTGATGATTTTGCTAGGAATTTAGATTTGCCTCAAGAAGAATTAGATTTCCCTTTAAGCACAGAGATTGCGAATAGGGAAGTGATTCCTGTTAGGTTTATATATAAGAATTGTAGGGTGGATATAAAGGGCCATGAGATGATGGTGGATTTGATACCAATTAAACTTGGGGAGTTTGATGTTATACTGGGAATGGATTGGTTATTCAATTACGGGGCAGTAATTGATTGCCAAAAGAAATGTGTTGACCTTATGACTCCGCGAAAGGTGGTGTTTTATGGCAGTAAGTCACCTCGACATGCAAGTTGTCTAACGGTGATGCAAGCTAAGAAGTTGTTGAGACTAGGATATGTAGGATACTTAGCCTATATAGTCGATACACAAAAGAAGATTGCAAAGTTAGAAGAGATACCGGTCATTAGAGATTTTGCAGACGTATTTCCAGATGATTTGCCTGAACTTCCGCCAGATAGAGAGATCGAGTTTGTGATTGATTTAGCACCAGGAACGACCCCGATAACTAAAGCCCCATATAGAATTGTCCCAGTAGAGATGAAAGAGCTGATGGTACAGTTGCAAGAATTATTAGATAAGAAGTATATCCAGCCGAGTGTATCGCCATGGGGAGCACCGATGTTGTTTGTTAAGAAGAAAGATGGATCGATGTAGCTCTGCATTGATTACAGGGAATTGAATAAGGTCACGATTAAAAATAAATATCTGTTATCGAGAATCGATGACTTATTCGATCCACTGAAGGGAGCTAGGTACTTTTCGAAAATAGACATAAGAAGTTGATATCATCAGTTGAAGGTAAAAAAGGAGGATGTACCGAAAACGACATTCAGAACTCGGTATGGTCATTACGAGTTTCTGGTTATGTCATTTGGTTTAACCAACGCACCTACAGCGTTAATGGATTTGATGAACATGGTGTTTAAACCATTCTTAGATAAATTTGTAGTGGTGTTTATTGATGATATATTAGTATATTCTAAGACCAAGGAGGAACACGTTGAACACTTAAGGGTGACATTGGAGACATTGAGAAGAGAGAAGTTGTACACTAAATTCTTGAAATGTGAGTTTTAGCTAGAACGTGTGCAGTTTCTTGGGCACGTCATTGATAAGGACGAAATCTTAGTAGATCCAGCGAAAGTTGAAGCTGTAATAAACTGGGATCAGCCGAAGACACCGTCAGAAGTAAGAAGTTTCTTGAGATTGGTAGGTTACTATAGGTGTTTTATTCAAGATTTTTCCAAGATCGCAACTCCGTTGACAAATTTGACTAGGAAGGCAGTTAAGTTTGTTTGGACAGAGAAGTGTGAGAAAAGTTTCCAAGAATTAAAGAAAAGATTGAGTTCAGCACCTCTGTTGTCATTACCTGATGATACAGGGAATTTTATTGTATATAGTGACGCATCGCATAAAGGACTAGGATGTCTGCTTATGCAAAATGAAAGGGTTATTGCGTATGCATTGCGTCAATTGAAGGATTATGAGAAAGGGTATCCGACTCATGACTTTGAGTTGGCTGCAGTAGTGTTTGCTTTGAAGATCTGGAGGCACTATCTGTATGGAGAGAGGTGTGAGATATATATAGACCATAAAAGTCTGAAGTATATCTTTACACAAAAAGATTTTAATATGCAACAGTGGATATGGCTGGAGTTGATTAAAGACTACGACTGCGAGATTCTTTATCATCCCGAAAAGGTGAATGTTGTTGCCGATGCCTTAAGTAGGAAGGGTTGGGAGAAATTAATGATGTTAACTGCTCAGGAAAAGCTTGTAGCAGAGATGGCCAAAATGGAGTTGGAAATTAAATATTCGACCGAATCAGATGAAAAATTGTTCCAGATGGGGAGCAGTTCAATGTTGGTGGATAAGGTGAAGAATGCACAACTTTAAGATGAAAACTGTGAAAAGATAAAAATAAAAGTGTCTAAAGGTGAAGAAAATAAATTTAAAGTTGATTCGGAAGGGTTACTTCGATTTAAAGGGAGAATTTGGGTTCCGGCCGTACCATAAATCAAGGAGGAAATTTTAAGCAAGGCTGATAACTCACGATATTCGATTCACCCCGGAAGTACGAAAATGTACCAGGATCTCAGACATCATTTCTGATGGTCGAATATGAAAAAGGGTATTGCTGAATGTGTGGCAAAATGCTTAACGTGTCAGAAAGTTTAAGTTAAACATCAAAGGCCAAGCAGATTGTTGCAACAGTTAGAGATACCAGAATGAAAATGGGAGAATATTATAATGGATTTTTTAGTCGGTCTTCCAACGACTAAGCAAGCTTATGATGCGATTTGGGTGATTGTGGATCAATTGACAAAATTGGGACACTTTTTGCTAATCAAGATTAGATTTAACCTAGATCGGTTGGCAAAACTGTACGTGAAGGAAATTGTATCAAGACACGGTATTTCGGTGTCCATTGTATCAGATAGAGATCCATGTTTCACATCAAATTTTTGGAAACGACTACAAGAATGCTTGGGAACGCAGTTGAGAATGAGCACATCGTATCATCCTCAAACCGATGGACAAAGTGAGAGGACAATCCAGACATTAGAGGATATGCTCAGAGCATGTATTATGGATTTTAAAGGGAATTGGGATGACCATCTACCGTTGGTTGAATTTGCCTATAATAACAATTATCACGCAAGTATTGGCATGTTGCCTTACGAAGCGTTGTACGACAGGAAATGTAAAACTCCATTATGCTAGGACGAAGTTGGTGAACGTCAACTATTAGGTACAAAATTGGTGCAACAAACTGTTAAAATAATCAAGGTGATTCGAGCAAGATTAATAGTTTCACTGGATAGGCAGAAGAAGTATGTCGACCAACACTGACAAAATCGGGAATTTGATGTCGGTAGTTTTGTTTTCTTGAAAGTGTCTCCCTAGAAAGGGAAAATCCAGTTTAATAAAAAGGGAAAACTAAGTCCTAGGTTTATACAACCTTTTGAAGTTCTACGATGAGTTGGTGAAGTAGCGTATGAGGTAGCTCTACCTCCGGAACTAGAACATATGCATAACATTTTCCATGTTTCGGTATTAAGACCATATAATACCTATTATAAACATGTTATAGAATATGAACCGTTACAGTTTGAAAAAGACTTGTGTTATTAAGAAATTCTAGTTCAAATAGTTGATAGGAAAGAACAGGTTCTCAGAAACAAAGTGATACATTTTGTTAAGGTAATTTGAAGGAACCACAATGCTGAAGAAGCTACGTGGGATGTGACACCCCCAAATTCGGGTACTTCAATTTCCACATGAATTGGTGTTCACTATATAAACATCATATGTCTATCTACCCATAATAAATGAAAACGTAAATAGATAGAAATAAATCCTCTCATTAAGGAGTCACATCATCTGAAATAAGTACATCAATCGCAGGTCATACTAACCTTAAATCTTAACTGCGAAAACATAAATAATTAATCGTCATACACAACATTAACATAAGTCTAAAATATAAATACATCATCACATCAAACAATAAGTCTTCATCACTTGTTAATCTTGCCCTTGCCTTTACTAGTAGAAGGCTCGTCAGATCTTTCGTTCTTAACTGCAATGTTATTATTACGCAATAGTGAACACGGTTGCCCACAAGTAAAATAATGAAACAATAATATAATAACATGCGAGTGAATCAAAGACTTCTGGGATAAGAAACTCAACTTTTGAATCAAGAATGAATAACAAGAATTAAAAGAACTTCTGAGGGTCATAAGACCTTAAACTATGTCCTAGGTTATCAAGGGTTAAACTTGAAACATTTAACAGTCATGAGACTATGGACTCTTTTACTCGTACTTAGGGGGATCAACATTTAGTACCATACTGTGCACAATATCTTAACGCTAACGCATAAGTAATCCCCTATACAGGGTTGTTCATCTCAGTTTGACATCCGTACCAAAGGAAGTTTGGTTTGGATAATTCAACAAAGGGTTCTAAAATTTAGAACGTTCGTTACTATGAACTAGTCAAATCAATAAGGGTTCGCTAGTCTAATAAGGTTCCATAATAACTGATATTTAAATTGAATAATAATCTCAAGAGGTATACAATAGAATAAGTATTGTAGAACATAATCATACTTTGAAAAGGTTAATAATCTTTAATATAACAAATTGAAGTTGATTAATAATAAGGAGAATTTGCTCGATGTAAGTTTATAAACTTGAATAACAATAGCAAGTATGGTTAGAAAACTTGCCTCGTGCGTAGATTACACATTAATTATACATGTTCCTTGATTTACTCCTACATACCAATTACATTCACAATATCAGTCAATTATAATGTAACTAGTCATCACAAGTTCATTCTTTTGTCTAAATTCTGGTTATGACTATATTTAGTCAACCTTCCACAGTTATTGTTACATAATATTACACTACACGAATGATGAGTGGGATTTATACCCGCGAATCAGATACTTTATGACTTAAATAATTACCTGAATTCGTAGATTTTATATAGATTTATATGATTATAGTGTTAGTATGCTTATCAGGTGTTTTCTAGCATACAGGGGGCAAAACAGTCATTTTACGTATAGCCGCGCCGCGGCGCCAAAGCCCAGCTTAAAGCCCGCGTCGTGGCGCCACCTCCTGATCCTTGTTGACGTTAGCTTTACGTCGCAGCTCCACTATTCCTTTATTGGCTCGCGCTGCAGCGCGGGCTCTGGTCTTTCCAAGCTTACATGGCACTGCTGCGCCAACCATAGCTTACTTGGATGCGCCGCGGCGCCAGGTCCGGTCCCTAGGCAACCAAGGCCTTGGTTTGACCTAACAAGAGAAGGAGGCGTATATAAGGCACTGAGGCCTCTACATAAAAGAGGGGGGGGGGGATTATATATAATAGTTTCTCTTAGTTTTAGCTTAGATTGGTTTTATTTTGTAATTCCTCTTTCTTCCTCATATCTGTAAATATAGATTAGGTAGATTAGGGAGAAGTTTGGCCTTTCTTTGGAGCATCAAGAGTTGTGAGCTACATGGACTGGAGAGCTTGATTTGAGCAGAATGGGTGGAGATGGACGGGCTTTGACAGAGTTTCCTCTTATCCATTTGTTTTCTCTTATTTTATATCTATAAATGTTGTCTTTGCTGCTACTTGTATTTGGTTTAATAATCATGAACTGAATATTTTTGCTAAGGGTATAATAGAACCCTTTGTTATTTAAAGTGACTGTTTTATCTCTTTGGTTGGCAGCATATGATTTGGTTTAATATATTTGTGTTTTATGATTCTCGCTAAGACATTAGTGATGATTTTGGTAATCTACATGATATCGACAGAAGGATTGTAGATTTTTACCTAAATATATTAGCATGTGATTGTGGGTCTCGACTGCATAAGTTTTGCGTAGAATAGACTTATCTCTGTGTGCCTTGTGCTACCTTATTGAAAACTTATGCTTAATTCCTTGTTATAAATAATTCGCATAGACATATGTAGGATTGTATCTAGCTTTGACATTCTTTTCTGTTCTATTCCCTTTTGGGTGGATCTGGAGAGGACATGTTTGTGCATACCTTAACAGAGGTGCATAAGCACCTGTGTGTTCTCGGTCGACAAATTATCGTGACCATTAAGACCAAAGAGAGAATGGTAGCTAGTTTGATGAAACATAGCACGCCAGGTGTTCGACAGAATGCCTGTGTGGGGTGAAGTTATGACCCTAGCTTGTAATTCCTTAGATTACCATTCGTTATCCATTTACTTGCTTTGTTAATTAGTTTTAAATTGATTAATCACACTTCCATTTACTATTGTTCAAATAAGACTTTAGTGATTCAAAGTCGGTACTCGGTAAATATTAGTCATAGTTCCTCGTGGGTACGACACACTCCTTATCACTGTATTACTTGTTAGACCGCGTATACTTGCGCGTGTTTAGTGATCAGTTTTCTGACCAACAAGTTTTTGGCGCCGTTACCGGGGAACTATAATTTTAATATTGTCCAATATTGATTTAAATCAATTTACTCTTACTTTAAAGTTGTATATATTTATTTCTTTTATTTTTTTGATCTTCCTTTCTTTTTGTTTTTAAGTTTACAGATTATGGATGATCAATGTTATCAATGGCCTTATGAGGGAACGACGCAACCAAGCTCGGAAGAAGGACTCAAGAAATTGTAATTTCAAATTGCCAATGCCTTGAGATTTTTTGACGATCTTGAGTGTCAGTCCACTCAGAATGACTACTATCAGGAACAAGCTAACTTAGAACCGATTCCCTACCATTTAAACTGCCAGGGTTATCCAAGCTTGTGGGACTACAGTCAAGAGCATTATCATGATCTGAATCATGCCTCTCTGTTTAACTATCATTCTCCATCGGGATATGAATTGATGTCTAGACCCAATGACAACTTTTTTGAGTACTCAGCATAAGAGGAAGAAAGCAGGCTTGAAGAGCTTCTCACCGACTTTATTGAGAGAAATGAGGTTCGGATGGCAAGCCATAAAGCCGCATTGCAAAGCCTCGAATGTCAATTGGGGCTAATCATCAATGCCATCATGATTCCACCGCAATGACATCTACCGGTCATAATTTATCTCGACGATGAAGAAGTAGAGAATTGCACGGTGGATACACGAGGGGAAGGCGATGAGTCTCACCAAAGTGTTGAGGGAAATGTCATTGTGCAAACTGACCAACCGATGGAGGTTGAACTAGAAAAGGAGAGGATCTACAGTGGGGATACTGTTAAGAGTAATCAACAGTTAGAAACCATGAGCACGACTGTGGAAATCCTAGAGGGCCCAACAGAGCACAAAGAACGCTTTCAGTTTAATGAAAAAGGTGACTTAGTGGATAATTCCAGCAGTGAAAGATTCTTTGTGCCAATGGATGACTGGATGGATGTAGGAAACGAAGATGATCCATCATCAATGTCTGACAAAAATCCTAAGGAATTGACGAATAGGCGGCATGAGAAAGTCATTTTTGCTTATGAGCCGGATTAAACGGCATCGGTATAGTCAGCCGACGACTTTAAAACAAGCGCTTGGTGGGGAGGTACCCCCATCTCAGTACAAATTTTATCTATTTTCCTTTACCTATATCTAGTTTACTCTATAGTTAGTTATTATATTATTTGTAATAATGCATATTTGCTTCGTAGTGTTTTCTGTTATACTGGTCTTGGCATGTGCAGATAACAGTTAGAAAAATTTTAGAAAAGGGCATCTCACACCGCGGCGCACCAATTGTACTACAATCTGCGCCGCAGCGTCGGCTTTGCGCCTCAATGCCAATATTCGTGCTGCAGCACCATTGTTTAATGCCCAGCTTCTATCCTTCGCGCCGCAGCGCCTACTAGCAAAGCAAGACTCGCACCGCGGCGCCACTAACTTGCCTTGACTACTACTAATTCGCGCTGCAGAACCAACTAATAAAGATAACTCCGCGCCGCGGTGCCACTAGCGAGCCTCAGTTACTACTAAATCACGTCGCAGCGCCAAACATAGAATATTATCTCGCGCCGCGATGCCAAAAGCGAGATTCAATTTTTAAAATGCACTGAAGGCCAGCAGTTGTGCTCATTAACCCTCCCTTCTCTCAACACATCTTGGCAGCACAAACAAACCAGGCGCCCCTTCTCTCTATAGTACAACTCGAAGCATCTCTAGCAAATTGAAATCCACTATCCCAAACCGATAGCCTCCATCAATTCACTTGTCAGATTTAGCCCACACGATTTCTCACTTTGGGTTTCTCACTAAGGTTTGAAATTGAAGGTATTTTTGTTGGATTTCATTCAAGTAGAATTCTTTTTGGTTTAATTGTGGATTTTTTTGTGAAATTATTTTTCTCTGTCGATTTGGGTGATTTCCACTGACGAAAATCTGGTTAGAGCTCTATTAACCAAGGTTTGTCCAATTTGATTTTGAAGAACGCACTCCAAGTGTTTGATAAAATTCTTGAGAGAAGAACTTGACTGAATTGGGTTGTTTGGCATTGGCTATTGCTGGGGTCTATTTAGCCTAAGTTTCGGGGGAATTTTGGCAATGTTTAGGACTGTTGTTGCATCAAATTGACTGAAATTTTGACATAGCACCAAAGAGGCAACGCCTGAATGTCGGAGGGTCTTCGTCCACCGCGCCACCACCAACGACTTGGGACAGAGCCAAGTTTATCAATGAGGAGGCCTGGAAAAAGTACAAAAGTTCTTCCGGCTCACGAAATTTGATTCCTGAGCGTGGGTTCAGGCCGGACAAGAAAGATGGTGAGCTAACCACCATGATACAGGAGCGCAACTGGATCCATTTCATAAAGCCACTTGGGTCAGCTATTGTATCTGGGGTTCGAGAGTTCTATGCCAACGCCAATCTCGAAGGCCCTGCTATTGTTCAAGTTCGGGGGAAGCCAGTGGAGTATAGTAGTCAGGCCATCAATGCCTTGTATGGAACACCCAACTATGCGGGCAATGATTATATGCAGCCGGAACTCCGCAGCTATGATCTCGAGGATATCATTAGGTGGCTTTGCAAGCCCGAAACTGCGTGGAAGAAAAATAATTACACATGAGAAAAGACCAGTTTCTGGCTTCCGCACTTAGTCGCTACGGGAAGGCGTGGTTCAGCTTCATATGTGAAATCATGATCCCTATAAGACCCCAACTTTTATGAATAAAGAATAATTTTCTCGAAATATATTTTTGAATATTATAGTGTGGATTTGATATAATATTATAGTTGTGGGTAATATTTATAAATTTTACAAAGTAAGCAAGTGGTTATATAATATTCGATTGGTCGGGGAATATTCGTTTTAACAGAAAATATTCGTACGACGGTACAATAATTGGTGGACCCCACAATCGAAGCATTATCGTAGTTAGAAAATGACAGAATTATCTTTTTATAAAAATAACGACGAAAGTGTTACCGTTAAAACTGTTGAACTTCCCGATAGTAAAAGTATAGTAATATGCGTGGTTGCATAGTAGCACACGGTATTGATTATTGATGCTTACGAGAGAAGCCACTTAGTTATATTCAATTATTGCTGCAGTAATTGTTGCATCATATCTCTTATATTATTGATTCAATTATTGTCACAGTATCATCTGCATAATATGTTATATTATTAAATCAATAATTGAGACGACGAAGTTATTCATATTATTATTTACAATATTGACAATGTCTAGAAGTTCTGTCAATGAGAGGTTTGGTCATCTAATTGCGCGCCAATAAGGAGAAATCCTTATCGGAAAGCCCCCTCTTTCCTAGGAACGACCTGGTTGTTAAATATTGTGAATTATAATATTAATGATGAATAAGTTCGTATTGATTAAAGATAAAATTGATAGTTACATTGTGTTGGAATTATTAGTGTTAGTGAAAATCGACATTTATTTCGATAATAATTGATGTCTGAAGGTTATATTTACCAATCGGGTAATTAACCGGATAAATGAGAAATTAATTGCTATTAATTCACATGATTATAACTATTTGTTCACATGTGTGTACTATTGATTCACATTCTGGTACTATTAGGGGAGGTGGTGCAAGATTCATAATACTTGCATGACTAAGTTAAAAATAGAGGTATAGATGGAGTTACTATACTATAATTTGTATTTTCACATGATTATAACTATTGATTCACATGATTGAACTATTGATTCACATTATTTACTATTAGGGGAGGTGGTGCAAGTTTAATAATACTTGCAAGACTAAATTAAAAATAAAAAAAAAGAGGAAGGTATTATACTGCAATATTTTGAGCCCCAAAACGTGTAATTATCGAAACTATATTTTTCTATAAATAGAAGCCCATTCTTCCTTCATTTCTCACCAATTCACTAAAGCTATAGAGCAATTATTATAGAGAAAAATTATGGAGAGAAAGAAGAAGAGAAGTCTGCTACCTCACTATTCCAGTATCCAGTTTTTTTCTAAGGTAAGGGGTATTATTTCTTTCGTATTCATGAAGAGAGTTATTTTCTTTCAATACTCGTAAGGGTTGTTATTCCATTCTTTATTGTTCTGTTGGAATAACTTGTTTGTGCGGTCTATCGCATGCCTGGTGAATTCTATTGTTATTCCATTCTTTATTATTCTGTTGGAATATCATGTCTGTGCGGATTACGCATGACCTGGTTCAATTCTTTATTATTCTGTTGGAATATCCTATACGTCTGTTCGGATTATGCATGACCTGGTTCCATTCTTTATTATTTTGTTAGAATATCCTGTCTGTGCAGGTTACGCATGACTTGGTTCCATTCTTTATCATTCTATGGGAATAACTTGTCTATGCGGATTACGCACGCCCAGTGAATTCTTCTGTTATTCTATTCTTTATTATTTTGTTGGAATAACCTGTCTATGTGGATTACCGCATGCATGGTGAATGATCCTTCGTATTCATTCATTATTAAATTGTGAAAATGATCTGTCTACGTGAATTACCGCATGGCGGACAAAAATCTATTTGCGGTTTCATATATTCTATTATACTCAGTTGGTTAAAGTTTTGGCTTTTATACTCCATGAAATTAGTGGAATATCCTTGATATTTGCGCTTCATCTAGTATCTTTTCATGTAAATATTCTTCTGAGCATTCTTGAATTTTAGTCCACAAAGAAGTATCATGTTGACAATTTGGACGTTATTGATTTCAGGATAAATTAACTTATAAATCTTTAAATTTATTCTTGAACTTGTTTTATTGAATTATTATGTCATTGTCATCACCCTCATGCTTATATTGTAAAGAAAGTAATCTTTGGCTTACGTGCATAGATGGACTTGGTATGATTATGACCAGGGATCATTCGGTATAATCATGACCTATAATGTTATAAATGATGTGGTAAAAGACCTCAGTGGGCTGTAGTGCATTGATGGACAGTTTTTGGTATGATTATAACCAGGGATTATTCGGTATAGTCATGACCATTGATGATTTAATGAATATCCTTGGCCCGTAGTGCAGGGATGATTCGATGATGTGGTTTATTTATTAAGCTGAGTCTCAGCAATAAAAATTGATGAAAATATTTTAAATCATAGAAGATAGTAGATATCATGCTCTAATTAACTCTTCTAATGGATTGCTTATTCCGCTACAGTTAAACTTGTTGTCTATTATATTCTATCAGTTTAACATTGTTGAAGGCTAATGATAATTTAATATACATTATCTTAGTCATAATATTTCTTACTGGGCTAGTTGAGCTCACCCTTTCTTTCACTGTTCTCTTCAAGAAATGAGAACGTGGTCGGGACTAGTCGGGGAACGGAGTGACGGTCCAGATGATAGCATTAGTAGTCCTCACTATTCTGTTAAATAGTGTGACAAATAATGTAATGAGGACTCCATTGAGTGTGGATATTGTCTAGATGACAATATTCTTATTAAAACTCTTAGATTATGTTTTATCGTATTTTACAAGACTGTTGTATAATTAAGTTGTATTTGAATTTTGTACCATGTATTTGGCGACTCAAGATGGGTGATGTATACCTATTTTGGGGGCGTCACAATCCCGACCCGGCACCTGAGCGACGTGACGAAGGATAGGGTGATTCTACTATTTGCCATTGTCACGGGTCTTAATGTGGATATTGGCGTGCTCATTCATGACTCCATTCAAAAGGTAATCAAGAGTAACATTGCCGCTGGACTTCCTAATCCATCATTGATCACCACCTTGTGCAAGAGGGAAGGTATCCAGTGGGGGCCCGAGGAGATAGCCTCTCCACCCATGACAGTCATTGACCACTTGACCATCTCGCACTACACTGTATGGGATGGGGCTGAGTCGCATATTAGAGGTGAAGGTTAAGGGCCACCTACAGCACCACCTCCTACAGCAGAGCCAAAGCCCTCTCAGGCACCAGACGCAGGCCCAGCTGCACGGGGTCTACTGACGAACATCATGGCATCCCTTACCCTGCTGCATCAGAAACAGGACGCTGAGGCGCAGAGGCAGCGGAGGCACATAGCAGCAGTGGCTCAGAGGCAGGAGATAGCAATGCAGTACCAGGCTGAGCTGGTGAACACCATGTAGAGCATTTACACTGACTATTGTGGCGAGAACGCTGAGTTCACGTCATACCAGTTTCCAGAGCTGCCTGATTTCCCACCCTACCATCCCCCATCACCGCCCGCCGAGGTTGACGAGGACGAGACTGCTGCTGAGTGAGCCCACTTCAGGGAAGCCCTCTTGTATCAATTGATTATGTTTTAGCAATGAGGGCATTGCTCACCTCAAGTTTGGGGGTGTTTTTAGCTAATATCTATTTTATTTCCGTACTGCCATGACTAGGTTGCATACTTTAGTACATTATTATGTTTTTATTATCAAGATTGTGGTGCAGTTGTTTTGAACTGCGGATTTATATAGGATTTTTATTACTATGAATGCCATGAACTGTTTTTGATTTTTATTATTAATGCTTTGATTATTATCAGCATTATTGTAGTTTATAGCCATCTTTTTGGGGCTTATACAGATTAGATGCTTGTGCCATTTGAATGGCCTTTTTCACCCTATTTTGTGCTGCTATTTAGCAAGGCTGTTATAGTTATCTTTAATTTTTGATTGTGGCTGATGACAAGCGTCAAGTATTTTTGTCAATCTCTTAGAGTTGTGTCAAGCATGTATGAGCTAGGGGTTGTTCAATCGTTGAGTTTAGACTGTTAATGATCCGTCCTTCTTAGAAAGCACCGACCAACTATGTTAACTAGTTATTTTTTCGAACATAGTTCGCATGTTTATTTCTTTGAGAGTTTGTTCACTTTTATAAACTTTCATTTTTACAAGGTAATAAAAGACTTAGACGTTTATACATTGGTGTCTGGCATGTTGACATATATAAAAAAAATGAATGAATGAAATGAGAATAAAAGTGAAAAGAAGGGTTTATATCGAAAGTTTTGTGGTGGGTCGAGATGGAGCGTAAAACGCACTAGCCCATAAACGTAGGATTGATATCGAGATGGAATATAAAATGCACTCATTTAATAATCTTCATTTTTATTGTAAAGTCTCAGTTGGTTTATGTTGATTACGTGGCCTTTACTGCTCGAGTTATTAGATTCATTAGGGTGTTCTACACCTAGTGCCCTAAAGTTGTCTGGCTTGGGAGTCATTGATCAAAAGCTTATTCATGGATAGTTCTGAATAGCCTAAGGTAATTAAGGACTGTCCGAGTTAGATTTTATTGTCGTCATGCTAGAGTCTTTTGATTTTTTCCTGCACTTGCGTCTTATTCTTAATGCTTGTTGAATGTTTAAGTTGCAGAGTGTGCATCTGATTATTAACAATCGACTGTGCGAGCTTATTTGAACTATGATTAGTTAGGACGGTTGGTCTCCACACACACACACACATAGAATGGATCGAATACAGTCTTATGCCTGAAATTGAATGAACCCTTACTCATATCCGTGTTTGCCCTGTTCTCTGGGAGTAGCTTTGAGCTTTGAAGCCATGTTATTGTGATACAGTTTTATTTTTTCTTTAGCGTGTGCTTTACTTTTGTTAATGTGAGTTAGATAGTTTGCTCGAGGACAAGCAAAGACTTAAGTTTGGGGGTATCTGATGAGTGGAATTTATACTCACGAATCGGATATTTTATGACTTAAATAATTTCCTAAATTCGTAGATTTTATATAGATTTATATAATTATAGTGTTAGCATGCTTAATCAATGCAATGCAGGGCTTTTCAGGTGTTTTCTAGCATACAGGGGGCAAAACAGTCATTTTTCGTATAGTCGCACCGCGGCGCCAAAGCCCAGCTTAAAGCCCACACCGCGGTGCCACCTCCTGATCCTTGCTGACGTAAGCTTCGCGCGCAGCGCCACTATTCCTTTATAGGCTCGCGCTGCAGCGCGGGCTCCGGTCTTTGCAAGCTTACATGGCACTGCTGCGCCAACCATAGCTTACTTGGCCGCGCCGCGGCGCCAGGTCTGGTCCCCAGGCAACCAAGGCCTTGGTTTGACCTAGCAAGAGAAGGAGGCGTATATAAGGCACTGAGGCCTCTGCATAAAAGAGGGGGGATCATATATCATAGTTTCTCTTAGTTTTAGCTTAGATTAGTTTTATTTTGTAACTCCTCTTTCTTACTAATGTCTGTAAATATAGATTAGGTAGATTAGGGAGAAGTTTGGCCTTTCTTTGGAGCATCAAGAGCAGTGAGCTACATGGACTAGAGAGCTTGATTTCAGCAGAATGGGTGGAGATGGAAGGACTTTTACAGAGTTTCCTCTTATCCATTTGTTTTCTCTTATTTTGTAATCTATAAATGTTTTCATTACTGCTACTTGTATTTGGTTTAATAATCATGAACAGAATATTTTCTCTTAGGGTATAATGGAATCCTTTGTTATTTAAAGTGACTGTCTTATCTCTTTGGTTGGCACCATATGATTTGGTTTAATATATTTGTGTTTTATGATTCTCGCTAAGACATTAGTGATGATTTTGGTAATCTACATGATATCGACAGAAGGATTGTAGATTTTCACCTAAATATATTAACATGTGATTGTGGGTCTCGACTGCATAAGCTGTGCGTAGAATAGACATATCTCTGTGCGCCACGTGCGACCTTATTGAGAACTTATGCTTAATTCCTTTTTATGATTAATTCGCATAGATATATGTAGGATTATATCTAGCTTGGACGTTCTTTTCTGTTTTATTCCCTTTTGGGTGGATCTGAAGAGGATATGTTTGTGCATAGCTCGACAGAGGTGCATAAGCACATGTGTGTTCTCGGTCGACAAATTGTCGTGACCATTAAGACCAAAGAGAGAAGGGTAGCTAGTTTGATGAAACATAGCACGCCAGGTGTTCGACAGAATGCCTGTGTGGGGTGAAGTTGTGACCTTAGCTTGTAATTTCTTAGATTACCATTCGTTATCCATTTACTTGCTTTGTTAATTAGTTTTAAATAGATTTATCACACTTCCATTTACTGCTGTTCAAATAAGACTTTAGCGATTCAAAGTCGATACTTGGTAAATATTAGTCATAGTTCCTCATGGGTACGACACACTCCTTATCACTGTATTACTTGTTAGACCGCGTATACTTGCGCGTGTTTAGTGATCAATTTTCCGACCAACAACGAACAATAAGCTAACTATGCATTCAATTAATTATATCCACACATAAATGCGTTATTGACATGCTAAGAATCTATTTGAATGTCCCATTATACGTCTAACATATCTTAATGTTCATTAGGTTAGGATACTATCACATTCCTAGACATAAAAATTTACAAAAAATTTCATTTCTGGAAAATCTGCAGAGTGGCGTTGTGGCGCCACTAACACGCCTATTCTCGGCGCGGCCGCGCTGCGGCCTGGTCAATGGCGCTGCGGCGTGGTTCTTCTGCCCGAAGCCGGCGCTGCGGCGCGGCGTACCAGTTACAGAAATTGTAGTTCGCAAAAAATTGCAGAACATGCCAATTTCTACCAATTTCTTATTTTATACATGAAATTAGACATACCCAGACATTATAATATACACATAGCTACTACCCAACCCTTCTGGCATGTTTTTAACACGTTAAAACATGCAATTTCTTGAATCAATTTATATAATTTCACTGTTCTTGATGTTCTTGAAAGTCTTGAACACAAAACATAAAATTTAACACTACAGGTTTGTTATAACACCAAATCTGTCCATTTGAAGTTTGATTCCTTCATATTAATATACATAATTATATACAATATAAATTTATGATACAACATATGATTTAACACATAAAATTCGTGCGTAAGGGCCATATGGCCATATTTTATACTCTGTAATTTCAAGAAACAATATACGACAGATTTCTATGAATTTAATGTTATGAAAACATACAAGATATAGTTAAACATGTTATGATAACATATTAACACATATATACACATAATCGTTACCCTTTTCAACTACAGAGACTCTAAATTTTCAATTATAGAGACTTACACAATTTTTCCATAAAAACTTCAAATGACGTAAATAAAAACTTAAGTTTAAGGGTTTACCCTTGATTGCTTTGCTTGGATTACACAAGGGTGATAACAACTTTCAATTTCTCACAATCCTTCTCTTTTACTCTCACTAATTCTAAATTCTCTCTGAATTTCTTTGCCAAACCAAAAATGAAAGAATAAGGCATATTTAATTTATAAAACTGAGCGCAGTTGTGGTCAGTTAATCCAATTCGTGGTTAATTGCCCCAACTCCCAATAGGGCTCCGTTTGGCTAGCCTTAAAAGGCTCAAAACCATTTAATTTCATTAATCCTTTATAGTATAGTTTAATAATATCACACCCAATTATATAATAAATCAAATATCTTATTTAATTTAATTTAAATAAAATATAATAATTTCTCATTAATTCACATAGTCACATAATTAATTTTCTCATTTATTAATTATCTCAAATTATTAATGTTCTCATTAATTAAAATAATATTAGGCTTATTAAATATTTATTTTAATTAAATAAGCTCACATAATTACATATTTTGAATAATCAAAATTCTCCACATTAATTTAATAAATATAACACATATAATTAAATTAATCTACCATAATTTTATCAATTAATTATTTAATCCAATAATTAAATCATCAAAAAATATTTATTTAATTCAATAAATATTCAAATAAAATTACAAAAATCTTGTTTGTCACATGGGAACTTGAAGATGTTATGATAAAAAATTATCCCCAGTTATTTGCTTAATTCTGGTATAGCGATTCTGCGGACAGAATATTGTTAAAGAGGGAAGAATGTAACGAATGAATTTATTGATTAGTGATTCTGGGGACAGGATCCTTTTACGCAGGGAATGATGTAATGAACGAGAATTTTATATGTAATTTAAAAATATTCATTTGGTTAAATAAATATTTAAAGTGATTTATTTATTGAGGTAAATAAATATTGATGAAATTATTGTGCAATAATTTAGTTAAAGTTTGTTATAATAATTAAATTAATGAATGATAATTTTATGATTTGAAGATTTAATTTAATAAGATAATTAAATTAAATGAATTATTTAAATGATTATAAGGTCGTTCTAATCTAATTTAATAATTAAATTAGAGATTTATTAGTTTGATTAAATAAAATCATAATGAAAATTATAATTATATGACAAATGTTAATTTAAATTATGAATTTAATTATATTAGTTGTATAATGGGTGTGACATAAGAACTATAGAATAAGAAAAATAAATATAAAAAAAATAATGGTGGATGTATTAGTGTGCAACCCAAACAAAGCGTTGTGGCTTTTGGGTTAATGTAACAGCTGAGGTCTTTTGGCTAGGTTAAACTGATAACCACATTTATCAGTTATGTTATGCATACTGTGTTTATATGAGTACCTTTGTTCCAAGACTTAGAAGAAAAATATTACAGAGAATGAGAGAGTGGGCTAGAGAGATAGAATTTGAGAGAGAATGAACTCACTGTGAACTTTGAGAGGAGTCTGGAAAATCAAGGAGGAGAAGGATGGCTAAATTAGCAATCTTCATCATATTATAAGTATTATAAGAAGTAATCAATTAAAGGTAATAAACTAACTCTTAATATATATGTCATGTTTTTTTTCTCAAAGTCTTCACTGTAAAATGAATTTGATGTGATAATTAGATGACATGTTGTGTATATAAGTTTATGGGTATGTATAATCAATTATAAATCATTTAGAAGTGATGTTGAAGTAATCAAAATTCGTGTAAATATGTTGAAGAAGAGGAATTTGAGTTTTGGTTGTAATATGTGTATTATGGATGTTTTAGAGTTAAAATTAGTTATGAATTTATGCTATAAATTGTAGATTGATGATTGTTTATGGTAGAATTCCGTGATACGAAAATAGTGTAATTTAAACAAATCAAAATGGTTGAAAACCGAAGTCGTGGTGACTGATTTCGCTATGTATGATAAAATATGAAAATTGGTATGAACTTGGAATTGGAGTCCTTAAATTGGTTGTTAAAGTTGTTTCTGATGTTAGAATTGCTTTATAAATATTTGGTCTTGAGTTTATAAAGTTTATAAACATTTAGGTTTGGTTAATTTGGAGTTGGGTGAGGAATTTGGAATTTTTGTATAGAACATAGTCTGAGTTCATGTTTCTGGAAAACTAAATCAGGAGTCGAGGCGTCTGCGCTGGATTTAAGAGTAGTTAGGGTGCGGCCGTGCTAATGGTCAATCAGACCCAGTAATGAACTGGTAACAATACAGCTTGGGGAATGTTAACCTAACTTATTTTAATAATTATTGAGAAACCTAAAACATGTTATAAGACATAATAACATATTGTAATCACAAAGTTAAAACTATAAGTTGTGAATTAATAAGTTGTGAAAGTCCGTAATGTGATGTCATGAGAATTGGAGTTATTTTTCAATCACCATGTCGTGTACTATAATATAATTGGGAGTTCAGGTTCATGGTACGTGAATGATTAGGATAATCAGATCTTAAGTTAAAGATTATAGACTTGACTAAATTGAAAACTAAACCTATTAAGTTAGTGTTAATATAACTAATTGGTATTGTGGTTCTAATGGTATATGTAGGGTATTTGGCGAGCGTGTGTTATAATTATGTAACTTACGCACGAGACAAGTTCTTAAAACTTTAATCTTTTGTTGAGCAAGTTCCTAACTTTTGTTTCTTTCCATTCCAAAGCATAAATTGTTCAAGTTCATTGTCCCAAATGAGTTTTCTAACTCTTTTGGATGTAATACTTTGTATATACAATGTCGATTCAATTGTATATTGTTAACATTTAATTTTTGACTTAAGTATCGTTGTTCAATCTTATATTATCGTGTTGAACCTTCGAATAGCTAATAAACCTTTATTGATTGGACTAATCTATAATTGATGAGTGTTCTAAAATTCTAGAACCACTGTTAAGCTAATCTAAAATAAATTTTCTTTAGTGCGAAAATCCTAAAGTCAAACTGAGATGAACACCCCTAATATAGGGGAATATGTACGCGTTAGTGTTTAGATGTTTGTTCAAAATACATGGTACGAACGGCTGATCCCCTTCAGTACGAAAGAAAAGGTTTGTATAGTCTAATGGCTATTAAAGGCAGAGGTAGAAATACTTAATAACCTTAGAACATAGTTCATGATCTTAAGACCCTCAGATATAAACCTCGAACTTGTTTACTAATCTTAATTCGAAGAACGAGTTCTTAATTATTCAGTATTCATTACTTACTCCTGTGATATTGCTATTGTCATCATTATATTAGTGAGCAATTGTTTACTTACTCTTACATTTAACACTGCAGCTAAAGTTGAGAAAGTTGATGAGCCATCTTCTAGCAAAGGTAAGGGCAAGATGTCCAAGTGATGAAGACTTATTTGAATTTACTTAACTAAATCTATGTTACAAGACTTATTTAATTATGTGATGTATTCCGCAGACTTATGTAATAATTTAAGGTTAGATTACCTAGAATTGTTTTAAATTGGTGTAACCCTTTAATGGCGAGGATTATTGTTTAAGTTATTTAAGTTATGTCTTTATCCTTGATTATGGGTAGTTAGATGTAATTGTTTTGGATAGTGAACACCAAATTTTGTGGGAATGAAGTACCCAGATTTTGGGGTGTCATAGAATTCATGTAATGATAGTAATATAGGTGATCCTTAAACTTGAAATCATCATAGTATCTTGTGTATGATAAGTTATACTTTGACATGTCGCTTAAGACCCTTAGGGTATATCAAATGGTATGCTTGAGTATAATAAGTTGTACATGGAGATAATGAATGATCAATAAAAAAATCTACCACTTTTAGTAAAAGGAGTGAATGTCCTATATGTGATTCGATAAATGACAACCCAGGAATTCTTGGCCAAAGTGGAATGAAATTAGAAAGGAGTTTCTAATTTGCATTATTTGGAGTTTTGTATTTTTGGAATCGAATTACATATAATTAAATAAAATAAGACTTGACAGTAATTTCATATCTTATATTTAACTGGGACATTGTATGGTGGAAGGATTGAATTGTACGGTAACTATTTACTCAAATGTTCTTTTATTATTAATCTTAAAATCTATATTATCTGAAAAGTTGTTAATCGCTAAGGAGACTTATCCTTATTGTAGAATAAATGTTATTTAATTAACTGAATTAATAGTTTAATTTTATTATTTAAATAAGATTAGAATTGTTTTAATTGATTTATTCACAACCGATTTAATATGGAGAACCTAAAGGGTCACAACATAAAAGGAAAAATATTTAATTTAAGAAGTAAATGACATAATCTTGATAATAAGTTAAGTGTATTTAATTTAATCTACGGTGATAGAATAAATTAAATAACTTAATATTTATTATTCAATATTTTGAAAATATTAAATATAAATTAATAAGAGGAATCTTATTATTGTTATTACTGTTATTATTAATTTAATTCTTAAAGTAATTTGGGAATTAATTATTATAAGTACTCTCATATATTCCTAATAAGATTAGGAGACTAATTAATTTAAAAAAATTAATTAATTATTCTTAATAATATTAGGAAGTCTAATTAATTAAAGACGTTTAATTAATTAAAACAAAACTCTGTTCCTAAATAGTTTAGGAGGGTTGCCTACATCTATAAATAAGAAGGTTTTATTATAGATTAGGGTGACACACTTTATTCCAAGAGTTGGGAGAGTACACATATTCTGTAGAGATAGAATTTAAGTTTTGTCAAACACCCATCTTCTTGAATATTTGTTCTTCCTTGGAGAATCACCTCTAGAGGACAAACACTTAGGTGGCTAACGTTGATCAAAGGAAGGAATCAAACCTGGTGAATTCAAGTTGAATGTGGAAAGGAATTGAAGGTGAACTCGTAACTGAGGAAGCTAGTTTCTACAATGGTATGAATTTGATCTCCATCTCTTTTCTACTTAATTGATAATTGCGCATAAAGCATGATCATGGTGATGGTTTGTATGAAAAAAATTTAAAACTCGTTTTATCGCTCTTCTGCTACGTTTATCTAATTAGATTGCATGATCGTGCACGCTATATACAAACCTAACAGTGATATCAGAGCCTAACTTTGTGCTACTTATCGATTTTATGATTCCATGTATGATTTAATATGCAATTGGATCGAATTTTTGGGCAAACAAAAAAAATTTCTGGTTCTGCTACGCTACTGCGCCGCTTCCCAATTCATTCTGGGCGCGGCCGTGCCAGTCCCCATGAAATTTGGTTATGGCCTTACAGCGCGGCCTCGCCACTTGCCAGAATCTGAATTTTTTTTATTTTTTTTAATTAACATAAATGGTTTATTTTATTTATAGAAGTTTAAAATAAAGGAATTTATTTCATCAGAAATATGATTTCAGATTTCTAAAAATTAAAGAGTTTAATTTGGATTTGGTTCTTGATTAAAATAAAAGAGTTTATTTTATTTCAAAACTAAAATTTAGCAAACTTTTGCCCATTAAATTGATATTGATGCATATATATAATGGATTTATTATTGATGAGATGAATGTTATTTATTGATGACTATGGTGATATGTACGATAATAAATGAGATTAATTATGGACTATTGACTAATGTGTTTGTATTTTATTTTAGTTGGATGCATGAATGCATGAGTTTTATTAAATGGGGTCTGCGTAACTCGTCTTCTCTAATTTTTCTTAATATAAATTTTATCTCCCTCCTATATACTTCCCCTTGACTACTGATCAAGATTTTTATTTATTGTAAATACTTTTGTAATAGGAATAGTTAGAATTAATTTTTTGAAGAATTGGAGACAAAGGGACAATGAGCGCTTGAAGATCCGTTTGTAATGGAGCTTGGGGTTAAATGTAATATTTAAATTTCAATCTTGAACCCTAGGGTTTGACCTTTTGGTTCACTTGGTGGCTCTAGTGAAGCAAACTAGAATAAAGTCCATAATCAATCCGGGTAGAATATAGTGTTCTATATATGCATGCTTATATTATATATATATATATATATATATATATATATATATATATATATATATATATATATATATATATATATATATATATATACGGTCCGGATCAAGTGTATATCCCTTACCTTACTCACCCGTGCTCACCCCCCTTTAGGCGACGATTTTGGTCATACAACCGTCGTCTATACTTTTAGCGACGGACAACATATAGCGTCGTTAAAAGTATAAACGACGGTTATATGACCGAATCCGTCGCCTAAAGGGGGGTGAGCACGGGTGAGTAAGATAAGGGGTATGCACTTGATCCTTGCTATATATATATATATATATATATATATATATATATATATATAATATATTATGCAACATGTTTCGCATGTCAATTAGTATATATGAAGCATATTTTATATATATGTGCATACGCGCTAAACAAGATGAGACAAATAATAACAAACCCCTCAAAGTAATTATATTAAGTTGTAACGTTCAAAGATATTTGGAATATCGAACATCACCTTCTAGCATGGTAAAGCAATAGAGTATTAAATATTTAATATGAGTTTTTTGTTCACGCAGAAGGCGAGTATTAAATATTTAAGATGTTGCTTTATTACATATGATATTTATAAGGAATTGAACATTACTGCTTTTTTGTGCACACATAAGGGTTGTAGTTTTCTCTTCAGTTATATGGAAATGCTAGGTATGAATTAACTTAGATTATTTTAGTTCGTATGTATACACACTTGACCATTATGATCTAAGAGGAAAAATTACAAGGAGTTACATTCTGATGTAATCGACAAAGAGTTGTCGACCTATTTATTTATATATAGTTTGTTATGCACACACAAGGCTATATACATTTGAAATATGATCTTTATTCTCACTAGCAGATCTTTAATTATATTTTACCGAACTATATATATGAGGGTAATATAGTTTAAAAAAAATAGTGGGATATATTAATTTAAAATAAGACCTAATTTATTTTGGTAATTAATTAAATGAATGTATACTTAAATGTTATCTTTTTCACATGCAGAAATTTGAAAATGTCAAACTCACTAATTTCACTGCGTAGCATACTTGATGCTAATAAACTGACCGAACCGAATTTTACGGACTGGTTAAGGAATCTGAGAATTGTTCTCACAACTGAAAAACTTTCTTATATCCTAAATTCGAATGTCCCTGCAAACGTTGCAGACTCAGTCTTTGAGGAAGAGATTGCTACTTTTAGAAAGTGGTAAGATAATGCATATATGGCTCAATGCATTATGCTTGCATCTATGAGTAAGAAGCTTCAACGTCAGCATGAAACGATGGATACTCCTACTATATTATTGCACCTCAAAGAGTTGTATGGTGAGCAAAGTAGGACTGCAAGATATGAGATATCTAAGGAGCTCTTCCGATCTCATATGACTACTATTGAGACTCATGTCCTAAATATAATCAATTTGATTGAACAGCTAGGGTTCGTTATGGATGGGTAGTTAAGTCAAAATTTGATTTAGCAGACACTCTAGGACACCTTCTCACAATTTGTTGTGAATTTTCACATGAATAAGTTGGATGTTAGCTTGCCTGAATTACTTAACACGTTGAAAACTGCTGAAGGTCACTTTCCATCCAAGAAGGACCAAGTCTTTTTAGTCGATGATTCTTTCAAGAAAATGAAGAGACCCAAGGTATCTTCTGAAAAGAAGAAAAACAAGAAGGCTAAGGGCAAGGCGAAAGTGAAGGATAATAAGAAACCTGATCCAACTACCAAAGGAATATGCTTCCATTGCAATAAGTCGGGTCACTGGAAGAGGTACTGCGAGAAGTTTCTCACGGAACAAAAGCAGAAGAAGCTTATAAAAGCTTTGACTTCTAATCAAGGTTTGTTCATGATCAAAATTAATTTTTTAAAAGTCAAACTTCTACTTGAGTATTGGATACCGGATGTGGTTCTCATATATGTTACACTATGCACGGACTGGTCAGAAATAGAAAGTTGAACAAGGATGAGGTTGTCCTACGAGTGGAAAATGGAGCAAAGGTTGTTACATTAGCTGTACGGACTAATTGTTTAGCACTGCCTGCGGGCAAGTTCATTAGTTCAAATAATTGTTAGTTTGTTCTAACACTCATTAGAAATATTATTTCAATTTCTGTAATGTATATGGATGATTTTGATATTATAATAAAGAACAATAGTTGTTCTATTTATAATAAAAATATTTTATATGGTGTTGGTAAATTCCTGAATGGAATTTACGTACTTGACTTGCATGAAAATATACTTCAAATTGAACAAACTAAGAAAAGGATTAGAAATGATGTTAATTATACCTATTTGTGGCACTGTAGACTCGGACATATTAAATAAACAAGATTATCCAAGTGGCATAAAGATGGGCTGTTAAAGCTATTTGATTATGAATCATATCTAACTTGTGAATCTTGTCTCATGGGTAAGATGACTAAATCTCCTTCTAGTGGAAAAGGAGAAAGAGTTACAAAGTTGCTAGCGTTGGTACACATAAAAGTTTGCGAACCTATGACAATGAATGCACGATAAGCATATTCTTATTTTATTTCACTGAAGATCATTCAAGGTTCGGATATGTGTATTTAATGAAATACAAATCTGAATCATTTGAAAAGTTCAAATAATTCAGAAGTGAGGTAGAGAAACAAATTAGTAAAGTATTAAGATTCTTCGATCGGATAGAGGTGGTGAATACTTAAGCATTGAATTTCTCAATTATCTCAAAGAAAATGGTATAATCTCATAATAGAGTTCACCAGGGACGCCATAGTTAATTAGTGTATCTGAAAGGAGAAATTGAACATTGTTAGACATGGTTTGTTTCATGATGAGTTTTACCGATCTTTCAGTTTCTTTATGGAGTTATGCCCTAGAAGCGACTATGTGACGCCCCCAAAATAGGTATACATCACCCATTCTGAGTCACCAAATATATGGTACATAATTCAAATACAAACTTAATTTATACAACTGTTAAGGTCGTGCAGAATACAAAAAAACATAAGATGTGAGTTTTAATACAAATATTGTCTCCTAGACAATATCCAAACTCAAAATAAGTCCTCGTTATAATTATTATCACACTATTCTTATAGAATAGTGATGACTACTATAGCAACCATCTTGAACCAACACTCCATTCCTTGACTAGTCCCACCTGTATTCTCATTTCCTGAAGAGAACAATGAAAGAAAAGGGTAAGCTCTACTAGCCCAGTAAAGAATATTATGACTAAGATAATGCAGAATAAATTATCATTAGCCTTCAACAGTATACCAACTAATAGAATACAATAGACAACAAGTTTTAGATCAACAACTGCAGCGAAAATAACAATCCATTAGAAGAGTCAAGTAGAGCATGATATCTACTATCTTCTATGATTTAAAAGTTTATCATCAATTTTAACGCTGAAACTCAGCTTAATAAATAATTCCACATCATTAAATTATCCATGCACTACGGGCCAAGGATATTCTTTAGTATCACATCCACAAATTATCCATGCACTACGGGTCAAGGATATTCGTGTTATCACCAATGGTCATGATCATGCCAAACAATAATTCATCTTTGCACCCTTGGCCGAAGAGAACGCATGGTCATGATCATACCAACATCTGTCCATCAATGCATTAACTTTTACCACATCATTTGTAACATTATAGGTCATGATTATACCGAATAATCTATGGTAATAATCATACCAATCAACAATCCATTTATGCACTACGGGCCAAAGATGACTTTCATCACAATATAAGCTTGAGGATGATGGCAATGATATAAAAATTCAATTAAATGAGAGCAAGGATAAATTTTAAAGATTTATAATTCAATTTATCCAAGATTCAATAATGTCCAAATTGTCAACATGATACTACTTTATAGAGTAAAATTCAAGAATAATATTGTATCAAAAATAATTTGAACAGAAAGAAATTAATTTTTATCATGAATAGTACCCCGTGTGAATAGTACTCGAGTGAATAGTATCCCATGAATAGTACTTCGTAAATAGTATCCATATGTATGCATAGTACCGTACGTATGAATAATGTCGTATAAATAAATAGTACCCATGAATAGTACTCCTACATAAAAAACATAAAAATGAACAATAATGCTCAGAAAAATATCCTTGTGAAACGATACTAGATGAAGCACAAATTTTAAGGATATTCTACTAATTTCACGGAGTATAGAAGCAATACTTAACAAAATGAGTGTAGAATTCAGAATCTGAAACGAAATAATATTACTTACATACTACATAGTATGGAAGAAAATATTATTTCTTACGAATATTGAACAAAAATAACATCCCTTACAACTGTTGAATGAAAATAATATTCCTTACAAATATTTAACGAAGATAATATTCCTTATGAATATTAAACGAAGATAATATTTCTTGCGACTATTGAACGAAATAAAATTTCTTACGAATACAAAAAATAATATCGTAAGCGAATATGAAATAAATAATACCCCTTACCTCAAAAAGAGAGCAATTCCGACTGGTATAGCGGATATATTTTTGAAGAAAACTTATGCTATTTTCTACACGCAAAGCTTCCTTAAACTCTAAAGAAATATGCTCAATATTATAGAAGAAGAATCATCTGATTCTGGTATGATTTTCTTTTCTAATTGAGCATCCTATTTATATGAGAATGGTAGGATACTATTTGGATGCACAATAAAGAAAAAATCACGGACTGCACAGTGGAGAAATCACAGATTCGGGTGAAATTTTCTAATTTTAATATACAGACACTATGCAAACACTATTCAAATATTATGTATAATAAAATATAATATATTCAATTTTTCATAAAAAAAAAACTTATATACAGTCCCCTTCAGTTGAGGGATCCCTCAAATAGTGTTATTTGAGGGATAGTGCGCTCAACCGTTGGATCTGTTTTAATAACTTTATGTGGCTGAGATTTTACATCTTTTAAAACATGTTTTCCAAATAACCCAACACATCCAATGCAACTGTTATCCAATGCAACACATAAGATGTAAAATCTCAGCCATATAAAATTATTAAAACAGATCCAACGGTTGAGCGCACTATCCCTCAAATAACACTATTTGAGGGATCCCTCAACTGAAGGGGACTGTATATATATATATATATATATATATATATATATATATATATATATATATATATATATATATATATAAACTGAGATAACTTTCTACAAATAATTTTGAAAAATAGGTAAGTGGGGGTCGGTCCATATAATAAGCAAAATTTACAATAAATACTTCATAAAAATCCCCTCTATTTATCTAAACTTACTTGACTTCATAAAATACATTTTTAATAATATTTATTCATCATTATTATAACTCGCAATATTAACAACCAGATCATTCACAAAAAAGAGGGGGTTTTTCGATAAGGATTTCTCCCTATTGGCACGCAATTAGGTGACCAAACCCCTTTTCTCGACAGAACTTTTTAGACATTGTCAATAATGCAAATAATAATATGAATAACATAGTCGTCTCAATTATTGATTTAATAATATAAAATAGTATGACAATAATTGAATCAATAACGTGAGATACTATGCAGCAATTACTAAGGTAATAATTAAATAAAACTGAGTGACTTCTCACGTAAGTATTAATAATCAATATCGTGTGCTACTATACAATCACGCGTATTACTGTACTTTTATCATCGGGTATTTTAACAGTTAACAGAAAAACTTTTGCCATTATTTTTATAAAAAGTTATTTATGTCGTTTTCTAACTCCGACAATAATTCTGTTGTAGGGTCCACCAATGATTGTTGTCGTACGAATATTCCATGATAAAACGAATATTGCCCGACCAATCGAATATTTTATAACAACTTGCTTACTTTGCAAAATTTGTAAATATTACCCACAACTATAATATTATATCAAATCCACACCATAATATTCAAAATGTTATTTAGAGAACATAAAAGTTGGGGTTTTACAACCTCCCCTTCTTATGAAATTTCGTCCTCGAAATTGGTGTACGTACCTGGTATGTCGAAGAGGTGAGGATACCTTATTTTCATTTCAGATTCTAACTCTTGAGGTATAACCTTTGAGCGTAGAATATGTTTCTTCTTATCCAAGATGTTAACAGGTATCACCTAATACATTAAATCTTCTGCTATCTCTGTAAGACCCCAATTTTTATGAATAAAGATGAATTTTCTATAAAAATCATTTTTGAATATTGAGTTAATTTGATATAATATTATAGTTGTGGGTAATATTTATAAATTTTGCAAAGTAAGCAAGTTGTTATATAATATTCAATTAGTCGGAAAATATTCGTTTTAACAGGGAATATTCGTACGACGCCACAATCATTGGTGGACCCCACAACGTAATTATTGTCGGATTGAGAAAATGACAGAAATATCTTTTTTATGAAAATAACGGCGAAAGTTTTACCGTTAACTGTTGAAATACCCGGTGTTAAAAGTACAATAATACTCGTGGTTGCATAGTAGCACACAATATTGATTATTGATGCTTACGTGAGAAGTCACTCAGTTTTGTTCAATTATTGCTACAATAATTACTGCATAGTATCTCACGTTATTTGGTTCAATTATTGTCGATATTTTATATATTATTAAATCAATAATTGAGATGACAAGTTATTCATATTATTATTTTCATAATTAACAATGTCTAGAAAGTTCTGTCAAGGAGAGGTTTTGTTACCTAATTGTGCACCAATAGGGAGAAATCTTTATCGAAAAGCCCCTTCCTTACTGGGAACGATCTGGTTGTTAATATTGCAAGTTATAATAATATGAATAAACATTGTTAAAAATATTGAGGGAATTTTTATGAAGTATTTGTTGGACCCCCATTTACCCATTTTTCAAAATAATCGGTAGAAAGTTATTCGATATTTTTTATAAAGGTGGGGCCACATGTGGGGCCCACGTGTGTTGAAGGAAAGGAAATGAATGTCACGGATTGTTTTATTTTTCAAGTCACAGGTTATGTTTTTAAATATATAATATATTTTATTAAGTTTTGTTTTATATATATATATATATATATATATATATATATATATATATATATATATATAAAGATGACAAGATTTGAAATGGGGGGGTGGGAAGTAATGTGGTCAGGAGGGAGTATTTTTATTATTATTTTATAAGTTTTATTTTTTTATAAAAAATAGAATATATTATATTTTATTGAATATTATATTAATATTTTGAAAATTTGCACGACTGAGGAAATTTTTTCACCGTCCGTGATTCTTCAATTTGTTTCGTCCGAAGTTATGTGCGTCCGTGATTAAATTTTTCAAATAGTATCAAAATGTATCGTGATCTTCGACATACATTTTGGTGGAGCAATATGAAGAGAGAGATCGCGGAGTTTATCTCAAGATGTTTAATTTGTCAACGTGTCAAGGCAGAGTATCAAGTGCCAAAAGGTCCATTACAACCACTCAAAATTCCAGAATGGAAGTTGGAACACATTACCATGGATTTTGTTACTGGTCTTCCCAAGGTTTCTCAAGGCATAGATGCAATTTGGGTCATTGTTAATAGATTAACCAAGTCTGCTCATTTCTTACCTATACGAGAAACTTATTCACTTGAACGTCTTGCTCATGTGTACATAAACAAGAATAATATGAATAAACGTTGTTAAAAATATTGAGGGAATTTTTATGAAGTATTTGTTGGACCCCCATTTACCCATTTTTCAAAATAATCGGTAAAAAGTTATTCAGTATTTTTTATAAAGGTGGGGCCACATGTGGGGCTCACGTGTGTTGAAAGAAAGGAAATGAATGTCACGGGTTGTTTTATTTTTCAAGTCACAGGTTATATATATATATATATATATATATATATATATATATATATATATATATATATATATATATATATATAAGGATGACAAGATTTGAAATGGGAGGGGGGGAGGAAGTAACGTGGTCAGGAGGGAGTATTATTATTATTATTTTATAAGTTTTGTTTTTTTATGAAAAATAGAATGTATTATATTTTATTGAATATTATATTAATATTTTGAAATTTTGGACGACTGAGGAAATTTTTTCGCCGTCCATGATTCTTCAATTTGTTTCGTCTGAAGTTCTGTGCGTCCGTGATTAAATTTTTCAAATAGTATCAAAATGTATCGTGATCTTCGACATACATTTTGGTGGAGCAATATGAAGAGAGAGATCGCAGAGTTTATCTCAAGGTGTTTAATTTGTCAACGTGTCAAGGCGGAGTATCAAGTGCCAAAAGGTCCATTATAACCACTTGAAATTCCAGAATGGAAGTGAGAACACATTACCATGAATTTTGTTACTGGTCTTCCCAAGGTTTCTCAAGGCATAGATGCAATTTGGGTCATTGTTAATAGATTGACCAAGTCTACTCATTTCTTACCTATATGAGAAACTTATTCACTTGAACGTCTTGCTCGTGTGTACATAAACGAGATTGTAAGACTGCATGGTATGCCAATATCCATTGTTTCTGATCGAGACCCAAGATTCACTTCACGATTTTGGGTTAGTTTGCAAAAAGTTATGGGCACGGATTTACGATTTAGTTCGGCATATCATCCTCAAACGGACGGGCAGTCGGATAGAACCATTCAAACTCTTGAAGATCTATTAAGAGTATGTATCCTTGACTTCAAGGGAAGTTGGAACAAGTTCTTACCATTAGTGAAATTCTCCTACAACAACAGTTATCAAGCAAGTATCGGTATGGCTCAATTTGAGGCGTTATATGGAAGAAAGTGTCGTTCTCCAGTATACTGGGATGAGATGGGTAAAGCAACATTTTTGGGATCGAAATTGGTACGCATGACTACGAAAAAGATTCAAATGATCCGGCAACATATAAAAACCTCACAAGATCGACAAAAGAGTTATGCTGATCTTTATCAAAAAAATGTAAAATTCAATGTTGGAGAACATGTGTTGTTACGTGTTGCTCCATGGAAAGGAGTTACGAGATTTGGAAAGAGAGGAAAGCTCAATCCTCGATTCATTGGCCCATTTGAAATCCTTGACCGAGTAGGAACTGTAGCCTATTTACCGCTAAGTATGTCTTGTGTTCATAACGTTTTTCACATATCCATATTATTTAAATATGTGAAAGACCCGAACCACATTATCGAGTTAAAACCTGACGAAATAGCAGAAGATTTAACGTATGAAGAGGTTCCTGTAAAAATCTTGGATTAGAAGGAACATATTCTACGCTCCAAGGTTCCTCAAGTCAAAGTTTTGTGGAGAAACCACGATGTTGATGAAATGACTTGGGAGTTAGAATCTGAAATGAGATCAAGGTATCCTTACCTCTTCGTCATACTAGATATGTACCCTAATTTCGAGGGTAAAATTTCATAAGAAGGGGAGGTTGTAAGACCCCAATTTTTATATATAAAGATAAATTTTCATTAAATATCATTTTTAAATATTAAGGAGTGAATTTGATATAATGTTATAGTTGTGGGTAATATTTATAAATTTTTCAAAGTAAGCAAGTTATTATATAATATTCGATTGGTCGGGGAATATTCATTTTAACAGGGAATATTCGTACGACGGCACAATTATTGGTGGACCCCACAACGTAATTATTGTCGAATTGAAAAAATGACAGAAATATCTTTTTATAAAAATAACGGCGAAAGTTTTACCGTTAACTATTGAAATACCCGGTGTTAAAAGTACAGTAATACGCGTGGTTGCATAGTAGCACACGGTATTGATTATTGATGCTTACGTGTGAAGTCACTCAGTTTTGTTCAATTATTGCTACAGTAATTATTGCATAGTATCTCACGTTATTTGATTCAATTATTGTCAATATTTTATATATTATTAAATCAATAATTAAGATGACAAGTTATTCATATTATTATTTGTATAATTAATAATGTCTAGAAAGTTCTATCGAGGAGAGGTTTGGTCACCTAATTGCGTGTCAATAGGGAGAAATCCTTATCGGAAAGTCCCCTCTTTCCTGAGAACGATCTGGTTATTAATATTGCGAGTTATAATAATATGAATAAACGTTGTTAAAAATATTGAGGAGATTTTTATGAAGTATTTGTTGGACCCCCATTTATCCATTTTTCAAAATAATCTGTAAAAAGTTATTCAGTATTTTTTATAAAGGTGGGGCCACATGTGGGGCCCACGTGTGTTGAAAGAAAGGAAATGAATGTCACGGGTTGTTTTATTTTTCAAGTCACAGGTTATGTTTTTATATATATAATATATTTTATTAAGTTTTGTTATATATATATATATATATATATATATATATATATATATATAAAGATGACAGGATTTGAAATGGGGGTGGGGTGGGGGGTGGGGGGGGGGGGTGGGGGGGGAAGTAGCGTGGTCAGGAGGGAGTATTATTATTATTATTATTTTATAAGCTTTGTTTTTTTATGAAAAATAGAATATATTATATTTTATTGAATATTATATTAATATTTTGAAAATTTGGACGACTGAGGAAATTTTTTCGCCGTCCGTGATTCTTCAATTTGTTTTGTCCGAAGTTTTGTGCGTCTGTGATTAAACTTTTCAAATAATATCCTTTCCATTCTCATATAAATAGGATGCTTAGTTAGAATTGAAAATCACACCAGAATCAGAGAATTCTTTTATATAATATTGAGCGTATTTCTTTCGAGTTTTAGAAAGCTTTGAGCGTAGAAAACAGTGAAAGTTTTTTTCAAGAATATCCCCGCTATAGCAGTTGAAATACTCTTCTTTTCAAGGTAAGGGATATTATTTTTGTTCAGTATTCATATAAAATAATATTTTCTCCCATACTCTGTAGTATGTAAATAATATTATTTCGCTTCAGATTTTAAATTCTACACTTATTTTGTTAAAGTTTTGGCTTCTATACTCCATGAAATTTGTAGAATATCCTTGATATTTGCGCTTCATCCAGTATCTTTTCATGGAAATATTATTCTGAGCATTCTTGATAAGTTTTAATTTTTTCATGTCGGAGTACTATTCACGGGGTTACTATTCCCAAAGTACTATTCGCGGGATTACTATTCTCAAAGTACTATTCACGGGATACTATTCACTCAGTTACTATTCATCCGTGGTATTATTCATGATAAAAATTAATTTGTGTTTTGTTCAAATCATTTTTGGTACAATATTATTCTTGAATTTTACTCCACAAAGCAGTATGATTTTGACAATTTTGACATTATTGATTTCTGGATAAATTAAATTATAAATATTTAAAAATTTATCATTTGCTTTCATTTAATTGAATTCTTATATCATTGTCATCATCCTCATGCTTATATTATGATGAAAGTCATCAATGGCCCGTAGTGCATAGATGAACTTGGTATGATTATGACTAGGGATTATTCGGTATAATCATGACCGTAATGTTACAAATGATGTGGTAAAAATCCACATTGGCCGTAGTGCATTGATGGACAGTTGTTGGCATGATCATGACCATTGATGAAAAAACGAATATCCTTGGCCCGTAGTGTATGGATAATTTGTGGTCGTGATACTAATGAATATCCTTGGTCGTAGTGCAGAGGTGATTCGATGATGTGGATTATTTATGAAGTTGAGTCTCAACGATAAAATTGATGATAAACCTTTTAAATCATAGAAGATAGTAGATTTTATGCTCTACTTGACTCTTCTAATGGATTGCTTGTTCTGCTGCAGTTAAACTTGATGTTTATTATATTTTATCAGTTTAACACTGTTGAAGGCTAACGATAAATTATTCTGCATTATCTTAGTCATAATATTTCTTACTGGGCTAGTTTAGCTCACCTTTTTATTTCATTGTTCTCTTCAGGAAATAAGAATATAGCTGGGACTAGTCGGGGAACGGAGTAACGGTCTAGATGTTTGCATCAGTAGTACTCACTATTCTGTGAAATAGTGAGATAATAAATGTATTGATGACTTATTTTGAGTTTGAATACTGTCTAGAAGACAATATTTGTATTAAAACTTATAGCTCATGTTGTATATTTAAGTTTGTATTTGTATTATGTACCATGTATTTAGTGACTCAGAATGGGTGATGTATACCTATTTTGGGGGCGTCACAATCTCATCTAGTTCTAATTCAATAATGTGGTTCGGGTCTTCCACATATTTACGTAACATAGATATGTGAAAACCGTTATGAACTTGACATACTTGGCGGTAAGAAGAGTCTATAGGCCACAGTTCCTAATTGATCGAGGATTTCAAATGGACCAATAAAATCGAGGGTTGAGATTTCCTCTCTTCGTCGATTCTTGCTTCTAAAATAACGTCTTCTGGCACTTTCTTCTTCATATTCATCAGCTCCGGGTCTATAGCTTGAGCAACTTTAACTTTATCGATTAAAGTCGGTTCTACTCGTATATTCGCTATCTTCATGTAGGTTTTTGGAGTCTTTAACTCTATCCCTATTATTTGTAAGTCATACAAAATGGATCTTTGTGTTTAACAACGTCGCACTCGTAATTGCATACGATCTTCTACTCAATGCGTCAGCTACCACGTTCGCTTTTCTAGGATGGTATTGAATGGTATGGCTGTAATTTTCAACAGCTTGAGCCAACGTCTTTAGCGCATGTTACGTTCGTTTTGGATGAAGAAATATTTGAGGGTTTTGTATCGTGTTCAAGGTTAATACAAAATTCGGTTTCACGCTCTAGGAGTAGGCCAAGAAGTTTCTCGGGAAATACGTCAGGAAATTTATTAACAATAGAAACATCATTCAAAACTGTGACTCTCATCCAAGAATTGGATAGCACCTCATATTGATACCTATCAACTTGCCACCGTTATTCACGGCGTCCCGTACAGAAAGTCTGGCTTTGGTGCATCCCACACAAGGAAGTCACCAGCAAAAGGCTCGGGGCTTTTTACTTATGGCTTGATATGACAATGATTGACTTTAGTGGTTTGGTTGCTTGAATTCGCATAACAGGTTGGTTAGGAATATGAAGGCTAACAACCTTACGAAAATAATCAATTTTAGCATGATGAGTAGTTAACCAGTCGATTCCTAAAATCACATCAAAGGCAAGTATTTTCAAAGAGATAAGATCGACATGTAACGTGAGGGTGCCGATTTGAATTAAACAAGATTATTGAACAGTGGATGTAATGAAGGTTTCTCCTAATGGAGTTTCAGTAGATAAGTCAAAATCTAATTTCTTAGGAGTTAAATTTAAATGGTGAGCGCAAGTATGAGAAATAAAAGAGTGGGTAAAACCGGTATCGAATAAGGTATAGACTTCGCAAGAGTTTATGATTAACTTACCTACGATAACTTCGTTCGGGTTCCTCGTCATGAAAACACTCTCCCTTAAACTAACGATTTTGACTTGTTTGGGAAAGCCTTTGGTGTCATCATTACCGCTAGAATTGACTTTCGCTATAGGGCATATCCCACCCTCAACTGCTTTGTCGTACTCTTGATCTATGATCTAACTCATTAATCTTCGAACCATATCAAATTGGGGTTGACCGCAATGTACAGGGTAATTCAAAACTTGATGTAGGGTTCTCCCAATTGCTGTCCAAAAAGAGAAATACATATCATCTATTTTAGCCTTCTTGGATCGGACTTCTCTTTCCACAATATCAACGCGTCGTGTGACTTTTACCCATTCATTCTTCATTCTCACTCGTTCAGTTGTTTCTTCTTTCAGCTGATCCTTGACATTTAAATTCTCAAATTCCAGCTTTATTATCTTATACTCTGGCAAAGAGTGCTTCTGTTCAAGCATTACATATCGGGTAACGTAATCTTGAATTGTTGCATCCCTTTGCTCAATGAACGCCTGTCGTTCTTCAGCCAGCTCTTCTAACACATGAATATGATTTTACAGTTCTACATTTCGATCATAAAGTTCTCCTAATAAATTCTCCTCGGGTTCCTCTTCTTCCTCACTCTCAGCTGCTACCTCTGCGACTAGCTCGGGTGCAACTATTAATTCTTCACTCACCACATGGATATCTCTAATTTCTTCTTCGCCTGACAACCTACAATCAAGTTTAATAACTTAATTAGTACTCCCCAAAAAAATCTTTGTTATAACAAAATATTATACTCCAATATTTATTCTTTAAATAAATCTCCTCGATTCATCACTTAAAACTCTATATGAGTTCATTTCTTGATTTTCAGATGTCATTTTTTAACACTACCATAAAAAAAAGGTTAATTGACATGTCACATATTATCTCTATATCCTAACAGACCAATTAAATAACAAGTAAGCTTAGGTATGTCATACTAGCGAATGATTTACCCGTCTCTCTCCTCCTAGTTCTAGTCTCAAATCTCAGCCAGGGATTATATCCCTAAGCTTTGATACCAACTGTGACGCCCCCAAAATAGGTATACATCATCCATTCTGAGTCGCCAAATACATGGTACAAAATTCAAATACAAACTTAATTTATACAACTGTTAAGTGTCGTGCAGAATACGTCAAAACATAAGTTTTGAGTTTTAATACAAATATTGTCTCCTAGACAATATCCAAACTCAAAATAAGTCCTCATTACAATTATTATCACGCTATTCTTATAGAATAGTGATGGCTATTATAGCAACCATCTTGAACCATCACTCCATTCCCTGACTAGTCCCAGCTATATTCTCATTTCTAGAAGAGAACAATGAAAGAAAAGGGTGAGCTCAAATAGCTCAGTAAAGAATATTATGACTAAGATAATGCAGAATAAATTATAGTTAGCCTTCAACAGTATAACAACTGATAGAATACAATAGACAACAAGTTTTAGATCAACAACTGCAGCAAAAATAACAATCTATTAGAAGAGTTAAGTAGAGCATGATATCTACTATCTTCTATGATTTAAAAGTTTATCATCAATTTTATCGTTGAGACACAGCTTAATAAATAATTCACATCACTGAATTATCCATGCACTACGGGCCAAGGATATTCATTAGTATCACATCCACGAATTATCCATGCACTACGGGCCAAGGATATTCATGTTATCACCAATGATCATGATCATGCCAAACAACAATTCATCTTTTCACCCTTGGCCGAAGAGAACGTATGGTCATGATCATACCAACATCTGTCCATCAATGCACTACGGGCCAATGAAGACTTTTACCACATCATTTGTAACATTACATGTCATAATTATACAAAATAATCACTGGTAATAATCATACCAATCAACAATCCATCTATGCACTACGGGCCAAAGATGACTTTCATCACAATATAAGCATGAGGATGATGACAATAATATAAAAATTTAATTAAATGAGAGCAATGATAAATTTTAATGATTTATAATTCAATTTATCCAGAATTCAATAATGTACAAATTGTCAACATGATATTGCTTTGTGGAGTAAAATTCAAGAATAATGTTGTATCAAAAATGATTTAAGAAATCAATTTTTGTCATGAATAGTACCCTAGGTGAATAGTACTTGAGTGAATAGTACCCCATGAATAGTACTTCATGAATAGTACCAGCGCGTATGAATAGTACTGTACGTATGAATAGTGTCGTATAAATGAATAGTACTGCGGCATGAAAAACTTAAGAAGAACAAGAATGTTCAAAAAAATATCTTTGTGAAGCGATACTACATGAAGCGCAAATTTCAAGGATATTCTACTAATTTCAAGGAGAATAGAGGTAATACTTAATAAAATGAGTGTAGAATTCGGAATCCGAAATGAAACTTACATACTACAGAGTATGGAAGAAAATATTATTTCTTACGAATATTGAACAAAAATAACATCCCTTACAACTATTGAATGAAAATAATATTCCTTACGAATATTGAATGAAGATAATATTCCTTACGAATATTAAACGAAGATAATATTTCTTGCGAATATTGAACGAAATAAAATTTCTTACGAATATGAAAAATAATATCGTAAGCGAATATGAAATAAATAATACCCCTTACCTCAAAAAGAGAGTAATTTCGACTGGTATAGCGGATATATTTTTGAAGAAAACTTATACTATTTTCTACACTCAATGCTTTCTCAAACTCTAAAGAAATATACTCAATATTATAGAAGAAGAATTCTCTGATTCTGGAGTGATTTTTTTTTTCTAAACTGAGCATCCTATTTATAGGAGAATTATAGGATACAATTTCGATGCATAGTAAAGGAAACATCATGGACTGCACAGTGGGGAAATCACGGATTCGGCTGAAATTTTTTGATTTTACTATGCAAATACTATGCAGACACAATACAAATACTATGTATAATAAAATATAATATATTCTATTTTTCATAAAAAATATATAATTATATATATATATATATATATATATATATATATATATATATATATATATAATAACTGAGATAACTTTCTACCAATAATTTTAAAAAATGGGTAAGTGGGGGTCCATATAATAGGCAAAATTGACAACAAATACTTCATAAAAATCCCCTCTACTTATCTCAACTTACTTGGCTTCACAAAATATATTTTTAATAACATTTATTCATCATTATTATAACTTGCAATATTAACAACAAGATCGTTCCCAGGAAAGAGGGAACTTTCCAATAAGGATTTCTCCCTATTGGCGCGTAATTAGGTGACCAAACCCCTTTCCTCGATATAAGTTTCTAGACATCGTCAATAATGTAAATATTAATATGAATAACTTTGTCGTCTCAATTATTGATTTAGTAATATAAAATATTGTGACAATAATTGAATCAATAATGTGAGATATTATGCAGTAATTACTGTGGCAATAATTGAATATTACTGAGTGACCTCTCATATAAGCATCAATAATCAATATCGTGAGCTACTATGCAACCACGCGCATTACTGTAATTTTATCAACGGGTATTTCAACATTTAACGATAAAACTTTTGCCGTTATTTTTATAAAAGTTATTTCTGTCATTTTCTAACTCCGATAGTAATTCCGTTGTGGGGTCCACCAATGATTGTCGTCGTACGAATATTCCCTTATAAAACGAATATTCCCCGACCAATCGAATATTTTATAATAACTTACTTACTTTGAAAAATCTGTAAATATTACCCACAACTATAACATTATATCAAATCCACACCATAATATTCAAAATGATATTTAGAGAAAATTATTCTTTATTCATAAAAGTTGGGGTCTTACAGGCTGAATATCTACTAAATAAATAATACCTTATTTTAATTAAATAGGGTTACCTGATATCTTTATAAGAGGAGTCTTATATCAGATATCAGATATACTTGATTCCAAAAGTTGGATAGTATGTCTTTTTCTACAGAGTTAGAAAACTGGGGTTTGAGCCAATACGCCCTTCTTTTTGAAAATTCTTCTTCCTTAGCGGATCACCTCTAGAGGCCATACACTTGGGTGGCTAACATTAATCAAAGGAAGGAATCTACCAAAACATTCAAGGAGATCGCGAAGAAGTAGGAGTTGAACTCGTACATGTGGAAGCTCGTATCTACAAGGGTATGATTCCATAATTTCTTGTTCTTCGTTTTAATTAATAATATACATAAATGATGATCCGGGTAATTGGTTTGTGAAAAATTTTAAAATCTGAGTTTACTTTGCTTCCGCTAATTTTTGCAATTCGATTGCTACTTTGATCTTCACAAAACCTTACATGAACATCAGACCAGAATTGTGGCTTCGCCCTAACAATTCAAAACCTAAAGCTTCATTTTGTCTTATTACCAAGCAACAAGTTGAATACGTGTGCAAGTGGGTTAGGGGTTGAAGCTCCCAAAAGGATATGCTTCTAACATATCTCGTTTCAGTACGGTTGAGCAGTTGAAGATTAATGGGTTCAAGAGTCACGATTATCATGTATTCATGCAGAAGCTAAAGGTAATTGCATTTCGTGAGATATTACCAAAAAAAGTTATGGATGCATTGACCATTTTTTTTCAGGATCAATGCTCAACTGTAATAAGGTATAGTAATGTGGAACAGATGGAAAACAATATTGTGTTTACCATTTGAAAGCTAGAAATGGTATTCCCTCCAAGGTTCTTTGACTCAATGGAACATCTACCTTATGAACTTAAACTTGGAGGATCGGTGCAATATCGGTGGATGTATCTCTTTGAGAGGTAATATAATCTACAAATTGCATTCTGTTTAGCAGATTAAATACTCATATTAATAATACTAGTATGTTTTCAACGTACTGTAGGTATATGTGTCGATTAAGGTAAAAAGTCAGAAACAAAGCTCATGTAGAGGGTTCTATTGTTAAAAACTATACGGAGGAGAGGCTTGTCAACTTCTGCTCATTGTATTTTGACGATGTTATCTTAACAAAGCACAATCTTTTAAGTAGGAATGAGGTCGTGGGTCCTCAATCTCATGCTGATAATGAGTTAGTTGTATTCACACATCCGACTAATCCATTTGGTCATGAGACGATGACTTACTTCAGCGACAAAGATTGAAGATTGTATTGATGTACGTGCTTCTAAATATGCCCGAAGTATCGTCATATATCAAGTAAGGATTATTAGTTGTCACATCTAATATAATTTATAAGTTTAATCAACTATATATTAATCCATTTTATTATAATTTTAGTTCATTCTAAGAGGAAGCGTATACTTCTAATTCGGCTTTAACTACAGCACAGTTGGAAACATTCACTACTACTAATTTCCAACAGTGGTTTTAGAGATGGGTTGAGGAAATGAACATTTCTGAGCGTTTTAGAGATGTCATCTGAGGTCCTTACAAAGTTGTTAGTTCTTTTCTTGGATGCATCGTGAATGTGTACAAATTTAAGGTTGATGACTTGAATGAACCATTTGAACCCAATAAGCTTAATGCCCTCAGGTGATGAAACCAAAGTCTATACTTGGTTCTCATACATGGAATCCATCTCGGATTTCATGGCTTCTAGCCATTTCTCTGAGTTTTTATTAATCATATCATGTTCGTAATTCAATGGATCATCATCACCCATTATGCGTACACCTTAATGCTAAAGCTCGACTCGGATCAAAAAATTTGTGTTCAGGTTCGACTCAAATTCGAACTGATAATTTCCAAGACTGCTCAAGTTTGACTCGATAAATTACTCGATACTACTCGGCTCGGAGTTACTCGACTCGTTTTCACAACTAGTTATTTGCGAGCTTTTCTATTCAAGCTTGAGTCTCAGATGGATCACACCAAAATGAGATATAAAATGAAAACTTAAAAAAACTTCAATTTCGTCTATATATAAAAATACATGTGTTAATAATATTTTTGATTTTTTACTTTTCTCACCACCAACCGCAATATAGGATTTTATCGCTAATATGTTCAAACGATGGAAAAATCTACATTTGTTTCTAAACATAATTACAAACGCTCACAGAACAAGATATCACAACTCATCATTTAACTCTTTGTATCTCTCTTTAAAAACTTCTGCATATCTTTCGACTTCCTCCTCTGATTTTCCTTCCATTTCAGAAGCAATACACAGCACGGAATATTCAGCACATTACCCACCATAAGATAGCAAACTTCTTTTTCATACAGTTCACTAAGCCTTTGTGTATTGAAGAACTGAAAGTCATGCCCAAGACAAGATACCAGGTAACAAAAACAAATGAGAAATTGGATTTGGTCCAAGAAAGATGAAAGACTAAAAAAGTGAGCGTAATTGTATTAATAGAATTGAATACATCAGCTCTAGTCCAAAAATGAAAACAAACAATTTTTGAATGCTTGCAATTGAGGCATGGAAGGAATTCAAGGCTCTTTTGGTCGGGCTGGACCACTTTGGTGCATTGTTTGCTTAAAGTATTCTAATTCTGAATAACTAAGTAACAAAGGAAAGAATTTCAATATTTCATACATAACATAATCATTAAAAGTATTAGAAAAGTTAGCAACTTAAAGTAACAATTACTTGTGCTTTCTCTCTATTTCTGGTGGTTCGATCCAATTATCACTAACAATCTTCTAAAAATCTAGTTAAAATATATGTCATCAATACTTGAAGTATTTAAAGACGATTTTACCTTTAATGACATTTAAGAAAATCTCATTCATAGACCATCATGCACAGGCCACACAATGATTAGAAGTCATGTTTAATCTAGGCAATCTATATATAATAGACTTCTCAGAATATGTGACAAACCTCATAGGTCGTGTTATCTGGATCAATGTTGTCTTGCCAAACTGCCTGAATAACACAAACATATAGAAAGGTTCCATTAGCAACACATACAAACACAATGTATTTAACATTCTCCAATTATTATACTCCAACACTTTCTAACATGCATAAGCAGCTGAGATCCCAATTCCCAAAGGCACATGGCATTATAAAATTTTCAAGACCAAAAAAATATTTGTTTGACATGTAGAAGTAGATGGCATTCCAGACGCAAATAATTAATCAATAAAAGGTATACTTAAAGGCTAAAAGTGGTTGATTGGTGGAATTTGTCCAAGTATTCAGTTAAGTATCTTGTCTGCCATCTTCTTATAGAGAGCAATTCTTTAGGGTAAGAATAAAATTATGAAAATCTAGTAGATTTTTAAGCTATGTTAAAACTAAGAATGTGCATATTGATATAATCAATTAACAGTAATTAAAGATCAAGCATCATCAAATACAAATAACTGGACAAGGTCATATCAGTAAAGAAGCTTCATACCTGGGTGTTAGCAGTAGTGTCTTGATTTGGAGTGCTTGCAAAATTATGGAAACTAATGTAAGAATACATAGAGAATAAGTGGAGCTAACACTATGGTCGAGACCCCATTGCTTACCGAATCAACAACAAATAAATGATATATATATATATATATATATATATATATATATATATATATATATATATATATATATATATATATGGGTTCCATCCACAGCAACCGGTTGCTGTGGAGCAACCCCTTTTTTGGCATGTTGAAATTTCGACTGGAGCAAAAAAAAAAAATTCAACAGGCTAAAAAAGGGATTGCTCCACAGCAACCGGTTGCTGTGGATAGAACCCTATATATATATATATATATATATATATATATATATATATATATATATATATATATATATATATATATATATATATATCATTGAACAAGGACAACATAAGTAATATATAACATATAAGATCTAATTCACACAAAAATTCTTTTCACAAAAGACCATCAAAATTCTTATTCTTGAGACAGAACATGATGCATGTGATGATGACGACGACGATGAGCACCATAAGATCCCCACCCAAAAAAACTATCAAACCAAATAACGTCATATTAGTATCAAATATGAGCAAACGGTGTTAATGTTTCTATCAATGGGTGGGAGAAATGACGATTTTACCTTTAATTACATTTAAGAAAATCTCATTCTTAAGATCCAACAAAAAAAAAAGAACCACCAAATTTATATGTAATGAGTTATGAATACAATATTTAGCTATTATTGTTGTTAAAATTTTACTGATTCTCTTGCACAATGAGCATAAACACGTATTTTCTTTATTCTGGAGAAGCTTGTGGTTGTGGACAAAACTTTTCTTCCCATCAGTTTGTGCCAAAGCGGGCACTGCAAGAAAGAAAGCATATCAAACACATATGAATTGTTCTGAACCTGGGAAGAAAATATATACCTCTTATATGTACATTTAATGAATTGCAAGTTTACAACTAGCTTGAAGGCATTTGAATGATAGAAAGAAAATGTCAAAATATAAAAGATAAGAAACTTGTCTTTTTTTCAGATTTCATACCAAACTAGTTTTCATGAGTAATGACTGCAAATCAATTATCCAAGGCCTAAAGTGCAAGCTTAAATCCTGCAAATATAGAATATGAAGAGAAACAAGTAAATAACTAACTAGTAAAAAATAAAAGAAAATGTCAAAATAAAAAAATAAGAAAACTTATCTTTTTTTAGACTTTACACCAAACTAGTTTCTTTGCTGGTTGAGTGGTTGTGCGTTATCAACTTAAGGCTGCAAGCCAAATATTTAAACTCCAAATTCCGAACTCAAGCACTAAAGCTAGTAGTTTGACACCATTTCATAAACCAAATTCCAATATGCTCAAAAGAAAATCCAAAGTTCCAAACAAAATAACCAAAGTCTAACAATCCAAGTTCAACAGTTCAATAGTAAACAAAGTAAACAGTTCAACAGTTCAATTTAAAAACTGAAATGTAAACAACGATGTATCACAATATCAGTAATATATTATCAATTTCTTCATTGCATCAGCACTTCGGTCTCCAAGCTCACCTATTGCATTGAATCTTCATCAGCCTACATTGTCAAGCAACTAATATTAAATCCATGATATTATTTGCATAGATGTTTATTTATGTAAAAATAAATAAACAAATTAATACTTACAATCATGCATTTCTTAATCTTATACTCAGCTCGCAACCAATCACTTGTGCAAATTAAAGCCTGAACCGTTTCATTCAACAGCTCCTTGATTTTCCAAATCTCAGGTAAAAACAAATTGGAAGTAGGATATTCATAGCCAGAAAATACATTTGTTGCTTTATTAAACACTTCTAAAAATTTAATAACCCTCTCAGCCCTGTCCTAATCTTCCTTACTAGGAAAAGAGTTATAATGAAGGTCTCTCTCTTTGTACAATGGGAACACATCCTTGAATTGCAAAGCAGACTCTAACATGGCATATGTGGAGTTCTACCTAGTGGGGACATCTATGATCAATCTTTTTGAATATGGTAATTGAAAAATTTTCACAATCTCACCAAATTTATGAAGACGAGATTGAGACATTTTTAAGTACTTGACAGTCTCACGAACATTTTGAATAACATTTTGGATAATCCCCAAACCATCTTGCACCATCATGTTAAGAACGTGGGCACAACATCTAATATGAAATATTTTACCACTAAAATAAAGGCCACCTTTCAATGTAAAATTATCCCTAAGATGCCTTACAGCAGAATCATTTGCAGATGCATTATCAAGAGTCACGGTCGATATTTTATTTTCAATTCCCCACTCATTTATAAGACCAGTGTGTGTAGGTGCCATGGTACAAAAATTGATAACCCTTTTATGCAAGTTCCAATCCGAATCCAAAAAATGAGCAGTAAGAGACATATAACCAATAGTTTGATTAGAAGTCCACAAATCAGAAGTGAAACTTATCCTGCTAATACCATCAAATAGAGCCTTAATTTTTTTCTTCTCTAAAGCATAAAGCTTCATGCAGTCAATCCTTACTGTCACCCTAGAAATGGGATTAAATCTTGGATTCAAAGTTTTTAAAAATAGTATGAAAAATTCATGCTCAATCATACGAAAAGGGTATTCATGCACACATATCATCTTAGCAAAAAGCTCCCTTACTTTTTCTTTATCATACTTGAAGAAATTCAAGTTATCAGTTTTACCTTCAACTTCTAAAGTAGGATAAGATAATACATGCTGCTTGGGTTTTCCGGAGCCAGAAATTGAAGCCAGCCGAATAAAGTAGGAGTTCATGTGCCTATTCAAATGACTGGTAGAACCCGTATTTTAAAGAGCAAACCTTGAATTACAATGCTTGCACTCAACCTTCTTGGTTCCATCTCTTAATGTCACAACAATAAACTCGTCCTAGGCTTTTGAGGTCTTTTTTTTTTCTTTTTTTCCCATGCTCAACTTCAACCTCAACCTCTGTAGCATTTTCTGGCTGAGAATCACCAAAAAGTTGAGATTGAGTTTCTGTTTGAGTATTTGGCACTTGAGATGGTCCAGATGGGTCTTCAATCAAACTTATGATCTCATTATTACCTCAAACAAATAAACAAAAAATTATCAGAATTAAAGACAAATGATATAACATATGCATGCACAATAAAATTGTCGTAATGAGTATTACATTCAACTAAATACATTCTGAAAGTATGAGCCAAACTTTGGACTCGCGAAGTGGCTCCCAGATTAATGGTCGCACCTCACTGTATCACAATATGAAGGGACATTTGGGTTCGTATACACATAATTTTTTCTTTCCTGATGTCTGAGAGTTTAATAATTACTTCCATTTTTCGTTTCTCTCTTCATCTTAGTATTTTTATGCCAGCTATCTTCCTCTTGAATTTTTTTTGCATGGGTTAGTAGATGAAAAAATTGATGTCTATGCTTATGGGGTACTTGTATTGGAGCTGATAACTGGACGCCCAACGTTGGATAAGTCACAGAAAATTCTTGTGATGTGGGTATGGTAGCTTCTATCAGTCCCCATTTGATTATGCTACTAATGAATTATTTTCCAAACAAAGATAATAAAAGGATCTTCTGAAGTTGAATATTTGCCAGTCATTTAGATAACCTTTTGATAATTTCTTGCAGGCTAAACCTTTGATCACTAAGAAAAATATCGAAGAGCTTGTTGATCCATCGCTTGTTGGTGCCTATGATGTAGAGTAGATGAGTGACGTGGTTTCAATTGTTTCTATGTGCATAAATGAGTGTTCAACAGAAAGGCCTGATATGAGCCAGGTATGCTATTGATTTGAGAGATGCCAATAGAAGTTAAACTTAAATTTTTGTTGACTTCAACCTATTTGTGATTCTTGACAAGTATGAGAGGAAGGGATTTAAAGTTTACTTATGAAATTAAGATGACAACTATTTTTGAGAAAACAGTTCCTTATTGTTCATTGTCCTTCTTCCTTACCAGTTTGTTGCACCTAATTTAATGTTGCATGAAAAAAAGAAGAAAAAAAGATTCATAATTTAACATTATAATCCACATTTTGACACAATTATTTCTCAAAACTGCACATCCTTAGTTGTCAAAGGATGAAGCTCCATTGTTTTGAGTTTTAAGATTTAAAGCATACGATAACACTCTCTCCATTAGCAGTAGTGATGAAATGTATTACATTGCCTGTACCCATAATAAATTAATGAATTCCAGGAAATTAAGTTTCTATCAGACATTTTGTCAAACATATAGCAAAACAAAAATCATTACATGAGGTATACACATTAACATATGAATGCAATCAAGTAAAACCTCAACAATTCATTTAAGTGTGTTTTTTAGAAGGAAAACTGGGCAATATCTTAAGATCTAGATGAAATCGAGCAACACCAGAAATTTGAACACTCAATGGGAGATGCAATACTGAAGTCAACAACAAACTTGAATTCAGTTGATATAAACTAAAGATGCTAATGAAATACTAAAACATAGAATGATCAATTAAACTGTTACTAAATGAATATTTGCACAACTATGAGGAAATTGAATTTTTTTCTCTTAAAAATTACAACGAACACTCGGTGTGGAAGAAGAATAACAAGATAAAGATGAGAATATATAACTCATTTTTAAGTATTAACATTAGAATATAACATTAGAATATATAACAGTCTCTCCATTAGCTGTAGTGATGAAATGTATTACACTGCCTATAGCCATAATAAATTAATGAATTCTAGGAAACCAAGTTTCTATCAGACATTTTGTCAAACATATAGCAAAACACAAATCATTTTATGAGGTATACACATTAACATATGAATTAAGGCATTACAAGCATAAAGATATGATTCAAACCCAAGTTTCATAACATGCTCTGTAGCATATGCAATTCAAAAATCAAAATCAAATCCAAATGGTGTTAAGAAATTAAATTACATAGAAATGTATTTACCTGAAGCCTCATAGTGTTCCATTGAATAAGATAAAATTGAAACTTGAAAGCTATAAATTAGGGTTCTAATTTTATTGATTGGGGATTTTTGATATAACAGAATTAATCAAAAATTGAGTTTGATTTTTGGATCGGAGGAGATGAGAAGTAGATGTTGATTTACCTCATGGCTCATGACTGGATAAGAAATATTAAAGCTATACATATATATAGATTACTTAAGTAAAAGAAAAGATTAGATTAAAAGAAGAAAATATGAAAGAACTGACTTACACATAACACACAAATCTTCTTTTGTGGGATAATTCAGTTTTCAGCCTCAAATCTCACCCCCTCGAGACTAGGAACTTTTAATTTCTCTGTAAACGAAGCGACTGAAGTCCAAACTCTGTAGTTTGAAGAGATGAAAGGGTAGACAACCAAATGCGTAACGACTAAATCTTTCCACTCCCTTATCAGATATTAAAGATCGAGCAAGTACGAACCTGAAAAGAGTAGGGTTTATCGAGTAAGGATCGAGTACGGATCAGACGAAAGAGGAAAGCTCGATCCCTAAAATGAGCGAACGGATTATTAGAACCAAGAAAATGGATAATAGTAATTAGAACATGATTCCAAATAAAACTCAAATTTACATCATTTTTACTTACCAAGTTGTGAGCTTTATCAAATATAAATACGTTGTTGTTCCACTCGATGCTCAAATATATGTACACTGTTATTCATACAACATGAATAATCAAGGAGCTGGACCAATATAAGTATGCTTATATGTGAAATCAAGGTCATAATTAAAGCTTAACTTCCATCTCTTGTATACAAATTCAAGGCCTCATGCCAGTAAGCACTAATATACATGCGCATGAGTTATAAGTAATACAGTTATCATTCCAAAGCAACAATGAATGGCAGTATCCAAAAATGAAACCTTAAACTCAACTAGTTTTAAAATGTAGCAGATTAGAAATAATGCCCCAAAAAGAACAAATGAGCATGTAGCGACCCCAAAATTCATACAATTTAATTCTCAACTTCGGTCGTTAACAATACATTAAACTTTTGATTTTACATTATTATTCGATATTAAACTTTATAAAATACGAAATAATTTAAACTTTTATATCTTCTTACTTTAATTCCCTGAATCAAAACCTTTATCAACTACATGCCTTTGAATCAATCTTATTTTATGATTCGCTTTATCACTGTTATCATATAAAATTTTACATTTCAATTCGATAACCTTTACATATCAGATAACTCTAATTCTAGCTTTACAACTCAATATAAAACTATACATCATAAAACATTTAATACATCTCATGAGTCTTAATCATGGTTTAAGGAAATAGCAACTTTAGTTAAAATATAAATCTTCATGTATTATTTCTGATCCACTTCATTCAAGTAGCACATAGTGTTATCTTCAATCCTTAACCTGTAAAAATGGTTATTTGCAAGGTTGAGCTCGACAACCCCATAAAATCTGACAGTTTTCATGCATCACGTAGCATATAATAACATGCTCAACCTATATCTCTTAAATATTGGACTATCATAACATATATGCTACAGTTCATATAACAAGTATAAAGATTGAGTTCCTTACTCAATCAGCATGCTTTACTCAATCAACGTAGTCATAAGTTGACTTTAACGTTTCATGCTTTCAACATAAATATAACGCATCATGATATTTGCAATAAAGATTTAAAACAGTTAATCATCAAGTTCACATAGCAAATAGAAACTGAAAGACTTGCCTGATTCGTAGTTTATGAACTACGACTTAACTGCTTATCGCTTATCTGCACTTCGTGTATTCCTACACAGTTATATCATTATTCACATTAACTATTAGTCACATAGTAACGCATAGTAGCTATAATGTAAACATTACTCTACATCTCATAACACTCATTTCTAGTTATTTCGGTACAAGTCTTACATTACCATTTACATTTCAGAAATTCCAAGTGTTGACTTCACAACACTTGTTTAACATTCATTGTGTATACTAAGTTATCACATAACGCGTTTGTAACTTACTAATCATTCTCATAACTTTGAATTTACCAATTACATATCACGGTTTTGTTCTAACCTCCTTGTCATATGTTTGACACATTGACATAACCTTAGACCAAGTTACAGCGGTATCCCAGGTCTGCAACAGTGGCAGAAGCCACTGCCTCAGATCAGTGTATGGTACAGCTGCGCCATGCATAAGCCTGGGACCGGCGCAGCTGCGCCATTTCTGGCCTTGGCACCGGCGCAGTTGCGCCAGTGCACAGACAGAACCAGAAAGGCTGTGAACAGTAGCCGACTTTAGCCCAACTAACACGAATTTCACCCACAAAACAGTAAATTTAACACAAATAATTGATATAGAACTATTACAAACATGTTTCCTCACAAATTTATTAACATAGAACAATTTAACAACAACTTTTACTAACTTAATTCCTCAAATTCTATGTTTTGATACAAAAACTCCATTTTTGAGTTCCTTTACAAAATTCATCACTGTGATTTCAATTCTTCACCAAATCACTTCGTTTAAACTACATTTTCTTCATTTCTTAATGAACTAACATAATCAAGCCTTAATTTACAGATTAACATACGAATTGGCCACTAAAATTGGTACTTTTACAAGCTATATGAAAAAAATATACTGCAAATACTTTTCTTCCTTTTTGAATGAAATTAGCATAACAAATTCTTATCTAAATGCAAACTCTAACATCATAAACACGTATAATCATAATTACATGTTATATATATCAATAATCCAATAAATTGAATTCACATAATTCAAAAACTTAATAATTTTGGTGTAAAACCTATATATATATATATATATATATATATATATATATATATATAAGATATAAAAATTATAGAGAAATACCTTCTTATGCGCAAACAATCCATGCTAATCAACTGATAATCACTTTGAAATCACTTATTTTCCCCTCACTCTCTCTCAATTCTCGCTTAGCTTCTCTCTGTATTTCTATTATCTAGCCTTAGGGAAATATAATACGTAGAATAACTGAAACTCCCCACGATCATTAATTAAAACAAATAATACGTCTGTCAGTTATGTCAGGCCAAAAGCCACAAGGCTACGTTTGGCTACACACAAATCTCATACTAGTTTATTTTTATAATATTATATTATATAGTTTCATGTGTCACCCCTTTAGTTATTTTAAATAACTTATAACAATAATAATTATAATCTCATTATAATTATACTTATAATTATATATCTAATTTAATTAATAACTTAGAAACATCACTTTATTTAATTTATTTTCATTTAATTTAATTAATTCATTAAATTAAATTTTCAAGAATAAAATTTATCTTTGCTTTAATTTAATTATCATACACACGTAACTAGATTATTATACCACAATTTCATAAATTATTTATTTTTCTCAATACATAAATTATTTAAAATATTTATTTACTTCAATAAATATTTAAAATATTTACCAAATTCATTTAATTTCTTCAATAGTTAACTTAACTATTAAACCTCACTTTCCCAATATATGAATATATATTTCTCTTTACACCAAATCACATATTTAAAAATATACAGTACATACATATACATACTCAAACTCAAAATATCTCGTAATAAGAATTTTAAATTATTAAATTTCTATTTTAATAACTTATAAAAATTCGGGTTGTCACAGAGCATATGACCAACTGGAAACCTAAAGGAACATGTAACAAATGTAGTTAGATATTAAGACTTCCAAGTATAATTTTTGTTTCATCTAATTCCCTTTGAATCTTCAAAACTTGTGTCGCCTTAACAAGATCCTGAATAGTTAAAAAGTAGAATGAAAGGAAATGTGATTCAATTTAGCAAAAAAAATGTGATTCAGTTCATCTACAACATAAGTTCAAAAACTAATTTTACATACTTTTTATTTTCTTATATAGAATGAAACCTCGTCCTTCCTTAAGTCTCCTGTTATTCATTTAAAATAATTACTTAATTTTTATCCATAAATATAGAACACAAGCTTATTATAGTAATATGAAAATAGTCTAATATAAAAAATTTACTCAAAATCTATTATATGTAGACACAGTCACAAGTGTCGAATAATATGGCAACCTTTAAAAACCGAGATAGTGGGATTAAAAAACTGGAATACATGTGAAAATGTGTATTTTAAACCGATAAATGTAGTTTTGTCATGAGGAGACATTCCTCAGCTTCAAACTTCTATTCATCAAATGTGCTCATGAATCCACCAAGAAAGCCAGCTCCATACAAAATCTCCTTTTTACCTCTTCAAAGGGCAAATAATTTAATAATACACACAAAGACAAAGAAAATAAGGACTCGTAAGAATTATACTTTAAAACTCATTAATTTTTTTCTTATTCTAGTTATAGTTGTAATTAGAGCATTTATTTTGAAATTTAAATGTAGGATTTCAAAAATGATGAAAACTTATTTGAATTGTAATTTAGAGTATTAATTAATTTATTTACTAAAAAAAATCATTTGGTCATTAATGAACTATACTTTAAAACTATTTATTTATTAATTTTTCTTATTCTTATTCAAGTTGTAATTATAGCATTCAGTTTGAAATTTAAATTTAGAATTTCAAAAAATAATGAAAGGTTATTTGAATTGTAATTTATAATATTAATTATTCTACTTATTAAAAGTAAATAAATTAACATTCCTTCATTAATGAACTATACTTTAAAACTCATTTTGTTTCTTATTCTAGTTATAGTTGTTTATTTTGAAATTTAAATTTAGAATTTCGAAAATGATGAAAACTTATTTAAATTATAATTTAGAGTATTAATTATTATATTCATTAAAAATAAACAAATTAATATTTATTTATTAATGAACTAAAATTTAAAACTCATTGTTATTTTTTATTCTAGTTAGTTATAGTTGTAATTAGAATATTCTTTTTAAAATTTAAATTTAGAAATTTAAAAATGATTAAAATTTATTTGAATTGTAATTTAGAGTATTAATCATCATATTTATTAAAAATAAATTAACATTAACCCAAATCCATAAATCCCAAATTATCAATTCCGCCTCTCCACAGTCACAATTGGCTTAGCAAATCACGATTCCCCACTCCCCCCCCCCCACTCCGGCCTCTCTGCAATTTCACCTTTGACCTCTCGTGTAAGACCCCAACTTTTTTATAAATAAAGATTTAATTTTCTCAAAATGTTATGTTGAATAATAAGGTGTGGATTTGATTTAATGCTATAGTTATGGGATATATGTGCAAATTTTGCAAGAAAGTAAGTTGTCATAAAATATTTGTTTGGTCGTAGAATATTCTTTTTGTCAGGAAATATTCGTACGACAGCACAATCATTGGTGGACCTCACAACAGAATTACTGTCAGATATAGAAAGCAACAGAAATAACATTTTTATAAAAATAACGGTAAGACTTTTACCGTTAACTATTGAAATACCCGGTGATAAAAATACAGTAGTATGTATGATTGCACAGTAGCTCACGGTATTGTACATTATATCTGATTATTGATGCTTATGTAAGAAGCCAATCAATTTTATTCAATTATTGCAACAGTAGTTGTTGTATAGTATCTCATATTATTGATTCAATTATTGTCACAATATCATATGCACAATATTTTATATTATTAAATCAATAATTGAGACGACGCAGTTACTCATATTATTATTTACATTATTGACAATGTCTATAAAGTTTTGTCTAGAAAAGGGGTTATGTTATTTAATTACGCGTCAATATGGAAAAGTTCTTATCGGAAAGCCCCATATTTACTGTGAATAATCTGGTTGTCAATATTGTGAGTTATAATATTAATAATGAATAATTGTTAAAAGATTAAAAATGTGTTGATTGAAGATAAGTGAGTTGTTGTAATTATTTATTTAATTTTTGATATAAATAGAGGGGGGTTTAGGAAGTATTTATTGTAAGTTTGGCTTATTACATGGACCCCTACTTACTCATTTTTCAAAATCGTCGGTAGAAAATTATCTCAGTTTTGTTTTATTATTATTATAATAACAATAAAATAGAAAACTTTTTATATAAAACAGAATACTTTTTACATTATATATAAAGTTATTCATTTTATTAGATTATAAATAGAATATATTATATTTTATATAAAGTTTTTGTTTTATTAGAATATTTTATTGCACAGTAATAAATAGTAAAAATTAGAAATTCACGCCAAATTCGTCTGTGATTTTTCTTTACTGTTCACCCGTGAAAATTTTAAATAGTGCCTTACCATTCTCCTATAAATAGGATGCTTAGTTAAGAAATAAAAATCACACTAGAATCAGAGAATTCTTCTTCTATAATATTGTGTGTATTTCTTTCTAGTATAAGGATACTTTGAGTGTAGAACATAGTGCAAGTTTTCTTCAAGAATATCTCTGCTATATCAGCCGCAATTACTCTCTTACTAAAATAAGGGGTATTATTTATTTCATATTCATAGGAGATATTATTTTTCGTATTCATAAGGAATATTATTTTCGTTCAATATTCGTAAGGAATATTATTTTCGTTCAATATTCGTTCAATATTCGTAAGGAATATTATTTTTGCTCAATATTCGTAAAGGATATTATTTTCGTTCAATATTCGTAAGAAATATTTTTTTTTTCATACTTTGTAGTATGTAAGTAATATTATTTCGTTTCATATTCCTAAATCTACACTTATTTTGATAAGTATTGCTTCTATAATCCCTGAAATTAGTAGAATATCTTTGAATTTTACGCTTCATCTAGTATCGTTTCATTAAAATATTGGTCTGAACTTTCTTATCAAATTTCAAAATTTTCATTCAGGGTACTATTCATGGGATACTATTCATTCAGGTACTATTCACAATGTACTATTCATACGATACTATTCATGCATACGATGCTATTCATATAGTATTATTCACGAAGTACTATTCATAACAAAAATTGATTTCTTTTCTGTCCAAATTATTTTTGATACATGAATATCCTTCTTGAATTTTACTCCATAATTAGTTATATCATGTTGACAATTTGGACATTCTTGAACTCTAGATAAATTAAATTATAAATCTCTAATATTTATCATTGATCTCACTTAATTGATTCTTTATATCATTAACATCATCCTCATGTTTATATTGTGGTGGAAGTCATCTTTGGCCCGTAGTGCTTAGATGAACTGTTGATTGGTATGATTATGACCAGAAATTATGTATTGATATAATCATGACCTGTAATGTTACAGACAAATGATGTGGTGAAAGTCATCATTGGCTTGTAGTGTATTGATGGACAGTTATTTGGCATGATCGTGATCACTGGTGATACTAAATAATATCCTTGGCCTGTAGTGCATGCATAATTCGATGATGTGGATTATTTATTAAGTTGTGTTACCCAGATAAAATATTGATGATGAACTTTTAAATCATAGAAGATAATAGACATCATACTCTACTTGACTCTTCTAATGGATTGCTTGTTCCGATGCAGTTAAACTTGTTATCTATTGCATTCTATCACTTTTTGCACTATTGAGGACTAAGGATAATTTATTATGCATTATCTTAGTCATAATATTTTTTACTGGGCTAGTTGAGCTCACCCTTTTCTTTCATTGTTCTCTTCAGGAAATGAGAATATAGCTAGGACTAGTCGGGAAATGGAGTGATGGTCCAAGATGGTGGTTATAGTAGTCCTCACTATTTTATAAAAGAGTGTGATAATAATTATATTGAGGTCTTATTTTGAGTTTGGATATTGTCTACAAGATAATATTTGTATTAAAACTTACTTATATTTTATCATATTTTGCACGACAGTTCAATAGTTATATAAATAAAGTTTATATTTAAATTATGTACCATGTATTTGGCGACTCAGAATGGGTTGTGTAAACCTATTTTGGGGGTGTCACAGTTGGTATCAAAGCTGGCAGATATCTGAGGCTAGAACTAGGAGGGGAGAGATGAGTAAATCCTTCGCTAGTGTGTCCTACCTAAGCTTATTTGTTATTTAATTGGTCGGTCAGAATATAGGGATAATATGTTGCATGTCAATTAACCCTTGTTTTGTGGTAGTATTTGAAAATGGCATCTAAAAATTTTGAGATAAGCAATTGAGCATATGATACCATTGAGACAGCTCCAATCAATAACCAGGATACTGTGCACCAGGAAGACAATAATCCTCATGTAAACAACAACGTCGACCAAATGATGAACGATGGGGTGTTTAGGATCTTTCTACAATTCATGCAACACCAAACGAGAGAGACTCCTGTTCAAAATGTAGGTGGAGTCAATGGCAACTCACGGCTGGTCACTGCTAAGCAATTCAAGGAGCTGGGACCGTCGAAGTTTTTGGGAAAGCCAGAGCCACTTAAGGCAGAGGCATGGATTAAGAAAATTACAAACATATTTGATGTCTTGGGATGCTCAGAAGAGTAAAAGGTTCCCTTCGCCACCTTTATGTTGCGAGAAAAGGAAAATTACTGGTGGGAATCTGTAAAACGTACTCATCTTTCCACATTGAAGATGTCTTGGGAGAAGTTCCAGAAATTATTCGACGACAAGTACTTTCCAGAAAGTATTCGTCACACGAAGGAGGTGGAATTCATCAAGTTGGAACAGAGCAATATGATCGTATCGCAATACGAGGCAAAGTTTGCAGAGTTATCCCGGTTTGCATCCTATTTGGTACATAATGAGAAGCGAATGACACAAATGTTTCTGAGATGTTTGAAATCCAAAATTCGTCCATACCTCATTTCTCATAAACTTTGTTTTTATTCAGATGTTGTGAATAGAGCTCAGATATTAGAACGCGATTATGAGTCAGCTCAACTAAAAGGCAACGACCAACAAAACGATAATAATCGTACCGGTGGCAACAGCCATCGGAACAATGATAACCATCGTGGAGGAAATTATCATGCTAGAAATGGTAACCACTTCGGTGGTAATCATGACCAAGATGATAGGAGAGGTGATCTAAGTGGGAACAAGTTTAAGAATAGAAGATTCAATAATGACAACGTAAAGACGTCGGCAACAGCACCAGCACCCGTTTCTAAGGAAGGAGAACGACCACCGGTTGTATGCTACAGATGCGGAGAGGAGGGACACATCAGTCCAAACTGTACACATCAATCCAAAGTGTGTTTCAATTGCTAAAAGGAAGGTCATTTAGCTCAATTTTGTCATACAACAAAGTTAAGTCCAGCTGGGACGGTGGCACCAAAGGCTGTCCCAGACAAGTCAAAGTCAGTGGTTCAAGGGAGAGCGTTTTTTGTGACTTTACAAAAATCGAGGAACCTGAACGAAGTTATCACGGGTAAGCTAATGTGACGCCCCCAAAATAGCTATACATCACCTATTCCGAGTCGCCAAAAATATGGTACAAAATTCAAATACAACTTAATTATACAACTGTTGTGTAAAATACGACAAAACATATGCTATGAGTTTAAATACAACACTTTCTTCTAAACAGGATTCAAACTCAAAATAAGTCCTCAATACATTTATTCTCACACTATTTCATAGAATAGTGAGGACTACTAATGCTATCATCTGAATCTTCACTCCGTTCCCCGACTAGTCTCCGCTACATTCTCATTTCCTGAAGAAAACAATGAAAACAAAAGGGTGAGCTCAACTAGCCCAGTAAGAAATATTATGACTAAGATAATGCAGAATAAATTATCATTAGCCTTCAATAGTGTTAAACTGATAAAATATAACAAATATCAAGTTTAACTGCAGCGGAATAAGCAACCCATTAGAAGAGTCAAGTAGAGAATAAAATCTACTATCTTCTATGATTTAAAAGGTTTTTCATGACTTTTATCACTGGGACTCAACTTAATAAACAATTCACATCATCCCTGCACTACGACCAATGATATTCTTTAGTATCACGACCACAATTATCCATGCACTACAGGCCAAGAATATTTGTGTATTCATTAATGGTCAAGATCATGCCAACCACTGTCCATCAATGCACTACGGGCCAATGATGACTTTACCACATTATTTGTAACATTACGGTTATGATTATACCGAATAATCCCTGGTCATAATCATACCAAGTCCATCTATGCACTACAGGCCACAGATGACTTTCAACAGAATATAAACATGGGGATGATGACAATGATATAAGAATTCAATAAAACAAGTTCAAGAATTAATTTATTCAGGAACCAATAACGTCCAAATTGTCAACATGATACTGCTTTGTGGAGTAAAATTCAAGAACGCTCAGAATAATATTTCCATGAAAAGATACTGGATGAAGCGCAAATATCAAGGATATTCCACTAATTTCATGGAGTATAAAAGTCAAAACTTTAACCAACTAAATATAATAAAGAATGGAATAACAAAAGAAATTACCATGCATGCGATAGACCGCACAGACAGGTTATTCCAACAGGAAAATAAATAATGGAACCAGGTCATGCGTAAACAGACAGACATGATATTCCGACAAAATAATAAATAATGGAACCAGGTCCGGCGTAAAACGCACAGACAGGATATTCCGACAGAATAATAAATAATGGAACCAGGTCCGGCGTAAAACGCACAGACAGGATATTCCAACAGAATAATAAAGAAAGGAATAACAGAAGAATTTCACCAAGTATAGGGTAGCCCACGTATACAGGTTATTCCAACAGAATAATAAAGAATGAAATAATAGAAGTTCTCTTCATGAATAAGAAAGAAAGAATACCCTTTACGAGTACAACAAATAATATCCCTTACCGTAAAAGAAACTTGATATCGGAGTAGTGAAGTAGCTGAATACTTTTCTTCTTTCTCTCTATAGTTTCTCTCTCTAGAGTTTCAGTGAATTCGTAAGAAAATAATGAAGGAATGTGTTTCTATTTATAGAAAAATGGACTGCATAGTAACTAACTCATGAACGGTCTAGATTGATTTACTTTAATCTGACGGTCCATATTTAAAGTAAAATCTTTTAAATAAAAAACGAATAACTTTATAAAAGATTTTACTATGAAAATACTATGCAGGCACTATGCAAACACTATGCATAATAAAATATAATATATTCTAATTATTGTCTAATAAAACAGATAACTTTATAAAAGTATTCTGTTTTATATAAAAAAAATTTCTATTTTATTACATTAATAATACCAATAAAACAAAACTGAGTGACTTATCACGTAAGCATCAATAATCGATACCGTGTGCTACTATATAACCATGCGTATTACTGTACTTTTACTACCGAGTAGTTCAACAGTATTAATGGTAAAACTTCCGCCGTTATTTTCATAAAGTATTTTTGTCATTTTCTCAATCCGACAATAATTCTGTTGTGGGGTCTACCAATGATTGTGTCGTCGTATGAATATTCTCTGTTAAAACGAATATTCCCCGACCAATCGAATATTATATAGCAACTTGTGTACTTTGCAAAATTTATAAATATTACCCATAACTATAATATTATATCATTTTCACTCCATAATATTCAAAAATGATATTTATAGAAAATTCATCTTTATTTATAAAAGTTGGGGTCTTACAACCTCAACTTCTTATGAAATTTCGCCCTCGAAATTAGGGTACGTACCTGGTATATCGAAGAGGTAAGGATACCTTGACTTTATTTCAGATTCTAACTCCCAGGTCATTTCCTCAACATCATGGTTCCTCTATAAAACTTTGACTTGAGGTATAACCTTGGAGCGTAGAGCATGTTCCTTCTTATCCAAGATTTGAACATGAACCTCTTCATACGTTAAATCTTCCGCTATTTCATCCGGTTCTAACTCAATAATGTGGTTCGGGTCTTTCACATATTTACGTAACATGGATATGTGAAAAATATTATAAACACGAGACATACTTGGCGGTAAAGCGAGTTTATAGGCCACAGTTCCTACTCGATCGAGGATTAAAAATGGGCCAATGAATCGAGGATTGAGCTTTTCTCTCTTTTCAAATCTCGTAGCTCCTTTCCACAGAGTAACTCGTAACAACACATGATCTCCTATATCAAATTTCACGTCCTTTCGATGAAGATCAACATAACTCTTTTGTCGATCTTGTGAGGTTTTTATACGTTGCCGGATTATTTGAATCTTTTCCATAGTCATACGTACCAACTCTGGTCTCAACAACGTTGCTTCACCCACCTCATCCCAGCATACTGGAGAACGACACTTTCTTCCGTACAACGCCTCGAATGGAGCCATGTCAATACTTGCTTAATAACTGTTGTTGTAGGAAAACTCCACCAATGGTAAGAACTTATCCCAACTTCCCTTGAAGTCAAGGACACAGAGTCTTAATAAATCTTCAAGAGTTTGAATAGTCCTCTCTGATTGTCCGTCCATCTGGGGATGATATACCGAACTAAATCGTAAATCCGTGCCCATAGCTTTTTGCAAACTAACCCAAAATCGTGAAGTGAATCTTGTGTCTCGATCAGAAACTATGGATACTGGCATACCATGCAGTCTTACAATCTCATTTATGTACATACGAGCAAGATGTTCAAGTGTATAAGTTTTTCGTATTAGTAAGAAATGAGAAGACTTGGTCAATCTATCAACAATGACCCAAATTGCATCAATGCCTTGAGAAACCTTGGGAAGACCCGTAACGAAATTCATGATAATGTTCTCCCACTTCCATTCTGGAATTTTAAGTGGTTACAATGGACCTTTTGGTACTTGATGCTCCGCTTTGACTCGTTAACAAGTTAGACACCTTGAGATAAACAGCGCTATCTCTCTCTTCATATTGCTCCACCAAAATATATGATGAAGATCACGATACATTTTAGTATTCCCAAGATGGATTGCAAACGGTGTGTTGTGCGCCTCCATCATGATTTTATACTTTAAATCGGGATCATTAGGAACACAAAGTCTGGAGTTGACTCGAAGTATTCCTTCTTCATCGATTCTTACTTCCGGCATAGCACCTTCTTGCACTTTCTTCCTCATACGCATCAGCTCCAGGTCTGTAACTTGAGCAGGTTTAACTTTATCAATTAAAGTCGGTTCTACTCATATATTCGCCATCATCACATGGGTCCCTGGAGTCTTTAACTCTATTTCCATCCTTTGCAAGTCACACAAAATGGGCCTTTGCATTGATAATATCGCACTCATACTTACATATGATCTTCTACTCAATGCATTAGCTACCACGTTCGCTTTTCTAGGATGGTATTGGATGGTATGATCATAATCTTTTAACAGTTCTAGCCAACGTCGTTGTCGCATGTTGAGGTCCTTTTGAGTGAAGAAATATTTGAGGCTTTTATGAGCTGTAAAAATCTCCACTTTCTCCCCATATAAGTAATGCCTCCAAATTTTAAGTGCGAAGACAACAGCTGCCAACTATAGATCATGAGTAGGATAATTCCTCTCATATTCTTTGAGTTGTCTTGAGGCATAGGCTATAACTTTCCAATGTTGCATGAGAACACATCCCAACCCTTTGCCTGAAGCATCATTGTAGATGACAAATCCCTCCGAGCAAGATGGTATTGTCAGAACAGGTGCTGAAATGAGTCTCCTCTTGAGTTCTTGAAAACTATTCTCACATTTTTCGCTCCAACCGAACTTTGTATCTTTCCGAGTCAGCTGAGTTAATGGAGTAGCGATTCGAGAAAATCCTTCCACGAATCTCCGATAATAACCAGCTAAACCGAGAAAGCTACGTACTTTGGTCACTAATTTAGGTTACTCCCAGCTTTGAATTGCTTCAATCTTTGCCGGGTCAACAGATATTCCATGACTTGATAGTACGTGCCTAAGGAATGCTACTTCCTCAAGCCAGAACTCGTATTTCTTCAACTTGGCATAAAACTTGTATTCACGAAGCTTTTGGAGTGTCAGCCTCAAGTGTTGCTCATGATCTTCACGACTTTTGGAATAAATAAGGATGTCATCAATAAAGACGACCATAAAGTGATCCAAATATTCCTTGAATACTCGGTTCATCATATCCATGAAGGTAGCAGGAGCATTAGTCAACCCAAAAGACATGACTAAGAATTCATAATGCTCGTACCGAGTTCTGAAGGCAGTCTTTGGAATATCCTCAGTTCTAACCTTCAGCTGATGATATCCAGAATGAAGATCGATTTTTGAAAAGAATTATGCTCCTTGCAACTGGTCAAACAGGTCATTATTACGTGGCAATGGGTACCTATTTTTGATGGTGACATGATTCAACTCCCGATAATCAATACAAAGTCGCATACTCCCATCTTTCTTCTTCACGAATAGAACAGAAGCACCCCAAGGAGAAGTACTAGGACGAATAAAGCCAATGTCTAACAATTCCTGTAGTTGGGTCTTTAACTCCTGAAGTTCAATAGGAGCCATTCGATATGGGAATTTGAAAATGGATTTTGTACCGGGTTCAAGGTCGATACAAAATTTAATTTCACGCTCTGGGGGCAGGCCAGGAAGTTCTTCAGGGAATATGATAGGAAATTCATTAACAATTGAAATATCATTCAAAATTGAAGTATTTTTGTTTAGATCCGTGACATGAGCTAAGAAAACTTGACATCCGTTTTTCAATAAACGAATAACTTTATGGCTTGAGATGACAGTGATTGATTTTAATGGTTTGGTTGTTTGAATTCGCATAATAGGTTGATTAGGAATATGAAAGCTAACAACCTTACGAAAATAATCAATTTTTGCATGATGAGTAGTTAACCAATCAATCCCTAGAATTACATCAAATGCAAGTATTTCCAACGAAATAAGATCGACAGGTAATGTGAGGGTACCAATTTGAACCAGACAAGACTTATAAACATTAGATGTAATGAAGGTTTCTCCCAACGGAGTTTTCACAGATAAGTCAAAGTCTAATTTCTTCGGAGTCAAATTTAATCGTTGAGCGCAAATAGGAGAAATAAGAGAATGGGTAGAACCGGTATCAAATAAGGTATAGACTTCGTTAGAGTTTATGATAAGCTTACCTGTGATGACCTCGTTCGGGTTCCTTGCTTTCTGGGAGGTCACAACAAACGCTCTCCCTTGCACTATCGGTTTTGACTTTTCTGGGACGTCCTTTGGTGCCTCCACCTTAGTTGAACTTGTCTTCGGTGAACGACAAAATCGGGCTAGGTGACCTTCTCTTCCACAATTATAACATGCTTTGGACGGCATCGCGCAGTTTGGACTGATGTGTCCTTCCCCTCCGCATTTGAAGCATATGATAGGTGGTCGTTCTCCTTCCTTAACCACAGGTGCTGGTGCTGACGTCTTTCCATCATTGTTGAATCTCCTCTTCTTGAAATGTCCATTCTTATTGTTTTGGCCATGATTATCACTGAAGTGGTTACCATTTCTGGCCTGCTGATTCCCTCCACACTTGTTGTCACCGCTTCGATGACTGCTTTCACTGGTATTATCATTTTGTCGGTTGCTCTCTTTTGGTTGCGTTGACTCGTTATCGCGCTCCACTAACTGAGCCCTATTTATAACATCTGAATACAAACACAGTTTATGAGAAATAAGATGTTGACATATCTCCGGCTTCAAACCTCTTAAAAATATCCGCGTCATTCTCTCTTCATTATCCACCAAGTGGGACGCAAACCGGGACAGCTCGGCAAACTTAGCTTCGTATTGCGACACAGTAATATTATTCTGCTCCAACTTGATGAATTCTACCTCCTTCATGTGTCGAATACTTTCAAAAAAGTAGTTGTCATTGAATAGTTCCTAGAACTTCTTCCAAGACATCTTCAGTGCGGCAGGTTGAGTACACTTTATCGATTCTCACCAGTAATCTGCTTCTCCTCGCAACATAAAGGTGGCAAAGGGAACCTTTTGCTCCTCGGCGCATCCCCAGACATCAAATATCTTGGTGATCTGCTTTATCCACATTTCCGCCTTAAGTGGTTTTGGTTCTCCAATAAACTTCGGTGGTCCCAGCTCCTTGAACTGTTTAGCGGTGACCGTCCGAGTGTTTTCAATGTTTCCACCTATATTTTGGACAGGAACCGCTCTCGCCTGCTGTTGCATGAATTGCATAAAGCCTCTGTACATTCTATCATTCATCATTTGGTCAGTGTTGTTGTTTGCATGAGGATTATCACCTTCCTGACGCACATTATCCTGATTATTGATTTATGGTGAATCAACGGTCGCCTGTGCTCCATTGCCATTCTCAACATTCTCGGATGTCATTTTTAAATACTACCACAAAACAAGGGTTAAATAACATATCACATACTATCTCTATACTCTGATCGACCAATTAAATACCAAATAAATTTAGGTAGGCCATACTGGCGAAGGAATTCCCCGTCTCTCCCCTCCTAGTTCTAATCTCACATCTTAGCCAGGGATCATATCCCTAAGCTTTGATACCAACTGTAATGCCCCCAAAATAGGTATACATCACCTATTTTGAGTCGCCAAAAATATGGTACAAAATTCAAATACAACTTAATTATACAACTGTCGTGTAAAATACGACAAAACATAAGCTGTGAGTTTAAATACAACACTTTCTTCTAAACAAGATTCAAACTCAAAATAAGTCCTCAATACATTTATTCAACCATCACTCCGTTCCCCGACTAGTCCCCGCTACGTTCTCATTTCTTGAAGAGAACAATGAAAACAAAAGGGTGAGCTCAACTAGCCCAGTAAGAAATATTATGACTAAGATAATGCAAAATAAATTATCATTAGCCTTCAATAGTGTTAAACTGATAAAATATAACAAACATTAAGTTTAACTGCAGCGGAACAAGTAACCCATTAGAAGAGTCAAGTAGAGAATAAAATCTACTATCTTCTATGATTTAAAAGGTTTTTCATGACTTTTATCGCTGGGACTCAACTTAATAAATAATTCACATCATCCCTGCACTACGCCCAAGGATATTCTTTAGTATCACGGCCACAATTATCCATGCACTACAGGCCAAGAATATTTGTGTATTCATTAATGGTCATGATCATGCCAACCACTGTCCATCAATGCACTACGGGCCAATGGAGACTTTTACCACATCATTTGTAACATTACGGTCATGACTATACCGAATAATCCCTGGTCATAATCTTACCAAGTCCATCTATGCACTACAGGCCACAGATGACTTTCAACAGAATATAAACATGAGGATGATGACAATGATATAAGAATTCAATAAAACAAGTTCAAGAATTATTTTATCCAGGAACCAATAACGTCCAAATTGTCAACATGATACTGCTTTGTGGAGTAAAATTCAATAACGCTCAGAAGAATATTTCCATGAAAAAATACTGGATGAAGCACAAATATCAAGGATATTCCACTAATTTCATGGAGTATAAAAGTCAAAACTTTAACCAACTAAATATAATAAAGAATGGAATAACAAAAGAAATCACCATGCATGCGATAGACCGCACAAACAGGTTATTCTAACAGGAAAATAAATAATAGAACCAGGTCATGCGTAAACGCACCGACAGGATATTCCGACAGAATAATAAATAATGGAACCAGGTCTGGTGTAAACGTACAGACAGGATATTCTGAAAAAATAATAAATAATGGAACCAGGTCCAGCGTAAAACGCACAGATAGGATATTCCGACAGAATAATAAATAATAAAATCAGGTTCGGCGTAAAATGCACAAACAAGATATTCTAACAGAATAATAAAGAAAGGAATAACATAAGAATTTCACCAAGTATAGGTAGCCCGCGTATACAGGTTATTCCAACAGAATAATAAAGAATGGAATAACAGAAGTTCTCTTCATGAATAAGAAAGAAAGAATACCCTTTACGAGTAAAACAAATAATATCCCTTACCGTAAAAGAAACTTGATATCGGAGTAGTGAAGTAGCAGAATACTTTTCTTCTTTCTCTCTATAGTTTCTCTCTCTAGAGTTTTAGTGAATTCGTAAGAAAAATAATGAAGGAATGAACTTCTATTTATAGAAAAATAGACTGCATAGTAACTAACTCATGAACGGTCTAGATTGATTTACTTTAATCTGACGGTCCATATTTAAAGTAAAATCTTTTAAATAAAAAACGAATAACTTTATAAAAGATTTTACTATGCAGGCATTATGCATAATAAAATATAATATATTCTAATTATTATCTAATAAAATAGATAACTTTATAAAAGTATTCTGTTTTATATAAACAGATTTTCTGTTTTATTACATTAATAATACCAATAAAACAAAACTGAGTGACTTATGACGTAAGCATCAATAATCGATACCGTGTGCTACTATGCAACCATGCGCATTACTGTATTTTTACTACCGAGTAGTTCAACAATATTAATGGTAAAACTTCCGCCGTTATTTTTATAAAGTATTTTTGTCGTTTTCTCAATCCGATAATAATTCTGTTGTGGAGTCCACCAATGATTGTGTCGTCGTACGAATATTCCCTGTGAAAACAAATATTTCCAGACCAATCGAATATTATATAGCAACTTGCGTACTTTGCAAAATTTATAAATATTACCCACAACTATAATATTATATAAATTTCACTCCATAATATTCAAAATGATATTTATAGAAAATTCATCTTTATTTATAAAAGTTGGGGTCTTACAGCTAATCATAAACTCTTGCGAAGTCTATACCTTATTTAATACCAGTTCTACCCACTCTTTTATTTCACCTAGCTGTGCTCAATGTTTAAACTTGACTCCGGATAAATTAGACTTTGACTTATCGGTTGAAACTCCATTGGAAGAAACCTTCGTTACATCCACCATTTATAAATCTTGTTTGATTTAAATCGATACCCTCTCATTACCTGTAGAACTCATCTCTTTGAAAATACTTGCATTTGATGTGATTTTAGGAATCGACTGGTTAACTAATCATCATGCTAAAATTGATTATTTTCATAAGGTTGTTAGCTTTCATATTTCTAACCAACCTATTATGTGAATTCAAGCAACCAAACCACTAAAGTCAATCACTGTCATATCAAGCCATAAAGCCATTCGTTTATTGAAAAATGGATGTCAAGCTTTCTTAGCCCATGTCATGGATTTAAACAAAAATACGTCAGATTTGAATGATATTTCTATAGTTAATAAATTTCCTGATGTATTCCCCGAAGAACTTCCTGGCCTACCCCCAGAGCGTGAAATCAAATTTTGTATTGACCTTGAATCCGGTACAAAACCCTCAAATATTTTTTTTCACCCAAAATGAACGTAACATGCACCAAAGACGTTGGCTAGAGCTGTTGAAAGATTACGACCTTACCATTCAATACCATCCTAGAAAACCGAACGTGTTAGCTAAAGCGTTGAGTAGGAAATCATATGTGGGTACGAGTGCGATGTTGTTAACATAAAGATCCATTTCCTATGACTTACAAATGACGGAGATAGAGTTAAAGACTCTAGGGACCCACGTGGTGATGTCAAATATACGAGTAGAACTGACTTTAATCGATAAAGTTAAAGATGAGGCCTATAGACTCACCTTACCGCCAAGTATGCCTCGTGTTCATAACGTTTTTCATATATCTATGTAACGAAAATATGTGGAAGACCCAAACCACATTATTGATTTAAAACTAGATGAGATAGCGTAAGATTTAACGTATAAAGAGGTACCTGTTAAAATCTTGGATAAGAAGGAACATATTCTACGCTCAAAGGTTATGCCTCAAGTCGAAGTTTTATAGAGAAACCATGACGTTGAGGAAATGACCTAGTAGTTAGAATCTGAAATTAAAACAATGTATCCTCACCTTTTTGACATACCAGGTACGTACACTAATTTCGACGACAAAATTTCATAAGAAGAGGAGGTTGTAAGATCCCAACTTTTTTATGAATAAAGATTTAATTTTTTCTAAATGTTATTTTGAATAATAAGGTGTGAATTTGATTTAATGTTATAGTTATGGGAGATATGTTCAAATTTTGCAAGAAACCAAGTTGTCATAAAATATTCGTTTGGTCGGAGAATATTCTTTTTGTCGGAGAATATTCGTACGACAACACAATCATTGGTGGACTCTACAAAGGAATTACTGTCAGATATAAAAAGTGATAGAAATAACCTTTTTATAAAAATAACGGCAAGGCTTTTACCATTAACTATTGAAATATCCAATGATAAAAGTACAGTAATATGCGTGGTTGCACAGTAGCACACGGTATTGTACAATATATCTGATTATTGATGCTTACGTAAGAATTTACTTAGTTTTATTCAATTATTACAAAAGTGGTTGTTGCATAGTATCTCATATTATTGATTCAATTATTATCACAGTATCATCTGTATAATATTTTAAATTATTAAATCAATAATTGAGACGACACAGTTATTCATATTATTATTTGCATTATTGACAATGTCTAGAAAGTTCTATCGAGGAAAGGGGTTAGGCTATTTAATTGCGCTTCAATAAGGAGAAGTCCTTATCGAAAAGCCCCTTTTTTCCTGTGAATGATTTGGTTGTCAATATTGTGAGTTATAATATTAATAACGAATAATTATTGAAAGATTAAAAATGTGTTGATTGAAGATAAGTGAGTTATGATAATTATTTAATTAATTTTTGATATAAATAGAGAGGTTTTTCATGAAGTATTTGTTGTAAATTTGGCTTATTACATGGACCCTCACTTACTCATTTTTCAAAATTGACGGTAGAAAGTTATTTCGATTTTGTTTTATTATTATTATAATAGCAATAAAACAGAAATTTTCTTATATAAAACTGAATACTTTTTATATTATATATAGAGTTATTCGTTTTATTAGATTATAAATAGAATATATTATATTTTATATAAAATTTTTATTTTATTAGAATATTTTATTGCACAGTAATGAATAGTAAAACTTAGAAATTCGCGCAGAATTTGTCTATGATTTTCCCGTGAAAATTTTAAATAGTGTCATGCCATTCTCCTATAAATATAATGCTTAGTTAAGAAATGACAATCACACTAGAATCAGAGAATTCTTTGTCTATAATATTGTGCATATTTTTTTCTAGTATAAGGATACTTTGAGTGTAAAAAATAGTCCAAGTTTTCTTCAAGAATATTTCCGCTATACCAGTCGGAATTACTCTCCTACTAAGGTATGAGGTATTATTTATTTCATATTCATAAGAGATATTATTTTTCGTATTCATAAAGAATATTATTTTCGATCAATATTCGTAAGGAATATTATTTTCGTTCAATATTCGTAAGGGATATTATCTTCGTTCAATATTCGTAAGAAATATTATTTTCGTTTAATATGCGTAAATGATTTTATTTTCGTTCAATATTCGTAAAAAATATTATTTTCTTTCATACTCTGTAGTATGAAAGTAATATTATTTCATTTCATATTCCTAAATCTACACTTATTTTGATAAGTATTGCTTCTATAATTCCTGAAATTATTAGAATATCCTTGAATTTTGTGCTTCATCTAGTAGCGTTTCATTGGAATATTGGTCTGAACTTTCTTATCAAATTTCAACATTTTCATTCGGGTTACTATTCATTCAGATATTATTCATACGATACTATTTATACATAAGGTACTATTCATGCGGTACCATTCATATAGTACCATTCACGGGGTACTATTCATGAAGTACTATTCACGACAAAAATTGATTTCTTTTCTATCCAAATTATTTTTGAAACATGAATATCATTCTTGAATTTTACTCCACAATTAGTTATCATGTTGACAATTTGGATATTCTTGAACTCTGGATAAATTGAATTATAAATCTCTAATATTTATCATTAATCTCACTTAATTGATTCTATATATCATTGTCATCATCCTCATGTTTATATTGTGGTGAAAGTTATCTTTGGCCCATAGTGCATAGATGGACTGTTGAATCGTATGATTATGACAAGAAATTATGTATTGGTATAATCATGACTTATAATGTTACAGACAAATGATGTGGTGAAAGTCCTCATTGGCCCGTAGTGCATTGATGGACAGTTGTTTGGCATGATCATGACCACTGGTGATACTAAAGAATATCCTTGGCCCGTAGTGCATGAATAATTCGATGATGTGGATTATTTATTGAGTTGTGTTACCGAGATAAAATATTGATGATGAACTTTTAAATCATAGAATATAGTAGACATCATACTCTACTTGACTCTTCTAATGAATTTCTTATTCCGCTGCAGTTAAACTTGTTGTCTATTATATTCTATCAGTTTTTACACTGTTGAGGACTAAGGATAATTTATTCTGCATTATCTTAGTCATAATATTCTTTACTGGGCTAGTTGAGCTCACCCTTTTATTTCATTGTTCTCTTCAGGAAATGAGAATATAGCTGGGACTAGTCGAAAAATAGAGTGATGGTCCAAGATGGTGGTTATAGTAGTCCTCACTATTCTATAAAATAGTGTAATAATAATTGTAATGAGGACTTATTTTGAGTTTGGATATTGTCTACAAGACAATATTTGTATTAAAACTCACAGTTGTGTTCTGCCGTATTTTGCACTACAGTTCAATAGTTATATAAATGAAGTTTGTATTTAAATTATGTACCATGTATTTGGCGACTCATAATGGGTTGTGTAGACCTATTTTGGGTGCGTCACAGTTGGTTTGATGCCCCCAAATTCAGGTACTTAAAACCCGAACTCAGTGCTTCATGATACCATTTCTATGAGAGGAATAATACTAATAATATAAGCATTAAACTTAATTTACATACATCAGAGTCTAATCCTAGGTACGCGACCTTTAAACAATCATTACATGATAATATTAAATATTATTGTCTTAATAAAGTCTAACTATTTCATAGAATATCATAAAACTTATTCGGTTAGCTTTCCTTTCCCCTTTGTTCTTGCCTGAACCTTCAGGTTGATCACGCTTAGCTGAAAACATTTAATATTTAAAGCAAGAATGAGCATTTGATTGCCCAACAAGTAATAACAACAATAAATATTAGCTGAAAGGGTTAAATATTTCTTTTGAATGACACTTCTACAACGAATCAATAGTTGTGAAGTAAGTTGAACCAATAATAACAACATATAAACACTATATCAAAATTTTGAAACTACGTATTGACTATAAATGGAGATAAGTCGATAGACTATGAACATTGTTTTCTATTTTTGAAAAGTTTAAACAGAACTTCATTTGCAAACCGTGATAACTTACAGACACGGGGGGTGATCAGCTCGTTATGCCCTGTATTGATCAATACTACATGTTCGAACGATATTTTAGTCTAGCATATCCTCCTTAGGCGCACAAAAGTTTCCCACATTCGGGTTGTCCATACTTAGTCTGAATCCGAACCAAAAAAATTCGGTTGGATATCAATGAAGTTTTATCATGTTCAACGATAATTTTAAATCTGTGTCTAGCTGATACAAATAGCTTAGACGAGGTTTGATTAAGAGTTCATACTAGAAACCAACAAGTATGTATTAACATGTGATTAAATACAATGATTATCCAAGTGAGGACACTTGTATAACCATACGTAGAAATTAACAAACATAATATATATTTTGATTTATAATAACAGAATTAAAGAACTTGTACAATAGATTATAATTTAATAACTTACTTATACAGAATCATTGCATAAGTATATACAAGGTTAATATATTTGAACAATGAAAAATAATAGTTCAGATATTAACTTACACATGTCCATTGCATAAAGTAAATGGAAAGTTAAGATACTTGTCTAGTATGCTGCTTATAGTTACGCAATTTAGTTTTATCTTTTATATCGAGACCTATCATTAATAAGATCATTATATCGATTAGAAATACATATCATAACACATAGTACTGTTATTTGCAATCAGCACATAACCTAATCACATTGTTACATATGTTTAACAGTTATTGGATCACAAACAAACACGTATCTAATCAAACTATCTAAGTCCAGATCAATTTCTGCAACATTTTGGTATACCGACAGCTTTATCGGGTAATTATCGAGTCTAAAACTCTAGTCTGTAGTTCAATAAATGCCAATATCAGTAATATTATTTTTAAATGACTTATAATAATTTTTAAATAATTATTATAATTTATCACGATTTTTCAAACAATGGAATCATTTTTAAATGATTTAAATATTAAATAATTCTATTATCATTAATATTTAATTAATATTAAATTATTAATGAAATAATTCCCAAAATATTAATGTGACGCCCCCAAAATAGGTATACATCACCCATCTTGGGTCGCCAAATACATGGTACAGAATACAAATACAAAGTTAATTATACAACAAGAGCTAATAGTCTTTACACGAATTTTGTCTCATAGACAATATCCAAACTCAAATTCAATCCTCATTACATATATTATCACACTAAATAGTGAGGATTACTAAAACAGCCATCTCGGACCATCACTCCATTCCCCGACTAGTTCCGGCTACGTTCTCATTTCCTGAAGAGAATAATGAAAGCAAAAGGGTGAGCTCAACTAGCTCAGTAAGAAATATTATGACTAAGATAATGTAGAATAATTTATCGTTAGCCTTCAACAATGTTAAACTGATAGAATATAATAGACAACAAGTTTAACTCCAGCGGAACAAGCAATCCATTAGAAGAGTCAAGTAGAGAATGATATCTACTATCTTTTATGATTTAAATTTTTTTTATCAACTTTATCACTGAGAGTCAACTTAATAAATAACATCATTGAATCATCCCTGCTCTACGAGCCAAAGATATTCATGTAATCATCAATGGTTATGATTATACCGAATAATCCTTGGTCATAATCATACCAATAACTGTCCATCAATGCACTACAGGCCAATGAGGATTTTTACCACATCATTTGTAACATTACGAGTCATGATTATACCGACTGATCCCTGGTCATTATCATACCAATCAACAGTCCATCTATGAACGTAAGCCAAAGATGACTTTCATCATAATATAAGCATGAGGATGATGACAATGATATAAGAATTCAATTAAAATAAAACAGAGGATAAATTTTAAAGATTTATAATTTAATTTATCCAGAATTTAATAATGTCCAAATTGTCAACATGATACTGCTTTGTGGAGTAAAATTCAAGATTAATATCCATGTATCAAAAATAATTTGGACAGAAAAGAAATAATTTTTTTGGTGAATAGTACCCCATGAATAGTACTTCGGGAATAGTACTCCGTTAATAATCCTGGCATGAAAAGTGCCTCGAATACCCGAGTGAATAATATTTAAGTGAATAGTAATTTGGTGAATAGTAACTCATGAATAGCAACTCGTGAATAGTACCCCGACATGAAAAGTGCCCCGAATACCCGACTGAATAATATTTTAGTGAATAATAACTGGGTGAATAGTAACTCGTGAATAGTATCCCGGTGAAAATATTGATATTTAATAAGAAAGTTCAGATCAATATTCCAACGAAACGATATTGGATAAAGCGCAAAACTCAAGGATATTCCACTAATTTTAAGGATTATAGAAGCAATACTTACCATATTAAGTTTAGATTTAAGAATATGAAAAGAAATAACATACGAAACTGCAAATGGATTTTCACCTGTCATACGGTACGTAATCCGGGTAGACAGGTTATTCTGACATATTAAAGGATGAATACAAAAAAAATAGTATTCCTTATGAATACGAAAGAGATTATACCCATTGCCTTAATAGAAGACTGGATACTACAATAGTGAAGTAGTAGAATACTTTTCTTCTTGCTCTCTCTCTCTATAGTTTCTCTTGTGAGTCTCAGTGAATTGGTGAGAATGAAAGGAGAATTAAGCTTCTATTTCTGGGAGAAATGACTAAATAGTAACTAATTCACGAACGATCCAGATTGATTTACTATTAGAACGGGCGGTCCAGATTGATTACTATTAAAACCATAACTGACGGTCCAGATTGATTTACTTTTAAAACCACTACCGACGGTCCAGATTGATTTACTTTTAAAACCACCACCGACGGTCCAGATTGATTTATTATTAAAACCACCACCGACGGTCCAGATTGATTTACTATTAAAACCACCATCGACGGTCCAGATTGATTTACTATTAAAATCATCACCAATGGTCCAGATTGATTTACTATTAAAACCACCACCAATGGTCCAGATTGACTTAACTTATTACACTTTAGTACCCCTAAAGTTTTCCAAATTTGCATTATTCCCCGCTAACTTTTGTAATTCACTTATCTTCAATAAACACATTCTTAATACTTCAACAATTATTCATCATTAATATTATAACTCACAATATTTAACAACCAGATCATTCCAAGGAAAGAGGGGGCTTTCCGATAAGGATTTGTCCCTATTGGCGCGCAATTAGGTGACCAAACCTCTCCTCGATAGAATTTTATAGACATCATCAATATTACAAATAATAATATGAATAACTTTTTTGTCTCAATTATTGATTTAATAATATAAAATATTATGCAGATGATACTGTGACAATAATTGAATCAAATAACGTGAGATACTATACAACAATTACTGTAGCAATAATTGAGTAAACTGAGTGGCTTCTTACGTAAGCATCAATAATGAATACCATGTGCTACTATGTAACCACACATATTCCTGTACTTTTACCACCGGGTAGTTCAACAGTTTAACGGTAAAATTTTCGCCGTTATTTTTATAAAAAGATATTTCTGTCGTTTTCTATCTACGACAATACTTCCGTTGTGGGGTCCACCAATGATTGTGTCGTCGTACGAATATTTCCAGTTAAAGCAAATATTCCTCGACCAATCGAATATTTCTCGACACAACGAATATTCCCCGACACAATGAATATTTTTTATCAACTTGCTTACTTTGCAACCTTTTCAAATATCACCCTTAACTTTAACCTTTTATCAATTTAATAATTTATTAAATAGAATAATAATTATAAGAAAATTGGATACTTTTATTTCATATAATTCGGGGTCTTACAACCTCCCCTCCTTATAAAATTTTGTCCTCGAAATTGGTGTACGTACCTGGTATGACGAAGAGGTGAGGATACTTTGATTTCATTTCAGATTCTAACTCCCAGGTCATTTCCTCAACATCGTGATTTCTCCACTAAACTTTGACTTGAGGTATAATCTTGGAGCGTAGAATATGTTCTTTGTTATCCAAGATTTTAACAAGTACCTCTTTATACGTTCAATCTTCCGCTATTTCGTCCGGTTCTAACTCAATAAATGGTTCGGGTCTTCCACATATTTACGTAACATAGATATGTGAAAAACATTATGAACACGAGACATACTTGGCGGTAACGCGGGTCTATAAGCCACAGTTCCTACTCGATCGAGGATTTCGAATGGCCCAATGAATCGATGATTGAGCTTTCCTCTCTTTCCAAATCTTATAACTCCTTTCCATGGAGCAACATGTAACAACACATGATCTCCAACATTGAACTCCACGTCCTTTCGATGAAGATCAACATAACTCTTTTGTCGATCTTGTGAGATTTTTATATATTATCGGATCATTTGAACCTTTTTCGTTGTCACGCGTAACAATTTTGGACCCAACAATGTTGCTTCATCCACCTCATCCCAGCATACTGGAGAACGGCACTTGCGTCCATACAACGCCTCAAATGGAGTCATGCCAATACTTGCTTCATAACTGTTGTTGTAGGAGAATTCTACTAATGGCAAGAATTTGTCCCAACTTCCTTTGAAGTTAAGGACATAGAGTCTTAATAAATTCTCAAGAGTTTGAATAGTCCTCTCCGACTACCCGTCCATTTGAGGATGATATGTCGAACTAAATCGTAAATCCGTGCCCATAGCTTTTTGCAAACTAACCCAAAATCGTGAAATGAATCTTGGGTCTCGATCAGAAACTATGGATACTGACATGCCATGCAGTCTTATAAATCTCATTTATGTACATACGAGCAAGACGTTCAAGTGAATAAGTTTCTCGTATAGGTAAGAAATGAGCAGACTTGGTCAATCTATCAACAATCACCCAAATCGCATATATGCCTTGAGAAACCATAGGAAGACTAGTAACTAAATCCATGGTAATGTGCTCCCACTTCCATTCTAGAATTTCAAGTGGTTGCAATGGACCTTTTGACACTTGATGCTCTGCCTTGACTCGTTAACAAATTAGACACCTTGAGATAAACTCCGCTACCTCTCTCTTCATATTGCTACACCAAAATGTATGTCGAAGAGCACGAAACATTTTGGTACTCCTAGGATGGATTGTAAACGGTGTGTTGTGCGCCTCCATTATGATCTTATACTTTAAAACAGGGTCGTTTGGAACACAAAGTCTGGAGTTGACTCGTAGTATTCCTTCTTTATCGATTCTTGCTTCTGAAATAGCACCTTCTTGCACTTTCTTCTTCATACGCATCAGCTCCAGGTCCGTAGCTTGAGCAGCTTTAACTTTATCGATTAAAGTCAGTTCTACTCGTATATTTTCCATCATTACGTGGGTTCCTGGAGTCTTTATCTCTATCTCCATCCTTTGCAAGTCATACAAAATGGGCCTTTGCGTTGACAATATCGCACTCGTATCCGCATATGATCTTCTACTCAATGCGTCAGCTACCACGTTAGCTTTTCCAGGACGGTACTGAATTGTATGATCGTAATCTTTCAAAAGCTCGAGCCAACGTCATTGCCGCATGTTGAGTTCCTTTTGAGTGAAGAAATATTTGAGGCTTTTATGATCCGTATAGATCTCCACTTTCTCTCCATACATGTAATACCTCCAGATCTTTAGTGCGAAGATGACAGCTGCCAACTCTAGATCATGAGAAGGATAATTCCTCTTGTATTCTTTGAGTTGTCGTAAGGCATAGACCATGACTTTCTCATGTTGCATGAGGGCACATCCTAACCCTCTGCCAGATGGTATTATCAGAACAGGTGTTGAAATGAGTCTCCTCTTGAGTTCTTGAAAACTCTTCTCACATTCCTCGCTCTAACTGAATTGTATATCACGTGCCCAAGGAATTCTACTTCCTCAAGCCAGAACTCGCATTTCTTCAACTTGGCATATAATTTGTTCTCACGGAGCTTTTTTAGTATCAGCCTCAAGTGCTGCTCACGTTCTTCACGACTTTTGGAGTAAATGAGAATGTCATTAATAAAGACAACCATAAAATGATCTAAATATTCCTCGAATACTCGGTTCATCATATCCATGAAGGCAGCATGAGCATTAGTCAATCCAGAAGACATGACTAGGAATTCATAATGCCCGTACCGAGTTCTGAAAGTAGTCTTTGGGATGTCATCAATTTTAATCTTTAACTGATGATATCCGGAACGAAGATCGATCTTTGAAAAGAATTTGGTGCCTTACAAATGGTCAAATAGGTCATCAATGAGAGGCAACGGGTACCTATTTTTGATGGTGACATGATTCAACTCTCGATAATCAATATAAAGTTGCATACTCCCATCTTTCTTCTTTACGAATAGAACAGGAGAACCCCAAGGAGACGTACTAGGACGAGTGAAATCGATGTCTAACAATTCTTGTAGTTAGGTGTGACGACCCGGAAATTCGGGTTGTCCAAAATTTAGGTTTAAAGAATTAGTTATTAATAAAACTAAATTTTATTAATACTATTATGTGCTATGTGTTTATTAATCGTTCTATAACTTAGGATGATTATAAGTCGGGAGTATTCTGGCTATGAGCTAGATTGAGCGAATAAGAATTTTCAAGACGAAAACGAAAGTTTTCCGGGAATAAAATATTTTCGGGGAAAAAGACGAAATATGCACTATTCATCCATTTCTACTCGGAGATTTATTTTGAAAATTCCGAGAAGTTATAGATTACGTTTAATTCTGAGACGTGATGGAATATTCAGTAATATTTCAGTTATGTCAAAAACGAAGTTTTTACCTGCGGACTCAAAACCTAGGGTTAGGAAAAGTGAGTTCCGAGAATTTTATGATCACGTATAATAATTAGGGTTATTATGCGTGAGAGATATGAGTATGATATGAAGTATTATACGAGGATAGTACAAAGATTATTACAACATATAATACGAATATCGTACGAACTATATACGAAGAGAATACGAGAATGAGATGCGTAGAATACGATTAGATTTAATGGCTAAGTAAAGGATAAGTTAAGTAATGATTAAGTAAACTTAATAGCTAAGTAAAGTGCTTATGCTTAAAGGTTAAGTAAACTTAAGAGTTAAGCAAACTTAAAGGCTAAGCAAACTTAATGAGTAAGTAAACTTGATGGTTAAGAAGACTTAATGACTAAGTAAACTTGGTGGCTAAGTAAACATGGTGGCTAAGTAAACTTAGGCCTTAAGTAATGAATAGTAAGGAGTTTAAGGGGGGCAAAATGACCAAAATACCCTTAGCTTGGAAATTCTATAAATAGTAAGCTTAATTCATTTAAATTGGATTTTGAAAATCCTACACCTTTGAGAGAGAGAGAGAGGGTTCGGATGAAGAGGGAGGAGGAAGATCATGAGCATGAATGATCGGATCGAAGTATTCGTGAAATAAAAAAGCTTGCAAATCGCCGGCTTTGTCTAGCGGAAGAAAAATAAAGAAGAATGGTAATCCGAAACCTAGTCTTTTATAAATTTTCTTTAAGTTTTTATGTTTAAAAACATAACTTAATGAGAATAAGAATTAGATGATGTTAGGGTTGATTTCATATGGTTGAAATCATGAGAAATAAAGAAAATAAGAATTTGAAGTTTAGTAAATAAATTTCTTAAGGGAGTATAAGATTCGTAATGAATTAGAGCGATCTGAATGGATTATATGAATAAGTAGGTGAAATAAGTAAGGAATAATGTTCTATAACATCAAATTCCAATAAAAAGCTGAATCGTAATCCAAAATATCGATTAAAACGAAGAACACGAAGAACACGCGAAGAACACGAAGAACGTTGTTGATGGACAAATTTAAAACCATCGTAGGATAATTGTTATTGATGGACAAGTTTAAAACCATCGCGTATAAGTTAGTTACATACTTCTTGGTTAGGATCGGTAGAAACGTTCATGAAGAACGGATTAAAACTTAGCTATAACAAAGTTATGGCGAAATTTTGTAAAAGACGAACGAGAATTAGAAAGTTAGTAAATGAACCCGAATGTGTAGGGTTTCATAAGGAAGTAAGGGAACATAGAAAATGTGAGTCGTGGACTGAAGAACGAACGAGTTCTGAGTTCGGATGACCGAATTACGGACAAACGAACAAAGAGCATTAAAAGCGTAAAAATGAATAAAGGGTGAAGATTAAGCCAATCGAATGGCACGTTATCGGATTTAGAATGAAGTTCTATTTGAGAGGTATTAAAGTACGTAAGATAAGGAAGGGAATGGCTTTAAAACGACCTCGTTCCGAGTTATAACGAAGGAGTTATGAGATCGGGAAGTGAGCGTCTCAAAGAATTTATTTAACACTTAGAAAATTTCTAGGCTGAGGGCTTGGCGCCGCGGCGCCAGTCATGCCTTGTAATGTGGAGTTGCAGCGCCAGACCGGGGGGCCGGGTACTGTAAACGCACGCCACAGCGCGAGAAATAAAGAAGGGAGTGGCGCCGCAGCGCCAGTGTTGAGAAAAAATCAAAAGAGGAGCTTCTAACTGCTCAGCTCTTGGGGGAAATGTATGGGATGATAAAGAATATAATATTCAACTAATGTAACACTTAATCAAGTGATGTAAACCTTTATTAAAGGTTGAACGTGTAGATTAAGCAAGATTAATTGACAAAGAATATAATCGCGGGTTACGTAACCGATATCCGGGGACCGTAGTCGGGAGGAATGAAAGTGAGGAATTGCTATGGTTGTGATTCCTTAGACGTTGAGTGTCGAGGGTAATGAATAACATTTCGATGTTATATCATGATAATGAGAGATAAGTGTGAAGCGTATAGACGCTGTGAACGCAACGTTGTTGCGATGGATGAGCGGTCTTAGCATACAACGATTAGTATGGCTTCGACACTAAGAACGAGTAATGAACATGGGGTTCATGTAATGGATAACGAAAGTATTAAATAGTATATGAACTATCAAGAAAGCCGTAATGAATTAACGGTAATAAGATTAATGAAAGCCGAATGTGAGTCGAATAAGGAATGAATTTTAAGGTATGGTATTTAGTTGCCAAAAAGCCGTAAGGAATAAGAAATTGACTTAACGAACATTATAATTTAATAGTTCGTATAAGTTAAGAGAAGTTAGGTTGTGGTACAATCGTAACTCTGATGGTTGACATATGGGAGCTGGGCTAAACAATTCCTTCAGAGAGCGAAGGTATATACGAAACTGGCAACTGATCTAACTCACTGTGATGGCAGTGTAGATGAGACGGGAACTTGTTTGTTGGTTGTTTGTGGGAAACCACTCAGAGTACCATATGGACTACTAGCAGAGAAACGCTGTGTGCTGAGTCCTAGAGAAATTAAAACTATCACTAAAGGACCCTATAGCGACAGAACCGTCGCTATAGGTGTTCTTCGTGTTCTTGAGCAAGAACCCAGAACTTCATGGCAGTTAACAAGTAGATAGGTTTGACCGTGAATAGATTCTTGGTCTTCTTGATTCTAGGTTATCTAAAGTGTTATACATGTAGTAGATATGTCCAAACAAACTGATTCCAGAGTCATACAACAAAATAACAGAGAGATATGATCAATCAAAAAGTCTGACAAGCCTGTTCTTCATTTCTGGGTTTTCAAAAAATGAAGAACAATATAAGGTGCTATATTTAGGTTCTTAGATCTTGAGCTATAAGGCTGATTTATGTGATTTATGAGTCCATACTTATGGTAATGATGTCATAGTACAATAACATATCATTAAATCTGTCTAACAACAACACAAATGAACAATTGAGACTAGTCAAACCTCGCCCCAAAAATCAGCTGATGAAGATCTGGGTTACCTAGAATCTTCATCCGGCGTGATGGTCAACGATTGTTTGACTGGTATTATCTTTGATCAAGTGATAGATCTGATGGTTCTGATGGCTTAGATGTGTAATATGAATGTCAGGCTACAATACCAAAACAACAACGTGACCTAAAACATAACAGACAAGCAAGATCAACGCCTGCAAAAATGCTGTCAGGCGTTCTGGGTTTCTGGGTTTGCCCAGATTTCCAAAAATTGTGCTCGGTCAATGCCTTTTGACCACCTATAAAACAAAATCCAGGCATGCTATGACCCTGTTTTCAATTTCAGATCGTAGACCACATGGCATAGAACAGATATAAAGCATAAAACACACAAAATATCGAACACATAAAGATCTAAGGGCTCTGACATTCAACTGTCAGGCCACTTTCTTCGTCATTTCTAGATTTCTTAAAATGTTAGATCCAAGCACTTTGATGTTATGGATCTTGGATTTTATAACCCAGACCACTTATAGACACCCTAATACACAACTTTAAACAACAAACAACAAAATCTAACATCAGATCGAAAGATTTTCAAAATTTAGGGTTTATACATTTATGCTTTGATTTCTAGAATCTGATCCTTTGTTTCTGATCATGGAGAGTTATGTAATGATATGAGTTTAACTTCTCACTCCCTTTCACTCCCAATTTCTAAAAGTTAGAGAGAGAATGGTCTAGGAGAAAAATGAAATTAAAGTGTACTTTGATCTTTTATATTTCTTGTTCCATTGCACCTAGTGTTGCTAGGTGGCACAAGGTGGCTGGTATAAGATAGATAAAGTGCACTTAGTCCATATATTAGGTTACCAACTCAAGATTTTGGCTAGATTTGCAAGTTATGTCCAAATAATGCATTAAGGGTATTTTAGTCATTTTAATTTTTAATTTAATGGCATACTTGTCTTTTGCTACAACCCTTAGGGTTTAGGTTTAGAACCTTAGGGTTTAGGGTTTAACACTTAGGTTTTGAAAATTTTGATTTTAGAATTTCCAAATTTTGGTTTCAAAATAGAAAATTAATATTTTAATTTATAATTAGAATTTTCTTATTATACTAAAATTTCTTAATCACAAATTAAATCTTGCTAATTAGGATTAATATTTCCTAATTAAAATTGTTAATTTAGCAATTAGGATCGTAATTGGTCATTAGGGTTTATAAACCACTAATTAGGGTTTCTAATAGAAAAATAATTTTCCTAAATTAGAAATTATATTTCGTAATTAGATTAATATTTTCTAATTACTAATAACTTTAAAATTAGGATTAATATTTCCTAATTATCATTAAAACAATTTAAATTAACAATTATGTTTTCCCTAATTATAAAAATTAGGGTTTCTAATCCCGAAATCAAGGTTTAATAAATTTAAAATTAGGGCTTGCTAAATACCTAAGCTATACCCTAATTAACATTATAATTAATATAACTAAAGAATTATAATTATCATTTAAGTTCCCAGATTAGGGTTTTAAATTTCCGAATTAGGGTTTCGGATTCCCAGAACTGAAATTAGGGTTTCCAGAACCTGTTTTAGAGTTTCTTGCTAAACGCTAGGGTTTTCTAATCGAACGTTGACGTTCTTAATATATATACCTAAGGTTTGTTACAGATATCAATTATCTGGTCAACCCTTGATCCTTGACCACATATTGTACACATATACACGAAGCATATTCACATATTACTTAATCCTGAATAATTCACTTAAATCCTTTACAGAGTTTTGAAATCCTCGAAATTCGTTCTTAAAAATATTAAACGCATACACTTATTTTCTGTCTAGGTTCTAATTTTGAACCTTAAATCAATTAATTAAAATTTTAAAAATATTCAAAATTCTCGGGTTGTCACATTCACCCCTTCTTCTAAAAATTTCGTCCCCGAAATTTACCTTACACCATACACCAAACACCATACACCATACACCATACACCATACACCATACCTTCTCACCATCACATGTTACCCCATACACCACTCACAAGAGTAAAAATCTTCAAATTTTACTGAGGAGTTATATAGACTATTTGTCTGTCATTTTCGCAAAGGTTTTATGAAAATTCATCCGCAAACCGTCATTACTTACGAACACAAAGGGTGATTAGCCCGATATTCCCTGTACTGGCCAAGTACTGCTTTTATCTGTTTCTTGTCACTGCCAAAGGCACAAAAATTCTACCTCGGTCTTATTGGATTCCGCACCAAAACAATTTGGTTCGAGAAATTTCTTTCAATGAACACTTAGAGTTTTCATAAACTTTAGTCTAGCTGAATCGAATAGCATAGATCCATATCAATAATTCAATTCAATCGAATTATTTAGGTGTAGCCAAACCCCGTTGGCAAATTAAACTTTTGAAAACATTTTCGAGAATGACGTCATGATGCCGTATTGTATTAACAGTCCGTTTGAGGATACTGTCATTATATGACTTTGTCATAACACATCATACAATAGTGGAGCAGTGATTTTCAGATCGAATTCGCATAAATATTCCTGTATTTACAACTCCATCACCTTTTTATCATCTCTGCACCAGGTTACATGGTACATGAGTGATAAATAAAATATATTTTAATATTTCAAAGCATTTGTGTCTAGCTGAAGTAAGTAGCATAGACTGGACTTTAAACCGTTTCAATAATAATTACGAGTCTATATATTTTTTTTAAAGGCACATAGTGCGTATTTAGCTTGATATCAATCATTTCGAAGTCTAGCATAGCTAGGAGTTTCGGAAACTTAAGTCTTCACTAATAATCATTTGCTTAACAATCTATATGTTCCTATTATCCTCACTTCTCCATTCACACACGACTATACCCAGTTCGTCAAACCACACTTATGAGTTCATTTACTTGCCACAATCATATGAGTTTAACAACTTGTCCTAGTCAGACTTTTGGTGTCCATTCACTGAGGGGTTCATAAACATTTCATAGAACTATGAATCAAGAATGTCACATAAGTATGAGTTTTAAGAACTCGTTCTTAACCTGATATTCTCTACCTATGACCTATCTATCTGTTATACACATGAGAAAGGAATCACCCTCTTAACATGCATATAGCAAATAGCGCGACACAAATATTTCAATGATTATCATTTCCAGAAACTAAGTAATTTTTACACCAAGTATAATTCCCCACCCATACAAGGAATCATACAACTCAGCTGCCGACATGAGTCCTCAATTGAATTCCTACTTAACACTAACACCCTTCTCAATACGAGTTTCATTTAACTCGTATTCATAATCCTTTCCTATATATGTACCAATTCATAGTACAATTGACACCCAGCAATCTTGCTGTAACTTTTCAATCATTCGCTTGATCCTTCTCCATACTATAACCTTATCAGATCACGGGGTGATCTCATCGTATACATTACGATTCATTTCTATACTATGATCGTTTTGCTTTACGATCTCCTATCACTGCACTTTCAATCTTTTAGACTCTATCTATTTCTCACTATTATTCAACTTTTATTATCAGAGTTAGGGAACTCTGTATCTTATAACACGCCGAGATTCATCTTTGAATCTTACCGACCAACTAACTGTATGTGAGTTAGTACTTATCCTAATCATTGCGGTTATTGGTCTAAGGTGTTCCTACCTAAGCTTCATAACCAACAGCTTTGATACCAACTGTGAAGGCCCCGAATTCGAGGTCCCGAATCACCGCGGATCCGGTTCGATCATTTTATACAACTATTACTATTTGCAAAAGATATAAACATAAATTGTTTATACAATACATTTTACACACTATTCTCCAAGGTCGAGTAACCTTAACTTAATACACATTACATAACTTACTTGACTTATAAAACATAAGATACAACACAAGTACAAATCTACTGCACGCATATACTAAAGCTGAAACTGTCTTTAACCTTTTATTGTATCCGATGCATTCGTCTTAATCTGCAATGTTTTATCATGATATAGCAAGGGTGAGCATAAGGATTGCCCATCAAGTTTAATTTCAACAATATAACGATATATCATGATTGAAAGAGTCTGAATAACAAGCTGGCTATAATTCAACAATATAATTGTTAACTAACAGGAACAAATTTATGACTGAACAAGTATTATGCATGAACAAATATATCTGAACCAACTGGTAATGAAGGTGATCAGCCTTTCATACCTGACTTATACATGCAATATGTACAGAGTACAATTATACATGGCAATCAGCAATGATTAACCATAAGCTTATCCGAATGAAACACTCTTAGTAGAGTTAAGTAAAAACAAACTTGCCTGAACCGTTGATTACCGCTACACAATTTATATCGCTTTATCCGAAGACATAATATTAGTAATATAGATCTCCAATATTAGAAAAAAATCTCATCAGAGTAATAATACTATTATATATATATATATATATATATATATATATATATATATATATATAAGCATAGAATAACCTAAACATATAACACATAACCCTATCATTCTATAACACACATAAGACTCGGTATTAAGTCAAACTATTAAAGTCTGAGTTGAACCTGACACAAATCTGACATCCCGATGGTCTAGTCGGACAATTATCGAGTTTAAGTTCAATTAAACTCTGCCTAAACACTTAACAATTATCTCAGATAATTTTATTTTCAGTCAAAATATTTTTCACAGACTTGTAATAATTTTTAAATAATTATTACCAGTTATCCTGATTTTTCAATCATTAAAAACAAATTTAAATAAATTAAATATCACTTAATTCTTTTATCATTAATATTTATTTACTAATGAAATACACGTCATAATATTATAATATATTTATAATATCACAAAGTATTTTTAATACTTTAAAATCACCTTTATATGATTTTTAAACCGTTAAATCCATTATCCGATAATTTCTATTATATTAAAATATTGATATTTTCATGATAAAATATCAAAAGTTATATTTTATAACTTAAAATATTTTTCTAACACTTAAATCATTTTTATATAATTTTTAAATCATTAATTCTATTTTTCCTTAATTTATTTAATATATTCATTAAATAAACTAATTACCATTATTAATAATTTATTAATGAATTTCATCACAAAATATTAAAAGTCACTTAAAATATTTTCTAATACCATAATATAATTTTTCATGATTTTTCATGAATTAAAACCATTTTTAAATAATTTACTTAATTTTGTAATTAAATAAATTAAATACCATTTATATTCTAAAAATTTTAAATATTTATGAAATATACTTAAAATAATTAAAAACTATTTTGTAGAATTTAAAATAAATTTTCGGAAATTTTTAAGTATTTTTAATAATTAAAATCTATTTATTTCAATTAATTTAATAATTTCTGGAAATTAGAAATTAAAACTGTCACTAAAGGACCCTATAGCGACAGAACCGTCGCTATAGGTGTTCTTCGTGTTCTTGAGCAAGAACCTAGAACTTCATGGCAGTTAACAAGTAGGTAAGTTTGACCGTGAATAGATTCTTGGTCTTCTTGATTCTAGGTTATCTAAAGTGTTACACATGTAGTAGATATGTCATACTACACAAACAAACTGATTCCAGAGTCGTACAACAAAATAACAGAGAGATATGATCAATCAAAAAGCCTGACAAGCCTATTCTTCATTTCTGGGTTTTTCAGAAAATGAAGAACAATATAAGGTGCTATATTTAGGTCCTTAGATCTTGAGCTATAAGGCTGATTTATGTGATTTATGAGTCCATACTTATAGAAATGATGTCATAGTACAATAACATATCATTAAATCTGTCTAACAACAACACAAATGAGCAATTGAGACTAGTCAAACCTCGCCCCAAAAATAGGCTGATGAAGATCTGGGTTACCCAGAATCTTCATCCGGCGTGATGGTCAACGGTTGTTTGACCGGTATTATCTTTGATCCTGTGATAGATCTGACGGTTCTGATGGCTTAGATGTGTAATATGAATGTCAGGCTGCAATACCAAAACAACAACGTGACCTAAAACATAACAGACAAGCAAGATCAACGCCTACAAAAATGCTGTCAGGCGTTCTGGGTCTCTGGGTTTGCCCAGATTTCCAGAAATCGTGCTCGGTCAACACCTTTTGACCACCTATAAAACGAAATCCAGGCATGCTATGACCCTGTTTTCAATTTCAGATCGTAGACCACATGGCATAGAACAGATCTAAAGTATAAAACACACAAAATATCGAACACATAAAGATCTAAGGGCTCTGACATTCAACTGTCAGGCCACTTTCTTCGTCATTTCCAGATTTCTTAAAATGTGAGATCCAAGCACTTTGATGTTATGGATCTTGGATTTTATAACCCAGTCCACTTATAGACACCCTAATACACAACTTTACACAACAAACAACAAAATATAACATCAGATCGAAAGATTTTCAAAATTTAGGATTTATACCTTTATGCTTTGATTTCTAGAATCTGATCCTTTGTTTCTGATCATGGAGAGTTATGTAATGATATGAGTTTAACTTCTCACTCCCTTTCACTCCCAATTTCGAAAAGTTAGAGAAAGAATGGTCTAGGAGAAAAATGAAATTAAAGTGTACTTTGATCTTTTATATTTCTTGTTCCATTGCACCTAGTGTTGCTAGGTGGCACAAGGTGGCTGGTATAAGATAGATAAAGAGCACTTAGTCCATATATTAGGTTACCAACTCAAGATTTTGGCTAGATTTGCAAGTTATGTCCAAATAATGCATTAAGGGTATTTTAGTCATTTTGATTTTTAATTAAATGGCATACTTGTCTTTTGCTACAACCCTTAGGATTTAGGTTTTAGCCCTTAGGGTTTAGGGTTTGGAAGCCTTAGGATTTAGGGTTTAACCCTTAGGTTTTGAAATTTTTTATTTTAGGATTTCCAAATTTCGGTTTCAAAATAGAAAATTAATATTTCTATATTATAATTAGAATTTTCTAATTATACTAAAATTTCTTAATCACAAATTATATCTTGCTAATTAGGATTAAGATTTCCTAATTAAAATTGCTAATTTAGCAATTAGGATCGTAATTGGTCATTAGGGTTTATAAACCACTAATTAGGGTTTCTAATAGAAAAATAATTTTCCTAAATTAGAAATTAGATTTCGTAGTTAGATTAATGTTTTCTAATTACTAATAACTTGAAAATTAGGATTAATATTTCCTAATTATCATTAAAACAATTTAAATTAACAATTAGGTTTTCCCTAATTATAAAAATTAGGGTTTCTAATCCCGAAATCAAGGTTTAATAAATTTGAAATTAGGATTTGCTAAATACCTAAGCTTTACCCTAATTAACATTATAATTAATATAACTAAAGAATTATAATTATCCTTTAAGTTCCCAGATTAGGGTTTTAAATTCCCGAATTAGGGTTTCAGATTCCCGAAACTGAAATTAGGATTTTCAGAACCGGTTTTAGAGTTTTTTGTTAAACGCTAGGGTTTTCTAATCGAACGTTGACGTTCTTAATATATACATAAGGTTTGTTACAGATATCAATTATCTGGTCAACTGTGACGCCCCCAAAATTAGGTATACGTCACCCATCTTGGGTCGCCACTTACATGGTACATAAATCCAAATAAAACTTAATAATACAACTGTCGTGTACAATACGACAAAACATAAACTGTGAGTTTGAATACAAATATTATCTTCTAGAGAGTATTCATACTCAAAAGGAGTCCTCATTACATTTATTAACACACCATTACATAGAATAGTGAGGACTACTAACTAATACTATCATTCGGACCATCACTCCGTACCCCGACTTGTCCCAGCTACGTTCTCATTTCCTGAAGAGAACAGTGAAAGAAAGGGTGAGCTCAACTAGCCCAGTAAGAAATATTATGACTAAGATAATGCAGAATAAATTATCATTAGCCTTCAACAATGTTAAACTGATAAAATATAATAGACATCAAGTTTAACTGCAGCGGAACAAGCAATCCATTAAAAGAGTCAAGTAGAAAATAAACTCTACTATCTTTTATGATTTAAAAGGTTTTTCAACACTGTAATCGCTGGGACTCAGCTTAATAAATAATCCACATCATCGAATCACCCCTGCACTACGGCCAAGGATATTCTTTAGTATCACGACCATGAATTATCCATGCACTACGGCTAAAGATAATCATGTTTTCATCAACGGTCCTGATCATGCCATAAAACAATTCATCTCTGCACTACGGCCAAAGAGAATCCATAGCCATAATCATACCAAAAACTGTCCATCAATGCACAACGGGCCAATGAGGACTTTTTCCACATCATTTGTAACATTACGGTCATGATTATACCGAATAATCCCTGGTCATAATCACACCAAGTCCATCTATGCACTACAGGCCACAGATGACTTTCAACATTTTATAAACATGAGGATGATGACAATGATATAAGAATTCAATAAAACAAGTTCAAGAATTAATTTTTCTAAGAATTAACAACGTCCAAATTGTCAATATGATACTGCTTTGTGGCGTAAAATTCAAGAATTCTTAGAAGAATATTTCCATGTAAAGATACTAGATGAAGCGCAAATATCAAAGATATTCCACTAATATCATGGAGTATAGAAGTCAAAGTTTTAACCAACTGAGAATAATAAGGAATGGAATAACAACAGAAATCACCAAGCATGCGGTACTTCGCATAGACAGGTTATTCCAACAGAATAATAATAACAGAACCAGGTCAGGTAAAAATCACACCAACAGGATGTTCCAACAGAATAATAAAGAATGGAATAACAACAGAAATCACCATGCATGCGGTACTTCGCATAGACAGGTTATTCCAACAGAATAATAAAAACAGAATAATAAAGACGGAACCAGGTCCGGCGTAAAGCACAGACAGGATGTTCCAACGGAATAATAAAGACAGAATAATAAAGATGGAACCAGGTCCGGCGTAAAGCACAGACAGGATATTCCAACAGAATAGTAAAGACGGAACCAGGTCCGGCGTATAACGCACAGACAGGATGTTCCAACAGAATAATAAATAATGGAACCAGGTCCGGCGTAGAACGCACAGACAGGATGTTCCAGCAGAATAATAGAAGAATGTCACCAAGTATAGGGTAGACCGCGTATACTGGTTATTCCAACAGAATAATAACAAATGGAATAACAGAAGTTCTCTTCATGAATATAAAAGAAATAATATTCCCTACCTTTGAAAGAAACTGGATATAGAAGTAGTGAGGGAGCAGACTTCTCTTCTTCTATAGATTTTCTCTCTATAGCTTCTCTCTATAATTTCTCTCTATAATAATGGCTCTAAAGCTTTAGTGAATTGGTGAAAAATGAAGGAAGAATGAGCTTCTATTTATAGGAAAACATAGTTTCGATAATTGCACGTTTTGGGGCTCGAAATATTATAGTACAATACCTCCAACTTTTCTTTCATTTTTAATTCTATCATCCAAGTATTATCAAACTTGCACCAACTCCCCTAATAGTAAATCATGTGAATCAATAGTAAAATCATGTGACTCAATAGTTCTAAACATGTGAAAAATTAATTACAATATAGTACCTCCTTCTATACCTCCATTTTTAACTTAGTCATGCAAGTATTATCAATCTTGCACCAACTCTCCTAATAGCAACAAGAATGTGAGTCAATAGTATAACATGTGAACAAATAGTTATAATCATGTGAAATAATAGCAATCAATTGCTCATTTATCCGGTTAAATACCCGATTGATCAATATAACCTCCAGATATCAATTATTATCGAAATAAATGTCGATTTTCACTAACACAAACAATTCCAACATAATGAAACCATTTTTAGCAAAAGTATAAATTTTAAAATTTCGAAGTTTGACTTTTTCTGAAAAAGTCAACTGTTGACTTTTTGACCAAATAGTGAATTTCAGAAAATTTTGTGTTTATAGACTATTTTTACTAATTTCGACGTTTCGGACTCAAATATCACGTCCGCGTCTCCAAATTCAACTCCGAACAACATTCATCATTAATATTATAACTCATGAATAGTAACTCGTGAATAGTAACTCGTGAATAGTACTCCGACACGAAAAGTGTCCCAAATATCTGAGTGATCAATACTAGAGTGAATAGTAATTTGGGTGAATAGTAATTCGTGAATAGTAACTCGTGAATAGTAACTCACGAATAGTAACTCGTGAATAGTAACTCGTGAATAGTACTCCGACACAAAAAGTGTCCCGAATACCCGATTGAACAATACTGAGTGACTTATCACACAAGCATCAATAATCAATACCGTGTGCTACTATGCAACCACGCGTATTACTGTACTTTTATTACCGAGTAGTTCAACAGTAACAATGGTAAAACTTCCGCCGTTATTTTCATAAAGTATTTTTGTCGTTTTCTCAATCCGACAATAATTCCGTTGTGGGGTCCACCAATAATTGTACCGTCGTACGGATATTCCCCGACAAAAAGAATATTCTCCGACCAATTGAATATAATATGACAACTTGCATACTTTGCAAAATTTATAAATACTACCCATAACTATTATATCAAATCCACACCATAATATAAAAAATATATATATATATATATATATTTCGAGAAAAATTAAATATTTATTCATAAAATCTGGGGTCTCACAATCTCCCCTCCTTATGAAATTTCGCCCTCGAAATTTACGTACGTACTTGGTATGCCAAACATGTGAGGATACCTTGACTTCACTTCAAATTCTAACTCTTGAGGTATAACCTTTAAGCATCGAATATGATCCTTCTTATCCAAGATGTTAACACGTATCTCCTCATACGTTAAATATTTCGCTATCTCGTCCGGTTCTAAATTAATAATGTGGTTTGGGTCGTCCACATATTTACGTAACATCGATATGTAAAAAAATGTTCTGAACACGCAACATACTTGACGGTACAACGAGTCTTTAGGCCACAGTTCCTATTTCATCGAGGATTTCAAATGGGCCAATTAAATCGAGAGTTGAGATTTCCTCTCTTCGTCGATTCTTGCTTCTAGAATAACGCCCTCTTGAACCTTCTTTTTCACATTTATCAGCTCTGAGTATGTAGCTTGAGCGGCTTTAACTTTATCGATTAAAGTCGATTTTAATCGTATATTCGTTATCTTCACGTGGGTTCGTATATTCGCACTTGTAACCGTATACGATCTTCTACACAACGCGTCAGCTACCACGTTCACTTTTCCACGATATTATTGAATGGTACGATCGTAATATTCAACAGCTCGAGCCAATGTCTTTGGCGCATAATACGTTCGTTTTAGTTGAAGAAATATTTGAGGGTTTAAGAAATGAGTTTTGTACTGGGGTCAATACAAAATTCAATTTTACGCTCTGGGGTAGGCTAAGAAATCGTCAAGAAATTTATTAACAATAGAAATATCGTTCAAAACTGCGACCCTCATCCAAGACTTGGATAACACGTCACATTGATACCTATCAACTTGCCATCGTCATTTACAACGTCTCCTACGGAAAGTCTAGCTTCGGTGCATTCCACACCAGGAAGTCAACAACGAAAGGAACGGGGATTTTTACTTATGGCTTGATACGACAATGATTGACTTTAGTGATTTGGTTACTTTGAATTTGCATAACAGGTTGGTTAGGAATATGAAAGCTAACAACCTTACGAGAAGCATGATGAGTAGTGAACCAATCGTTTCAAAAAAATCACATCAAAGGCAAGTATTTTCAAAGAGATAAGATCGACAGGTAACGTGAAAGTGTTGATTTGAACAAGATTTATAAATAGTAGAGGTAACGAAGGTTTCTCCCAACTGAGTTTAAATAGACATATCAAAGTCTAAGTTCTCCGGAGTTAACTTCAAACATTTAACACAACTAGGTGAAATAAAAGAGTGAGTAGAACCGGTATCGAATAAGGTACAAACTTCACAAGGGTTTATGATTAGCTTACCCGCGATAACTTCATTTGGGTTCCTCACTTGTTGGGAAGTCATGACAACCGCTCTCCCTTAAACTACCCGGCTTTGACTTGTCTGGGGTAGCATTTGATGTCATCTCTATCGTTGGAATTGACTTTAATATAGGGCATATTCCACCCTCAACTGCTTCATCGTACTCCTGCTTCATGATCTGAATCATCAATCTTCGATCCATATCGAGTTCAGATTGACCGCTCTGTACAGGGTAATTCAAAACTCGATGTTGGGTTCTCCCAATTGCTGTCCAAAAAGAGAAATGTATATCATCTATTTTAGCCTTTTTGGATCGGACATCTCTTTCTACAATATCAACACGTCGTGCGGCTTTTACCCACGCATCCTGCATTCTCACTCGTTCAGTTGTTTCTTCTTTCAGCTGATCCTTGATATTTGAATTCTCAGATTCCAACTTTAATATCTTACACTCTGCCAAAGCGTGATTTTGTTCGAGCATCACATATCGGGTAACACAATTTTGAATCGTTACATCTCTTTGCTCAACGACTGCCTGCCGTTCTTCAGCCTGCTCTTCTAACTCATGAACACGATTTTGTAATTCTAAGTTTTGATCATAGATTTCTTCTAACCAATTCTCCTCAGGTTCCTCTTCTTCCTCTTCTTCCTCACTCTCAGCTGATACCTCTGCCACTAGCTCGGGTGCAACTATTAGTTCTTCACTTACCACGTAGATATCTCTAATTTCTTCTTCGCCTGATATTACATTATCTTGGTTGGTTATTAGAGGTGTCACGGTCTCACTGACTCCATTGTTGACATTTTCAGCTGCCATTTTCAAATACTGCCACAAAACAAGGGTTAATTAACATATTATCCATCTACTTTGACCGACCAATTAAATACCAAATAAACTTAGGTAGGTCATACTAGCGAAGGAATTCCCCGTCTCTCCCCTCCTAGTTCTATTCTCACATCCTAGCCAGGGATCATATCCCTAAGCTTTGATACCAACTGTGACGCCCCCAAAATTAGGTATACGTCACCCATCTTGGGTCGCCACTTACATGGTACATAAATCCAAATAAAACTTAATAATACAACTGTCGTGTACAATACGACAAAACATAAACTGTGAGTTTGAATACAAATATTATCTTCTAGAGAGTATTCATACTCAAAAGGAGTCCTCATTACATTTATTAACACACCATTACATAGAATAGTGAGGACTACTAACTAATACTATCATTCGGACCATCACTCCGTACCCCGACTTGTCCCAGCTACGTTCTCATTTCCTGAAGAGAACAGTGAAAGAAAGGGTGAGCTCAACTAGCCCAGTAAGAAATATTATGACTAAGATAATGCAGAATAAATTATCATTAGCCTTCAACAATGTTAAACTGATAAAATATAATAGACATCAAGTTTAACTGCAGCGGAACAAGCAATCCATTAAAAGAGTCAAGTAGAAAATAAACTCTACTATCTTTTATGATTTAAAAGGTTTTTCAACACTGTAATCGCTGGGACTCAGCTTAATAAATAATCCACATCATCGAATCACCCCTGCACTACGGCCAAGGATATTCTTTAGTATCACGACCATGAATTATCCATGCACTACGGCTAAAGATAATCATGTTTTCATCAACGGTCCTGATCATGCCATAAAACAATTCATCTCTGCACTACGGCCAAAGAGAATCCATAGCCATAATCATACCAAAAACTGTCCATCAATGCACAACGGGCCAATGAGGACTTTTTCCACATCATTTGTAACATTACGGTCATGATTATACCGAATAATCCCTGGTCATAATCACACCAAGTCCATCTATGCACTACAGGCCACAGATGACTTTCAACATTTTATAAACATGAGGATGATGACAATGATATAAGAATTCAATAAAACAAGTTCAAGAATTAATTTTTCTAAGAATTAACAACGTCCAAATTGTCAATATGATACTGCTTTGTGGCGTAAAATTCAAGAATTCTTAGAAGAATATTTCCATGTAAAGATACTAGATGAAGCGCAAATATCAAAGATATTCCACTAATATCATGGAGTATAGAAGTCAAAGTTTTAACCAACTGAGAATAATAAGGAATGGAATAACAACAGAAATCACCAAGCATGCGGTACTTCGCATAGACAGGTTATTCCAACAGAATAATAATAACAGAACCAGGTCAGGTAAAAATCACACCAACAGGATGTTCCAACAGAATAATAAAGAATGGAATAACAACAGAAATCACCATGCATGCGGTACTTCGCATAGACAGGTTATTCCAACAGAATAATAAAAACAGAATAATAAAGACGGAACCAGGTCCGGCGTAAAGCACAGACAGGATGTTCCAACGGAATAATAAAGACAGAATAATAAAGATGGAACCAGGTCCGGCGTAAAGCACAGACAGGATATTCCAACAGAATAGTAAAGACGGAACCAGGTCCGGCGTATAACGCACAGACAGGATGTTCCAACAGAATAATAAATAATGGAACCAGGTCCGGCGTAGAACGCACAGACAGGATGTTCCAGCAGAATAATAGAAGAATGTCACCAAGTATAGGGTAGACCGCGTATACTGGTTATTCCAACAGAATAATAACAAATGGAATAACAGAAGTTCTCTTCATGAATATAAAAGAAATAATATTCCCTACCTTTGAAAGAAACTGGATATAGAAGTAGTGAGGGAGCAGACTTCTCTTCTTCTATAGATTTTCTCTCTATAGCTTCTCTCTATAATTTCTCTCTATAATAATGGCTCTAAAGCTTTAGTGAATTGGTGAAAAATGAAGGAAGAATGAGCTTCTATTTATAGGAAAACATAGTTTCGATAATTGCACGTTTTGGGGCTCGAAATATTATAGTACAATACCTCCAACTTTTCTTTCATTTTTAATTCTATCATCCAAGTATTATCAAACTTGCACCAACTCCCCTAATAGTAAATCATGTGAATCAATAGTAAAATCATGTGACTCAATAGTTCTAAACATGTGAAAAATTAATTACAATATAGTACCTCCTTCTATACCTCCATTTTTAACTTAGTCATGCAAGTATTATCAATCTTGCACCAACTCTCCTAATAGCAACAAGAATGTGAGTCAATATTATAACATGTGAACAAATAGTTATAATCATGTGAAATAATAGCAATCAATTGCTCATTTATCCGGTTAAATACCCGATTGATCAATATAACCTCCAGATATCAATTATTATCGAAATAAATGTCGATTTTCACTAACACAAACAATTCCAACATAATGAAACCATTTTTAGCAAAAGTATAAATTTTAAAATTTCGAAGTTTGACTTTTTCTGAAAAAGTCAACTGTTGACTTTTTGACCAAATAGTGAATTTCAGAAAATTTTGTGTTTATAGACTATTTTTACTAATTTCGACGTTTCGGACTCAAATATCACGTCCGCGTCTCCAAATTCAACTCCGAACAACATTCATCATTAATATTATAACTCATGAATAGTAACTCGTGAATAGTAACTCGTGAATAGTACTCCGACACGAAAAGTGTCCCAAATATCTGAGTGATCAATACTAGAGTGAATAGTAATTTGGGTGAATAGTAATTCGTGAATAGTAACTCGTGAATAGTAACTCACGAATAGTAACTCGTGAATAGTAACTCGTGAATAGTACTCCGACACAAAAAGTGTCCCGAATACCCGATTGAACAATACTGAGTGACTTATCACACAAGCATCAATAATCAATACCGTGTGCTACTATGCAACCACGCGTATTACTGTACTTTTATTACCGAGTAGTTCAACAGTAACAATAGTAAAACTTCCGCCGTTATTTTCATAAAGTATTTTTGTCGTTTTCTCAATCCGACAATAATTCCGTTGTGGGGTCCACCAATAATTGTACCGTCGTACGGATATTCCCCGACAAAAAGAATATTCTCCGACCAATTGAATATAATATGACAACTTGCATACTTTGCAAAATTTATAAATACTACCCATAACTATTATATCAAATCCACACCATAATATAAAATATATATATATATATATATATATATATATATATTTCGAGAAAAATTAAATATTTATTCATAAAATCTGGGGTCTCACATCAACCCTTGACCCTTGACCACATATTATACACATATACACAAAACATATTCACATATTACTTAATCTTGAATAATTCACTTAAATCCTTTACAGAGTTTTGAAATCCTCAAAATTTGTTCCTAAAAATATTAAACGCATACACTTATTTTCTGTCTAGGTTGTAATTTTGAACCTTAAATCAATTAATTAAAATTTTAAAAATATTCAAAATTCTCGGGTTGTCACATTCACCCATTCTTCTAAAAAATTCGTCCCCGAAATTTACCTTACACCATACACCATACACCCTACCTTCTCACCATCACATGCTACCCAATACACCACTCACAAGAGTAAAAATCTTCAAATTTTGCTGAGGAGTTATATAGACTATTTGTCTGTCATTTTCGCAAAGGTTTTATGGAAATTCATCCGCAAACCGTCATTACTTACGAACACAAAGGGTGATTAGCCCGATATGCCCTGTACTGGCCAAGTACTGCTTTTATCTGTTTCTCGTCACTGCCAAAGGCACAAAAATTCTACCTCAGTCTTATTGGATTTCGCACCAAAACAATTTGGTTCGGGAAATTTCTTTCAATGAACACTTAGAGTTTTCATAAACTTTAGTCTATCTGAATCGAATAGCATAGATCCATATCAATAATTCAATTCAATCGAATTATTTAGGTGTAGCCAAACCCCGTTGGCAAATTAAACTTTTGAAAACATTTTCGAGAATGACGTCAATCGAATTATATGGCGAGAAGGTGAATCTTTTCTCATGTTTATACTTGGTAGGTAGAGAACGATAAGGTAGGTACGAGTTCCTGAAACTCATACTTATGGTAAGTTCGTGACTCATAAGAATATGGTATGTTTTCGAACGTCTCAGCGAATGGACGCCTATGGTCTGTCTAGATATTCTTAAACTCATATTATTGTGGAAAGTTCCTGAACTCATAATGTATTGTAAGTTGATGGACTGTACTAGGATATAGGAATGTTTAGACTGGAAATGAGTTGTTTTCAGTAGGCTTAGCAATGAAGGTGCTAGAGAGAATTAAGTATTGTCGCAGTACGACAATGAAGGAAGATGGAGAATATGATATTCCAAGTCATCTAGCTATGCTAGATTTCAAACTTTATTGAACTCGTGCTGATAAGTACATTTTGAAAAAAGGAAAGAATTGATTCAACTTTTGGAATCAATAGAATTTTTAAAAGAGCTATTCTTGGTATGTCTTTGCTAATTGCTTCGGCTAGACAGGAATTATTTTAAAATATCAAAATAAATTTTATATCATCAGTGCATTCGATGCAAGGATGGTAAAACGATGGAGTTGTTAATGCAATTGAACCATGTGTTGGATGTGATCTTAGGATCAACAACCCACTATGGTATGATGTATAATGACGAAGTCACAAACTGACGAAGTCCTCAACGTACTGTAAAAAGTACGGTATCATGACGTCATAAACCGTTTTGATGTATTGCGAAAAGAATTCCAAGAAGTAGTCAATGTCAATTGAATTGACTAGACGAATGTTTCTAGTTGATATCCAATTTATTGGTATGGTCTAAGTTATTTGATTTGGCTAGACAAATGGTATGCCATGCTTAAAAGAAAATCGAGCTTTCTTTGAAGAAGTGGTGCCAAACCAAATTGTTTTATTAAGTCTGAGGAGAACATGGAAGAGGTATTTTATTTCTTTGTGATTGTAAACAGACCGTTAAAGAAGGGCTTACGGCGAAATGCTGGTTAACCCAGTAAGAGTTCATGGTCGATTTGACCCCTCAGCAAAAGTATGAAACGTTTTAAGAGGAAATTTTGTATTCCTCATTATTCCTTCTGCTTCATGATTCTTGATAGGTTATGGGGGTTAGAAATGAGGGAAAGATAAGAACTCCGTTGAAGTGAAGTTGAGAAGAATGGTAGGCTAAAATTTCGATGATGAAATTCTGTGAAGAAGGGGTGAATGTGATGACCCGGGTAAGGGTGTGGTTTTAAGAAATTCCGAGGACGGAATTTTTATAAGGAGGGAAGAGTGTGACAACCAGGAAATTCAGGTTGTCCCAAATTTAGGTTTAAAGAATTAGTTATTAATAAAACTAAATTTTATTAATACTATTATGTGCTATGTGTTTATTAATCGTTCTATAACCTAGGATGATTATAAGTCGGAAGTATTCTGGCTATGAGCTAGATTGAGCGAATAAGAATTTTCAAGACGAAAACGAAAGTTTTCCGGGAACAAAATATTTTCGGGAAAAAAGACGAAATAGGCACTATTCATCCATTTCTGCTCGGAGATTTATTTTTAAATTTCGAGAAGTTATAGATTACGTTTAATTCTGAGACGTGATGGAATATTCAATAATATTTCAGTTCTGGCAAAAACGAAGTTTTCACCTGCGGACTCAAAACCTAGGGTTAGGAAAAGTAAGTTCCGAGAATTTTATGATCACGTATAATAATTAGGGTTATTATGCGTGAGAGATATGAGTATGATATGAAGTATTATACGAGGATAGTACGAATATTATTACGACACATAATACGAATATCGTACGAACTATATATGAAGAGAATACGAGAATGAGATGCGTAGAATACGATTAGTTTTAATGGCTAAGTAAAGGATAAGTTAAGTAATGATTAAGTAAACTTAATAGCTAAGTAAAGTGCTTATGCTTAAAGGTTAAGTAAACTTAAGAGTTAAGCAAACTTAAAGGCTAAGCAAACTTAATGAGTAAGTAAACTTGATGGTTAAGAAGACTTAATGGCTAAGTAAACTTGGTGGCTAAGTAAACTTAGGCCTTAAGTAATGAATAGTAAGGATGTTAAGGGGGGCGAAATAACCAAAATACCCTTAGCTTGGAAATTCTATAAATAGTAAGCTTAATTCATTTAAATTGGATTTTGAAAATCCTACACCTTTGAGAGAGAGAGAGAGAGAGAGAGAGAGAGGGTTCGGATGAAGAGGGAGGAGTAAGATCATGAGCATGAATAATCGGATCGAAGAATTCGTGAAATAGAAAAGCTTGCAAATCGTCGGCTTTGTCTAGCGGAAGAAAAATAAAGAAGAACGGTAATTCGAAACCTAGTCTTTTATAAATTTTCTTTAAGTTTTTATGTTTAAAAACATAACTTAATGAGAATAAGAAGTAGATGATATTAGGATTGATTTCATATGGTTGAAATCATGAGAAATAAAGAAAATAAGAATTTGAAGTTTAGTAAATAAATTTCTTAAGGGAGTATAAGATTCGTAATGAATTAGAACGATCCGAGTGGATTATGTGAATAAGTAGGTGAAATAAGTAAGGAATAATGTTCTATAACATCAAAATCCAATAAAAAGTGGAATCGTAATCCAAAATATTGATTAAAACGAAGAACACGAAGAACACGCGAAGAACACGAAGAACGTTGTTGATGGACAAATTTAAAACCATCGTAGGATAATTGTTATTGATGGACAAGTTTAAAACTATCGCATATAAGTTAGCTGCATACTTCTTGGTTAGGATCGGTAGAAACGTTCATGAAGAACGGATTAAAACTTAGCTATAACGAAGTTATGGCAAAATTTCGTAAAAGACGAACGAGAATTAAAAAGTTAGTAAATGAATCGGAATGTGTAGGGTTTCATAAGGAAGTAAGGGAACATAGAAAATGTGAGTCGTGGACTCAAGAACGAACGAGTTTTGAGTTCGGATGACTGAATTACGGACAAACGAACAAAGAGCGTTAAAAGCATAAAAATGAATAAAGGGTGAAGATCAAGCCAATCGAATGGCACGTTATCAGATTTAGAATGAAGTTCTATCTTAGAGGTATTAAATTACGTAAGATAAGTAAGAGAATGGCTTTGGAACAACCTCGTTCCGAGTTATAACGAAGGAGTTATGAGATCGGGAAGTGAGCGTCTCAAAGAATTTATTTAACACTTAGAAAATTTCTAGGGTGAGGGCTTGGCGCCGCGGCGCCAGTCATGCCTTGTAATGTGGCACTGCAGCACCAGACCGGGGGGCCGGGTACTGTAAACTCGCGCCACAGCGCGAGAAATAAAGAAGGGAGTGGCGCCGCAGCGCCAGTGTTGAGAAAAAATCAAAAGAGGAGCTTCTAACTGCTCAGCTCTTGGGGGAAATGTAAGGGATGATAAAGAATATAATATTCAACTAATGTAACACTTAATCAAGTGATGTAAACCTTTATTAAAGGTTGAACGTGTAGATTAAGCAAGATTAATTGACAAAGAATATAATCGCGGGTTACGTAACCGATATCCGGGGACCGTAGTCGGGATGAATGAACGTGAGGAATTGCTATGGTTGCGATTCCTTAGACGTTGAGTGTCGAGGGTAATGAATAATATTTCGATGTTATATCATGATAATGAGAGATAAGTGTGAAGCGTATAGACGCTATGAACGCAACGTTGTTGCGATGGATGAGCGGTCTTAGCATACAACGATTAGTATGGCTTCGACACTAAGAACGAGTAATGAACATGGGGTTCATGTAATGGATAACGAAAGCATTAAATAGTATATGAACTATCAAGAAAGCTGTAATGAATTAACGATAATAAGATTAATGAAAGTCGAATGTGAGTCGAATAAGGAATGAATTTTAAGGTATGGTATTTAGTTGCCAAAAAGCCGTAAGGAATAAGAAATTGACTTAACGAACATTATAATTTAATAGTTCGTATAAGTTAAGAGAAGTTAGGTTGTGGTATAATCGTAACTCTGATGGTTGACATATGGGAGCTGGGCTAAATAATTCCTTTAGAGAGCGAAGGTATATACGAAACTGGCAGCCGATCTAACTCACTGTGATGGCAGTGTAGATGAGACGGGAACTTGTTTGTTGGTTATTTGTGGGAAACCACTCAGAGTACCATATGGACTACTAGCAGAGAAACGATGTGTGCTGAGTCCTAGAGAAGTTATAAGAAGAAGATAAGAATATAAATCATCCAAGATGATGAACGTTTTGAGTAAGACATCTCCGTATGTCATAAAGTCGTTAACTGGTAAAGGAAGTTAGTCGCGTAAACTTATATTGCAAGAACGTGAACCCTAAGAAGTAAAGTTAAGTAAACCAATGTGTAAGTTCAAAATATGACTAATTGGTGTTTATGTTTTCTCCTTATGTGTTACATAGGAATTGGAATGAACAGTTCAGCGTAAGCTGTAGCTGGGCGTAAGGCAAGTTTCCTAACTTCAGTCATACTTTAAATGAATGCTAGTTTCTAAAACTTCTCAGATGTTGAGCTTGAGAAGTTCTGTCTATGTGCATATGTGCGATGTATGTACAAGGTGGTAGAATGTATGAGGCCTTGAGCAACAATTTGAACACTTAGGTGTTTCCATGATATGAAATGTTCTCTGATTGAGCTGTTCAATATAAGTATGTTCTGTTTATACATGAACCTTTATTGTTAAGTCTGTGCTAATGATTCTAGCCAGACAGGATGTGTATGAAAAAGGTAGAGGAATGAAAGTATTTCAAGGTGAAAATGATTGATGTTTTAAATGATAGGAATCGAGACTATTCCTATTATTCAAGCTGCTTCATAACCTTTGTTCGGTTATAGAAGTTCTAAGGAAATGTTTTAAATTCTGAAGTTGTTTGTTCAACTGTTATGACTTGCTGGGCAATTGAATGCTCACACTTGCTGAAGAACTTAAGGATCCCATAAAGATCAAGCTGAAGGTATCCAGACGAAGTGCCATTCAGTATGTGAATGTACGTACAGAGCAAATGAAGACATGTAATATAGAATGATAGAATTAAACTATAGACTAGTTTAATGAACAGTTATGAATCCTTTGTGGCGGATGAAAGTCACTCGTGTAAGATGAAATGGATAATGTAATTTACCATTATTTATAAGGAAATAGGTTATAAGGTTTCCAGATCTTGGGAGTTGAGAGTGTATGTTGTTATATTTTGGTATATAATGATGTATGGTGGATGAAGGATGTACTCGTGACGTACGGAATCCGGGTGTGAAGATAGACCGAATTTCGGGACGTCACATTGGGTCTTTAACTCCTGAAGTTCAACAGGAGCCATTCGATATGGGGCTTTAGAAATGGGTTTTGTACCAGGTTCAGGGTCGATACAAAATTCAATTTCACGCTTTAGGGGTAGGCCATGAAGTTCTTCAGGGAATACGTCAGTAAATTTATTAACAATAGAAATATCATTTAAATCTGACGTATTTTTGTTTAAATCTGTGACATGGGCTAAGAAAGCTTGACATCCATTTTTCAATAAACGAATAGCTTTATGACTTGATATGACCGTGATTGACTTTAGTGGTTTGGTCGCTTGAATTCTCATAATAGGTTGGTTAGGAATATGAGAGCTAACAACCTTACGAAAATAATCAATTTTTACATGATGAGTAGTTAACCAATCAATCCCTAAAATCATATCAAACGCAAGTATTTTTAAAGAAATAAGATGGACAGGTAATTAACGTGCGGTTATCGATTTGAATCAAACAAGACTTATAAACAGTGGATATAATAAATGTTTCTCCCAATGGAGTTTCAACTGATAAGTCAAAGTCTAATTTCTCCGGAGTCAAATTTAAACGTTGAGCGCAAGTAGGAGAAATAAAAAAGTGAGTAGAACCGATATCAAATAAGGTATAAGCTTCATAAGAGTTTATGATTAGCTTACCCGTGATCACCTCGTTTGGAATCCTTGCTTTTTGGGAGGTTACGACAAACACTCTCCCTTGAACTACCGATTTTGTCTTGTCTGGGACGGCCTTTGATGCCTCCATCCTAGCTGGACTTGACTTTGGTGTACGACAAAATCGGGCTAGGTGACCTTCTCTTCCATAATTGTAACATGCTTTGGACTGCTGCGTACAGTTTGGACTGATGTGTCTCTCCCCTCTACATTTGTAACATACGACCGTCAGTCATTCTCCTTCCTTAATAACAGGTGCTGGTTCTGACGTCTTTCCATCATTATTGAATCTCCTCTTCTTGAAATTTTCACTTCTATTATCTTGGCTATGATTACCAACTGAGTGGTTACCATTTCTAGCATGTTCATTCCCTACACGTTTGTTGTCAGTGCTTCTATGACTGCTACCACTAGTATTATCGACTTGCCGGTTGCTCTCTCTTGGTTGGGTCGACTCATTATTGCGCTCCAATAACTGAGCCCTATTTAAAACATCTGAATATAAACACAGTTTATGAGAATTTAGGTATTGACGTATCTCGGGTTTCAAACCTCTTAGAAACATCCGCGTCATTCTCTCCTCATTATAAACTAAGTGGGGCACAAACCGGGACAACTCATCAAATTTAGCTTCGTACTGTGACACGGTGGACGCCCCCAAATCCGGGTATCTTCCAACCCGACAGATGATGCTACATGGTGCTACAGTTCATACAAACATTCAATTGAAATGCCTCAAAAGAACGAATATGTGTTATATATGTTCAAAATAGTATTAACATTTTCCTAGGTTCTTTATAACCGTTACATTTGTCCATGTCATAATATCAAATATTATCATTACAAAACTATACTATTACATAAGTAATCTACGGGTTCGCTTTAGCCTTCCCTTTATCCTTACCGGATCCATCGGTCCGTTTGACCTTAGCTGCATTCATATGGTTCAAGCAAGAGTGAGCCTAACTAGCTCAGCAAGTACAACAATTCTAATAAAACTAACATTCTTGAAACATAGGAATCTTATATCTTCGATAACTGAACAATAGTTACGAAGTACTTTTTATAATTCAAAATAACACTTCTTTTCCTTCAAAATATTTTACAATGACAATATTCTATAAAACATCAATTCCGGTCCAAGACCATGAGTATTTCATAAGTTCTTTGAAAAGGACATCCCGACACGAAGTCCGTAAGTCCGGCATAGCTTACGAGCACGTCTAGGTGATCAGCCTATAGTACTTTATGTTGATCAAAACTACATTCATTAAACGTGTATACATTTAAGTTGTGGAAACCTCACGTGCCTGTCGTTTGACGACAAAACATTTTAGCATACTCAGTCTCCTTTTGAAAACCACACAAATATTAGTTTGGTAAATCATTGACAATACTTTGATAGATTATAAGAAATCTAACATATCGTAAGTCTAGCCGAAAGAATTGGCTTTGACTTCATTAACTCATGCGTACGAATACATGAATTACAAAGCTTGTTCAGATTGAACTGAAACAAGGGTTAGAACACTTGCCTTTAGCGTCTGCTGCTGTTATAACACATGCACTTTAGGTCTTTAAGGTATCTACAGTAGATGATCACATCACATAACATAACACATTAGGTCATGAATAACAAGCATGATTCTAAAGAATCTTACCCTTCTTCTCAATCTAATTACGTATTAGATTTGTTATTTATTAGTTCCAACTTTTCGTTACGTTATTCTTACGTTCACATGCAATTGACATCCTTTAACCCTAAGTGATCATACTTAAGGCTTAAATATGTCTTAACAATGTTACATTGAGATCCTTATTTAATTGTTCATCAATTACTATTCACGCTCTACATAGAAACTTTCTTTATGGTCTAGATCCTAAGGTTGGCGCTGCGGCGCCAGTGCTCCTTTGTTATGCCGCGTTGCGGTGCCCTACACTAATGCTAGAGAACTTAGACTCGGCGCTGCGGCACGAGTCTTCTTTGTTATGGCCGCGCTGCGACGCGAACTAATAGTGAGTCAAGGCTTTACTCGGCCAAGCTTGGCGCTACGGCGCGGGCTATTTGGCCTTGGGCTGGCGCCGCGGCGCCAGCTCTGTGCACTAGAAAATTTTACAGTTTTGAAATTTTGTGAAACTCTCGGGCTCGTAACTTCTTCGTTATAAGTCTGAATTGGCTCGTTCAAGAGCCTACGGTTCATAAATTACATACTCTACGTGTTCATGTAAGAATTTTATCTATTTGACTTCATTATCTAAAAATTAACCTATTAGTCCACTTTTAACGAAAACGATAAACGTTCGTGAACGTTCAACGCTCGTTTCTTCGTTCCAAATTGGAATTCGGTCATTTTTGAGTCCACGACTCTATAATGCCAAATAAGACTTATCTCCATCAAAACCCAATGTTTTTGAGTTCAAACAAAAAATACGACTTCCATTCCGAGAATTTCACGAATTCGACGATTATCGTCCAATCGTGTGAATTCTGGCAAAACGTTATTACTAGTGATTTGTTCATCATTCCAAATAGATTCAATCCATTAATTAAACATCTCAACCTACATATTACAGCAACTTATCTTTAAATTAGGTTATGACTTATTCCTCATAAGTTCATAACTTAACTAATTTATACATTACAATCTTTCATTTCCTTATGACTTATTGTTGATTTAAGTTCTTTAAGCAATTACATCTTATGAATCATACTAACTTCTTAAAGTAATCATATGACAAGTTCATCTATGTTCTTCATGTTCATAACTTATTTAGGTTTGAATTGCTTATTCCTTACTTATTCGGGTTAAGTCCATTGATTATCCATCTTTATGAGTTCTTAACATACATGATCATTACTTCTCTATCAAACTATCATGGTAGAGATAGAAGAATATAGAATAAGAGTCTTACCCTTGATGAACTAGTTCTGCTTCTTCTTGGAAAAATCTAATCAATGAAAGTTAGCTTAAAAGTGCTTATTCTCTTTAACTAATAAGTTGTTTAACTTGGATGAAATAACAAACAACTAATGACTTCATATGCTTGCTATTTATAGGACTTCTAATGTTTAGGGTAAAAGGGTCATTAGGACTTCCCACGTCCTTACTAACCTCCTTACTATTCCATTTTTAATGCCTAAGTAAACTTGGTTATCACACTTATTCCTTGCCCACCACATAAAGTTCTTGGTCATTAATTCACCCATAGGTTGCCCCATGGATCTAACTTTACCCATTGGATCATTACATGGGCTTTGGTCTTAAATTAATTAACTTATCTTTGGGCTTGCTTAAATTAATTTGGACTTTCCATTAACAACTACTTGAGGTAAACATTCCTACAACTTGGGCTTGCCCCTGAAAGCTTATTGGACTTGCACTTCTTACAAAATACACAAATTCATTTCATTAGACTTTAATTTCTTAGCGTTCTCAAATTAAGTCTGCATGCGAAATATTTTGTTTTCCATACTTAGATTATTATTACATAATTTATCTCACCTTGATAGTATAACATTACGTATTTCTCGAAAGTTCAAAAATAATTCTGGAGCGAAAAATGATGAATAGTATTTTTCAAAAAATTTCTCGAAAAGATTTTATTTTTATCTTGGAAATTCAAACACTTTAATTCCTTCACGTCGTTAAAATACTACGACGTTCCGACGTTTCTAGGTTATAGAACGACATTCATCTTACTAACACATAATAATAATAAATAATATTATTTTATTCATTATAATTATATTTACAAAAGATTCGATTTTTCGGGGCGTTACACACGGTCATATTATTTTGCTCTAACTTGATAAACTCCACCTCCTTCATTTGACGAATACTTTCGGGAAAGTACTTGTCGTTGAACAGCTCTTGGAACTTCTCCCAAGACATTTTGAGTGTGACAGGCTGAGTACGCTTTACCAATTCTCACCAGTAATCTGCCTCTCCTCTCAACATAAAGGTGGCAAAGGGAACCTTTTGCTCCTCAGAGCATCCCAAAACTTCAAATATCTTGGTGATCTGCTTTATCCACGTCTCCGCCTTAAGTGGTTCTGGCTTTCTGCAAAACTCTGATGGTCCCAGCTCCTTGAATTGCTTAGCGATGACCATCTGTGAGTTGACAGTGTTTCCACCTGCATTTTGAACACGAGCCACTCTCTTCTGATATTACATGAATTGCATAAAGCCTTTGAACATCCCATCGTTCATCATTTTATCGGTGTTGTTGTTTATCTGAGGATTATTGTCTTCCTGTTGCACATTATCCTTGGTATTGATCGTTGGTGAGTCAACGGTCTCATGTGCTTCATTGTTGATCTCAACATTTTTAGATGCCATTTTTAAACACTGCCACAAAATAAGGGTTAATTGACATATCACATATTATCCCTATACTCTGATCGACCAATTAAATACCAAATAAACTTAGGAAGGTCATACTAGCGAAGGAATTTCTCGTCTCTCCCCTCCTAGTTCTTGTCTCACATCTCAGCCAGGGATCATATCCCTAAGCTCTGATACCAACTGTGACGCCCACAAAATAGGTATACATCACCTATCTTGGGTTGCCAAATACATAGTACAGAATACAAATACAAACTTAATTATACAACAAGAGCTAAGAGTTTTTACACGAATTTTGTCTTATAGACAATATCCAAACTTAAATTCAATCCTTATTACATTTATTATCACACTAAATAGTGAGGATTACTAAAACAACCATCTCGGACCATCACTCCGTTCCCTGAGTAGTCCTGGCTATGTTCTCATTTCCTGAAGAGAATAATGAAAGCAAAAGGGTGAGCTCAACTAGCCCAATAATAAATATTATGACTAAGATAATGCAGAATAAGTTATCGTTAGCTTTCAACAATGTTAAATTGATAGAATATAATAGACAACAAGTTTAACTGCAGCGGAATAAGCAATCCATTAGAAGAGTCAAATAGAGCATAATATCTACTATCTTCTATGATTTAAAAAGGTTTTCATCAACTTTATCGCTGAGACTCAACTTAATCAATAAATCACATCATTGAATTATCCCTACACTACGGGCCAAGGATATTCGTATAATCATTAATGGTCATAATTATACCGAATAATCCCTAGTCATAATCATACCAACAATTGTCCATCAATGCACGTAAGCCAAAGATGACTTTCATCACAATATAAATATGAGGATGATGACAATGATATAAGAATTCAATTAAAATAAAGCACGTGATAAATTTTAAAGATTTATAATTTAATTTATCCAGAATTCAATAATATCTAAATTGTCAACATGATACTGCTTTATGGAGTAAAATTCAAGAATAATATCCATGTATCAAAAATAATTTGGACATAAAAGAAATAAATTTTTCAGTAAATAGTATCCCGTGAATAGTACTTCAGGAATAGTACTCCATAAATAGTACCCTGTCATGAAAAATATCTCGAATACCCGAGTAAATAATATTTGAGTGAATAGTAATTGGGTGAATAGTAACCCGTGAATAATAACTCGTGAATCTCCAGCATGAAAAGTGCCCCGAATACTCGAGTGAATAATATTTTAGTGAATAGTAACCCGCGAATAGTACCCCAGTAAAAATATTGATATTTAATAAGAAAGTTCAGATCAATATTCCAACAAAACGATACTGGATAAAGCGCAAAACTCAAGGATATTCCACTAATTTTAAGGATTATAGAAGCAATACTTACCATAGTAACTTTAGATTTAAGAATATGAAAAGAAATAACGTACGAAACGGCAAATGGATTTTCACCTGTCATACGGTACGTAATCCGGGTAGACAGGTTATTCCGACATATTAAAGGATGAATACAAAAAAAATAGTATTCCTTATGAATACGAAAGAAATAATACCCCTTACCTTAGTAGAAGACTGGATACTACAATAGTGAAGTAGCAGAATACTCTTCTTCTTGCTCTCTATAGTTTCTCTCTCTATAGTTTTTCTTGTGAGTCTCAGTGAATTGGTGAGAATGAAAGAAGAATTAAGCTTCTATATATAGGAGAAATGACTAAATAGTAACTAATTCATGAACGGTCCAGAATGATTTACTAATAGAACGGACGGTTCAGATTGATTACTATTAAAACCATAACTGACGATCCAGATTGATTTACATTTAAAACCACCACCGATGGTCTAGATTGATTTACTATTAAAACCACCACCGACAGTCCAGATTGATTTACTATTAAAACCACCATCGACGGTCCAGATTGATTTACTATTAAAACCACCACCAATGGTCCAAATTGATTTACTATTAAAACCACCACCAATGGTCCAGATTGACTTACCTTATTACACTTTAGTACCCCTAAAGTTTTTCAAGTTTGCATTATTCTCCGCTAACTTTTGTAATTCACTTATCTTCAATAAACATATTCTTAATACTTCAACAATTATTCATCATTAATATTATAACTCACAATATTTAACAACCAGATCATTCCCAAGAAAGAAAGGGCTTTTCGATAAGAATTTTTCTCTATTGGCGCGCAATTAGGTGACCAAACCTCTCCTCGACAGAACTTTCTAGACATCGTCAATATTGTAAATAATAATATGAATAACTTTATTGTCTCAATTATTGATTTAATAATATAAAATATTATGCAGATGATACTGCGACAATAATTGAATCAAATAACGTGAGATACTATGCAACAATTACTATAGCAATAATGGAGTAAAATGAGTGGCTTTTTACGTAAGCATCAATAATGAATACCGTGTGCTACTATGCAACCACGCGTATTATTATACTTTTACTACCGTGTAGTTCAACAGTTTAACGGTAAAACTTTCGCCGTTATTTTTATAAAAAGATATTTATGTCGTTTTCTATCAACTACAATACTTTCATTGTGGGGTCCACCAAAGATTATGTCGTCGTATGAATATTCTCTGTTAAAACGAATATTTTCCAACCAATCGAATATTTTCCGACCAATCGAATATTCCCCGACACAACGAATATTCCCCGAAACAATGAATATTTTTTATCAACTTGCTTACTTTAAAAAATTTTCAAATATCACCCTTAATTTTAAACTTTTATCAATTTAACCATTTATTAAATAGAATAATAAAAATAAGAAAATTACATACTTTCATTTCATATAATTCGGGGTCTTACAATTAAAGTTATTTATAATAACTCAAAATATTTTTAAAACATTTTTATTACACTTAAATGATTTTTAAATAATTACTATTACTATTTAAATATGAATGTATTATTTATCAAAATATTAAAAGTCATTAATTATAACTTAAAATATTTTTAAAACATTTATATCCTTTTTAAAAGATTTATAAATTAATAAAATCATTTTAAAACTATTTATTTAATATTATTATTAAATAACTCTAATATCATTTAATATTAAATTATTAATAAAATTTACCTGTAATATTAAAAGTAATATTTTATAACTTAAAATATTTTTAAACACTTTATTTTTATTTAAAATAATTTTTATAATATTAAAATCATTTTTAAACTAATTTATTTAATATAATTATTAAATAAATCTAATATCATTAATATTAAATAATTAATGAAATTTATATTAAAATATTAAAAGTTATGTTTTATAACTTCAAATTTTTTTAAATACTTTATTATCATTTAAAATGATTTTTAATATAATGAAATCATTTTTAATTATTTTATTTAATGCATTTATAAAATAAATTAAATATCAATAATATTTAAATAAATACTAATATTTATCAAAAATATGTCAAATTATTAAAAGTTAATTTTTATAACTTAAAATAATTTTTAAAATAATTTTTGTAATTTTTTGAAATTATTTACTTTTTTAAATGATTTTTAGAAATTAAATTAATTGAAATAAATTAAACTGTCGCTATAGCCGTTAGCGACAGGAAGTGTCGCCTATTGTGTTCTTGAGGCTCAAGAACTATATGCCAGTTTCGAGTGCCCTACTTTGACCATGAATTATTTAATGTGCAATGTGTTTCTGGGCTAGCTATTGATCAGATCTTGTAGTACTAGTGTATTACTACATGATCTAACAATTATCAAATTCATATCATGTCCCAAATGCAAGATTTAAGCTCAAGAACAAGCTGTCAGAATTGTTCTTCATTTTTTGGGTTACCCAGAAATGAAAAACAGTTCGTGACGCCTACTTTGGGCTTCCATAACTTGCTGTTCTTGTAACCTTTTTGTGATCTAATGAGTCCAGTGTGTAGCCATCATGTAAGTGAAGAGATCTATCACATAAAATACATATAACAACATCACAATCAACAAATATCGTCCAGTCAAACCATGTCAGACGACACATTCATATGTTTTCTTGGTTACCCAGAAAACAGAAAACGTGTTCGACTTGGCTAGTTTGACCGGCCGCTGAATCCAGTCAGTTTGAGGTTTATGCGTTCTAAAGGCTTTAACATGTAGTCTATATAATATATTATTGATTAGATACAATAACATAGCATCAAACCATTGTCAGATCCGAGCCCAAGAACTTGTTGTCAGGAGTTTCTGGGCACAATCTGGGCTGCCCAGATTCACTTGCTCATGGTCGGTCAACCGACTTTGACCATCAATAAAATGAAACCTGTACATGATCTGGACTTGTTGCAAGTTCCAGATCAAAGCCTACATTACCTACTACAAGTTTAAACATTTAAAACACAAAAACAATAAACAGACTGAGATCTATGATGTCTAACATTCGTTGTCAGACAACATTTATTGACTTTTCCAAATTTTGAAAAACACCAAATCTGAGCCTATAGATGTTATGGATCTAACATCTATCAACCCAGATCACTTAGTTATACTCCATACAACAGGTTTAAACATAAAAATCTAACATCTAACATATGATCAAATATCATATTTCTAAATTAGGTTTTATACCTCTGTGAACAAATTCTTGATTCTAGGCTTCTGATTTGTTATGAGTGTTAGCGGGGCTTGGCTTGGGGACTGAAATGCTAGGAGAATTCGTGGGTTTGGAGAGAGGGAGAGTTGGTTGAGTATTGGTTGAACAAATGAGCTTTTCTTTTTGTTTTCTCTCTCTTTAAATCTATATGTATTATGTATGCAATGAGTTGGCTGATCTAAAGGCTGATTGCTGGAGTTTATTGAGCATATGGGAAAGTCAAGAGTTGGTTTACTAACTAAAGTTTTAGCAAGTTTTGCAAGCAAGCTAATAAAGAATGTGCAAAAGGAAATTTAGGTTCATTGCATGGTAATTTTAATGGCAAAAATATAATCTTGACAAACCCTTAGGGTTTGACCCTAAGGTTCTTGTACATTAATTTTCTAGGGTTCTTAATTAGGGCTAAAATGAAAATTTTAAAGTTTCTAAAAGTGACAATTAGGGTTTTCTAAGTAGATTAGGTTTCCTAATTCACTACAACAAAAAGGCTTATCAGCGACCGCACATCTGCGACCGCATATAGTCGCAGATGGGTATCAGCGACCGGATGCAGTCGCTAATAGTAGTCGCAGAAAATCTTGTCGCTAAAAAGACATCAGCGACCAACAATAGCGACCGCATTATTAGCGACCGCAATCAGCGACCTCAGCTGTCGCTATTCTGACTCATGCTGAGTCATGCGTCAGACGTGATGTGGTACACGTGTCAGCGACTGGTAATAGCGACCGCATGCGGTCGCTGAAGTAGAAGCACCTTACTCGGTCGCTAATACTGTATCAGCGACCGCACGCGGTCGCTGACTTTGTTTTTTTTTTTAAATATTTTTCCTGTTTTATTGATTTCCCAAAAATAACCTGCTTTGTACCTGCTTTTTATCCCAACACACAGCAGTATATATAAGCATCCATCCATGATAACTACTATATGATAAACATCCATCCATACATACAGTCCAAAGAATGAATCTAAATCAACACAACACAATACAATCGTAAACATCCATATAATAGAATCGTAAACCAATACAGTCCAAAGATAAGTAGTTTAAAAGATTACAATGCTTTAAAAATCTAAAAAACAAGTCTAACAAGGCTTTACAAATCTAACATGCATGACTGGTCTAGCTCTTCATGGATCATTCAAATTAGTACCCTGTAATTAACAAAAGAATAAAACATATATGTTACATGTGTTGATACTGCTATGACTTGGGGAAAGCTAAATAATAGACAATGTACGTAATGAAACATTAAAAGTACCTGGTCGCCACCCTGATGCTGTGATGCTGCTGCTTCCGCCACTGCCTTTGCCAAGTCATCAGGATTCAGAGAATGCAGATGCCCGCCCAGTATAAGAAGAAGATCACGATTTTGACAGATCGCTCTCACATAGTCAGCAGGAGTATGATAGGCTGGATGACCTGATGACTGTGTAGACTGTGTAGACTGGGTAGCAGAGCTGCCTGTGCCACTGATGGTCGGGCGTCGTCTTTGTCCTTGACCTTTAACATAATTTTTCTTCACGACGGACGCCCTCTCCCACAATTCTTGATCAATCGCCGGACGCGGGGTGCCTTCAGGATAGCGCTCGTTCATTAAGCCCTTATAAGTGTCCTGTCAGAAGGTCAACAAATAAATAGTTAAAAATAAATACGAAATGCTAAAAAACATGACTACAATATATTTAAAGTTAACTTATTACCGCTATCTGAACAGCATCAGGCAGACCATCACGGGTGGCCACATACACATCTAACCAATTGATAGGTTGACCTTGAGACTCAGACTCCTACAGTTCATGTTCTCATATTAATATGTAAACATATGATATTTTAGCTACAAAACATGACTGTAAACATAAAGACAAATAACTAAGCCAATAAGCTTGTTATACATACGTACCCTAGCAGCAATATGTTGCAGCTGAGATATACTGCCGCCCTTGTACGTGCCTTTTGCCTTTTCGCCTTCAGATACACCTGAGGATCTGTTCGAGGCGGCAGTCTTACGTCTCTTGACCCAGCTCTCAGCTCTCCACTGCTCACACATCTGCACCCATATGGGATGTGCGCACCACCAGGGGCAATGCTCATGCATATACTGCTCACCCTGTCCTGGATGGTCAATCTCAGCATTGTGCAGGGCTTTCTGTCGTTCTTTGTTTAGATTATCTTTAGTCCGGACGGCGCACTTCTGCCAGAACAGTGCTTGAATAACTGATGCATGTGCGTCGTCCCATCTATACCGCTTCTGCAAATAAAACAACAATAATAATATTAAAACTACTATAATACCATAATCCAACATTACTAAACTATTAGTTGATTAACTATGTATTATCTATCAGAGTGATTAAATAAATATACCTGAAATTCAGCCCAAACTGCATCCTTATGGGCGAGAGGTGTGCTCGCCCATGTAATCACTGGCGTAGGCCAGTTCTGTAAGCATAATTGTGAAATGCACTTCACAATTTTACTATCTTGAAAATCACTACAATATACAATAATTTACATTAAAATATATTTATAACAATGGAAATATTAAACCCTTATATATACACGATGTTTAACTTACGTGCTTTCTGGAGGAGGACGGATCTGTATAAGAATGCGATCATCCGGATTAGCCGGGGCCTTCGGCACATGATTAGGGCCCCGACCCAACCCGCGCTTTCGTGCAACAGGTTCAGAAGACATCTATAAATAAAAAAAATTAGGATGTTAGTATGAAATTATGAATGACAATTAATTGTATGAAATAGTTAACTACGATTACCATAAGTGAAAGGTACATAAACATGACTGCAAAATAGTTAACTACAACAACTATAAATGATATAGTTAAGGATATAGAGAACATTCCTATATAGAGAACATAAATGAAAGGTACATAATTATGAACTAAACATGAACATGAACATAAACATACATTTTGTACAATTAAAACTAAACATACATTTTAATGAAAATCGTTGTCTGATGAGTCAGAATCATTTTGTACAAGTATCGGAGATTCATAACCATCTTCAGATTCTGTGTCAGTGTCAGTCAATAACTCTTTCTCAATATCACTGTCATCCTGCACAATAACTGTCTCGGGATCCAATTCATCAGGTTCATCTCCACCCTCTAACTGGATTACATCATTGTTGTCCTCTATATTTATTATAGGAGGTCTCTGAAGCATTTCCTCTTGGTAGAAATCCCCGTCTATTACTTGGACGCGACTACGCGCGGGAGTATGAATTACAACTTGCCAATCTGTAGGCGGTCTATCCCTTTTCCTAACTGGACTAGGAGTATAGTATACTTGTATTGTTTGAGTTGGTAATACAAACGGTTCGTTGGAGTACGCAGACCTATGGAGGTCAATATCGACGATTCCATGTCTGTCAACACGTATCCCTTTTTCTGAATCAAACCAATGGCACTTGAACAAGTGAATATGACCACCGTACGTGCCCTTGTACGACAACTCTACGATTTCCTCCAACTCCCCATAAAAGGCACGACCAAGCTCATTGTAACAATCTCCTTGGACACACACTCCAGAGTTCGTTGTTCTTTTACCGTGCTCATATGCCTTTGTGTGAAATTCACAACCATTTATTTTGTAACCATTGCGGGTGACTTGGTCCCTGTCTGGTCCCATAGCTAGGACTTGTACATTAGCCGGAATCGTTGATCCCTTAGTCAAAGCCTACAAAAACTCCATCTTATTAAATGAAGTCATAGTTAACATGGAGTATATATATATATATATTACGTGCTTAAAAATTAAACTTACTTTGTCCTTTAGCCAAAGTGCAAAGTTTTTATCCCGATTGATTTGAACATCTTTATCAGTTATGCCGGGATGCTTCACTTTTAACTCGTCATCGTACAATCTATACCATGTTATAAACATTAACATATTGGAATAAATTGTCAACTTAAAAGATAAATTATCAAGTTTACATGTGTACCTCACAAATTCGTCAATCTCCTCGCAATTGAGAAGAATGTAAGTATGTGCAGCATGTAATTCTTGCTCAGAGAGGAATATGCGCTTCCCTTTTCCATAAGCGCGGCCCGATAGACCAAATACAGATAGTCGACCATTTAGTTCAACATTTCCCCCATCATCATGTCTCGATACTCGATTGGCCTTTGTCAAGACTTCGTCCGGAAAATAGTCTGAGACAAACGTAGATATCTCATCGAAACTGTATGCCTCGCATATCGACCCCTCGATATAAGCTCTATTCTTAACCTTTCTCTTAAGGTTTCCCATCACCCTTTCGAAAGGGTACATCCATCTATATTGAACTGGACCCCCAACACGAGCTTCATAGGGAAGATGGATTTGCAAATGCTCCATGGAGTCAAAAAAACCAGGTGGGAATATTTTTTCCAGTTTACACGTGATCTCTATGATGTTCTTCTCAAGTACAGACATGTCCTTCTCATTTAATGATTTTGAACATAAGTCTTTGAAGAAACGACTAAGATCCATCAAAGCATCCCATATTGGTTTATCAAGCAGATCCCGAAATGCTATAGGCATGAGCCTCTCCATGAACACATGACAGTCATGACTCTTCATCCCTTGCAATTTCCCACCCGTAACACACCTTGCAATGTTTGATGCATATCCATCTGGTAGTTTCAGATACTTAACCCATGTGCATACATCTTCAACTTGCTTTTTGGACAATGTGTACTTTGCATGCGGTTTGACAATCTTACCATTAGGAGATTCGTAAAGTTCTAATCCGGGACGCTTACAAATATCTTTCATGTCCAAACGTGCCTTATCGTTATCTTTTGTCTTCCCCGTAACATTCATCACAGTGTTAAACACATTGTCAAACACATTCTTCTCAATATGCATCACATCTAGATTATGACGAATCAAATTTGTAGACCAATAAGGCAGTTCCCAAAAGATGCTTCTCCGAACCCAGTTATGAGATTCGCCAAACCCATTGATTATATTTGTGGCATCAACCTTACCAAATGGGATAACCGGCAATCTCATCACACGATCTCGCATCTCCGTTCCCGAAAATCGCGGTGCAGGTATATCATTGTCTACTTTCCCTTTCCTGAAGTGTTCTCTATTTCTTCGAAATGGGTGATCTACCGGTAAGAACCGACGATGACAGTCAAACCAACAAGGCTTTCGACCTTTTGATAGATTAAACGACTTTGTATGCTCCATACAATACGGACAAGCCAACTTCCCGTGTGTACTCCATCCAGCTAACATACCATAAGCTGGGAAGTCACTTATAGTCCACATAACCGTTGCCCTAAGGTTGAAATTTGTTTTCGTTGCAACATCCCAAGTCTGTACTCCATCCTCCCACAATACCTTCAACTCGTCTATAAGAGGTCTCAAGTAAACATCTAAGTTCTTTCCAGGACTCTTAGGACCAGGAACCAAGAGTGAAAGAAATAAGTATGGCTGTTTCATACACATCCAAGGTGGCAAGTTGTACGGAGTAACAATCACAGGCCAACATGAGTACGGAACAGCTGAGTGGCCAAACGGATTGAAACCATCGGTGGACAATCCAAGCCTCACATTTCTAGGTTCCAATGCAAATCCAGGATGTGCTAAGTTGAAATCTTTCCAAGCCTTCCCATCTGCGGGATGATTTAGTTCTCCATCTTTAGCTGGAGATTTCGCATGCCAACTCATATGTTCAGCTGTTCTTGAAGACATGTACAATCTTTTTAGCCGATGTGTTATTGGAAAATACCTTAGAATCTTAAACGGTATACTTGATTTTTTTGTAGTCACACCCTCTTTATTAGGCCTAAACCGATCATGACTGCAAAACGTGCACCTTGTCATCTGTTCATTTTCCTTATAAAACAACATGCAATCGTTGGGACATGCATCGATCTTTTGGTATCCAAGACCCAACTTCTTCACCATTTTCTTACAAAAGTAATAGTTACCAGGTAATTTCTCACCGTCAGGCAACATACTCTTAATGGCCTTCAAGAGCGACTCAAAACACTCATGGCTCATGTTGTGATCAGCCTTGATGTTAAGTAATGTCGCCACTGCAGACAATATAGTGTGTTTGGTGCAACCATGCCACAATGGCTCGCTACCCTCGTTTAACAACTTAAAGAATTCTTTGGCATCAGAATTCATAGGTTGTTCTCTGCCTTGCTCCCAATCAAAATCTGGCCATGCAATATCATGAACCATTTCATTCATACGATGAGTACTACTGCCAGAATTATGTACTTGTGTGATGCCACCATCTCTTCTCTGCCCATGTGCCCACCAGCATTCTTCGTAATTTCTCATGAACCCAGAAACAAGTAAATGATAGTTTATCATGTCTCTATCCATATAATTTACATTCTTACACTTCAAACATGGACATCGTATCTGCGACTTACCATTCATACATTCCGGGTGACTATACGCATACTCCAAAAATACTTGGCAACCAGCTCTAAATTCAGCTGTAGCACCTATCTGGGCACTTGACTTTCGTCGTGCCATCCAACTACGGTCTAAATAGAGGTCCATGATTGCACGGTACCTATGTTGACATGAATTTATTGTATTCCCTTGTTAGAGATTTACAATTCAGCTCAATCCCATTTATGATGCTTATAAATACATATAGATGTATATATACATATATAACATGAGTGTGCATCATATATGATTATTCGGGAATTGAACAAGGATACATGCCAAAACAAATTTACACCGCTTGAGATCGACTACCCAAAGGCATGGTATATTGTTATGGATCTTAAATTAGAGTATGGTCTTATGTCATCCTACATATTTTAACTAACACCAACCTAAAGCCAATAGATTCATAGGGGTAGAATACGAATCATTACATCATATATGGTCTGCATATGCTGCGTATATCAAGATTGCAGAAGAAGGCATACTATTAGTCCCTTAATGTGGGACTATTAGTCCTATGAGGCTTAGCTAAGCTTGGCGTGGCCTCGTGTGGCCTCGCGGCCCCAATCCCAGCCCATCAGCTCTAACAGCCCCTTAATAGGCTCTAGTGGATCACCAATATACTTATAATACTTAAAAAAATTTCACCAGAGTCTTCCCTACAATATGGACTAGCCACATGCACGACGACATGCATATATGGACATTTCTAGGCACCCAAGACACAAACCAAGAGAAATATAAAAATTTCCAATCAAATCGAATAATTACTTGAAGAATTGAATTCATTGATTCATGAAAGTTTACAAGGTTTACCCCCTTGCTCTTCTTCACAAAAAACTTTAAGCTATCCCAACTTCAGTTGAAGTAATATTATTTCGAGTTTTAGGATGTAGTTTTCAATAAATTTTAGGTAGATGATTGATAGTAATATAAAATAACCCAATATTCTTGGGTTTTTCCGCATAATTTCTTTACCATGCTACCAGCCTACCACTACTTAACTAACTACTTATATTTGTAGGGTCAAACATAAAATAAATACACAGTCTTAATATTTACAAAATTCACAAATTGGGACTCTTTTTGTAGGACGGATGGAAGGTATTGTTAGAAAATTACTGTCCTTGGTAACATCTAACTAACTGAAATTCAAGTCTCTAACAATAAATCTTCTAAACCAATTCAGATGCTTCTGAAAAACAAATGATTATTCATATGAATGATTATTCTCTAGCAAACAAAACACACCAAATAAGAATTTTTTTTTTACTTAAAAACGAAATCTTATAAGGAAATTCAACGGAAACATTATTACCTAAAAGTGACGATAAAATGAATCAGTTGCTTGACTAGCGACGGCTTCTCAATTTCATTAGGAGGAAAAAGAAGAGAGAATTTATATTAAGAAAACCTAAAATAAAAAGTACATACCAGTGTTTGGTGGGGACGGCGGCTGGCTGGTGGCGGCGGTGGTTGGCCGGTGGTGCGGTAAACTTCTCCTTCTCCTACTTCTCTTCTCCCCCTTTTCTCCCTCTTCTCCCTCTTCTCTCTATGCTGAGCTCCCTTTCTTCTTCTTTTTTCTTCCGTCTTCTGTGTCGAGCGAAAGACCTGTTACTGATTTCTTTTAGTTTGATCAGCGACCGCCATCAGCGACCATCTGCGGTCGCTGCATTTTAATGACATGGACTTATCAGCGACCGCATGCGGTCGCAGATGTTAAGTGGTCGCACAAAACCTTGGCGCCAACATTTCGTGCCAAATTTTACGAGGTAAATTTGTAATAGCGACTTCTCAGCGACCGCATGCGGTCGCGGATAGTATTTAGCGACTACTTTAAGGGACGGTCGCAGATGTCGGTCGCTATAAATAGTATCAGCGACCGGATATGCGGTCGCGGATAGTCTTGGTCGCTGTTAAGCCTTTTTCTTGTAGTGATTACCTAGACTTACAAATTAGTTTAGGAATTTACTAATCACAGTTAGCATTCCAATTCCGCGATTAGGGTTACCAATTTAGCAGTTAGAGTTCCTAATTTAATAATTAGGGTATTCAATTAGCAATTTAGGGTTTCTAATTTCACGATTAAGATTTTGAGTCAATAATTAGGGTTTACCTAATTAGCATTAATATTTATAATAATTGCCATTAATCGCATATCACAATTTCTTACCAATCAAAAACTCTGATTTGAGTTTCAAATTAGGGTTTATTACAGTAATACAAGGTTTTGTCATGATATACCATAATTGATCAACCATTAACAGTCTATACACACAGTACATATTTATAGCACTGGAATATAATTAATAGTATATTATATTATTATTCCCTTTCCTTAGTCAAAATTCAGAATTAGGATTTGGATTCCATATCTGATTTATGTTTCATATACATACCATTATTAATTAAGTTATAATAAATAACTTAAATAATCTAAAATAAATTCATATAACAAAATAATTATTATAATAATTCTATAATCATTCATATATTATTTAAATAATATAATAATCATATTTTCATAAAAAAATAATTAATAAGATATTTTTACTACAAAATTAATTTATTATACGAATATAAGTTATAATGATCAATAATTCTAAAAAAAAATATTATTTGAAATTATTCATGCATTAAATAAATTTTTATTTATCACATAAATACATACGCTTTACCTTGCACATATTCCCACCATTGATTTAAAAAAAAATAATAACTATACGTAAAAGTTCTTATTTAATTATATAAAAAATATCGGGTTATTACATTCATCCTCCCTTATAAAGATTCCGTCCCCGGAATCACCGTTTTTAAACTTATACACACAAGAGTACATAACACACACAATTATTGCAAGTAGATGTCGATCAGATTCAATCAGACTGATCTTTAACTATCAGTATAAAGCTTGTCTATCTGATTAAACGAAAAAATTGATTTCTAAAAGAACTCAAATTCCTCATTCAAAATTTCTTTATAAAATAATTTACTATGTAAAGGAAAATCATACATAAGAAAATAAAATTTGTTTGAATAATACATGGAGTTCCATCACCAACTGCTACGGTATCTTGAACGGTTATGTTGAAGACTCTTGCAGTTGATTTTGTTGGTTTGCTTGATAAAGTTGGTCATGTGATCGCCAGAGTCCCACTGCCTTTCCCCGTAGTCACACTCCCTGCCTCTATTCTCCTTTTCGGACAATCCTTCACCTTATGCTCTACTGACGCACACATGAAACACCCACTATTCATCCTTGGATTGGGGCAGTTGGGAGGGATATGTCCCTCCTGCCTACACTTATAACAAACAAATTTTTCTTTCAAACACTCCCTTGAGTGATTCTTTCCACAGTTTCCACACTAAACCACCTGCTTCTTCACACCTTCTTGCTTCACCTCGATCTTTCCAAAGTTGCTACCTTTTCTTTTCTCACCCCTACTTCCACTATTAGTTTCCACTTTCACAGTTTCATCGACTTTGCCCTTGCTCATTTTCTCCTTATTCTAGAGGCTCATGGCCACATTTCCCTCCTCGGCTATGATAGTCTTTTCCAAGAGTACTACAAATGTAGAGATCTGCAATACTGCCACCTTGTTATAGAGCCAGGGTTTTAAGCCCAGCTCAAACCTCCTTGCCTTCCTAGCCTCCGTATCAACTTGATGCGGAGCAAACCGAGCCAATTCATTGAATTTTGCGGCATATTCCGCAGCAATCATGTTATCCTGTTTTAACTCCAAAAATTTTACCTCCATCCTAGCCTACATACTGGATGAGAAATAGTTCTTAAAGATCAGTGTCTTAAACCTAGCCCAACTTACCACACCTTCTCCAGCTCTCGCTTGATTTGCTTCCCACCAAAAGTTTGCCTCCCCTTTCATCATGTACGTGGAAAAAGCTGTCTTCTGCTCCTCAGCTACCCTGGCAATCACAAACGCCTTTTCTATTTCCTTAACCCTAGTTTGGGCTTCTACAAGGTCAGTTGTCCCTCTGAATTCAGGCGGTCCGACTGCCTGGAAGTCTTTGAAGTTTGCCAAGCAATTGTCTGGCTGGTTCCCTGCGGCTGTCATTCCCTGTTAAATAGCCTGAGCTACCATGTTTGTAAAGTTTTGCATCGGGTCTGGTTGCTATACTCCAGCGTTGTTGACCGATTCTTCTGCCCTTTGATTTCGAGTTTGACGTCTTGGCGGCATTATCTGATTAAATAAAACATAATATATACTTTATTAACTTACATTCTAAACCTTAGCGTATAAGTTTAATATATTAGACTTTTTTCATTACTCAAACATAGATTCATACTCATTCAACGATTGCAAAATACTTTACATAGCATAGCAAATACTGTTATCCCTTTGTGACCACAAAAGTCGGGATTCGCTACTACAACTTATACAAAAATTTGAGAATATTATATTATACAGACATACGTATCATAGAACACACATATATTTAAACAGTACTTATACTACTTATTCATTACGCCTTTTTCTTGATCTTGGACAACTTTTAGCCTGATGACCTTTTATCCCACAAATAAAACAGACACCTTACTTCGGATTAGGATAATGAGGAGAGATACGTCCCTCATGTTTGCAGTTGTAGCAAACATTTTCCCCTTTTCTGCATAAGCCTTCATGTTTCTTGCTACAGTTTGTACACCTTTCTACTTTGTTAGAGTTCCCTTGGTTGTTATCGAAATTTCCTAACTCGCGGTCTTTCATCTTTCTTTTTCCCTTCTTGCTCGGAGCTACACCCGATTTGTTGCGTTTGGCTCCCATTTGATCAATTTAGATTTTAAGCTTATCTTTTTCTTCCATTGTTTCTATTAACGCCTTTCGTAATTGACTATTTAACAACTTTTCTATTTTCCACTACTTTTCCAGAGAAGAAACATTGTTCTTCAAATTTTGCACTTCCGTTAATGCTTGATCAGCTCCAACTTTGGTGCCCGAATCACTATCAGTCAGTTCTAATGTTTCTGGATCTGGTACAACGTTTTCCACAATAATCAACTCATCAGGGTTGCTTGTAATATGAGCCTCTATTTTAGCTATTGACTTTGATATTAGCTCCTTCTTTACGATCTGAGGGTATCCTAATCCTTTTCCACCTGACATCTATACATAAATTATCTTGATTAGCATATAGTATATACACACAGCAAATAATAGTTTTATATAAGTTATCTTTTGCTTTTGTTTAACGATAAATTTATTCAATTAATCTCCTTTTAAACTCTATATGAGTTGTTTATATTTTTAACGTTTTCCTCTGTTCTAAGGTTATAGCATAAGGTCTATCCCACCTAAGGTTTCTAACCCTAAAGTTCTGATACCAAAATGTGATGCCCCAAAATTCAGGTACTTAAAACCCGAACTCGGTGCTTCACGATACCATTTCTATGAGCGGAATAATACTAATAATATAAATATTAAACTTAATTTACATACATCAGAGTCTAATCCCAGGTACGCTACCTTTAAACATTCATTACATGATAATAATAGATATCATTGTCTTAATAAAGTCTAACTATTCCACAGAATATCATAAAACTTATTCGGTCAGCTTTTCTTTCCCCTTGTTCTTGCCTGAACCTTCAGGTTGATCACGCTTAGCTGAAAATATTTAATATTTAAAGTAAGAATGAGCATTTGATTGCCCAGCAAGTAATAACAACAATAAATATTAGCTGAAAGGGTTAAATGGTTCCTTTGAATGACACTTCTACAACTAATCAACAGTTGTGAAGTAAGCTGAACCAATAATAACAACATATAAACACTATATCAAAATTTTAAAACTTCGTATTGACTATAAATAGAGACCAGTCGATAGACTATGAACATTATTTTCTATTTTTGAAAAGGTTAAATAGAAATTCATCTGCAAATCGTCATAACTTACAGGCACGGGGGGTGATCAGCTCGTTATGTCCTGTATTGATCAATACTACATGTTCGAATAATATTTTCGTCCAGCATATCCGCCTTAGGCGCACAAAATTTTCCCATATTCGGGTTGTCCATACTTAGTTTGAATCCAAACCAAAATAATTCGGTTGGATATCAATGAAGTTTTATCATGTTCAATGATAATTTTAAATCTATGTCTAGCTGATACAAATAGCTTAGACGAGGTTTGATTAAGAGTTCATACTAGAAACCAACAAGTATGTATTAACATGTGATTAAATACAATAATTATCCAAGTGAGGAAACTTGTATAACCATACGTAGAAATTAACGAACATAATATATATTTTGATTTATAATAACAGAATTAAAGAACTTGTACAATAGATTATAAATTAATAACTTACTTATATAGAATCATTGCATAATTATATACAAGGTTAATATATTTGAACAATGAAAAAGAATAGTTCAGATATTAGCTTACACATGTCCATTGCATAAAGTAAATGCAAAGTTAAGATACTTGCCTGGTCTGCTGTTCATAGTTACGCAACTTAGTTTTATCTTTTATATCGAGACCTATCATTAATAAGATCATTCTATCGATTAGAAATACATATCATAACACATAGTACTGCTATTTGCAGTCAGCACATAACCTAATCACACTGTCACATATGTTTAATAATCATTGGATCACAAACAAACACGTATCTAGTCAAACTATCTAAGTCCAGATCAATTTCTAAAATATTTCGATGTACCGACAGCTTTATCAGATAATTATCGAGTCTAAAACTCTAGTCTGTAGTTCAATAAATGTCAATATCAGTCATATTATTTTTAAATGACTTATAATAATTTTTAAATAATTATTATAATTTATCATGATTTTTCAAGCACTAGAATCATTTTTAAATGATTTAAATATTAAATAATTCTATTAATATTATTAATATTTAATTAATATTAAATTATAAATGAAACCATTGCCAAATAAAGTTATTTATAATAACTCAAAATATTTTTAAAATATTTTTATTACACTTAAATGATTTTTAAATAATTACTATTAATATTTAAATATTAATGTATTATTTATCAAAATATTAAAAGTCATTAATTATAACTTAAAATATTTTTAAAATATTTATATCCTTTTTAAATGATTTATAAATTAATAAAATCATTTTTAAACTATTTTTATTATTATTAAATAACTCTAATATCATTTAATATGAAATTATTAATAAAATTTACATTTAAATATTAAAAGTTATATTTTATAACTTAAAATATTTTTAAACACTTTATTTTCATTTAAAATAAATTTTATAATATTAAAATCATTTTTAAACTAATTTATTTAATATAATTATTAAATAAATCTAATATCATTAATATTAAATAATTAATGAAATTTATCTTAAAATATTAAAAGTTATATTTTGTAACTTAAAATATTTTTAAATACTTTATTATCATTTAAAATGATTTTTAATACAATAAAATCAATTTTAATTAATTTATTTAATGCATTTATTAAATAAATTAAATATCGAAAATATTTAAATAAATACTAATATTTATCAAAAATATGTCAAATTATTAAAAGTTAATTTTTATAACTTAAAATAATTTTTGTAATTTTTAGAAATTATTTACTATTTTTAAATGATTTTTAGAAATTAAATTAATTAAAATAAATAAAGCTATCGCTATAGCCTTTAGCGACAGAAAGTGTCACCTATTGTGTTCTTGAGGCTCAAGAACATTCATATGCCAGTTTTGAGTGCCCTACTTTGACCATGAATCATTTACTGTGCAATGTGTTTCTGGGCTAGCTATTGATCAGATCTTGTAGTACTAGTGTAATACTACATGATCCAGCAATTATCAGATTCATATCATGTCCCAAATGCAAGATCTAAGCTCAAGAACAAGCTGTCAGAGCTGTTCTTCATTTTCTAGGTTACCCAGAAATGAAGAACAGTTCGTGATGCCTACTTTGGGCTTCCACAACTTGTTGTTCTTGTAACCTTTTTGTGATCTAATGAGTTCAGTGTGTAGCCAGCATGTAAGTGAAGAGATCTATCACATAAAATACATATAACAACATCACAATCAATAAATATCGTCCGGTCAAACCATGTCGACGACACGTTCATATGTTTTCTAGGTTACCTAGAAAATAGAAAACGTGTTCGACTTGGCTAGTTTGACCGGCCACTGAATCCAGTCAGTTTGAGGTTTATGCATTCTAAAGGCCTTAATATGTAGTCTATATAACATATTATAGATTAGATACAATAACAATAACATAGCATCAAACCATTGTCAGATCCGAGCCTAAGAACTTGTTGTCAGGCATTTCTAGGCACATTCTGGGCTGCCCAGATTCACTTGGTCATGGTCGGTCAACCGACTTTGACCATCAATAAAATGAAATCTGCACATGATCTGGACTTGTTACAAGTTCCAGATCAAAGCCTAGATTACCTACTACAAGTTTAAACATTTAAAACACCAAAATAATAAATAGACTGAGATCTATGGTGTCTGACATTCGTTGTCAGACAACATTTTTCAACTTTTCTGGATTTTGAAAAGCACTAAATCTGAGCCTATAGATGTTATGGATCTAACATCTTGTTGGATAAAATCTAGTTACGCACAACACGCAAGTATACGTGGTCAACAAGTAATATAATAGTAAGTAAAGTATCTTTCCCTCAAAGACTTAGTAAGAAATTAACTCTCACAATTACCAATTTTCTATTAATCATAATTTTATTAAACAAATCAATTTCCAATTTTTAACTAAAGATATTGAAAGTACAAAACAACCAACAACCCTAAAAACTAAATTTTTTAACAAATATTGGAGAATTAGGCTTTCGACTTCACTCTAAGCATCACTCAGATTATTATACATTTATTCCAGTTTAACTCACTATCCCAGTTTATTAATCAAGAACACGTATGTAGAACTAGCCACCTCTCGATGTACTAATACCGTATTAACTTCAATCCACAAATTAGATAGAATCAGGTTAAACACCTTAATCAATTAACTCACTATATCTCTATGCGAATTACAATCAAATAAGGTTTAAGTTCAAGTTCTTTATCCGATTACATGCGATGTCAAGCATATCTCTACCCTAACATTCATCAAGATTTTGTTCATTCACAAAAATTCAAGAAAACATGCTATATTAACTATGTCTAGACTTGTATTTCATCTCTCGAGTTCATACAAGTCCACAAAGAATCGTTGATCAGGCAATTCATAAATTCAAGCTCAAATTAATATAGATAAACTGGATAATAGCTTATTAAACTGAAATCAAAGATTACATAATCATCGTTCCACTTAAAGATCTGTCTTAAGCCTAAAAAGTATTTAGTTCATCATAAATGAAATAATAACTGAATAAATTAAAGATATCATCCTTCAATTACAAATATAAAACTAAAGTAGAAGAATAACACAGAACACCCTTCACTTTAGCCTTAATTCGCAATCGATACGAAAGTCCCTTCAAAATCTTCACTCCAAGCTTGATATGAAAATCTGTAATTTCTGAAAATCGTCTTGTGTCTTCCTGATCTTGTTGTTTATTTCTCAATATATATCCAACACATGAGTTTTGGTCGAAGTCCCGTGTTGTTTTGAGTCTAAATGCATTCCAAGCACCAAAATCCATGTTCCAGTAGAGTTTGAAACAAGCCAGGACTGTCAGGTTTCGACACCCCCCACCCCGGCGGGGGTATATACATGGGAAACGCCCTCCCCGACTGGCCTAGCTCTTGTCAACTGGGATTGAAGACCCCCCGCCCCGGCGGGGGTACAAGGCCAAAACATGGCAGCCCAGACGGGCTATGCTTCTGCAGGCTGACTTTAGATAAACTCTAAACTTGCTCCAATTTTTGCTCCAATGCCTCCCGTTTCCGATCACTTGCCACACCAACCAACCTACACTTAAAACAACAATAAACAAGTAAAAATAAACATGAAAACCAGGAATTAACACCAATTAAGCTTGAATTAGAAATCGATTCATGGATATAAAATCCACTTATCACATCTATCAACCAAGATCACTTAGTTATACTCCATACAACATGTTTAAACATAAAAATCTAACATCTAACATATGATCAAATATCTGATTTCTAAATTAGGTTTTATGCCTCTATGAACAAATTCTTGATTCTAGGCTTCTGATTTGTTATGAGTATTAGTGGGGCTTGGTTTGGGGACTGAAATGCTAGGAGAATTCGTGGGTTTGGGAGAGAGAGAGAGTTGGTTGAGTATTGGTTGAAAAAATGAGCTTTTCTTTTGATTTTCACTCTCTTTAAATCTATATGTATTATGCATGCAATGAGTTGGCTGATCTAAAGGCTGATTGCTGGAGTTTATTGAGTATGTGGGAAAGTCAAGAGTTGGTTTACCAACTAAAGTTTTAGCAAGTTTTGCAAGCAATCTAATAAAGAATGTGCAAAAGGACATTTAGGTCAATTGCATGGTAATTTGAATGGCAAAAATGTAATCTTGACAAACTCTTAGGGTTTGACCCTTAGGGTTTAGGGTTAAACCCTAAGGTTCTTGTACATTAATTTTATAGGGTTCTTAATTAGGGATAAAATGGAAAATTTAAAGTTTCTAAAAGTGACAATTAGGGTTTCCTAATTAGATTAGGTTTCCTAATTACCTAGACTTACAAATTAGTTTAGAAATTTACTAATCATGGTTAGCTTTCCAATTTCACGATTAGGGTTACTAATTTAGCAGTTAGGGTTCCTAATTTAATAATTAGGATTTTCAATTAGCAATTTAGGGTTTCTAATTTCACGATTAGGGTTTCGAGTCAATAATTAGGGTTTACCTAATTAGCATTAATATTTATAATAATTGTCATTAATCACATATCACAACTTCTTACAAATCGAAAACTCTGATTTGAGTTTTAAATTAGGGTTTATTACAGTAATACAAGGTTTTGTCATGATATACCATAATTGACCAACCATTAACAGTCTATACATATAGTACATATTTATAGCATTGATATATAATTAATATTATATTATATTATTATTCTCATTCCTTAGTCAAAATCCAGAATTAGGGTCTGGATTCCATATCTGATTTATCTTTCATATACATACCATTATTAATTAAGTTATAATAATTAACTTAAATAATCTAAAATAAATTCATATAACAAAATAATTATTATAATAATTCTATAATCATTCATATATTATTTAAATAATATAATAATCGTATTTTCATTGAAAATAATTAATAAGATATTTTTACTATAAAATTAATTTATTATACGAATATAATTTATAATGATCAATAATTTAAAAAAAATATTATTTGAAATTATTCATGAAATAAATTAATTTTTATTTACCACATAAATTCATACGCTTTACCTTGCACATATTCTCATCTTTGATTTTTTTAAAAAAATAAAAAATTTATACACAAAATTTCTTATTTAATTATATTGAAAATATCGGGTTATTACAGTTGGTATCACAGCTTAGGGATATTAACCCTGCAGATATCTAAGGCTAGAACTAGGAGGGGAGAAATGAATAAATCATTCGCTAGTGTGCCCTACCTAAGCTTATTTATTATTTAATTGGTTGGTCAGAATATAGGGATAATATGTTGCATGTCAATTAACCCTTGTTTTGTGATAGTATTTGAAAATGGCATCTAAAAATTTTGAGAAAAAGCAATGGAGCACATGAGACCGTTGAGACAGCGCCAATCAATAACCAGGATAATGTGCATCAGGAAAGCAATAATCCTTATGTAAACAACAACGCTGACCAAATGATGAACGATGGGGTGTTTAGGAGCTTTTTACAATTCATGCAACACCAAACGAGAGAGACTCCTGTTCAAAATGCAGGTGGAGTTAATGACAACTCACGGCTAGTCACTGCTAAGCAATTCAAGGAGCTGAGACCGTTGGAGTTTTTGGGAAAGCCAGAGCCACTTAAGGCAGAGGTATGGATTAAGCAAATCACAAAGATATTTGATATCTTGGGATGCCAAGAAAGGGCAAAAGGTTCCCTTCGCCACCTTTATGTTGCAAGGAAAGGCAGATTACTGGTGGGAATCTGTAAAATGTACTCATCTTTCCGCACTGAAGATGTCTTAGGAGAAGTTCCAAGAATTGTTTAATGACAAGTACTTTTCAGAAAGTATTCGTCACATGAAGGAGGTGGAATTCATCAAGATGGAACAAAATAATATGACCGTATCGCAATACGAGGTAAAGGTTGCGGAGTTATCCCGGTTTGCATCCCATTTGGTACATAATGAGGAGCGAATGACACGAATGTTTCTGAGATGTTTAAAACCCGAAATTCGTCAATACCTCATTTCTCACAAACTTTGTTTGTATTCAAATGTTGTGAATAGGGCTCAGTTATTTTAACGTGATTATGAGTCAGCTCAACCAAAAGGCAACGACCAACAACACGACCATCGGAACAATGATAACCATTATGGAGGAAATTATCATGCCAGAAATGGTAACCATTTCGATGGTAATCATGGCCAAGATGATAGGAGAGGTGAACTAAGTGGGAATAACTTTAAGAAGAGAAGATTCAACAATGACAACGTAAAGACGTCGACAGCAGCACCATCACCCATTTCTAAGGAAGGAGAACGACCACCGGTCGTATGCTATAGATGCGGAGAGGAGAGACACATCAGTCCAAACTATACACAGCAACCCAAAGTGTGTTTTATTTACGAAAAAAAAGGTCATTTAGCTCGATTTTTTCATATAGCGAAGTTAAGTCTAGTTGGGACGGTGGCACCAAAGACTGTCCCAGACAAGTCAAAGTCGGTGATTCAAGGAAGAGCGTTTTTTGTGACTTCCCAAAAAGTGAGGAACCCAAACGAAGTTATCATGGGTAAGCTAATCATAAACTCTTGCGGAGTCTATACCTTATTCGATACTGGTTCTACCCACTCTTTTATTTCACCTAACTGTGCTCAATGTTTAAACTTGACTTCGCATAAATTAGACTTTGACTTATCAGTTGAAACTCCGTTGGAAGAAACCTTCGTTACATCCACCATTTATAAATCTTGTTTGATTCAAATCGATACCCTCTCATTACTTGTGGATCTCATCTCTTTGAAAATACTTGCATTTGATGTGATTTTAGGAATCGACTGGTTAACTACTCATCATGCTAAAATTGATTATTTTCATAATGTTGTTAGCTTTCATATTCCTAACTAACCTATTATGTGAATTCAAGCAACCAAACCACTAAAGTCAATCACTGTCATATCAAGCCATAAATCCATTCGTTTATTGAAAAATGGATGTCAAGCTTTCTTAGCCCATATCACATATTTAAACAAAAATACGTTAGATTTGAATAATATTTTTATGGTTAATAAATTTCCTGACGTATTCCCCGAAGAACTTCCTGGCCAACCCCAAGAGCGTGAAATCGAATTTTGTATTGACCTTGAATCCGGTATAAAACCGTCAAATATTTTTTTTCACTCAAAACGAACGTAACATGTGCCAAAGACGTTGGCTCGAGCTGTTGAAAGATTACGACCATACCATTCAATACCATCCTAGAAAATTGAACGTGGTAGCTGACGCGTTGAGTAGAAAATCATATGTGGGTACGAGTGCGATGTTGTTAACACAAAGACCTATTTCGTATGACTTACAAATGATGGAGATAGAGTTAAAGACTCTAGGGACCCACGTGATGATGTCAAATATACGAGTAGAACCGACTTTAATTGATAAAGTTAAAGATGTAGCTTATAGACTCGCCTTATCGCCAAGTATGTCTCGTGTTCATAACGTTTTTTCACATATCTATGTTATGAAAATATGTGAAAGACCCAAACCACATTATTGAATTAGAACCAGATGAGATAGCGGAAGATTTAACGTATGAAGAGGTACCTGTTAAAATCTTGGATAAAAAAGAACATATTCTATGCTCAAAGGTTATACCTCAAGTCAAAGTTTTATGGAGATACAATGATGTTGAGGAAATGACCTGGGAGTTAGAATCTAAAATGAAAACAAGGTATCCTCGCCTTTTTGACATACCAGGTACGTATACTAATTTAGAAATTTCATAAAAATGGGTGGTTGTAAGACCCCAACTTTTTTATGAATAAAGATTTAATTTTCTCTAAATGTTATTTTGAATAATAAGGTGTGTATTTGATTTAATATTATAGTTATGGGAGATATATGCAAATTTTGCAAGAAACCAAGTTGTCATAAAATATTAGTTTGGTTGGGAAATATTCTTTTTATCGGGGAATATTCGTACGACGGCACAATCATTGGTGGACCCCATAATAAAATTACTGTCGGATATAGAAAGCGACAAAAATAATATTTTTATAAAAATAACGGCAAGACTTTTTACTGTTAACTATTGAAATACCCGGTGATAAAAGTATAGTAATATGCGTGGTTGCACAATAGCATACGGTATTGTATAGTGTATCTGATTATTAATGCATACGTAAGAAACCACTCAGTTTTATTCAATTATTGCAACAATAGTTGTTGAATAGTATATCATATTATTGATTCAATTATTGTCACAATATCATCTGCACAATATTTTATATTATTAAATCAATAATTGAGACGACACAGTTATTCATATTATTATTTGCATTATTGGTAATGTCTAGAAAGTTCTGTCGATGAAAGGGGTTAAGCAATTTAATTGCGCGCCAATAAGGAGAAGTCCTTATCGGAAAGCCCCCTCTTTCTTGAAAATGATTTGGTTGTCAATATTGTGAATTATAATATTAATAATGAATAATTGTTGAAAGATTAAAAATGTGTTGATTGAAGATAAGTGAGTTGTGATAATTATTTATTCAATTTTTGATATAAATAGAGGGGTTTTTCATGAAGTATTTGTTGTAAGTTTGACATATTACATGGACCCCCACTTACTCATTTTTCAAAATTACCGGTAGAAAGTTATCTCAGTTTTGTTTTATTATTATTATAACAGTAATAAAACATAAAACTTTTTATATTATATATAAAGCTATTCGTATTATTAGATTATAAATAGAATATATTATATTTTATATAATTTTTTTTTATTAGAATATTTTATTACACAATAATGAATAGTAAAAATCAGAAATTCGCCCCGAATTCGTCTGTGATTTTTCATTACTGTTCACTCGTGAAAATTTTAAATCGTGTCATGTCATTCTCCTATAAATAGGATGCTTAGTTAAGAAATGAAAATCACACCAGAATCAGAGAATTCTTCTTTTATAATATTGTGCGTATTTCTTTCTAGTATAAGGATACTTTGAATGTAAAAAATAGTGCAAGTTTTCTTCAAGAATATCTCCGCTATACCAGTCAGAATTAATCTCCTACTAAGGTAAGGGGTATTATTTATTTCATATTCATAAGAGTTATTATTTTTCGTATTCATAAAGAATATTATTTTCGTTCAATATTCGTAAGGAATATTATTTTCGTTCAATATTCGTATGGAATATTATCTTCGTTCAATATTCGTAAGGAATATTATTTTCGTTCAATATTCGTATGGAATATTATCTTCTTTCAATATTCGTAAGAAATATTATTTTCTTCCATACTCTGTAGTATGTAAGTAATATTATTTCATTTCATATTCCTAAATCTTCACTTATTTTGATAAGTATTGCTTCTATAATTCCTGAAATTAGTAGAATATCCTTAAATTTTGCGCTTCATCTAGTATCATTTCATTGGAATATTGGTCTGAACTTTCTTATCAAATTTTAATATTTTCATTCGGGGTACTATTCTTTCAAGTACTATTCATACGATACTATTTATACATAAGGTACTATTTATACGGTATTATTCATATATATGGTACTATTGACGGGGTACTATTCATGAAGTACTATTCACGATAAAAATTAATTTCTTTTCTGTCCAAATTATTTTTGATACATGAATATCATTCTTGAATTTTACTCCATAATTAGTTATCATGTTGACAATTTGGACATTCTTGAACTCTGGATAAATTGAATTATAAATCTCTAATATTTATCATTGATCTCACTTAATTGATTCTTTATATCATTGTCATCATCCTCATGTTTATATGATGGTGAAAGTTATCTTTGGCCCGTAGTGCATAGATGGACTGTTGATTGGTATGATTATGACCAGAAATTATGTATTGGTATAATCATAACCTATAATGTTACAGACAAATAATGTGGTGAAAGTCTTCATTGACCCGTAATCAATTGATGGACAGTTGTTTGGCATGATCATGACCACTAGTGATACTAAGGAATATCATTGGCTCGTAGTGAATAGATAATTCGATGATGTGTATTATTTATTGAGTTGTGTTACCGAGATAAAATATTGATGATGAACTTTTAAATTATAAAAGATAGTAGACATCATATTCTACTTGACTCTTCTAATGGATTGCTTGTTCCGCTGCAGTTAAACTTGTTGTCTATTATATTTTATCAGTTTTTACATTGTTGAGGACTAAGAATAATTTATTCTGCATTATCTTAGTCATAATATTCTTTACCGGGCTAGTTGAGCTCACCCTTTTCTTTCATTATTCTCTTCAGAAAATGAGAATATAGCTGGGACTAGTCGAGAAATGGAGTGATGGTCCAAGATGGTGGTTATAGTAGTCATCACTATTCTATAAAAGAGTGTGATAATAATTGTAATGAGAACTTATTTTGAGTTTGGATATTGTCTACAAGACAATATTTGTATTAAAACTCACAGTTATGTTTTGTCGTATTTTGCACGACAGTTCAATAGTTGTATAAATGAAGTTTGTAGTTAAATTATGTACTATGTATTTGGCGACTCAGAATGGGTTGTGTAGACCTATTTTGGGGGCGTCACACCCCGCCCCTCTACGACTCTGCCTCTCAAATCTCATATCTCACGAGTCACGACTTACGGTCTCTGAAGTCTGAACACTGAACACATCGAGTACTCGACTTCCAATCTTCCAAGCAAGTATTTCACAAATTTTTTGATGTGTTCTTTTCTGAAATTTGAATATCAAGACTATTAATGAATTGGCCACGATTGATCACCCATAAGTCATAATTGTGGCTACTTTTGATTTTGTGAGAAGTCAAAAGTAGTAAGTTGTGAATTCAGTGAATTTTGGTTATTTTGATTGCATCTATTTAGTGAAAAGTTATGCAATTTGTCAAATGAATGGGTTCCCTTACCTAGATAGTTCGGTATATTCACTATTGTTTCACCAGTACACTTGTCCATTTAAAGGTTAGTAATTGATAAGTGTATTCTATTAGTTTGTATATCTCAAAAAGGAGCTTTGCAAATGTAGTTACACTAATTTTGAATTTAAGTAGATCACATTTATAGAGAAAGCTACCTCAAATTATGTGAATAAGTTGTTTTTTAAACATTAAAAATTTTAATGCATTTGTGGCTTCAAGTCATATATATTTAGTTATGTTCAAAATATATACTCACTGATAATCCTATGATATACTGAATACAAAAAACTTTTATTTGGCACTTCAACAACTTAATCAAGATTTAGTTAATTCTTAGTTGGTTGAAACAACTTTATTGCAATAGTTACTGTGCTGCAGTCTAAAAGAAAAGATTAAACTAATGTAAAATAATTCACATAAAAAGTCTTAGATATTGTCTAAAAAGGTAGATTAAACTGAGGTTGAATGTGTTTTTGCTTAATTAAATGTTGTTTGCCTTTAATCTGTAATAGGCATTTTTGTAAGTAGTGTTTTTTTATGTATTTAGTTAGGCTATTGATCTCTACTACTTTCCCTTTCTGCAAGCATAAGTTTGACAAGTATAATTGTGTTCTTAACTTTATCATAGCAATCTTTTTATTAGTGTTGATGAAATCACAATCTAATAGACGTGATATAACTAAAAAAAAATAACAAAATTAGTTGATACATATTTACAAGTAGCATTTTGAATAATGTAGCATATGATTCATTTACATTGATGAATTTGGGTTGTTATTTTAAGCCAGTTGATGGGAATGTCATTTTTCAATTTACATCATTTTCACTTTGTGTTGCCTTCCATGCTGCAGTCCATTTCCTAAAGTATATGCCTTCAATGTTAGCTAATTGCCTAATCATATTGATTTTTTGTTGTTGTTTTAAAGTGTCTGTGGTATTTATGGTAACCTTTCCTTTTTGTCAGTTGCTATATTAAATAATAGTGTCATTATATATGCTCTGTTTTGCTATTAATGTGAGATCTAAGATTTGCAGTATACTTTCAAAACTAGAAATTTTGAATTAATAGTTGTAATTCATTAGTCTAGTAAATCATTCTTTATATTCCTAGTAAAATGTGTTTAGGGTTAGCAATTAAATGTTCCTCGATTTTCCTTAAGATCTCTACTTTGAAGATGGTAAAAGCATGCCAGAACATATGTTAGACTAAAAATTTTTATTGTCAACCCTTTTGGTAGCTTAAAATAATGGAATTGGGATTCCTTGTAGTAACTTCAAGAGATCAGGTTGTAATATTGGTGATTTACTTAAGTCTGAAATTAGACTTTCTATGATATGATGTCTTGGATTGACTGTTGAATAAATAATAGTTGGAGAATATTGTTCGAATGCTGAAATGTGTACCCAATGTTCCTTTTATTTACTCTTTATGTCTGCATATGTTAAAAGTGTGTATTATTGTATCTTTTGCAAGCTGGAAGTTGAAGTTCACCTTGTGTGGAGAGAGTAACAAACGCACAAAATCACAAGGAACAATACTGATGAGGACATGGCATGCGTAGATTCAAACAAGACTAAAGGGACGTGGGGATCAAGCAAGGCTAGAATAAAGAGGTTCAAACAAGATCTCAATGGATTGATCCAAGATGTTTGGGCTGAAACTAACGCAAGAAAATCCAAAGAGGAGGCAAAAGAGCAAGAGACATAAATTTGGTCAATTTAATACAAGCCCAATTTTTTTAGCAAAGTCCACATATATTACATGCAACCGAATGGGATGATTTAATTAATTTCATGTGGGTCGCAGTTTACTTGGCAAGGTTGTTTGATCATCATGTGGGCCATGCATTTTTTTTTCTTCAAGATATCAGGCTTAAGTAATTCAAGTAGCTTTTCAATTCAAGTAGCTTTTCAACGTTAATATTCATGGAGCAATGATTCAGCATGTCAGCATATTATTTTGGTGGGGCCAAGTTTCTTTACAATCATTAAGCTGGTCCATATCAATTATAATAGTACACGAAATTTAGCAGCTCAATCACGCAGCAAAGACTTTATGTTCACACGGCGAAGGATTCTTTTTTTTTTAGGATTCTTTATTTTTAATTCTATTATAATTAGGATTTCTTTTAATTAGAATTTCTTTTCCAAATTGATTTCCATTTCCTTATAGAAGTTAGGGCTATAGCTTATAAATTCCTATTAGGATTTGGATTGTTTTGAGTAGTATAAATAGAGGTCCAAGTTATGTAATCACACAATATACATTATTCATTATTCAATATATTTGTGAGGTTATTCTCTACTTTTGGTTCTTTGAAGAATTCCTAAGTATTTTTCTTAGTTATTTCTTTGAGATTTAATTTGACTTATCATACAACAATTCATTGATGTGTGTGGCGTCTTCTATCGCATCAATCGTCGATTGTACCAAGATTACCGCTTCAATATAAGAGAGGGGTCAAGGCAATCGATCCGTGATTTTGTGGTATTTTGATAGACACACCATTAATAATTTTGTTTAGTGATAAATAATTTTGAATTGATTAGTAAAACCAAGGATTTTGCTAGGGAATTCAATAAGAACCTATTAGGGAGAATATTTAAGGTAAAAGGCTTATTGGTGAGATTAATCGAGGGTAAAAGCCAATTTATTGAGAGTATACACGAGTGAACCATTGATTCGAGCAAAACACGTAAGGGAGTGATGAGGAAACTATTTTCTACTAACCCTTATTTTGCAGAAAATATGTCTAACTAGAAGGATAAAGGAACTTATGAGGAACAACCCCCAACAACTGAATTGAAATTCTAGATGGAGGCCATGCATAAAGAATGGGATCGAAGATTGAGAAAGACTATGGAGCAAATGCAAGAACAATTAGAAGAGATGAGGGTGTCTATGGCTGAGCTATTCCAAAACACTCTTGGGATACAAAACAAGACGAGGACACAACAAACTTACGCAAGAAAGGAAGACACGGTGAGGACAGTAGTGCAGCGGAAGATCGTGAATCTAATTTTCGACATCAAAGACACGGAGGTGCTAGGGAAAGAAGAGGTCAGGACAGAGAAGATGGCAATTTGGATAGCATAAAAATGAAGATTCCAACTTTCCAAGGCACAGGTGATCCTGAGGCTTATTTAGATTAGATAACCAAGATGGAGCGAATCTTTGACTGTCACAACTATTCAGACCTCAAAAAGTCAAACTGGCCATTACGGAATTTTCTAGATATGCATTGATATGGTGGGATCAGTTGACAGCTAATCGGAGAAGGTGTGAAGAGCGGCCAATTACAACTTGGGTAGAGATGAAAGCTATCATGAAAAAGAGGTTTGTACCAGCATACTATCAACGGGAGATTATTCGTAGTTTACAAACTCTTAAACAGGGAAGTCGAAGTGTGGATGAATATTACAGAGAGATGAAAATGTTGAATGATCGGGCTAATGTGATTGAGGATAATGAAACAGCGATGGCTAGGTTCTCGGCAGGACTAAACTGGGAGATTGCAGACTTGATTGAACGACAACATTATTTGGAGTTAGAAGAACTGGTACATATGGCTACTAAGATAGAAAAACAACTCAAGAGGCGAGGAGGACAACGAGGACAATCTAATGCTAGTTCATCATGGAGACCTAATTTGGCAAAGCGAGAGGAAAAGACAGATGCGTTCAAATCAAAGGTGGAACCTAACCAAGGATCGACTAGCCGAGAAACACAAAGTAAAACTGAACAACCTTCTTTTGGTCGTAATTGAGATATTGTATGTTTTAAGTGTCAAGGCAGGGGACATATTTCTAGCCAATGTCCAAATCAGAGGAAAATGTTGTTGCTTGACAATGGAGATGTGGAAACCGAGGGGGAAGATAGCGACACCAATTCTATGCCACCATTAGAGGAGATAGGTGAGGATGCGATACATGGTGAAGTTCTGGTTACAAGAAGAGCACTTAGTACACAAGTTATGGAGGAGAGCAGTGAACAGCCGGAAAATCTATTTCATACTCGATGTCTTGTGAAGGGAAAAATTTGTTGCGTAGTTATAGATGGAGGCAGCTGTACAAATGTGGCAAGCACTACGATGATGGAGAAATTGGGGTTACCTACTACCAAACATCCGTAGCCGTATCGTTTGCAGTGGCTCAATGATAATGCAGACATTAAAGTAACCAAACAGGTGTTAGTTCCATTTGCTATTGGTCGGTATATTGATGAGGTATTGTGTGATGTGGTGCCCATGTAGGCAGGACATATATTGTTGGGTAAACCATGGCAGTTTGATTGGAGGGTTCAACACGACGAGTTTACCAACATATATTCATTCGTTTACGACAAGAGGAAGATCTCTTTGCGTCCTTTGTCACCACGGCAAGTACATGAAGATCAAATTCATTTGCAGAAAGATTATGTACAAAGAAAAGAGAGTGAAGAAAAGAAAAATCAAGAAGAAAAAAAGAGAGAAAAAGAAAGATGAGAGAAAAACAAATATACTGGCAAAAAAGAGTGATGTGAGAAGAGCTTTGATTTCTAAACAGCCTATGATTTTACTTCAGTATAAAGAGGCGCTTTTGAATACTAAAGCTAATGATTCTTTGCCTAGTGTTGTTTCATCCCTCTTATAGGAATTCAAAGATGTATTTCCCGAGGAGCTTCCTCATGGACTATCACCTATTCGAGGAATTGAGCATCAAATTGATTTTGTTCCCAGTGCGATGATTCCAAACCATCCAGCTTATCAGAGTAATCCCGAGGAGACAAAGGAGTTACAAAGGCAAGTTGACGAGCTGATGGGGAAAGGATTCGTGAGAGAAAGTATGAGCCCGTGTGCAGTTCCGGTGATTCTAGTTCCAAAAAAGGATAGAAAATGGAGGATGTGCATCGATTGTCGAGCGGTAAATAACATTACGGTAAAATATTGACATTCCATTCCTCGTTTAGAAGACATGTTAGATGAATTACATGGGTCTTGCATATTTTCAAAAATTGATTTAAAAAGTGGTTATCATCAAATTAGAATGCAAGAGGGTGATGAATGGAAAACAATGTTTAAAACTAAATATGGTCTTTATGAATGGTTAGTATTACCTTTTGGTTTAACTAATGCACCGAGCACTTTCATGAGATTAATGAACCATGTTTTGCGTCCATTTATTGGAAAATTTGTTATAGTTTATTTTGATGATATTTTGATTTATAGCAAAAACTTGGAAGATCATGCATTGTATTTAAAATCTATTTTAGATGTACTTAGTAAAGAAAAGTTATTTGCTAACGTGGAAAAATGCACATTTTGTTCAGATAGAATTGTTTTTCTTGGCTTTGTTGTGAGTTCACAGGGAGTCCAAGTTGATGATGAGAAAATGTGTGCGATCCGGGATTGGCCGAGTCCAACCAATATGAGTCAAGTACGAAGTTTTCATGGACTCGCAAGTTTCTACCGACGCTTTGTTTGAAATTTTAGTGAGATTACAACACCATTAACCGAGGGCATCAAGAAAAGTGTGGGCTTTAAATGGGGTGATGAACAGGAAAAAGCATTTAATTTGATTAAGGATAAATTGACAAATTCTCCTTTACTTATTTTACCTAACTTTGTTAAAACTTTTGAGATTGAGTGTGATGCTTCAGGTTTAGAGATTAGAGCTGTGTTGATGCAAGAAGGGAAACCAGTGGCGTATTTTAGCGAAAAGTTGAGTGGGGCAGCTTTGAACTATCCAACATATGACAAAGAGATGTACGCTTTGGTTAGAGCTTTGGAGACATGGCAACATTACTTGTGGCCTAAGGAGTTTGTGATCCACACTGATCATGAATCATTGAAATATTTGAAGGGTCAGCACAAGTTGAACAAAAGGCATGCACGATGGATGGAATTTATCGAAACATTTCCATATGTTATTCGATATAAGCAAGGTAAAGAGAACGTCGTTGCAGATGCTTTGTCTCGCAAGTATGTTTTGTTAAATACTCTTGATACGAAATTGCTTGGGTTTGGACGAATTAAAGAGTTCTATGATAATGACCTTGATTTCAGTGAAGAGTTTAAAACTTGTGAAAAGAATGTTGTGGGTAAATACTTTAGAATTGATGGATTCTTATTTCGAGAAAATAAACTATGTATTCCTGCATGTTCTTTGCGTGAGTTGTTGGTTAGGGAATCACATGGGGGCGGTTTAATGGGACATTTTGGTGTTGATAAAACTTTTGCTGTTTTAAAAGAACATTTTTATTGGCCTCATATGAAATGAGATGTAGAAAGAATATGTGATAAATGTATTACTTGTCGCCAAGCTAAATCTCGTGTTCAACCCCATGTATTGTATACACCATTGCCTATTCCTAATGAACCTTGGATTGATATTTCTATGGACTTTGTGTTGGGTTTACCTAGGTCTAAGCATGGTTATGATTCTATATTTGTGGTCGTGGATAGATTTTCAAAAATGACACATTTTATTCTATGTCATAAAGCTGATGATGTAACTCATGTTGCAGATTTGGTCTTTAGGGAGATTGTGCGTTTGCATGGTATGCCTAAAACTATTGTTTCTGATAGAGATACAAAGTTCTTAAGTTACTTTTGGAAGACCTTGTGGTGTAAATTGGGCACTAAACTGTTATTTTCTACTACTTGTCATCCAAAAACTGATGGTCAAACTGAAGTAGTAAATAGGACTTTGTCAACATTGTTACGGGCTATCATTAAAAAGAATATCAAGCAATGGAAAGAATGTTTACCATATATTGAGTTTGCATATAACCGTTCTGTTCATTCTGCTAGTAATTTTTCTCCATTTGAAATTGTATATGGTTTTAATCCTTTGACACCGTTGGATTTATCACCGTTGCCTGTTTCTGAATATACTAACATGGATGGAAAGAAAAAGGCTGATCTTGTTAAACAGATTCATGAAAAAGCCAGACTAAACATTGAACGGAGGACGAAAAAGTACATTAAGCACGCGAACAAGGGACGACATCAAGTGATCTTTGAGCCCGGAGATTGGGTGTGGTTACATATGCGGAAAGAAAGATTCCCGGTTCAAAGACGTTCGAAATTGCTTCTGAGGGGAGATGGTCCATTTCAAGTTCTCAAGCGTATCAATGACAATGTCTATAAATTGGATTTGCCAGGTTAGTATAATGTTAGTGCTACATTTAACGTTACTGATCTAAGTCCGTTTGATGTAGGTGACGATTTGAGGATAAATCCTTTTCAAGAGGAGAGGAATGATGAGGACATGGCGTGCGTGGATTCAAACAAGACTAAAGGGACATTGGGATCAAGCAAGGCTAGAACAAAGAGATTCAAACAAGGTCTCAATGGATTGATCCAAGATGTTTGGGCTGAAGCTAACGCAAGAAAATCCAAAGAGGAGGCAAAAGAGCAAGTGACACAAATTTGGGTCAATTTAATACAAGCCCAATTTTTTTTAGCAAAGTCCACATATATTACATGCAACCGAATGGGATGATTTAATTAATTTCATGTGGGCTGCAGTTTACTTGGTAAGGTTGTTTGATCATCACGTGGGCCATGCATTTTTTTTCTTCAAGATATCAGGCTTAAGCAATTCAAGTAGCTTTTCAATTCAAGTAGCTTTTCAACGTTAATATTCACGGAGCAATGATTCAGCATGTCAGCATATTATTTTGGTGGGGCCAAGTTTCTTTACAATCATTAAGCTGGTCCATATCAATTTTAATAGTACACGAATTTTAGCAGCTCAATCACGCGACAGAGACTTTATGTTCACGCGGCGAAGGATTCTTTTTTTTTATTTGGATTCTTAATTTTTAATTCTATTATAATTAGGATTTCTTTTAATTAGAATTTCTTTTCCAAATTGATTTCTATTTCCTTATAGAAGTTAGGGTTATAACTTATAAATTCCTATTAGGATTTGGATTATTTTGAGTAGTATAAATAGAGATCCAAGTTATGTAATCACACAATATACATTATTCATTATTCAATATATTTGTGAGGTTATTCTCTACTTTTGGTTCTTTGAAGAATTCCTAAGTATTTTTCTTAGTTATTTCTTTGAGATTCAATTTGACTTATCATACAACAATTCATAGTTATGTGTGGCGTCTTCTATCGCATCAATCGTCGATTGTACCGAGATTACTGCTTCAATATAAGCGAGGGGTCAAGGCGTCGTTGGTGTCCATTCAACGCAGATTTTCGAATGCGAGCAATTGTACCAAGATTACCGTCTACATATAGGCGAGGGGTTAAGGTGTTGCAAGCAATCCATCCTACAACTTTGTTAGAAACGATCGGGGCGATGACCACCTCACACAAGCGTGCCGTGGAGTCTATCAAATACCCTCCCATATAAGAGAACTCCATAAGTATAAAATTCATGTGTTCTAGAAGCTAAGAGGAGTATAAGTTGCTCATCTATTCAAAATTATCTCATCTCCTTGAACAAAATTTTAACTAATCATGTTGCTAAACATAAAGAACGTGCAGCAGAGAGATCAGTCATCACATTGAACTCATCATTCCAATTTACCGAATGACAATTCTGATTTTATTTCACTTTTAGTGTTTGTTTCATAAATCACTATAATACTATTAAAACTTGGTACATTTTGCTTAGCAAACCGTACTTTTCTTCTATATACATTGTATTCATCTGTTTCTATTTCTTCTTTGTTTTTTCACGCTATATTTATGACTAGTGCCAAGTGAATATAGTACATATATATAACATCTAAATCTAATATAGATGCTACATACTGCTAAATTAGCTCATTTCTTTCGAGAATAAATTCAGGCTTTGGCTTTCAACATGTCGATGAATTATCGTCATCAAAGTAAAAGCAAGATGTTTTACACTGATCAAGCCTTGACAAAATATTCTTAGCTAACACTTATTTTGAGAGAAACTCTTGAAGTTGTTGTTTTGTTATAATCACTTTGATCCTTTTTACATGGCCCTTCTCTAGATCTTTTTCGACCTTTTGCTAATGGTCATCAGCAACAATTTTTACACAATACACCAATATAAACATCGCACTTGCAAGACCAAGGAACAACACTAGAATTTTCAATTTGGTATCTAAACTGGACCTGTATTGGATTAAAAAACATTATGAAATCATGACTGATATTAGATGCTGAGAAAACCGACTTTTTAATTTATTCTTTCTACTTATACATGGGTGGGACTTAGGACTAGGGAGGAAAATCACCAATTTACAAAATTTTTGCTTTTAACCTTTCTCTGTGACGTCCCCAAAATAGGTATACATCACCCATTCTGAGTCGCCAAATGCATGATACATAATACAAATACAAACTTAATTATACAACTATCGTGTAAAATATGACAAAACATAGCTGAGAGTTTTAACACGAATATTGTCTTCTAGGCAATATCCAAACTCAAATGGAGTCCTCATTACAACTATTATCATACTATTTTATAAAATAGTGAGGACTACTAAAGTCATCATCTCGGACCGTCACTCCATTCCCCGACTAGTCCCGGCTACATTCTCATTTCCTGAAGAGAACAATGAAAGCAAAAAGGTGAGCTCAACTAGCCTAGTAAGAAATATTATGACTAAGATAATGCAGAATAAATTATCGTTAGCCTTCAACAGTGTTAAACTGATAGAATACAATAAACAACAAGTTTTACTGCAGCGAAACAAGCAATCCATTAGAAGAGTCAAGTAGAGCATGATATCTACTATCTTCTATGATTTAAAAAGTTTATCATCAATTTTATCACTGAGACTCAGCTCAATAAATAATCTACATCACAGAATTATCCATGCACTACGGGCCAAGGATATTCATTAGTATCACGTCCAAGAATTATCCATGCACTACGGGTCAAAGATATTCGTGTTATCACCAATAGTCATGATCATGCCAACAATTGTCCATCAATGCACTACGGGCCAATGAGAACTTTTACCACGTCATTTGTAACATTACAGATCATGATTATACCGAATAATCCCTGCTTATAATCATACCAATCGATAGTCCATCTATGCACTACAGGCCAAAGATAACTTTCATCACAATATAAACATGAGGATGATGACAATGATATAAGAATTCAATTGAATGAGAGCAAGGATAAATTTTAAAGATTTATAATTTAATTTATCCAGAATTTAATATTGTCCAAATTGTCAACATGATACTGCTTTGTGGAGTAAAATTCAACAATAATATTATATTAAAAATAATTTGGACTGAAAAGAAATTAATTTTTTGTCCTAAATAGTATCCCGGGTGAATAGTACCTGAGTGAATAGTATCCCGTGAATAGTAATTCAGGAATAGTACTCCGTGAATAGTACCCCGGCATGAAAAGATTAAAAATTATCAAGAATGCTCATAATAATATTTTCATTAAAAGATACTAGATGAAACGCATATTTCTAGGATATTCTACTAATTTCACAGAGTATAGAAGCAATACTTTAACAAAATAAGTGTAGAATTCAGAATCTGAAACGAAATAATATTACTTACATACTACAGAATATGAAAGAAAATATTATTTTATGCAAATATTGAACAAAAATAACATCCCTTACAACTGTTGAACGAAAATAACATTCTTACGAATATTAAACGAAGATAATATTCCTTACGAATATTGAACGAAAATAATATTCCTTACGAATATTGAACGAAAATAAAATTCCTTACGAATACGAAAACTAATATCGTAAGCGAATAAGAAATAAATAATACCCCTTACTTGAAAAGAGAGCAATTCCAACTGGTATAGCAGATATATTATTGAAGGAAACTTTCACTATTTTCTACACTCAAAACTTCCTTTAACTCAAAAGAAATACGTTCAATATTATAGAAGAAGAATTCTCTAATTCGTGTGTGATTTTAATTTCTAAACTGAGCATCTCATTTATAGGATAATGGAAGGATACTATTTGAAAATAAAAATCACGGGTGAACAGTCACCCGATTCATGAGCGCCGAATCGTCTGAAAATTTTGATTTTTACTATTCATTACTGTACAATAAAATATTATAATAAAATAAAAACTTTAAATAAAATATAATATATTCTATTTTTAATCTAATAAAACAGAACTTATATATATATATATATATATATATATATATATATATTGAGCGTATAATAATATGAATAACTGTGTCGTCTCAATTATTGATTTAATAATATAAAATATTATGACAATAACTGAATTAATAATGTGAGATACTATGCAGCAATTGTTGTGGCAATAATTAAAATAAACTGAGTGACTTCTCACGTAAGCATCAATAATCAATATCGTGTGCTACTATGCAACCACACGTATTATTATTTTTTTATCACCGGGTATTTCAACAGTTAACGGTAAAACTTTCGCCATTATTTTTATAAAAAGATATTTCTGTCGTTTTCTAACTCCGACAATAATTTCGTTGTGGGGACCACCAATGATTGTGCCGTCGTACGAATATTTCCTGATAAAACGAATATTCCCCGACCAAACGAATATTTTATAACAACTTGCATACTTTGCAAAATTTATAAATATTACCCACAACTGTAACATTATATCAAATCCACACCATAATATTAAAAATATTTGAGAAAATTAAATCTTTATTCATTAAAGTTGGGGTCTTGCAACCTCTCCTCCTTATAAAAATTTTTCCTCGAAATTAGTGTACGTACCTGATATGTCAAAAAGGTGAGGATACCTTGTTTTTATTTTAGATTCTAACTCTTGAGGTATAACATTTTAGCGTAGAATATATTCTTTCTTATCCAAGATTTTAACAGGTACCTCTTCATACGTTCAATCTTCCCCTATCTCGTCCGGTTCTAAATCAATAATGTGGTTCGGGTCGTCCACATATTTACGTAACATCGATACGTGAAAAACGTTATGAACACGTGACATACTTAGTGGTAAGGCGAGTCTATAGGCCACAGTTCCTACTCGATCGAGGATTTCAAATAGAACAATAAAATTGAGGGTTGAGATTTTCTCTCTTTATCGATTCTTGCTTCTAGAATAAAGCCTTCTTACACCTTATTCTTCACATTCATCAGCTCTAAGTCTGTGGCTTAAGCGGTTTTAACTTTATCGATTTAAAGTCTATTCTAATCGTATATTCGTCATCTTCACGTGGGTCTTTAGAGTCTTTAACTCTATCCCCATTTTTTGCAAGTCGTACGAAATGAGTCTTTGTGTTAATAATATCACACTAGTAAACGCATACGATCTCTTACTTAACGCGTCAGCTACCATGTTCGCTTTTCCAAGATGGTATTGAATGGTATGATCGTAATCTTTCAACAGCTCGAGCCAACGTCATTGCCAAATGTTGAGTTCCTTTTGGGTGAAGAAATATTTGAGGCTTTTATGACCCGTATAGATCTCCACTTTCTCCCCATACAGGTAATGCCTCCAGATTTTAAGTGCAAAAACGACTGCTGCCAACTCTAGATCATGAGTAGGATAATTCTTCTCCTATTCTTTGAGTTATCGTGAGGCATAGGCTATGACTTTCCCATGTTGCATAAGAACACATCCTAACCCTCTGCTTGAAGCATCATTGTAAATGACAAATCCCTCCGAACCAGATGGTATTATTTGAAAAGGTGCTAAAATGAGTCTCCTCTTGAGTTATTGAAAACTCTTCTTACATTCCTCTCTCCAACCAAATTTTGTATCTTTTCGAGTTAGCTGAGTTAATGGAGTAGCGATTCGAGAAGATCCTTTCACGAATCTCTGATAATAACCAGCTAAGCCGAGAAAGCTACGTACTTCGATCACTGACTTAGGTTGCTCCTAGCTTTGTATTGCTTCGATCATTGCTGGGTTAACAGATATTCTGTGATTTGATATCACGTGCCCAAGGAATGTTACTTCCTCGAGCCAGAACTCGCATTTCTTCAACTTGGCATATAGCTTATTTTCACGAAGCTTTTGGAGTATCAGCCTCAAGTGTTGCTCATGATCTTCACGGTTTTTGGAGTATATGAGGATGTCATCAATAAAGACGACCACAAAGTGATCCAAATATTCCTTGAATACTCGGTTCATCATATCCATGAAGGCAACAAGAGCATTAGTCAATCTAAAAGATATGACTAGGAATTCATAATGCTCGTACCGAGTTCTGAAAGCAGTCTTTGGAATGTCATCAGTTTTAATCTTTAATTGATGATATCCGAAACGAAGTTCGATCTTTGAAAATAATTTGGCACCTTTCAACTGGTCAAACAGTTCATCAATGCGAGGCAACGGGTACCTATTTTTTATGGTGACATGATTCAACTCCTGATAATCAATATAAAGTTGCATACTTCCATCTTTCTTCTTTACGAATAGAACAGGAGCACCCCAAGGAGACGTACTAGGACGAATGAAACTAATGTCTAACAATTCCTACAGTTGGGTCTTTAACTCCTAAAGTTCAGTAGTAGCCATTCGATATGGGGCTTTAGAAATGGGTTTTGTACCGGGTTCAAGGTCGATACCAAACTCGATTTCACGCTCTTGGGGTAGGCCAGAAAGTTATTCGGGGAATACGTCAGGAAATTTATTAACAATAGAAATATAATTTAAATCTGACGTATTTTTGTTTAAATCTGTGACATGGGCTAAGAAAGCTTGACATCCGTTTTTCAATAAACGAATAGCTTTATGGCTTGATATGACAGTGATTGACTTTAATTGTTTGGTTATTTGAATTCGCATAATAGGTTGTTTAGGAATATGAAATCTAACAACCTTATAAAAATAATCAATTTTAGCATGATGAGTAGTTAACCAATCATTTCCTAAAATTACATCGAATGCAAGTATTTTCAAAGAGATAAGATTAACAGGTAACGTGCGGTTGCCAATTTGAATAAAACAAGACTTATAAATAGTGGATGTAATGAAGGTTTCTCCCAACGGAATTTCAATTGATAAGTCAACGTCTAATTTCTCCGGAGTTAAATTTAAACGTTGAGCGCAAGTAGGAGAAATAAAAGAATGGGTAGAACCGGTATCAAATAAGGTATAAACTTCGCTAGAGTTTATGATTAGCTTACCCGTGATGACTTTGTTCGAGTTCCTCGCTTTTTAGGAGGTCACGATAAACGCTCCCCCTTGAACTACCGGCTTTGACTTCTATGGGACGGCCTTTGGTGCCTCCATCCCAGCTATACTTGACTTCACTGTACGACAAAGTCAGGCTAGGTGACTTTCTCTTTCGCAATTATAACATGTTTTGGACTGCTGCGTACAGTTTGGACTGATGTGTCCCTCCCCTCCGTATTTGTAGCATACGATCGATGATCGTTCTCCTTCTTTAACAACAGGTGCTGGTGCTGACATTTTTCCATCATTATTGAATCTCCTCTTCTTGAAATTTCCATCTTTATTACCTTGGTCATGATTACCTCCGAAGTGGTTATCATTTCTGGCATATTGATTTCCTCTACCTTTGTTGTCACCGCTTCGATGACTGCTACCACTGGTATTATCGATTTGTTGACTGCTCTCTCTTGGTTGGGTTGACTCATTATCGCGCTCCAATAACTGAGCCATATTTACAACATCTGAATACAAACACATTTTGTGAGAAATTAGGTATTGACGTATCTCAAGTTTCAAACCTCTTAGAAACATTCACGTCATTCTCTCCTCATTATCAACCAAGTGAGACGCAAACCAGGACAACTCGGTAAACTTAGCTTCGTACTGCGACACGGTCATATTATTTTTCACCAGATTGATAAACTCTACCTCCTTCATGTGACGAATACTTTCGGGAAAGCACTTGTCGTTGAACAGTTCTTGGAACTTCTCCCAAGACATCTTCAGTGCGGCAGGTTGAGTACTCTTTACAGATTCCCACCAATAATCAGCCTCTCCTCGCAACATGAAGGTGACAAAGGGAACCTTTTGCTCCTCGGAGCATCCCAAGACATCAAATATCTCGGTGATCTGCTTTATCCATGTCTCCGCCTTAAGTGGTTTTGGCTCTCCAAAAAACTCCGGTGCTCCCAGCTCCTTGAACTGCTTAGTGGTGACCATCCGAGAGTTTCCAGTGTTTCCACCTATATTTTGAACACGAGTCGCTCTCGCCTGATGTTGCATGAATTATATAATGCCTCTGAACATCCAATCGTTCATCGTTTGGTCGGTGTTGTTGTTTTCCTGAGGATTATTACCTTCCTAATACACATTATCCTGGGTATTGATCATTGGTGACTCAACGGTCTCATGTGCTCCATTGCTTATCTCAACATTCTCGGATGTTATTGTCAAACACTGCCACAAAATAAGGGTTAATTGAAATGCCACATATTACCCCTATATTCTGACCGACCAATGAAATAATCAAATAAGCTTAAGTAGATCATACTAGCGAAGAATTTCCCCGTTTTTTCCATAGTTGTAGTCTCATATCTTAGCCAGGCATTATATCCCTAAGCTCTGATACCAACTGTGACACCCCCAAAATAGGTATACATCACCCATTCTGAGTCGCCAAATACATGGTACATAATTCAAATACATACTTAATTAATACAACTGTTGTGTAAAATACGACAAAACATAGCTGAGTTTTTACACAAATATTATCTCATAAACAGTATCCAAACTTAAATTCAATCCTCATTACATTTATTATCACACTAAATAGTGAGGACTACTAAAACAACCATCTCGGACCATTGATAATAATATGAATATCCTAGGTCGTGGTGCATGGATGATTCTATGATGTGGTTTATTTATTAAGATGAGTCTCAGTGATAAAGTTAATCAAAAATCTTTTTAAATCATAGAAGATAGTAGATATCATGCTCTACTTGACTCTTCTAATGGATTGCTTGTTCCGCTGTAGTTAAACTTGATGTTTATTGTATTTTATCAGTTTAACACTGTTGAAGGCTAACGATAATTCATTCTGCGTTATCTTAGTCATAATATTTTTTACTGGGCTAGTTGAGCTCACCTTTTTACTTTCATTGTTCTCTTCAAGAAATGAGAACATAGCCGGGACTAGTCGGGGAACAGAGTAACGGTCCGAGATGGTGGCTATAGTAGTCCTCACTATTTTATGAAATAGTGTGATAATAAATATAATGAGGACTTCATTTGAGTTTGATTACTGTCTATGAGACAATATTCGTGTAAAAACTCTAAGCTATGCCGTTGTCGTATTGTATAAAAGAAGTTTGTTTTTGATTTATGTACCATGTATTTGGCGACTCAGAATGAGTGATGTATACCTATTTTGGGGGCGTCACAAATACTCCCCCTTTAATTTATTGTTATATTTTCCTTATATCATACTTAACTTGTCACACCCCCTTAATTAATTAAGTTAACTAAATCTCAATTCAAATTAACATTTGCCTTATAATTATAATTTTCATAATAAATTATAATTTTATTTAACAAACTAATAAATCTCTAATTTAATTATTAAATTAAATTAGAACAACATCATAATTATTTAATAATTCATTTAATTTAATTATCTCAATAAATTAAATCTCAAATCATAAAATTATCATATATTAATTTAATTATCATAACACACTTTAACAAAATTATTGCACAACAATTTCATCAATGTTTATTTATCTCAAAAAATAAATCAAATCAAATATTTATTTAATTCAATAAATATTTAAAATAAATAAATTTAATTACAAAATTCTCGTTCGTTACATCCTTCCCTCCTTAAAAGGATTATGTCCCTAGAATCACAACTCAATAAAATCATTCGTTACATTCTTCCCTCCTTAACAAGATTCTGTCCCCAGAATTGCTATACAAACATTAAGCAAATAATTGAGGATACTTTTTCATCATAACGTCTTCAAGTTCCCACGTAGCTTCTTCAGCATTATGGTTTCTCCAACTTACCTTAACAGAAGGTATTATTTTGTTTCGGAGAACATGCTTTTTTCTATCAACTATTTGAACTAGAATTTCTTCATATGGCAAGTCTTTTTCAAACTATAACGGTTCATATTATATAACATGTTTATAATCGGGCTTATATAGTCTTAATACCGAAACATGGAAAATGTTATGTGTGGCACCCCCAAAATAGGTACACATCACCCATTCTGAATTGCCAAATACATGGTACAGAATTTAAATACAAACCTAATTATACAAATGTCGTGTAAAATACGAAAAAATATAGCCGAAAGTTTTAACACGAATATTATCTTCTAGACAATATCCAAACTCAAATGGAGTCCTTATTTTAATTATTATCACACTATTTTATAAAATAATGAGGACTACTACAGCCAACATCTCGGACTGTCAATCCATTCCCCGACTAGTCCCGACAACGTTCTCATTTCCTGAAGAGAACAATGAAAGCAAAAGGGTGAGCTCAACTAGCCCAGTAAGAAATATTATGACTAAGATAATACAAAATAAATTATTGTTAGCCTTCAACAGTGTTAAACTGATAACATATAATAAACATCAAGATTAACTGCAGCAGAACAAGCAATCCATTAGAAGAGTCAAGTAGAGCATGATATCTACTATCTTCTATGATTTAAAAGGTTTATCATCAATTTTATCGCTGCGACTCAGCTTAATAAACAAATCACATCATCGAATCATCCCTGCACTATAGGCTAAGGATATTCATTAGTATCACGATCACGAATTATCCATGCACTACGGGCCAAGGATATTCGTGTTTTCACCAATGGTTATGATCATGCCAACAATTGTCTATCAATGCACTACGGGCCAATGAGGACTTTTATCACATCATTTGTAACATTACGGTCATGATTATACCGAATAATCTCTGGTTATAATCATACCAATCAATAGTCAATCTATGCACTACGGGCCAAAGATGACTTTAATAACAATATAAGCATGAGGATGATGACAATGATATAAAAATTTAATTAAATGAAAGAAAATGATAAATTTCTAAATATTTATAATTTAATTTATCCAGAATTCAAAACGTCCAAATTGTCAACATGATACTGCTTTGTGGAGTAAAATTCAAGAATAATATTATATCAAAAATGATTTGGATCGAAAAGAAATCAATTTTTGTCATGAATAGTACCCCGGGTGAATAGTACCATGTGAATAGTAATTTGAGAATAGTAATCTATGAATAGTACCCCGACATGAAAAGCTTAAAATTTATCAAGAATGCTCAGAATAATATTTTCATGAAAAGATACTGGATGAAGCGCAAATTTCAAGGATATTCTACTAATTTTATGGAGTATAGAAGCCAAAACTTTAACAAAATGGGTATAGAATTCGGAATCTGAAACGAAATAATATTACTTACACACTACAATGTATGGAAGAAAATATTATTTCTTACGAATATTAAACAAAAATAATATCCCTTACCTTAAAAAGAAGAGTATTCCGACTGGTATAGCGGGGATATTCTCTGATTCTGATATGATTTTCAATTCTAACTAAGCATCCTATTTATAGGAGAATGGAAGGATACTATTTAAAAAAAATTCACGGGTGAACAGTAAGATTTCAGATGAAAAATTCACGGGCGGAAGAAGAAGAAAATCGGACGTCCAACTTTCATAATTATTCACATAAAACAAACTTATATATACACACATCACTATCATATTTTTCTTCCCACCACCACTACTTTTCCACCACCACACACACACACACACCTCTTACTTTCACACACACTTCACTATCACACCTACACATATCACTATCACACACACATTTCATATATATATATATATATATAATACTAATACTCCCTTCATTACACGTTTTCTCCCCCCACCCCATTTTCATTTCATCCCACATATGGGCCCCACCCCACATGTCACTTTCACATACATATATATATATATATATATATATATATATATATATATATATATATATATATATATATATATATATATATATATACTGAATAATTTTATACCGATTATTTTGAAAAATGGGTAAATGGGTGTCCAAATAATAAGTAGATTTTACAACAATTACTTTATAAAAAATCCCCTCAATATTTTTAACAATATTTATTCATCATTATTATAACTCGTAATATTAACAACCAGATCGTTCTCAGGCAAGAGGGGACTTTCTGATAAGGATTTCTCCCTATTAGCGCGCAATTAGGTGACCAAACCCCTTTCCTCGACAGAACTTTCTAGACATTGTTAATTATGAAAATAATAATGAGAATAGCTTGTCACCTCAATTATTGATTTAATAATATAAAATATTGACAATAATCGAATCAAATAATGTGAGATACTATGCAGTAATTATTGTAGCAATAATTGAATATAACTGAGTGACTTTTCACGTCAGCATCAATAATCAATAACGTGTGCTACTATGCAACCACGCGTATTACTGTACTTTTATCATCGGGTATATCAATAGTTAACGGTAAAACTTTCGCCGTTATTTTTATAAAAAGATATTCCCCGACAGCAAGAATATTCCACGACCAAACGAATATTTCCCAACAACAATGAATATTTTATAACCACTTGCTTATTTAAAATATTTGCGCATTTTACCTATAACTAGACACATTAATCAAATCAACACGTTACTATTTCAAAATAATAAATAGAGGAAATTAAATCTTTATTCATAAAAAGTTGGGGTCTTACAACCTCCCCTCCTTAAAAAATTTCGTCCTCGAAATTGACGTGTGTAGCTTGTGAGGATACCTCGCTTTTATTTTCGATTCCAACTCTGAGATAATTTTCTCAATAGCATGGTTCCTCCACAAAACTTTAACTTATGGTATAACCTTTGTGCGTAGGACATGCTCCTTCCTATCCAAGATCTTGACAGGTACCTCCTCGTATGTTAAATCTTCGACTATCTCATCTAGTTCTAATTCAATAATGTGATTCAGGTCTTTCACATATTTACGTAACATTGATACGTGAAAAAAGTTATGAACACGCGACATACTTAGCTGTAAAGCGAGTTTATAGGCTACTGTTTCTACTCGATCGAGAATTTCAAATGGAACAATAAAACGAGGGTTAAGATTTCCTCTCTTCATCGACTCTTGCTTCTGAAATATCACATTTTTGTACTTTCCTCTTCATATTCATCAACTTTGGGTCTGTAGCTTGAGTAGCTTTAACTTTATCGATTAAAGTCGATTCTAATCGTATATTTGTTATCTTCATGTAGGTTCTTGGAGTCTTTAACTCTATCTCCATCTTTTGTAAGTCGTACGAAATGGGTCTTTGTGTTAACAATATCACACTCGTAAACGCATACGATCTTCCACTCAATGCGTCAGCTACCACATTCGCTTTTTAGGATGATATTGAATGGTATGATCGTAATCTTTCAACAGCTCAAGCCAATGTGTTTGGCGCACGTTACGTTTGTTCTGGGTGAAGAAATATTTGAGGGTTTTGTACCGGTTTCAAGATCGATACAAAATTTGATTTCACGCTCTGGGGTGGGCCAGGAAGTTCTTCAGGAAATACAATAGGAAATTCATTAACAATAGATATATCAATCAAATCTTACGTAATTATGTTTAAATCCATGACATGGACTAAAAAAAATTTGACATCCGTTTTTCAATAAACGAATAGCTTTAAGGCTTGATATGAAAGTGTTCGACTTTAGTGGTTTGGTTGCTTGAATTCGTATAACAGGTTGGTTAGGAATATAAAAACTAACAACCTTACGAAAATAATCAATTTTAGCACGATGAGTGGTTAAACAATCAATCCCTAAAATCACATCAAATGCAAGTATTTTCAAAGAGATGAGATCAACAGGTAATGTGATGGTGCCAACTTGAATCATGTAAGATTTTTAAACTATAGATGTAATGAAGGTTTCCTAACGGAGTTTCAACATATAAGTCAACGTCTAATTTCTCAAGGGTCAAGTTTAAACATTGAGCACAAGCAGGAAAAATAAAAGAATGGGTAGAACCGGTATCTAATAAGGTATAATCTTCGTAAGAATTTATGATTAACTAACCCGTGATAACTTTGTCCGGGTTACTCGCTTTTTGAGAAGTCACGAAAAACTCTCTTCCTGAAACCACCGACTTTATTTTGTCCGTATCCGCCTTTGGTGCCACCGTCCCAGCTGAACTTGATTTCTCTATAGGACAAAATCGAGCTATATGACCGTCTTTTCCATAACTAAAACATACTTTGGAAGGCTGTGAATAGTTTGGACTTATGTGTCCCTCCTCTCTGCATCTGTAGCATCTAACTGGCGGTCTTTTCCCTCCCCTAGAATTTGTTGTTGGTGTTGGTGCTGCTGCCGATGTCTTTCTGTCATCGTTAAATCTTCTCTTCTTGAAATTTCTACTTGAATTATTTCTTCTATTATCTTGGCCATGATTACCATCGAAGTGGTTACTATTTCTGGCATGATAATTTCCTCCACGATGGTTATCATTGTTCCGATGGCCGTTGCCACCGGTACGATTATTATCATGTTGTTGGTCGTTATCTTTTGGTTGAGCTGACTTATTATCGCGCTCTAATAACTGAGCCCTATTCACAACATTTGAATACATAGAAATTTGTGAGAAGTGAGGTATTGACGTATTTCGGGTTTCAAACCTCGCAGAAACATTCGCGTCATTCTCTCCTTTTTATCAACCAAATGGGATGCAAATCGGGACAACTCGGCAAACTTAGCTTCGTACTGCGACACAGTCATATTGTTTTGCTCCAGCTTGATGAACTCTACCTCCTTCATATGACGAATACTTTCGGGAAAGTACTTGTCGTTGAACAATTCTTCGAACTTCTCCCAAGACATATTGAGTGCGATAGGCTGAGTACGCTTTACGGATTCCCACCAGTAATCTACCTTTCATCACAACATGAAGGTGGCAAAGGGAACCTTTTGCTCCTCGGAGCATCACAAGACATCAAATATCTTTGTGATATACTTTATCCACAACTCTACCGTAAGTGGTTCTGGCATTTCCAAAAACTTTGGTGGTCCCAACTCCTTGAACTGCTTAGCGATGACCATCCGTGAGTTGCCAATGTTTTCACCTGTATTTTGCACATGAGTCTCTCTCGCCTGATGTTTCATGAATTGCATAAAGCCTCTAAACATCCCATCGTTCATCATTTGGTCGGTGTTGTTGTTTACTAGAGGATTATTGTCTTCCTGATGCATGTTATCCTGGGTATTGATCAGCGGTGATTCAACAGTCTCATACGCTCCATTGCTCATCTCAACATTTTCAGATGTCATTCTTAAATACTTCCACAAAACAATGGTTAATTGACATGCCACATATTATCCCTATACTCTGATCGACCAATTAAATAACAAATAAGCTTAGGTAGGACACACTAGCGAATGATTTACTCATCTCTCATCTCTTAGTTTTATTCCACGATCTCCGCCATAGACCATATCAGTGACAACCCGAGAATTTGAATATTTTTAAAATTTTAATTAATTGATTTAAGGTTCAAAATAAGAACCTAGACAGAAAATAAGTGTATGCGTCTGATATTTTTAAGATAGAATTTTGAGGATTTCAAAATTCTGTGAAGGATTTAGGTGAATCATTCAGGATTAAGGAATAAGTGAATATGTTCTGTGTATATGCGTACAATACGTGGTTAAGGGTCTTGGGTTGACCAGATAAATGATATATGTAACAAACCCTAAGTATATATTTAAAACGACAACGTTCGGTTAGAAAATCCTAGCGATTAACAAGAAATCCTAAAAATCGGTTCTGAAAACCCTAATTTCAGTTCCGAAAATCCGAAACCCTAATTCAGAAATTAAAAACCCTAATCTAGGAACTTAAAGGATAATTATTATGCTCAAGTGCTATTAATTATAATATTAATTAGGGTAAAGCTTAATTGTTTAGCAAACCCTAATTTCAAAATTTTAAACCCTAATTTCTAGATTTGAAACCCTAATTTATAAATAGGGAAAACTGAAGTGTTAATTTAATACTTTTAATGTTAATTAGGAAATATTAATCCTAATTTTAAATTTATTAGTAATTGGAAAACCCTAATCTAATTACGAAATCTAATTTTTAAATTAAAAAATTATTTTTCTATTAGAAACCCTAATATTTGGGTTATAAACCCTAATGCATGATTTTAACCCTAATTACTAAATTAACACTTTTAATTAGGAAATATTAATCCTAATTAGCAAGATTTAAGTTATGATTAAGAAATTTTAAAATTCTAATTATATTTTAGAAATATTAATTTTTTTTTTGAAAACCTAATTCGGAAATCTTAAAAATTAAATTTGCAAAGCTAAGGGTTAAACCCTAAACCCTAAGGATTTCCAAACCCTAAACCCTAACCCAAATCCTAAATCCTAAAGGTTTGGCCAATTGACAAAAATGCCATTAAATATAAAATACAAATGACCAAAGTGCCCTTTTAGTATATTTTTATTAGATAGCTTGCAAATCTTACCCTATCAAGAGTTGGTGACCTAATGTTGACTTTGCATAACCTATAAATCCAGCAAATCAGTCTAATTCAGCAACTATGTAAGCATCATACATTGAATCAAATTTTATAAAGTAAGAAATACTTACTTTACCTAGCATTCTCTCCAAGTCCCTTCTCTCTCTAACTTTTCGAAATCTAGAGTGATAAAGAGTTAAAAGTTGAGCCATGATCAAGTATTAGCAAGCCAAGAAAATGAACAAAAATCAGAAATCAAAAATCAAAGCTCAAAAGGTATAAAACCCTAATACTAGAAATCTCATGATTTGATGTTATATGTTGAAATTTGTTGGCCAGATATGTGTTAGAGGGTGTCATTTGATTATCTGGGTTGTCAAAACTTAGATCCATAACATCAAAGTGCACGAAATAGCAATTTTTAAAAATCTGGGAAAAAATAAAATGTTGTCTGACATCTTATGTCAGTGGCTTTAGATCTTTAGGTGTTTATGTTTTGAGTTGTTTTAAGATTTAGACTTGCAGTCTGATAGGAGGTCTCTGATCTGGAAGTGGAATCAAAGCTATTCCATTTACAGATTTCAAGATATTCATGGTCAAAGTGAGTTGACCGAACACTTTCTGGGTATCCCAAAAAGTGTGAACCAGTGTCTGACAATACTTTGGAGGTCATGATCTGTCAGTTTATTAAGTGATTTGATGATTTGTTTGTATTCGAGTTTTAACCTGTCATTTGTTCTTTAACTTTATGGCTTAAGATTATGAAAACAAGGAACAGATTATGAGTAATAGAAGGTCAAAGTAAGCGAGTCGCACTGTTTCAACATTTCTGGAAAACCCAGAAAGTTGTAGAGCAAGTTTTCTGACATGGTTTGACCATGCCAAATCTTGCTCATATAATGATATTGTTATGTTATGATGCTATATACTTGTGCTCTGACATGTGCTCTACACGTACAAACCATTAGATCACACAAACAAGTCCTATACTGAAAGTTACTAGGATTTAAAAGTAGTCACTTGGACTGTTCTTCATTTATGGAAAACTCAGAAATGAAGAACAACTTCTGACAATGACTTCTGGGGCCCAGATATGGCTGTTATGTTGTTGTATGATCATGAGCTTCGTATGTAGTTGTAGTATTGCACGTATACTACAATATTAACACATTTACAAGCCTAGAAAACATCAGGAACCTAGATCTAATTACGGTCAAACTTAGCACCTTAGTCACCGACTCTGAAGATCTGGGCTTGACCAAGAACACATACGGCGATGGTTTCGTCGCCTATTGCCATTTTAGCGACAGTTTAATCAAGAAATTAATTATTAATTTCTGAAAATGATTTATTTTAATAAAAAAATCGAAATAAATGGTTTTTAATTATTAAAAATACAAAATAAATTTCTACAAATTATTTTAAAGTCTGAAAAATAATTTTTAATTATTTAGAGTATATTTCATAAATATTTAATATTTTTGGAATATAAATGGTATTTGATTTATTTAATTATAATAATAAATAAATTATTTAAAAATAATTTTAATACATGAAAAATAATATTATGGTATAATAAAATATTTTAAGTTATTTTTAGTGACTTTTAATATTTTAGGATGAATTTCAGTAATTAATCAATATTAATGATAATTAGTTTATTTAATAAATATATTAAATAAATTGTGGAAAATAGAATAAATGATTTAAAAATCATATAAAAATGATTTAAGTGTTATAAAAATATTTTAAGTTATAAATTATAACTTTTGATATTTTGATATGAAAATATTAATATTTTAATATTCATAGCAATTATCGGATAATGAATTTAATTGTTTAAAAATCATATAAAGGTGATTTTAAAGTATTAAAAATACTTTGTGATATTATAAATATATTATAATATTATGTTATGTATTTCATTAATATTTGATAATAAATAAATATTAATGATAAACGAATTTTGTGGTATTTAATTCATATAAATACGTTATTAAGGATTGAAAAATCTTAATAAATGGTAATAATTATTTAAAAATTATTACGAACTTATGAAAATTATTTTGACTAATATTAAAATTATCTGAAATAATTGTTAAGTCTCAGGCAGAGTTTAATTGAACTTAGACTCGATAAAAGTCCGACTAGACCGTCGGGATATTAGTTTTGTGTCGGGTTCAACTCAGACTGTAATAGTTTGACTTGATACTGAGTCTTATGTGTGTTATAGACTGATAGAATTATGTTTTATGTGTTTAGTTTATTGTGTGTGTGTGTGTATATATATATATATATATATATATATATATATATATATATATATATATATATATATATATATATTTATATATATATATATAATAGTATTATATTGTGATGATATTATTCTAATATTGGAGATCTGTATTAATAATATTAGGTCTTCGGATAAAGCATTATAAATTGCGTAGCGGTAATCAACGGTTCAGGCAAGTTTGTTTTTACTTAACTCTATTAAGAGTTGTTTCATTCGAATAAGGTTATGGTTAATCATTGATGGTTGCCATGAATTGTGCTCTGTACATATTGCATGTATAAGTCAGGTATGAAAGGCTGATCACCTTCATTACCAGTTGGTTCAGATATATTTGTTCATGTTCAATACTTGTTCAGTCAAAATTTTGTTTCTCCTAGTTCACAATTATATTGTTGAATTATAGCCAACTTATTATTCAGATTCTTTCAATCATGATATATCGTTATATTATTGAACTTAAACTTACTGGGCAATCTTATGCTCACCATTGTTATATCATGATAAACATTGCAGATTAAGATGAACGCATTGGATACAAGGAAAGTTTAAAGATGGTTCCAACTTAAAGTTAATGTGTGCGATTAGATTTGTAATAGTTGTATAATAATAATGTTATGTGTTAAATAAGTTATGATTTGTGTATTAAGTTAAAGTTACTCGACCTTGGAGAATAGTGTGTAAAGTTATTGTATAAACAATTTATGTTTATATCTTCCGCAGATATAGTAATAGTTGTATAGAATGATTGAACCGGATCAGCGGTGATTCGAGACCTCGGATTCGGGGCCCTCACAATATCCTTAAGCTCTGATACCAACTGTGACGCCCCAAAAATAGGTCCACACAACCCATTCTGAGTCGCTAAATACATGGTACAGAAAACAACTATAAACTTCATTATTATAATTGTCGTGAAAAATAAGACAACACATATGCAGTGAGTTTAAATACAAATATTGTCTTCTAGACAATATCTAAACTCAAATAAGTCCTCATTACAATTATTGATACACTATTTTATAAAATAGTGAGGACTGATAAAACATCTGTCTTGACCCATCACTCCATACCCTGACCAGTTCCCGCTATATTCTCGCCTCCTGAGAAGAAAAATGGAACAAAAAGGAAAAAGGTGAGCTCAACTAGCCCAGTAAAGAATATTATGACTAATATAAAGAAAAACAAATTATCGTTAGCCTTCAATAAATCAGATAAAATATAATGGACAACAAGTTTTAGATTAATATTCGCAGCAAAAATAAGAATTCATTAGAATAGTTAAGTAGAGAATGAAGTTTACTATCTTCTATTACTTAAAAGTTCATCATCAATATTTTATCCATGTAACATCAATCAATATACATCTCGAATTAAATATTCATCTTTGCACTACGGGCTAAAGATATTCATTTGTATCACCAGTTGGTCATGTTCATCTCAACACCTGTCCATCTTTGCACTACGGGCTAGAGATATTCATCAGATAATCATTCATCTTTGCACTACAAGCCAAAGATATTCAGTTATATCACCATTTAGGACTGAGGATCATAAAAATATTTTCAAGAAAACGAATCCAGAGAGATAAAAGGACAAAGATTAGGGATTCGTACTTTAATTTATCCAAGTTCGAAAATACTCCATAATAATCAATTGTTGAGCAAAATTCAAGAATGAAGATCAAAACATGGATACAATAAAAGATAGAAATTATAATAGACAATTTGGACAAAGAAAAGAAAATTTAATTTTTTTTATGAATAGTGTGGTATTCGTGAATAGTGTCATATACGTGAATAGTGCCGTATACGTGAATAGTGTAGTATACGTGAATAGTAATCCCGACACGAAAAGGTAAAAATTTCATTAAAAAAATCATACTTCGTGAATAGTATCGTATTCGTGAATAGTATCGTATACGTGAATAATGTCATATATGTGAATAGTAATCTCAACATGAAAATATAAGAATTTCACAATAAAATTCTTGTCAATATTTCGGTATAATGATATTAAAAAAATAACATCATTTATAAAAAAAATAACATCTCTTACCTCAAAAGAACAATACTTTTAACTGGAATATCAGATATAATACTGAAGAAAACTTACACCGTATAGCAACACTTAAAGTATCAAAATACTCACAAAAATACGCTCGATATTATAAAGAGAGAAAACTTCTGATTCTGGTGTGATTTTCAATTCTAACATAAGCACCCTATTTATAGGAAAATGCTTAGAACACCAAAGTAGAAATTTAATAAAATATTATTAAATTTATTATTCTTTTCTTAGCACACCACATCACAATCTCAGCAGTCGACAAGTGGGTCCCACCATATTAAAAATATTTTTTGTAAAAAAAATATTTATAACCCCAAAAATTAATTATTCAGGAACTTCAATAATTCATAATAAATAGTCCTTTTATTAGAAAAAATTGAATCTTATGTCTATTCTACAAGAAATTTAATTCTCTACAACTTTGTAGAAGAAAATTTTTCTAAATTCCAAACAGAAAATTTACAACAAATTGTGAGAAGGGGTCCGGGAGAGACATCAAGACTAAATCTTGACTCAACTCCCCATCCATGTCGAACCCAAACTGTCCAAGATGATCAATCAGATTGATCATCTTTAAGACATGAGTCTCAACGGTAGTATCATCAATCATCCGAGATCGGAAGAGCTCATTAGATATTTCATATCTAGCAGTCCTACTTTGCTCACCATACACCTCTTGCAGGTGCAGCAGCTTAGTAGAAGCATCCTTGGTTTCATGCTGACGCTGAACCTCGTTACTCATGGATACGAGAATAATGCATTGAGCCACAGATGCATCATCTTGCCACTATTTAAAAGTAGCAATCTCTTCCTCAGAGGCTGTCTTTGCAACTTTTAGAGGTACGGGCGAATTTAGGACATAAGAAATCTTTTCAGCAGTGAGAACAATTTTCAGATTCCTTAATCAATCCGTGTAATTATGTCCGGTCAGTTTGTTAGCATCAAGTATGTTACGCAGTGAAATTAGTGAGTGAAATTTTCAAATTTTTGCATGTGAAAAACAACATTTTAGCAAACATTCATTTAATTAATTTATTTTACCAAAATAAATTAGGTCTTATTTTATATTGTTATCTCCCACTATTTTTTTCAAATTATATTACCCTCATCTATATAGTTCGGCAAAATCTAATTAAAGTTTTTTTAGTGAGAATAAGGATCCCATTTCAAATATATATAGTCTTGTGGTGACACAACAAACTATATATAAATAAATAGGTAAACAACTCCTTGTCAATTACATCATCATGTAACTCCTTATCTTTTTTCTCATAGATTATTTTGATCAAGTGGTGGCATATCCGAATCAAAATTATCTAAGTTAAGTCCAACCTAGCACTTCCATATATTCAAAAAAGAAAAATATTGTCCTTGTGGTGACACAACAAAATAATATTGTTCAATTTTCTTTGTAAGCATCAAATGTGATAAATTAACATCTTAAATACTGAATAATTTCCTTGCGGTGACACAACAAACTCATATTAAATATTTAATACTCTATTAATTTTATCATGCTAGAAGACGATGTTTGTTATTCCAAATATCTTTGAACGCTTAGGACTTAATATAATTTCTTTGAAGGGTTTGTTATTAATTGTAACATTTTGTTTAGAGCGCATGCACACACACACACACACACACACACACACACACACACACACACACACACACACACACATATATATATATATATATATATATATATATATAATAAGCGTCATATTATTAAACATGCGAAACATATTTACATATATATATATATATATATAATACTAGCATTCATATATAGAATACTATATTCTACCCGGATTGATTATAGACTTTAATCTAGTTTGGTTCACTAGAACCACCAAGTGAACCAAAAGGACAAACTCTATGGTGCAAGAATTAACATTTAAGTATAACTATTACATTTAAACCCGGGCTCCATTACAAACGGGTCGTTAAAAGCTCATTGCACCTTGATCTCCGGTTCTTTGAAAAATTCTAAGTAATCCTATTACATAAACTATTTAATTTAAATAAAAATATTGATCATCAGTTAGGGGGAAGTACATAGGAGGGAGATAGAATTTATATCAAGAATAAAATAAGAAAATACGAGGTAAGCAGACCCCATTTAATAAAACTCATTCATTCAAGCATCTAACCAAAATAAATTCAATCACATTGGTCAATAGTATATAATCAACCCCATTTATTATCATACATATCACCATATGTATCAATAAATAAAACATTCATCTCATGAATTAAAATCATTCCATATATATGAGTATCATTTAATGGACATTTTTTAAATTGCATGAAATTCAATTTCAAGATTAAAATAAACTTTTTATTTTAATTATAAAATTATTAAGATTAATATATATATATATATATATATATATATATATATATATATATATATATATATATATATATATATAATATTAAGCCGTGAAGCATGTCCTCGATTTATAACAAGCTTTTGTTTTGTTTTTTTTTTAAATAAATTTTATACAAAAAAATATGCCCAATAAATTATTCTAAATACATACTCATACATATATGGAATCAAAACAATTAATAATTCGCATAAAGTTTGGCTCTGATACCACTGTAAGGTTTTGTGAAGATCAAAGTAGCAATCGAATTGTAAAAATTAGCGAAAGCAAAGTAAAATTAGATTTTAAAATTTTTGACAAACCAATTATTTGTATCATCCTTTATGCATATTATTAATTAAAACGAAGAACAAGAAGTTATGGAATCATACCCTTGTAGATACGAGCTTCCACATGTACGAGTTTAACTCCTACTTCTTCGTGATATCCTTGAATCTCTAGGTAGATTCCTTCATTTGATCAATGTCAGTCACCCAAGTGTATGGCCTCTAGAGGTGATCCACCAAGGAAGAAGAATTTTCAAAAAGAAGGGTATATTGGCTTAAACCCTAGTTTTCTATCTATGTAGAAAAAGGCGTACTCTCCAACTTTTGGAATCACGTATATCTGATATCTGATATAAGACTCCTCATATAAAGATATCATGTAACTCTATTTAATTAAAATAAGGTATTATTTATTTAATTAAACTCTTTTAATTAATTAGGCTCCCCAATCTTTTTAGGGATAATTAATTAAACTTCTTTAACTAATTTTTCCTCCTAATCCTATTAGGAATAAATGAAAGTACTTATATTAAATTAATTCCTAAACTCTTTTAGAAATTAAATTAATAATAATTGTAATAATATTAATAAGACTACTCTTATTAATTTATATTTAATATTTCTAAAATATTAAATAATAAATATTAAGCTATTTAATTTATTCTATCACCATAGATTAAATTAAATATACTTAACATATTATTACGATTATGTCATTAACTTCTTAAATAATTATTCTTCCATTTATGGTGTGACCCTTTAGGTTCTCCTTATTAAACCGGTTGTGAATAAATTAATTAGAACAATTATATTCTTATTTAAATAAATAAATTAAACTATTAATTTATTTAAATAAATAATATTTATTTTATAATAGGGATAAGCCTCCTTAGTGATCAACGACTTTTCAGATAATATAGATTTCAACATTAATTATAAAAGAACCTTTGAGTAAATAGTTACCGTACAATTCAGTCATTCCACCATACAATGTCCCAATTAAATATAAGACATGAAATTACTATCAAGTCTTATTTTATTTAATTATATGTATTTCGATTCTCAAATGCATAACTTCTAATGAATGCAAATTAGAAACTATTTTCTAATTTCATTCCACCTTAGCCAATGATTCCTGGGTTGTCATTTATCGAATCACATATGACATTTCTCTTCTTTTACTAGAAGTAGTAAATTCTTTATTGATCATTCATCATCTCCATATATAACTTATTATACCCAAGCATATCCTTTGATATACTCTAAGAGTCTTAAGAAATAAGTCAAAGTGTAATTCATTATATATAAGAAACTATGATGATATCATGTCTAAGGATCATTTGTACTACTATCACTATAGGAATTCCTATTAACAGGCAAGTAAAACTCCATTAGGTATTCCTTAGCGAGTCATGTTCAGTGAACTTATTCTCCAATAAGCACCTATATACTTGCTTTAGTGTCTCCACACAAATGATTATGAGATCAATCTTCATCATCCAATGAGCAAGCAACATATGTACTAATTTATCTGGATTCACTAATCCCCTTTTTAGTAATTCATTGATTGAGAAAATTTTAGTTTTAAGCTATTTAAAAATTTAGATCTCATTAGCATGATCTCATCATGATTCTAAAAGCATTGCTTAAAATTATGAGTTTATCACATATTATTAAAAACAACACCATGTAGATAATTAAATGTCTTTAATAAATAATTCTTTTATTAATAAATAAATAAGATTGATTACAAAGTATATGATTTATCATCATACATGATTGGCTTGTATGCATACTACTTTCAATTCAGTGCCTTCAAATCTTTTTGTGCATTGTCATTGTCTTTTGTTTTACCAATCGCATCTAACATAGTGTAAAACAAGTTCTCGAATACATTCTTTTCTATATGCATGACATCTATACAATGACAGACTAAAAGTGTGACCCAATATGACAACTCAAACCATATGGGCGAGTGTATATTATTATAAGTCTTCCTGTACCCGACTGCTCTCATTTTACTGTGATCCTTCCCTGGCGATAGAAATGTTAGCTCGTTCAGCCACCCAAGACCTCGTTGCCCAACAGTCGATTAACAACACAATTCTTCTCTCACTTTTTGTTGAATTATGTATACATCTTCCTGTAATTGTAATCAACAGGTAAAAATCTATGAGTTATTCCAAAGAAACTACATTTTTACCCATGTTGCAAATGAGTGCCTTCCACATCCCTCATACATACTGGTCATGACATCTTCCCGTGAGTCGACCAACAACTAATCATCCCAAGAGCCGAAAAGTCAGTGATTGTCCACAACAAGGATGCCTTCATCAAAAAATTCTCGCCGATCGATTTGTCGTCCCCCGTCTCCCATAACATCTTTAGTTCATCGAATAACGGGCTGAGGTACACATTTATGTCTTTTGTAGGATTTTTATCTCCTGGTATGAGTAAAGTCATGAACAAATACGAATCCCTCATGCACATTGACGGTGAAAGATTATAAGCTACCATTATGACTGACCAAAGAGAGTAAGGCTGACTAAAATTATAAAATGGGCAAAAGTCATCTGTAGCCATGTCGAGCCTCAAGTTCTTGATTTCCTCCGCAAACTATAGAAAATTGTCATCAAACTTCTTCTATTCATCTCCATCGGCATGGTGAGTCAGCTGACCAGGCACGACGTCCCTTGTTCTATGCCAAGTCATATGTTGAGCTGTGTGGGACGACATGAATAACTTTTGAAACCTTGGTGCAAGAGGAATGTATCGTAATATCTTCTTGGGCATATGTTTCTCCTTCCCCCCACGTTTTTTCTCCTTGTACCGAGGCAAGCTGCATATATCACACTCTCTCTTATCTCTGTTTGCCCTATAGTATAACATGTAATCTTGTTCACAATCGTCAATGAAAGAATGCGGATCTCTCGTGCACATTGACGGTGAAAGATTGTAAGCTACCATTATGACTGGCCAAAGAGAGTAAGGCTGACTAAAATTATTAAATGGACAAAAGTCATCTGTAGCCATGTCGAGCCTCACGTTCTTGATTTCCTCCGCAAACTATGGAAAATTTTCATCAAACTTCTTCCATTCATCTCTATCCGCAGGGTGAGTCAGCTGACCAGGCACGACGTCCCTTGTTCTATGCCAAGTCATATGTTAAGCCGTGTGGGATGACATGAATAACTTTTGAAGCCTTAGTGCAAGAGGAATGTATCGTAAGATCTTTTTGGGCACATGTTTCTCCTTTCCCCCCACGTTTTGTCACCTTATACCGAGGCAAGCTGCATATATCATGCTATCTCTTATCTCCGTTTGCCCTATAGTATAATATGCAATCTTGTTCACAAGCATCGATCTTTTGATACCCTATATTCAACCCCTTGACCATCTTTTTCACTTTGTAATAATTCACGGGTAAAGTGTAATCCTTAGGTAATAACTCGTTGATAAGAGCAAGCAAATCATTAAAATCTCTGTCACTGCAGTCATGCTCATTCTTGAAGTATAAGAGCTTAGTCACTGTAGATAGCCTGATGTGCTTATCATTTTCAGGATATAATGCGATCCTAGATTCAGATAGTATCTTATAAAAGGTAGTCACTTTATCATTTGGGTCTTGCTGAGCACTGCTTGACGCATGTTCATTTTTAGCCTAATTTATATTGTCAGGACCATACGCATTGACCAACATTTCCACGACATCATAGTTATCGGGGTATAAAGCCCCGTAAACAGGTTGATGAGCACTGCCGATCAATTCCCTCAACTCAATTAATTCTCTATGATGAATCCATACGAAGTACCCATCCACAAACCCATGGGAAAATAAGTTGAATTTAATCTCGTTGACTTTCTTCTAGATCAAGTTTTTACACTTGACACACGGGCATCTAATCTTTCTGTTCGGATCATCAGCATGTTCTATTACTTTATTCAAAAGGTTACACACCCCATCACGATAAGCTAAGACTAATCCCCTCCCATCAATGGGTATCCTACGGTACATCCAACTCTGGTCGGCTAACATCTTTAACTGAACAAAAGACACATTCAGAATAAGGATATTTATTTATGTGGTCTATGCATGAATTAAGTTTTCCTATTATCTCCACTCTACATGGGTTAGGCTTCTATCCTATTCCTAGATACGTCTCCTCACTAGTGCCAACACATTTCTTCTGTTTCAAGAAAATTTTGGCATCACTTCCCCATGGTGTCTAAGTTCACAAAATAGACTAAGATAACTTAATCTAAGTATGCACTCGAAGAACATGTAAAGATAACAGCCGAAAAATCATCAAAACAAAATAAATATACCCTGTGAATTGGCACCGACCTAAGTGAGAGACATAACATCCAGTAACAGTCCCAAACTGGAGACTATTTGACATTCACTCATAATGAGTGAATTTCAAACAGGTTTCTAAGTTCCAAAGTATAGTACATATATCCTGCCATTAACATGCAAATATGTTGACTACCTTATTTGAGCTAGCAAGGGGTTGTTCGATAGTAGTTGCAAGGTGCAAGAGCAACATATGTTGGCATCAGCATGGTATTATGCAACTTATCACCCAACTGATTGTGAAGAAAGCATTAGCTATCTTAGCTTTCTTCAAAATCTTGCCCCGCAATTGAATTTTGGGATATGTATAAGTTATCCCCTCTCCACTTCATCTTCGCCCTTACAAGTGTTATAGTTTTTATCACGTAAAAACATAAAGCTCATAAATTATAGTACTAAACTATATATGAATGCCCAATGGAGAGAAACTAATTAACTGATCAATTGTAAAACTTGCGATTAGGATTTTTAAATGTTCCAGAGGTCTTGAGCGGGCAACGAATACCGCAACGAGGGCAAAGAACAAAAGGCGGAGAATACTCTAAGTCGTCGCGTCGTATAAAAAGTTGATCTGAACGTATAAAGTGTTGCGACGGTTTAAAATATTTTCCACCTTACATTCTTTGCACTCGTTGTGATATTCATTGCCTGCTCAAGACCTCTGGAACTTCCCAGAATTCTAATCGCAAGTTCTACAATTGACCGGTTAATTAGCTGTTCTTCTTTGCTCATTCATATATAGTTCATTGTAATTTATGAGCTTTCTGTTTTAAAAGGATAATGTAATACTTTTAGTAGGAAGATAAAGTGGAGAAGGAGAACTTATAAATGTTCCAAAATGAGGTTGTGGGGACGGATTATGAAGAAAGCCAAAGAAGTTAATGCTTTCTTCACAATGAGTTGGGCGATAAGTTGTATATTATCATGCTGATGCCAACTTATATTGCTCCTGCACCTTACAACTACTGTCGAATAACCCCTTGCCAACTCAACTAAGGCGGTCAACATATATTGCAAGTTAATGAAAGTATATACGCTTATAAAATATATAGTCGTAATTGATTATAACTATTAAGTTTATTGAGAATAATGTCAAGCTAAGAAAACTAAGCAGTCTATTGAGTGTATTGAAGACTGAAAAGAGAGTATTATTGAGTTTATTGAAGATTGTGGCAAACTAAGCAAATGCTACTTAGTTTATTTTACCAATGCAAAACTAAGTAAATGTTAGTTTATGAGAACTGTTATTTGAATATGGGGACTAGTATTCGACATTCACTCTTACTTGTTAAACGGGTTTCTAAGTTTCAAAGTCTAGTACATATATGTATATGCATATAGTACTTATTCAATTTATTTTAATTGTGGAAAACTAGGCAAATGCTACTTAGTTTATTTTAACAATAGAAAACTAAGTAAATACTACTTAGTTTAATAAATGCTACTAAGTAAACTAAGTTTATTTTAAAATTTATTTTTACTTTATTTTATGTAGTAGTGGAACTAAGTAAATGCTACTTACTTTATTATATTATATTATTTTCAATTATTTTAATTAATTTAATATATTGTAATTTAATTTAATTTCTTTTAATTAAATTTATCTAATTACATTAATTTATTTTATTTCATTTTTTATATTATATTATATTAGAATATTTAATTTAATTTATTTATGTTAATTAATTTATTTCTTTTTATTTTTCTATTTTCTCTTATATTATATTATATTAATTAATTAAGTTTTTTAAATAAATTTATTTTATTTATATGCTATTTAATTTATTTTGTATTATATTATTTTATTTTATTTTATTTACTTGAATTTAATTTAGTTAAATTAAATTATATTAAATTTAATTTATTTATTAATTTTGATTATTTTATTTTATTTTATTTTATTTAAATTAATTAAATTTAATTATATTAAATCAAATTAATTTTTTAAATTTTATTTATTAAAATTATTTTATTTTATTACATTAAAATAAATTTATTTAATTTAATTTATTATTAATTTTAATTAATTTATTTATTATATATGATTTAAGTTATTTCTTATAGTTTTATTTTATTTTATTTTATTATTTTATTTTGTATTAAATTATAATATATAATTTATTTACATTAAATTATTTTATGTTATGTCAATTAATTTATTTTAGTATTAAGAAACTAAGTAAATGATACGTAGTTTATTTTAATATTGGGAAACAAAAGAAAGATATAAACATGTAGGGCCTCCAAATTTTGGAATTGAATAATTCTGACAGAAATTCTGTCGAGAATTCCATCAAAAATAGCAAATATATCTACATTAAACATCTTCATTAAAACTGATCATTTACCTAAACATAATCTAAATTTTATCAAACCCAAATTGCAGTAAATATAAAACCCAAATTGCAGAATATCAAACCTAAATTGTAGTATAAATATCAAACCCAAATTGTAGCAAATCAATCCCAAATTGCAGTAAATATCAAACCCAAATTGCAACATATCAAACCCAAATCGTAGCATAGCAAACCCAATTTGAACAATATTATTCAGGCTCAACATCTCAACAATTAATAACAAATTAAACCTTAAATTATATATAAAACTGAAATTGAACTATAATTTAGCCAAGTTCATCAGTTTCATATATAACAAAATAAATTAAACACTAAATTAAGCCCAAAATCAGTTACTTAATATACTGATATACAAACCCTAACCTTAACACTACTGTGTTTCAGTTAGAAATTTACCTCACTTGATCGAAATGTTAGAGACAAAAGAGAGGAGATACCCACAACGTTGTCACCGATTCCTACGACCACCGAAAATTTAAAGTTCACTGGGTTTCTGTTGGGATCTGTTCGACTAGAGAGAGGGAGGATGTCTAAGTCGTATGAAGGGGCGAGGGAGCGAATGAGGGATGATGGATGAGGGAGGAGCTGTCAGGCCAGAGTGTGACGCCCCCAAAATAGGTCCACACAACTCATTTTAAGTCACTAAATACATGGTACTGAAAACAACTACAACTTTATTATTACAATTGTCGTGCAAAATACGACAATACATATGCTGTGTGTTTAAATACAAATATTGTCTTCTAGACAATATCCAAACTCAAATAAGTCCTCATTAAAATTATTGATATACTATTTTACAAAATAGTGAGGACTGCTAAAATAACTGTCTTGAAATATCACTCCACACCCCGACTAGTTCCCCCTATATTCTAGCCTCCTAAGAAGAAAAATAGAACAAAAAGGAAAAGGGTGAGCTCAACTAACCCAGTAAAGAATATTATGACTAAGATAATAAAAAAAATATTATCGTTAGCCTTCAATAAATCAGATAAAATATAATGGAGAACAAGTTTTAGATCAATATTCGCAGCAAAAATAACATTTCATTAGAAGAGTTAAGTAGATAATGAAGTCTACTATCTTCTATTATTTAAAAGTCTATCATCAATATTTTATCCCTGTAACATCAATCAATATACATCTTGAATCAAATATTCATCTTTGCACTACGGGCCAAAGATATTCATTCGTATCATGGTTATGTTCATCTCAACACCTGTTCATCTTTGCACTACGGGCTAAAGATATTCATCAGGTAATTATTTATCTTTGCATTACAGGCCAAATATATTCAGTTATATCACCATTTATGATTGAGGATGATAAAAATATTTTTAAGAAAACGAATCCAGAGAGATAAAATGACAAAGATTAGGGATTCGTACTTTAGTTTATCCAAGTTCGAAAATACTCCATAATAATCAATTGTGGAGTAAAATTCAAGAATGAAGATCAGAACATGGATACAATCAAATATAGTAACCATAATAGACAACTTGGACAAAGAAAAGAAAATTTAATTTTTCTGTGAATAGTGCCGTATACGTGAATAGTGTCGTATACGTGAATAGTAATTCCAACACAAAAAGATAAAAATTTCATAAGAAAATCATACTTCGTGAATAGTACCTTATCCGTGAATAGTGCCGTATACGTGAAAAGTAACCTCGACATGAAAATGTAAGAATTTCATAATAAAATTCATACCAATATTTTGGTATAATGATATTAAAAGAAATAACATCATTTACGAAAAAATAACATCTTTTACCTCAAAAGAATATTACTTCTGACTGAAATATTGGATATAATGCTGAAGAAAATTTGCACTGCTTATCAACTCTCAAAGTATCTAAATACTCACAAAAATACGCTCGATATTATAGAGAGAGAAAACTTCTGATTCTGATGTGATTTTCAATTCTAATCTAAGCACCTTATTTATAGGAAAATGCTTAGAACACCAAAGTAAAAAATTTAATAAAATAATATTTTATTAAAAAAATTTCATGTCCACCCTTGGAAATCAGATTTCAGCACACCAGTGGGGCCCACCAACATAAAAAAAATGTTATTCTTAAAAAATATATTTATAATTCCAAAAATTAATTATTTCGAAACTTCAATAATTCATAATATATAGCCCTTTTATCAGAAAAATTCAAATCTTATGTCAATTCTATAGGAAATTTAATTCTCTACAACTTTTTAGAAGAAAAATTTTCCAAATTCTAAAGGAAAAATGACCAAAATCCACGTACAGATGAAATTGTAGGCTATAATCAAACTTCAGTAAAAAATAGGGCCCACCAACATATTTGACATGTTTTTTTTGTAACAAAATGCTCTGGACCCAATTTGCTTTCTTCATCCTCATTAATTCATATATTGTGCATTCATTGTAAAAATATTACCGTTATTATATTATTACATCATACACTTATAATGTAATATTACAATAATATATTTGAATGAATTATTTTATCGAATAAGATAAAATATCAATTCTTAATAATTGTCTCTTTAAAAATTTCTCCATTAAATAAATATTTTTTTATCAATTTTATCAATAATTAATTATTCACAAATAATATTACAGAATCACAATAATGACAATCAGGTCGTTCCCAGGAAAGAGAGGGCTTTTCGATAAGGATTTCTCCTTACTGGCGCGCAATTAGGTGACCAAACCCCTTTCCTAGAAAAGAACTTTCTTAAACATTGCCAATAATGCTATCTAATAATATTATTCAAATAATGTGAATTATTGATCTGATAATGGGAAATATGGAAAATATTGTGCAGTGAATTATTGAAACAACAATATAAAATATTAACGTAGCAATTATTGAATCAATAAAATAAAATATTAAACAATAATTACTGTAAAAATTATTGAGTAGTGACTTCTTACGTAAGAATAAATAATTAGAATTATTATGCAATACTGTGTGTTACTGTGCAACATCGCGTATTATTATATTTTAACCACCGGGTATTCCAACAGTTTTTACGGTAACAACTACGTCGTTATTTATAAAAAACGCATACTTGTCGTTTTCTTCATCCGACAGTTTTTCGTTATGGGCCCACAAATGGTTGCGCCATCGTATGAATATTCCCCGAGAGTAAGAATATTTCACAACCAAAAGAATATTCCTAGACAACAATGAGTATTTTATAACCACTTGCTTATTTAAAATATTTGCGCATTTTACCCATAACTAATCACATTAATCAAAGCAACCCCTTTCTATTCAAAATAATAATAATAGAAATTAAATTTTTATTCATAAAAAGTTGAGGTCTTACACAGAGAGAGTGATGGAGAATAGAGATTTTCGCCGGCGCTAGAGAGAGACAGAGAGAATGGAGAGCGAGAAAGAAATGATCAAGCAATCAGGTCTGATCCCTAAATAAAATAGATTATTTTCAACTAAATGTCCGTCAAAAATAGTTTTGTCGATATTACGCTTTCCGATGGTGTTTTCGTTGACCATAAGTGATATTCCATTGAAATTATAATTCTCGGTGGCGCGAAATGTTGGCGCCCTTGGGCCAGCATTATCCCGACTGAATTCCATCAAACTTACAATAAATCTGACTGAATTATGTTCGACTGAATATTCCGTCGTAAGTACATTAATCTCGACGAAAAATCATCCGACGAAAACAATTTTGTCGAAGCAAGCGACGGTCAGATGTGTTCTAGCTAGCGCCGCTACATCGTGACGGAGCGCAGTTGCGCTGACCCTAGGCACTTCTTCTTACCTCTTTCCTTGCTTCTCCAAAACTAATAAATAAAATGGAACTAAACCAAACAAAAAATTTAAGGAAAATTTTATCTAAAAAGATATATACAATGACCCAGACCCACGATCTACCAAGTCTTGACTAAGTCCTCTCACCTCCACAAAAGTAGGGTGCCTCTTGGGGCCCAAACCCAAAAGCAATCTAATTTTATATATACCAATTTAATATTTAGTTCATAATGGATGTGGGACTCTCAATACCCACAAACATTTATTTATCCTCTTTAATGGGTGATCTTTGGGAGTAAATTTCTCATTCATTAATTCCCCCATAGATTTGAGCTTCTTAATACTTGATTTTCATCTACTCATGGAGTAAAACATATTGATGTTTTGATTCATCTCAAAAGATTAATGGAATCCACTTTAATTTTAGCTTAAAAACTCATCCTCAAATTCTAACAATCTCCCACATGAATGAAATTAACTGTCAGCCTATACAAATGTTATGCAGACCTCGAGAGAGACATTATTGAAAATCATCTGTATAGAGAGAGGTGACTTCTGACTTTGAACCTTCCATTGTCAAAGACTATCGGGTTTACTGGTTGCTCAGTGAATGTGATGTCTTCAACTGTTCAATCGTTTGTGTAAATCGAGGCAATAAAAATTCACATAAAATCTTTCTAGACATTATTTAGTTCTCATAACTTTGTTCATTTCGGTCCTGAACATTCCCGAATTTATGAGTGTTCTAGAGAATTATAGTCTTATCATTCTCATAGAACAGTTACAATCAACTAGGTTGAGTTTTCACTATGACGATCCTTATTTATAGGCTTTTAAACTCATTTCACTCGATGTTATTTTTACTTACTCTCTAATCAAACATTTAATTAACGATTTCGCTATATTTTTTTTCGCTTTTATATACTCAATAGATATAATGCTACTAGAGAGTAATATATACATTCGATATATATATATATATATATATATATATATATATATATATATATATATATATATATATATATATAACGATAGTCCAATACTAACGAGATGTGGGATGATGGTTTCCATGGTTTTACCGTCCGATAGTGGTTTCCAAATTCCAATGCTGCTGTCATCGGTGGGAATAGGTAGGTGAGATTGTGAATATGGTGATGGGGTACAGGTCGTAGGTTTTTTTGAAGTTGGATCCTAAATTTGATTTGGGTCTTAGATCTTCAGGCTAATTTGATTTGCTGGATGAAAAATGCAATTTTTAACTCACTTTTTTTACCATAATGTATTTATTGAATAAGTTTAATCAAGTATTCTTAAGGTTTAGTATTATTCAAAAAAGCATAAAATATTTTTTTCTTTTGTAATTGTAAAGTACAAAGATTATTTTTTTTTATAAAGAAATTATAATTTCTTTTATCATATGTTTTTAATAGATTTTTAAAATTTATAATATTTTTAAATTTTTATTAATTTAACGTTAAAATTATAATTTTTTCCACATTTGTAAGCCACATGGACAATAGTATGACATGTGCATTTTCTCTCTCTTACATGGCAGTGCGTGCCATTTTTTCGTTAAAAGTTAAAGAGGCCTTGGACATAAATTATAATGTTTTATAATAATGGTCCCTAGCTAAGTAACCCTTATTACAATTTTAATCGATGATAGACAAGGCCAATTTTAATATTGGCCTACGTACGTACATCGATATATAGATATATCTCATTAACTAATTAAATTAAAAATAAACGGCACGGATTTGGCATTGTTGGGGCATTTTCGATGTTGGATTTGGAAGGGAGGCTCTGGACATCTTGCATCATCTGTTGCATCTGCTGCTCAGTCTGCCTCTGTCCCTATTGCTGCTGCTTCACCATCTCCCTTATGGCCATGCAACGGCACGATTTGTCTATGCTTCTCATCTGCCGGCTGCACTCCTCGAGGTGCTGCTCCTGTGCGTTCATCGGGCTTTTGGGGGAAAGGTACATCATGCAGTGTTGGAGTTGTTGCTGCGGCTGAATCTGCTGACTGCACTGTGAGCCGCCCATTTCATCCTCGATTATGGTGGTGGTGATGGTGGTTGTGTTGGTGGTGGCTTAGGCCAGAGCGAAAAGTGCTACAAGGAAAGCAGCTAGGGTTATTGTGAGATTTGCCATTTTGATTGTATATATATTGAAAATTTGTTTATGGTTTTTTGAGCTATTTGAGGTAATTGATGGATATAAGGGGTTGTGGAGAAGGGTATTTATAATATATTTGGGACTTTGGATGGCAATTACGTGTAGAATGTTGAGTTTATGCTGATGTGAGGGTTTTGGAGGTGGGTTGATTCATGCTTACACGTATGTTTTACATGCAAATGCTTCCTAAAAAGAGTTTTGTTTGTTATCCAAACTGTTTTGGGTTCAATGCATGCCTTTTCTGTTTTTTCTTCACTTCATTAATTCTTGTGGCCTTGTGGGGGTACGGAAAAAATATAATAAAATTGAAAAATCAATGGCTGAATTTCTATTTTCGACATGAAATTGAACTCAAAATTTCTATTTAAATGTTGGTCCAAGTCCAACTAAAGTATTAATGATGAAAACTATCTGGCTATTGTAAAAGTAATTTATGTCTAAGATTCAAAAAGTTATCAAATTACTCTCCATTTAAATGTTGGTCAAACTAGATTACTTGATATACTTTATATATTTGACTTTTATGAAAAATATTTTTCAAATTGAACAAACTAGTAAAAGAAAAAGAGATGCTTATTCAAAAGTTAAATATGTATATATGGTAAAATACAAGTCTTATTCATTTGAACTTTTTAAAGAATTCAGAAGTGAAACAAACTTGTAAAGTATTAAGATTCTTCGATTGAATCGATGAAGGGAATACTTGAGCAATTAGTTTCTAAATCATCTCAAAGATAATCGTATTTTCTCAAAATGGACGATTTCTGATATGCAATAATTGATTGATGTATCTGAAAGGAGAGATCGTACCTTGTTAGACATGATGCGGTGCATGATAATTTTTGTCGATATTTCAATATCCTTCTGGGGTTATACTCTAGAAACGACTGCATATCTACAAAATAAGGTAACCTCAAATTTTGTCCCCAAGATCTTAAGTATGTTAAGATTAGGGTTGTCCAACTAATGTGAAAAAAAGTTTCGAAAGGATAAGCTGAGAACAAGATCTGACAAGTACAGATTTTAAGATTTCACGAATTGACTCAAAAAATGTCAAAATATGTCTAATTTTGAAACGGATTGAATAATATTTTTTATTGATCTTGGTATATTACATATTGTCATAATAATTTTATTATTATATAATTATTTTTAAATTAACAATTTTTTATTGAACATAAAATAAATATATATCATTATATCAAAATAATGTTATTTCTTTTAATATCATTATACCAAAATATTAGTATGAATTTTATTATGAAATTCTTACCTTTTCATATCGAGGTTAATATTCACGTATACGGCACTATTCACGAATACGGTACTATTCATGAGTATTATTCACGAAGTGTGATTTTTCTTGTGAAATTCTTACTTTTTTGTGTTGGCGTTACTATTCACGTATACAACACTATTCACGAATACAACACTATTCACAGAAAAATTAAATTTTCTTTTCTTTGTCCAAGTTGTCTATTATGGTTACTATATTTGATTGTATCCATGTTTTGATCTTCATTCTTAAATTTTGCTCCATAATTGATTATTATTGAGTATTTTCGAACTTGAATAAATTAAAGTACAAATCCCTAATCTTTGTCATTTTATCTCTCTAGATTCGTTTTTTTGAAAATATTTTTATCATTATCAGTCCTAAATGGTGATATAACTGAATATCTTTGGCCTGTATTGTAAAGATGAATGATTACCTGATGAATATCTTTAGCCCGTAGTGCAAAGATGAATAGGTGTTGAGATGAACATGACCAACTGGTGATACGAATGAATATCTTTGGTCCGTAGTGCAAAGATGAATTAATATTTGATTCAAGATGTATATTTATTGATGTTACAGGGATAAAATATTGATGATGAACTTTTAAATCATAGAAGATAGTAAACTTCATTCTCTACTTAACTTTTTTAATGAATTGTTATTTTCGCTGCGAATATTGATCTAAACTTGTTGTCCATTATATTTTATTTGATTTATTGAAGGCTAACGATGATTTATTTTTCATTATCTTAGTCATAATATTCTTTATTGGGCTAATTGAGCTCATCCTTTTCATTTTTGTTCTATTTTTCTTCTTAGGAGGCGAGAATATAGCGAAAACTAGTTAGGGTGCGGAGTGATGTTTCAAGATAGTTATTTTAGCAGTCCTCACTATTTGTAAAATAGTGTATCAATAATTGTAATGAAGACTTATTTGAGTTTGAATATTGTCTAGAAGATAATATTTGTATTTAAACTCACAGCATATGTTTTGTCGTATTTTACACGACAATTGTAATAATGAATTTGTAGTTATTTTCTGTACCATGTATTTGGTGACTCAGAATGAGTTGGGTGGATTGGACCTATTTTTGAGGGCGTCACATATATGATATCTAAGTTGTGAATTTAATATAAGTTTCAAAGCGCGAAGAAAAAAAAAGTTATGTATACTTTAAAAGCATCACTAGTTTATGAAAATATGAAATCCACACAAAAGCATCATTATTTTACAGCCCAAACATATTTTCGTGTGTTCAATCATTGAGGATACCTAGACAACCTATTTTCGGTGAAGTTTATAAATATATATAAAATAGATTGAAAAATGGTTAACTGGCTTGGACCCATATTTCTTTTTAGAAATATTTGTCCAAAATTTATCCAACTCAAATAAATAAAAATAGTTAACATACTCATTTAGTTGTAGTTAATATAGTTGATCCAACACTTAACCAACTATATTGCAAGCTCTAGGGGTAATAATATACGAGATTCAACTTCAAGACAGAAGCAAAGGAAGCTACTCACGCTGTCTTAAGAGGAGGAAGTTACGATTTTAAATTAAACTTAATTAAGATTGAAAAGAAGTACAACCAGAATTATGATGAAAGAGATCATAGGATTAAATGGGAGAACAATATAGAACAAGAATTATGTATGTACAATAGTCTCTTTATGTACTGAAATATTAATTGCTCATAAATAAACAAATTTTTTGCCCATTGAAAAATATGTTTGAAAGAACAACAACATATATTTGTGTCTTTAATTTTGTTTCACATCCATCTAATACTCTCTCCGTCCTTTAATATATGCCATTTTAGATAATTTCATTTTCCACTAATTATTTATCGTTTTATATAATTTAGGAGAATTAATTACAAAATTTTCAAAATTTTCCCATATAAGAAAATATTACGGATGAGAGAGGGCATGAGATAAGCAGGGGCGAAGACGCACTTGGGCTGGGGTGGGCTGTAGCCCGGTTGAAATTTTTGACAAATATTTAGTACTTATATATCTTCAATAGCTCAGCCCAATATTGAATACATAATACCCAAGTAACCCAACAAATAGAGAGCCCAAATGACCAAATCCAAATGGTATGTCCATAGTCCACCTGCTCCAATTATTGCACTGCAGCCTTACAACGCGTCCTCCACTCCAGCTCAAATTGTTACTGCCTTGCAACGCGTCCTCCACCGACCAGCTCCCATTGTTGCTGCCTTGCAAAGCTTCCTCGGAACACAAAAGCAAGGCTCACCGATGACACCCGAGAATGGATCATTTGAAGGTAATTTTTGAACTTTACTTTCATTACAAAAAAATATCGCATTACCAACGGGATTACTACCGACGACAGAAACACCGTCGTGAATGACCTTAAGGTTGATGGCATGGCCGTTGATACTGTGTGCCGTCGCCAATGAGTATTTATTCCTTTTCCGCGCTCATTTTTCCTCTACGCGTGCGCGCCAAAAATATAGGTCCACGGACTCAGCTCATTGGTGACGGGAAATGCCATCGTGATTGATCTCAATATCGACGGGCCTAATATCGACAACACTGCCGTCGAGAATAAGTCTGTATTTAATTTGAGTCAGTTTAATTTTTCATTTATGCTCTTTCATTTTTTCCCTCGCGCTTTCTCGCGTCGTCACCCTCTGGCTTATTCTTGTCGTCGCCGTTGGCGTCCCTCTCTGTCTCTCTCGAGCAAGGTATGCTTTCCCAATTCCAATTTTTCCCCAAATATAACCTAATAATCCATGTTTCTACACTTTAACTCTATTTTCCCCCAAATATCAGTTGTAATGTATTACTAGTTTATAGTTTGCAAGTTTACATGACAATTTAATGTGATGTGAGATACCCAATTGTATTGTATTACTTCCTTCTTTCCATTTAGTGCTGAACTGGAGTTTTCATGGCTTAGTGACATATATCTAATTTCTGTTGATAAATTATTATGTTGAAGATATCAGTTATTTCTTGAATTAAGTTCAAGTATGCTTTGATTTTACATTAATTTAGAATTTTTCAGAGGGTGTATGCTTTGATTTAATTCCATTGCTCGGTATAATGGGTAGTAATTAATTTGTTTTTGGCAATATTTTTCTGTGTGTTTATCAGTATGGCCATTACTACAGTTCTTGTTTGAAATTATTAATTTATAGACACGTGCTTGTTGAAAAGAAGTGGGAAAATTTGATTTCTAAGGTCAAATTTCTATTATTGTGGGGGTGGGGTGGGTTTTAAAAAAGTTCAAATTGGAAATGGTTGTGTGTTAGGAAACACTTGATTAAGGAGGCCACACCCGCCAGCTATATTGATCTTTATATTGTGAATACAAAAAGAAAAATGAGCAAGTTCCGGATTTTGTTTTTGGTTTTGAATGGACCAAGTCTCAACTTTAATTTCGTTTTAGATCGTAGTATTTCTCATAATTAGATAGGAAGGCCTTATTGTTTTAAAATTCTGCAGTTCTTAATGAATATTAAAATTTCGCAATTCTTAATGTCTCTATGTTTTATTGATTTTATTAGTTTTAGTACCACATTGCACTATAAATTGATACACGCGTTATGCCCTTGTCAATTTCTTGTCAATTTTTTTTGTTCATTTAATTAGTTTTAAAACTTTTCATTTTATTGTTCATCTTGTTACGTCTGTTATTGATATTTGATATTTTCTTTATACAATTAAGTTATATCAAATCAATTTAATGTGTTTATGTATGTATATCTAATCAATTCAATCTGCTAATGCCTTTGAAATAGTTTAAGGTAGGGAATTTGCTTTATCTAACTCCTTACTTGATAGAACAAAAAAATTCAACACGTGTAGTTTATATTTTAATAAGCTTATGTTGTATTACGTGTTTCTTGATCTAACATAAGGACTGACGTTCTTTGTAATACTCCAAAAAGAATATTGTTTCAATAATTAAACTTATCATATATTGTCATTATTTCATTTGAATATTTTTCATATAGTTTAGGAAGCTTAGAAACTCATTCGAGATTCACTTAATAGAAGTGAATCTCGAGTAGTCCCCATTTTGGGACTATTCCTGAATGTTTCGATCCCACTTAGGTCGGTGTTAACTGCTTGAGCACATCTTTATATTTTAAGAATTTTCGGTGAATATCTATTGATGTTCTTCGGGTGCATATATAGGCTACGACGTGATAGTCTATTTCGTGTACTTGAAGACCATGGGGAGGTGCTGCCGAAATTTCTTAAAATATAAAGATGTGTTCACGTTATTGGCATCAGGTGGGGCGACGCATTTGGGAATGGGATAGCTAGAAGCCTGAATCATTAGAATGGAGATGAAGTTAGGACACTCATATGTATGCATAAACATTAACCCTCCTATTTGTGTTTTATTTGTCCTCATATATAGAAGCCCATATATAGTGCATAAACCAAGATGTTTGTGGATCGAAGTTGGATGGAACACAGGGTAGCCACTGATAAGAGTGTGTTAGTTCCCAGAGGGCACACTATATATCTAGAAAGGAATAAATCCTTTTTGATTTCTAAAATCTTTTCATTTTAGTTTACATTGCTAAGTAATTAGCAGATGACAAACTTAAGAGTTATTTCAAATACAGCGGAATAAGTTAAGGTTCCCCTTCATAGATGTTATGTTGACCATTTTTCTAGAATTAGTTTAGATGTAAGTAGTTATCGTGTTTATAATTGTTATAAATTCATAATGCAAATGACAGTAGGTAAAAGACACAAGGAATTTTAAGTGGTTAAGAGACTCAAGCTCCTAATCCACTCTTCTGCTTCAACAAGCAGTGATTCCACTAAGGAAGTCTTTACATCTTTGAATCACTAAGAATCCTTCAAGGCCAGTAGCCTTGGAACTCTAGTTCACTAAGAACTCTTCAAGTCAAGTAGACTTGGAACTTCAGTTCACTAAGAACTCTTCAAGGCTTACAGCCTTGGAACTTAGTTTAGTCCCTTGGACAAGGACCCTTCAGGCCCTGGCTTGTTGTTGTTGTTGTTGATGCTGAGCTGCAAAGATGACTTTAAGCTTGTTCATCCTTGATACTTAGCAACTCGTTGTGATCCTCTTTGGGTTCTGCATCGAGACTGGATCTGTGACGCCCCCAGAATAGGTATACAACACCCATTCTGAGTCGCCAAATACATGGTACAGAAAGCAAACTACAACTTCAATAATACAATTGTCGTGCAAAATACGACAACACATACTGTGAGTTTAAATACAAATATTGTCTTCTAGACAATATCCACTCTCAAATAAATCCTCCTTACAATTATTCAAACACTATTTTACAGAAATAGTGAGGACTGCTAATACATCTTTCTAGAACCATCACTCCATACCCCGACTAGATCCTGCTATGTTCTCACCTCCTGAGAAGAAAAATGGAACAAAAAGGAAAAGGGTGAGCTCAACTAGCCCAGTAAAGAATATTATGACTAAGATAATATACAACAAATTATCGTTAGTCTTCAACAGGGAAAAATCTGATAAAATATAATCGACAACAAGTTTTAGATCAACAACTGCAGCGAAAACAGCAAACCATTAGAAGAGTCAAGTAGAGAAAGAATTCTACTATCTTCTAAGATTTAAAAGTCCATCATCAACATTTTATCTCTGTAACATCAATTAATAATCATCTTTAACCAAATATTCATCTTTGCACTACAGGCCAAAGATATTCATTTGTATCATCAGTCGGTCATGTTCATCTCAACACCTGTTCATCTTTGCACTACAGGCCAAAGATATTCATCAAGTAATTATACATCTTTGCACTACAGGCCAAAGATATTCAGTAATATCATCATTTAGGACTGAGGATGATGAAAAATATCTTAAAGAGAACGAATCCAATGAGACAGAAGGACAAATAGTAGGGATTCGTATAACAGTTTATCCAAGATCAATAATACTTCATAATAATCAATTGTGAAGCAGAATTCAAAAATAAAGATCAAAACATGGATACAATCAAAGATAGTAACCATAATAGACATCTTGGACAAAAAGGGAAAATTTTATTTTTCGGTGAATAGTGCCGTATTCGTGAATAGTGCCGTATACGTGAATAGTGCCGTATACGTGAATAGTAACCCCCGACACAAAAAGTTCCAAATTTGATAAAAACTCATATCAATATTTCAGCATAATGATATTGAAGAAAATAATATCATTAAGAAGAAAATAATATCCCTTACCTCAAAATATCAGTACTTCTGGTCGGAATACCGGTATAAGGCTGAAAGAAACTTGCTCTGATGAATAGAAACTCTCAAAGTATCTAAATACTCACAAAATACACTCAATAATCTAGAGAGAGAAAGAGAGAAAACTTGTTTCTGGTGTGATTTTCAATTCTAACTTAGCCCTCTATTTATAGGAAAATTTTGGTAGGTTTGACCTGCAACCTGATGGCTTTACCTGCTACTATTCCCACCTACCACATTTGAAATATAATTCAGCACATTTCTTCACCAACCACAAGTGGGGCCCACCAATTCTAGAATTTTCCATCAAAATGATAAACTCCGAAAATTCAACAATTTCTGAACCAGTCATCTCGTAAAATTCATAATAAATCATACGTTCATTTTTAACGGTTCAAAATTTGTGGACATATACTCAACTTATATATGTATAACATATCCAAAAATTACCACGATCCAACGGTCGGATTAAAAATTATAACACCCGCAATATTTCTCAAAAACCCTGATTTGATTTTTAATACCTCCATTCCGATAAAAATACTGATAAAACACCTCAACATTAACTCCTTCATTTTTAACCACAAAAATATATCCCTCATTTATATCCACATAAAATAAATATTTCCTTATCATATGAATCAATAATTAATTATTCACAAATAATATTACAGAATCACATTTATGACAACCAGGCCGTTCCCAGGAAAGAGGGGGCTTTCCAATAAGGATTTCTCCTTACTGGCGCGCAATTAGATGACCAAACCTCTCCTTAGACAGAACTTTCTAGACATTGCCAATAATGTTATCTAATAATATTATTCAAATAATATGAATTATTGATCTGATAATGAAAAATACTGTGCAGCAACAATTATTGAAACAACAATAATATAAAATATCAATGCAACAATTATTGAATCAATAAAATAAAATATTGAACAATAACTACTGTAACAATTATTGAGTAGTGCCTTCTTACGTAAGAATCAATAATTGGTGCAATACCGTGTGCTACTGTATTTTAATCACCGGGTATTCCAACAGTATTAACGGTAACAACTACGCCGTTATTTATAAACAACTTATACTTGTCGTTTTCTTCATCCAATCGCTTTCCGTTATGGGGCCCACACAAGGCTGCGTCGTCGTACGAATATTCCCCGACAGCAAGAATATTCCACGACCAACCGAATATTCACCGACCAAAAATAAATATTTTATAACCACTTGCTTATTTTGCAAAATTTGCACATTTCACCCATAACCAAAGTATTATATCAAATTAACCCCTTATTATTCACAATAATATTTAGAGAAAATTTGATTTTATTCATTAATAAGTTGGGGTCTTACAACCTCCCCTCCTTATGAAATTTCGTCCTCGAAATTGACGTACGTACCTGATGTTTCAAAAAGGTGAGGATACCTCGCTTTCATTTCTGATTCCAACTCCCAGGTCATTTCTTCAATAGCATGGTTTCTCCACAAAACCTTAACTTGTGGTATAACCTTCGTGCGTAGGACATGCTCTTTCCTATCCAAGATCTTAACAGGTACCTCCTCGTACGTTAAATCTTCAGCTATCTCGTCTGGTTCTAACTCAATAATGTGGTTCGGGTCTTTAACATATTTACGAAGCATAGATATGTGAAAAACATTATGAACACGAGACATGCTTGGAGGTAATGCGAGTCTATATGCCACATTTCCTATTCGCTCAAGAATCTCAAATGGACCAACAAATCTTGGATTGAGCTTTCCTCTCTTCCCAAATCTTGTAACTCCCTTCCATGGTGCAACACGTAACAATACATGATCCCCAATATTAAATTCCACGTCCTTCCGATGAAGATCCGCATAACTCTTTTGTCGATCCTGTGCCGTTTGTATACGTTGTCGAATCGTTTGGATCTTCTCTGTAGTAATGCGTACCAATTCTGGTCCCAACAATGTTGCTTCACCCACCTCGTCCCAGCATACTGGAGAACGACATTTTCTTCCATACAACGCCTCAAATGGAGCCATACCTATGCTCGCCTGATAACTGTTGTTGTAGGAGAATTCCACCAATGGTAGGTACTTATCCCAACTCCCTTTGAGATCTAAGACACAAAGTCTTAATAGATCTTCAAGAGTTTGAATAGTCCTCTCTGATTGTCCGTCCGTTTGAGGATGGTATGCTGAACTGAATCGTAAATCCGTGCCCATAGCTTTCTGCAAGCTAACCCAAAATCGTGAAGTGAATCTTGGGTCACGATCCGAAACTATGGATACTGGCATGCCATGCAATCTCACAATCTCGTTCACGTACATACTAGCAAGACGTTCAAGGGAATAAGTCTCACGTATCGGCAAGAAATGAGCGGACTTGGTTAATCTATCAACAATAACCCAAATCGCATCTATGCCTTGAGAAACCTTGGGAAGACCTGTAACAAAATCCATAGTAATGTGTTCCCACTTCCATTTCGGGATCTCAAGTGGTTGCAATGGACCCTTTGGCACTTGATGCTCCGCCTTTACACGTTGACAAGTTAAACACCTCGAGATAAACTCCGCGATCTCTCTTTTCATATTGCTCCACCAAAATGTATGTCGAAGATCGTGATACATTTTGGTACTCCCAGGATGGATTGCAAACGGTGTGTTGTGTGCCTCCATCATTATTCTATGCTTCAAGTCAAAATCGTTAGGAACACAAAGTCTGGAGTTGACTCGAAGTATTCCTTCTTCATCGATTCTTGCTTCTGGAATAGCACCTTCTTGCACTTTCTTCTTCATACGCATCAGCTCTATATCCGTAGCTTGAGCAGCTTTAACTTTATCGATTAAAGTCGGTTCTACTCGTATATTTGATATCATCATGTGGGTACTTGGAGCCTTCATCTCTATCTCCATCCTTTGCAAGTCATACAAAATGGGCCTTTGTGTTAAAAACATTGCACTCGTACCCGCATATGATCTTCTACTCAATGCGTCAGCTACTACGTTTGCTTTTCCAGGATGGTATTGGATGGTATGATCGTAATCTTTCAACAGCTCAAGCCAACGTCGTTGCCGCATGTTGAGTTCCTTTTGGGTGAAGAAATATTTGAGGCTTTTATGATCTGTATAGATCTCCACTTTCTCCCCATACAGGTAGTGTCTCCAGATCTTCAACGCAAAAACGACTGCTGCCAACTCCAAATCATGAGTAGGATAATTCCTCTCATATTCTTTGAGTTGTCGTGAGGCATAGGCTATGACTTTCCCATGTTGCATGAGAACACATCCTAACCCTTTGCCTGAAGCATCGCTGTAGATAACAAATCCATCCGAACCAGATGGTATTGTCAAAACAGGTGCCGAAATGAGTCTCCTCTTGAGTTCTTGGAAACTCTTCTCGCATTCCTCACTCCATACGAATTTTGTATCTTTCCGAGTCAGCTGAGTTAACGGAGTAGCGATTCGAGAAAATCCTTCCACAAATCTCCGATAATAACCAGCTAAGCCCAGAAAGCTACGTACTTCGGTTACCGACTTCGGTTGCTCCCAACTTTGTATGGCTTCAATCTTCGCCGGGTCGACAGATACTCCATGTTTTGACACCACGTGCCCAAGGAATGCTACTTCCTCAAGCCAGAACTCGCATTTCTTCAGTTTGGCATATAGCTTGTTTTCACGAAGCCTTTGCAGTACCAGCTTCAAATGGCGCTCATGATCTTCACGGCTTTTGGAATAGATGAGGATGTCATCAATAAAGACAACAACGAACTGATCCAAATATTCTTTGAATACACGGTTCATCATATCCATGAAGGCAGCAGGAGCATTAGTCAATCCAAAAGACATTACTAAGAATTCATAATGCCCGTACCGAGTTTTGAAGGCAGTCTTTGGAATATCCTCAGTTTTAATCTTCAGCTGATGATATCCAGAACGAAGATCGATCTTTGAAAAGAATTGTGCTCCTTGCAACTGGTCAAACAGGTCATCAATGCGAGGTAGCGGATACCTATTCTTGATGGTGACATGGTTCAATTCTCGATAGTCAATACAAAGTCGCATACTCCCGTCTTTCTTCTTTACGAATAAAACAGGAGCACCCCAAGGAGACGTACTAGGACGAATAAAACCGATGTCCAACAACTCCTGTAGTTGGACTTTTAACTCCTGAAGTTCAATAGGAGCCATTCGATATGGGGTTTTAGAAATGGGCTTTGTACCGGGTTCAAGGTCAATAAAGAATTCAATTTCTCGTTCCGGGGGTAGACCGGGAAGTTCTTCAGGAAATACATCGGAAAATTCTCTAACAATAGAAATATTATTCAAATCTGACTTGTCTTTGTTCAAATCCATAACATGGGCTAAGAAAGCTTGACATCCGTTTTTCAATAAACGAATAGCTTTGTGGCTTGATATGACAGTGACTGATTTTAGTGGTTTAGTAGTTTGAATTCGTATGACAGGTTGGTTAGGAATATGAAAACTAACAACCTTACGAAAACAATCAATTTTAGCATGATGAGTGGTTAACCAATCAATTCCTAAAATCACATCAAAAGCAAGTATCTTTAAAGAGATAAGATCAACAGGTAATGTGATAGTGCCAACTTGGATCATGCAAGATTTATAAACTGTAGATGTAACGAAGGTTTCACCCAACGGAGTTTCAACAGATAAGTTAAAGTCCAATTTCTCCGGAGTCAAGTTTAAACGTTGAGCACAAGCAGGAGAGATAAAAGAATGGGTAGAACCGGTATCTAGTAAAGTATAAACTTCGCAAGAATTCAAGATTAGCTTACCCGTGATCACCTCGTTCGGGTTTCTCGCGTTTTGGCCAGTAACGACAAACGCCCTTCCAGGAACCGCTGATTTCGACTTATCCGGGATAACTTTTGGAGTCACCATCCCCGCTGAACTTGGTTTTGCTACAGAACACTCTCGAGCTATATGACCTTCCTTTCCACAGTTATAACATACCTTGGATTGTTGTGGGCAGTTTGGGCTGATATGTCCCTCTTTCCCACATTTGTAACATACGACCGGTGGTCGTTCTCCTCCCCTAGAAACAGTTGATGTTTGTGCTGACGTCTTCACGTTATCATTGTTGTACCTTCTCTTCTTGAAATCTCCTCCCGACTCGCTCCTTCTATTATCACGACCACGATTACCACCAGAGTGGTTACCGCTTTTGTCCGAATGTTTTCCTCCCTGCTGGTTTTCATTGCTTCGATGACTGCCGCCACCGGTATGACCCTGGTTGTGGTCCCTCGGTTGCACATACTCATTATCTCGCTCTAATAATTGAGCCCTGTTTACAACATCTGAATATAAAGAAAATTTATGAGAGATAAGATATTGCCGAATCTCGGGTTTTAGACCTCTCAGAAACATCCTTGTCATTCGTTCCTCATTTTCGACCAAATGAGGTGCAAACCTGGATAACTCTGCAAACTTCGCCTCGTACTGGGACACCGTCATGTTGTTTTGTTCCAGTCTAATAAACTCAACCTCCTTCATATGACGAATACTTTCAGGAAAGTACTTGTCATTGAACAGTTTTTGAAATGTTTCCCAGGACATGTTGAGTGCGTCAGGCTGGGTACGCTTCACAGACTCCCACCAGTAGTCTGCCTCACCGCGGAACATAAATGTGGCGAATGGAACCTTCTGTTCCTCCGTGCATCCCAAGACATCAAATATCTTGGTAATTTGCTTGACCCACGTTTCCGCCATGATCGGATCCGGCTTTCCCTTAAATTCTGGTGGTCCCAATTCTTTGAACTGCTTAGCTGTGACAAACCGCGCGTTGTTATCATTTCCACCCGTATTCTGCACACGAGTCTCCCTCGTCTGATTTTGCATGAACTGCAAAAAGCTCCTAAACATTCCATCATTCATCGTTTGCTCGGTAACGTTGTTTACAGGAGGAATATTGCCTTCCTGTTGCACGTTCCCCTGGGTAGTGATCAAAGGTGTCTCCACGGTCTGATTTACTCCATTATTAACGTTCTCAGCTGCCATTCTTAAATACTGCCATAAAACAAGGGTTAATAGTCATGTCATATATTATCCCTATACTCTGACCGACCAAATAAACACCAAATAAACTTAGTCAGGTCATACTAGCGAAGGAATTCCCCGTCTCTCCCCTCCTAGTTCTTGTCTCACATCTCAGCCAGGGATCATATCCCTAAGCTCTGATACCAACTGTGACGCCCCCAGAATAGGTATACAACACCCATTCTGAGTCGCCAAATACATGGTACAGAAAGCAAACTACAACTTCAATAATACAATTGTCGTGCAAAATACGACAACACATACTGTGAGTTTAAATACAAATATTGTCTTCTAGACAATATCCACTCTCAAATAAATCCTCATTACAATTATTCAAACACTATTTTACAGAAATAGTGAGGACTGCTAATACATCTTTCTAGAACCATCACTCCATACCCCGACTAGATCCTGCTATGTTCTCACCTCCTGAGAAGAAAAATGGAACAAAAAGGAAAAGGGTGAGCTCAACTAGCCCAGTAAAGAATATTATGACTAAGATAATATACAACAAATTATCGTTAGTCTTCAACAGGGAAAAATCTGATAAAATATAATCGACAACAAGTTTTAGATCAACAACTGCAGCGGAAACAGCAAACCATTAGAAGAGTCAAGTAGAGAAAGAATTCTACTATCTTCTAAGATTTAAAAGTCCATCATCAATATTTTATCCCTGTAACATCAATTAATAATCATCTTTAACCAAATATTCATCTTTGCACTACAGGCCAAAGATATTCATTTGTATCATCAGTCGGTCATGTTCATCTCAACACCTGTTCATCTTTGCACTACAGGCCAAAGATATTCATCAAGTAATTATACATCTTTGCACTACAGGCCAAAGATATTCAGTAATATCATCATTTAGGACTGAGGATGATGAAAAATATCTTAAAGAGAACGAATCCAATGAGACAGAAGGACAAATAGTAGGGATTCGTATAACAGTTTATCCAAGATCAATAATACTTCATAATAATCAATTGTGAAGCAGAATTCAAAAATAAAGATCAAAACATGGATACAATCAAAGATAGTAACCATAATAGACATCTTGGACAAAAAGGGAAAATTTTATTTTTCGGTGAATAGTGCCGTATTCGTGAATAGTGTCGTATACGTGAATAGTGCCGTATACGTGAATAGTAACCCCCGACACAAAAAGTTCCAAATTTGATAAAAACTCATATCAATATTTCAGCATAATGATATTGAAGAAAATAATATCATTAAGAAGAAAATAATATCCCTTACCTCAAAATATCAGTACTTCTGGTCGGAATACCGGTATAAGGCTGAAAGAAACTTGCTCTGATGAATAGAAACTCTCAAAGTATCTAAATACTCACAAAATACACTCAATAATCTACAGAGAGAAAGAGAGAAAACTTGTTTCTGGTGTGATTTTCAATTCTAACTTAGCCCTCTATTTATTTTTGGTAGGTTTGACCTGCAACCTGATGGCTTTACCTGCTACTATTCCCACCTACCACATTTGAAATATAATTCAGCACATTTTTTCACCAACCACAAGTGGGGCCCACCAATTCTAGAATTTTCCATCAAAATGATAAACTCCGAAAATTCAACAATTTCTGAACCAGTTATCTCGTAAAATTCATAATAAATCATACGTTCATTTTTAACGGTTCAAAATTTATGGACATATACTCAACTTATATATGTATAACATATCCAAAAATTACCACGATCCAACGGTCGGATTAAAAATTATAACACCCGCAATATTTCTCAAAAACCCTGATTTGATTTTTAATACCTCCATTCCGATAAAAATACTGATAAAACACCTCAACATTAACTCCTTCATTTTTAACCACAAAAATATATCCCTCATTTATATCCACATAAAATAAATATTTCCTTATCATATGAATCAATAATTAATTATTCACAAATAATATTACAGAATCACATTTATGACAACCAGGCCGTTCCCAGGAAAGAGGGGGCTTTCCAATAAGGATTTCTCCTTACTGGCGCGCAATTAGATGACCAAACCTCTCCTTAGACAGAACTTTCTAGACATTGCCAATAATGTTATCTAATAATATTATTCAAATAATATGAATTATTGATCTGATAATGAAAAATACTGTGCAGCAACAATTATTGAAACAACAATAATATAAAATATCAATGCAACAATTATTGAATCAATAAAATAAAATATTGAACAATAACTACTATAACAATTATTGAGTAGTGCCTTCTTACGTAAGAATCAATAATTGGTGCAATACCGTGTGCTACTGTATTTTAATCACCGGGTATTCCAATAGTATTAACGGTAACAACTACGCCGTTATTTATAAACAACTTATACTTGTCGTTTTCTTCATCCAATCGCTTTCCGTTATGGGGCCCACACAAGGCTGCGTCGTCGTACGAATATTCCCCGACAGCAAGAATATTCCACGACCAACCGAATATTCACCGACCAAAAATAAATATTTTATAACCACTTGCTTATTTTGCAAAATTTGCACATTTCACCCATAACCAAAGTATTATATCAAATTAACCCCTTATTATTCAGAATAATATTTAGAGAAAATTTGATTTTATTCATTAATAAGTTGGGGTCTTACAGGATCACCATTGGATGGACTGCTAAGTTGTTCATGAAGTTCTATCTCTGAGTATTTAGTAGTTTGTCGCTTCTTCTTTGGTGCATCTGATCTGATCTCAGCTTGCACACCTTCACCACTTGAGGTTTGCTAAGTCTTTTCATCTTTGGTAGACTCAGTCTGGCATTTAGCATTCCTTGAACCTTGGTTGGCTTGTGTACAGATTTGGTTCTGTATCTATTTTTCTTCAGCTCTTGATGGTTCATGGCGATTCGTAGACTGGCTCTTTGAATCTTCTCTTTGATCTATCAATCTTTTGAATTCTATTTTCTTGGCCTTCTCGGCTCTCAGCTTAGCTGCCATTCTTAATGGCATTCTCATAGTTGTTGAATGAAGCCTTTTTCTGTTAAAGCTCTTCTTTTATTTTGCTTCACTTTTACTTTCGTTGTCTCACTGCCACTAAGACTTATTCTGATTTACCTCTGTAGAACTCGTAGAGTCAACAACCTAACCATAACCAACACCTTCTTCTTTTAAGCTTCATATGTTAAATAGCCTTTCATAAGCTTCCCGTTGGATTATATCCGTTGGAAGCTATTTGAATAGATTCGCAGATCTCGAGTTATTTGGTGAAGACTGCAGATATGACATGACAGTCCCTTCTTCACTTTTTTGATACTGCAGTCTACTATTTCACCTACCACATCAGAAATGTCACTTTAACGTGTCAAACCAGTAGTCACCTTTATTTCTTCTTTCTGATTTCTCGATCAGAATATCAGGAGTTGTCCTTTTGCATTGATGCTTTCAATACCCAATGATCGAATGTCAGTCTTTGTATTGAGACGTTGCCAAGGCTTCAATATTTAGATGACTGAACTCTACGATTCTGATGTAGATGACTAAACTCTATGATTCTGAGAGTGTTCTTTGAATTTGCAATGCAAAACTTCTCTTCCTTCACTTGTGCATTGCTTCGCCACTTTTGCTTTCCTTGACTTGCATTAGGCACTGACAACTTGTTTGAATGCTCTGGCCCTCCTTAACTTCAAGACTCATCAGTTTGGTCATGCTTAACTCTATATCTCCTTGTGATCTCCCGTTCACATATCATCAACGGTCTGACTAAGGCTTAATCTTTTTTTTCTATTCTGTATAGGTTGACCAGTATCTCTGTTATAGACCTCATCAGTTCCTACTTCTAATTTGGCAAACACTGCGATCATAGGCATACTCAAGATCGTCATCTTTTGTTTATCTTGACAGCTATTGCATTGCTGACTTCCTTTAGTCAGTCGCATTATCTGAAGTCTTCTTATTGTTTCTTGTGGAAGACTTCCCTTGAATGACTTCACATCTCAATCAGGATTCTGATTGAATTGGTACTTTGATCTTCTATTTGCTTGTAAGCCATTTGGTGAGTTCTCTCTGGCTTCCTTTAGGTAGATTGCATGTTTATAGTTTTGTCCAGAGGCTTCATTCTTTGGATGCTTTGGGAGTGCTCATGTGTTGAGAATCATTTTAATACTACGATTCTTCCTTGGCGTTGTGAGGACTGATAGGCTTTGTCGAAGACTTTACTCTGCAGACTACGATCTAGCTTTTATTCTGCAGACACTACGACTCCGAGAGCAGATTATACATCAGACTACGATTTCAGCCTTAACACTTGTTGTTCTTGTTTGATCTAGCTTGACTACGATTTCTGCCTCTGGTATGATTAGTAGACACTACGACTTCAAGTGTGGTCTGTGATTCTTGACTTGACTTGGTAGGTGCTTGGACCAACTCTACGATACTGAGTGAGGCCCTCCAAGGCAGACTACGATCTATAGCCACTTTCTCTATACTCTATGATTCTGCCATAGCTCCTGCAATCCCTCGACTGGCTTGACAGACTACGATTCTGCCTTGATAGTCTTTAAAATCTTTGTTTCACCTGGTAGACTTCGAAGACTGGTGCAGTACTCGACGATCAGGCAGGCCTATCTGTTACATCATATAAGATCAACCTATCAAGCTTGATCTTTCTATATTTAGTCCTTGTACATCATATTCTTTTTAAGGACTTTACAAAGTTATTTTGTTCATATAGAATCAACCTAACATATTTGATCATTTCAGTATAAGTCCTTGTACATATATTCCTATTATCTATTCAAGGACTTTACAACTTATTTTAATGCAAAATATCTGCATATTCATTCATTTATTTCATCATCTTCATCAATAAATTATACGAATAAAGGAATAACATTCACATGCATATTCTTAACAGAGTGGGCTTATCTCTGAGTACCGTAGTGGGGTTGAACAATTTCGCAATTTCATGTTTGAGCAAGTCAGCGTCGATGAGATCAGATGTCATTGTAAGAGGTGTGTGAATGAAGTGAGGAAGGAAATGAGTGATGGCATGTTCGGCCTATTTACTTATGGGTTCAAGCAGGGTTATACGACATGGATCTATCATGGGAAAACCTTGTTGGATAAACTTAAATCAGAACTAGAATCTAGAGATGATGAAACCTTTGACTGTACAAACATGATAGTCGAAACTGTTGGTTCATTCTTCTAGTGGAATACAAACATGGATAACGGTAGCATCGAGCAAGAGTCGAATGACGGGGCTAAGGCTTTCTATGAGTTATTGCATGAATTAGAGACGCCACTGTATGATGGGCACGAAAAGCACACCGTCTTATTAGCAGTGACTAAGCTTTTACACTTCAAGAAAGAGCATAATTGTAGCGAGAGAGGTTTTAATAAACTGCTAAACATTGTGAAGGAGTTCTTACCAGCAGGCAATAAGTTATCAGAGTAGTACTATGATGTGAAGAAAATGGTCAAAAGGCTTGATCTAGGGTATGAGAAGATTGATGCATGTAAGAATGACTGTATGTTATATTACGATGATGTCAATAAAGATAAGAGGTCACATGATATCTGCAGTACAAGTAGATACTGTGAACAATGCAAGAAAAAGGGAAAAGACGTGCCGAGAAAGATCTTACGTTACTTTCCCATTGCATTGAGGCTTCAGCGGTTGTTCATGTCAACACATACCATCGAGTATATGAGGTGGCACTCAACACGGGATATAGTCGAAGGTCAACTGACGCACCCGGCAGATGGGCTTGAGTGGAAATATTTTGACAGAAAGCACCCCTTATTTACTGAAGAGGTTCGCAATGTTAGGCTTGTTATTGCTACGGATGGATTTAATATGTTTAATAGGCCTTACACCAAGCCCTACTCAACTTGGATAGTGTTTATTGTTGTGTATAAGCTCCCACTTTCGATGTGCATGAAAGCACTGATTCCGGGTGATAAGAGTCCAAGTAAAGACATCAATGCATACCTCAGCCCATTAGTTGATGAGTTGAAGATGTTGTGGGATAAAGGGGAATTTAAACTTATGATGCATTTTTTAAATAGAACTTTGACATGGGGCAGCTTTACTGTGGACCATAAATGACTTTTCGACGTTAGGAATGATCAGTGGATGGTCGACTCATGGGGGCTTGTCATGTCCCGTGTGCATGGGGTGTCAAGTAGGAGGAAGATATGGAATACAAATCTCCCCTGTAGTATTCCTGATAGCACATTCTCCCAAGTAGAGCTCCTAGCCTCCCTCGGTTAAGACGTGAATCTGACGAGTGGATAAGGCATACTCTTCCCTGATCAGAAAACCATCCTCAAAACTAACTCTCAGATGATCCGGGGTGTAAAGAACCCATGTGAGTACATCGGTAGTCAACAACTCCAACTGTAAACAAGTCTTTATCTTCGTCAGAGATTCCCTTAATGGGCTTATATGGCTTTACTTTATCACAGGGTCCTTTCACTCAGGATGCTTTCTATCGCTGGTGGACACCTCGTACCATTAGTGCTCAGACCCGTGCCACTCAGTTCCTGGCGAATATGGTTCCTGGGTTCGTGATGATGACAGACTGGAATACCTACGTTAGACATTCTATTCATTTGGAGCAGATTGCTAGCTTGATCTAAAGGTTGGACGGGGCACATTATTCATCAGGCATCTGGGCTGAGATCCATCAGAGGAAGATTCTTTTAATCCATCCAGCTCTGGTGCTGGTCCCTCAAATGGCCCATATTTTGACAATTTTACTGGAGCAGATCCCCGTCTGTATTGATCCGATATTCCCTTTGGTAGAGATACAGTTACTCAGGAGGAGTTATAGCTGGCTGATCGGTTGGATGATGTAGACATCATAGATTTCTTTTGATAGGCTCTCATTAACTCTTTTGATAGGCCTTTGTTAGCTATTGGGTGGATGTGCCCCATTTCCCTGTACTTTTTATTTTCAGTTGTAGACAGAGATGTTGTATTTAATCTTTATTAGATGATGTATTTAGAAAATGTATGTATAATGCTTTTATTTATTGCATCATATTGTCATTTATTATTATCATTTATCATGATGCATGCACTATATGTCATGAATATGCATGTATATTGTTGAGTTTAGCATTGACCCCTGAATGGCCTCATGGTACGGTCATCTTTGAGGTCTTAGTAATATAGTTTTCCTCATTTAGATCGGATGACCATTGATCATATGCTGACACTCCATAGCCTTCCTGACCTTCCAGATTCTAGTGGGTTTTGTAGAAGGGATGCTATCTTGCTGGATTCATGAGAGGCAGGTCTTCAGATTCGGGATCCATTAGTTGACTTCTACATTGGAGAAGTATGAGCGCATTATGGATTTTTTGCTGGATAGGCCTTGTGCTAGAGTGGCTATTAGTGAGTTTAGATGACAGTTCATGACATTGACAGGTTTATGCCGTACAGTCGTCTTAGACGAGATCACCTCAGGACATGTTGTGTCTCTGGATTTCTTGATTGATCATTTCGGGTCGACATACAATTATTCAGTATACTCAGGAGATTTCACCATTTCTGAGGATAAGTGGCGAGTTCCCCGAGTACATACTTTCTTGATGTGCGTTGTAGCCTATCTGTACATGTCGCTCTACATGGATCACCTAGACATTGGCTTGATTACCGTAGTGATGGCTCTGAGGGAAGGTCGTACCATCCTTCCTATAATCTTAACAGACCTTGATATCGGCCACATTTTGTTGTTCTCATCCTACTGGGTTTTTCAAAGGCAGTGCCGTATTGTTACACATCTGGTTCATGATGCATCTGAGACCGATTGGCACTTTTAGACACCACGGGTATTGCTTTACCCATCAGATAGCTATGTCTTACTCCTTTTGCATATGTTTTGATCTTTGCTTGATGATTACCACTTTCTTTCTAACTTGCTGTCTTGATGTATCATGAGCTCTTTCTTAATGGATTGACATTAAGATGTTGAAGAGTCTCTCAGAATGGTTCGTGGATCCTAGAAGCTTTATAGGATTTGGGTTTTATATATGGTTTGGAGTCTTGAGACTGGTATTGAATTGGGTATTTTCTAGGTAAAGTGTTTTGACTTTTTCTTTTGAAGGTTAGACCGCATCATAGATGGCTTCCTATGTACTCCCGTTAATGGGGGGAGATAAGGTCTTTCGTAGTTCAGGTTTGGCCAGAACGGTTTGAAAAGTGTTTATTTGGGTTTGAGTAGGTGTTTTGTGTTTTTATTTGGTTTGACCGCACCATAAATGGTTGCCTACGTACTCTCGTGGATGAAGGGAGATCATGTCTTTCGTAGTTTAGGCCCAGTAGTGAAGACCTGAATTGCTTTGATCTGATTTTTGATTTTTTTTTTCACAGGACTAGGATGGCGGTTTGAAGGTGATTTAGACATAGTACCATTTCACGGTGTTTGAATTGATGAGTTGTGGGAATTCTTCCCCATCCCTTTCTTGTAATCGGAGGGCTCTTCCTGACAATACTTCCTTAACAATGAAAGGACCTTTCCAGTTTGGGGAGAATTTTCCTTTAGCTTCATCTTGATTGAAGAGGATATTCTTTAGCACTAAGTCATTTTCTTTAAATTGCCTAATCTGAATCTTCTTATTGTAGGACCTAGTAATTCTATACTGATACAATTGACCATGGAATATGGCAGCCGCCCTTTTCTCATCTATAAGAGATAATTGATGATACCGCTCTTGCATCCATTCGTCTTCTTCCATTTGAGAGTTTATTAATACTCTTAATAAGTCCATTTCCACTTCTATGGGGAGTACTGCTTCTATGCCATAGACCAATAAGTAGGGGGTAGTCCCAGTAGAAATTCGCATTGACGTTCTGTAAGCTAATAGAGTTAAAGGCAATAAGTCAGACCATCCTTTGTGATTGGAGGACATTTTCTACATTATCTTTTTGATGTTTTTGTTGGCTGCTTCAATAGCACCATTCATCTTGGGATGATAGATAACAAAATTAAGTAGTTTGATGTGGAACTTACTGCATAATTCCTTCATCATCTGGTTGTTCATATTCTTAGCATTATCTTATACGATCACCTCCGGTTGTCCGTATCGACATATTACATTATTTCTGATGAAACCAATGATTACCTCCTTGGTGACTTTGGGAAAAGAGGAAACTTCTACCTATTTAGTGAAGTAATCGATCATGGTGAAGATAAATCGATGACCATTACTGGCTTTGGGTTCTATTGGTCCAATCACATCCATCCCCCACATGGAAAAGGGCCATGGAAAACTCATATTATGTAGTTCGTTTAGAGGAGCATGACTGTCATTTCCATGGACTTGGCATTGATAACATCCCCTGACGTGATCATAACAAATGGCTTTGAGAGATATCAAGTAATTCCCCATTCTCATTGTCATTTTAGTAAGTAAAGGACCGCTCATATGTGGATCACATACTCCACCTTGGACTTCACCCATAAGTCTTTGGGATTGATCTTTGTTTAGGAACCTTAGAAGGCCTATTCCCGCATTTCTTTTGTAGAGTGTGTCTCCACTTAAATAGAATTTCATGGCCATTTTATGGATCCACTTTCTTTCAGCTTAACTTTCCCCAGCGGGCATAGATCCGTCCTGAAGATATTATTTGATATCCTGGTACCAAGGTTGTTTGATGGGAGGTATTTCATCAGATACATCTCCAATGTAATTTCCATAGGCTAGTGCCATCTGGTTTATGAATTGATATATGGGATTCCTCTCCTTACAGACATATTGATTAAGGAAGCCAGGGTTACTAGTGTATCTGTGTAATCATTTTGATTTCGAGGAATGTAGATGAAGGCTATTTCTTCAAATTCCATAGCTATCTGGATAACATGCCGATGATAGGGCAGCAAATGCAATTCTTTGGTGTGATATTCCCCAGTGGTTTATTTGACAACCAATTCAGAATCTCCAAAGACAGCTAACTGCTTGATACCCATAGATTGGGCCAGTTTAAACCCCATTATGTAGCCTTCATACTCGGTTGTGTTGTTGGTGTTGACAAACTGTAGTTTAATAGCTATGGGATATTTTTCTCCCATATAAGATACAAGAACTGCCCCTGCTCTTACACCTTCCATGTTTATAGCCCCGTCAAAGTACAATTTCCAGAATTGACCTGTATCTTCTCGAAGTTTTTGTTAAATTGTCCTTATCTCATCATCTAGAAAATAAGTTTCCAAGGGTTCGAAATTCCCTGATGGTGCTTCGGCCAATTGATCCGCAATTCCTTGACCTTAGATGGACTTTTGAGTCACATAGATGATGTCGAATTGCTGGAGGATTAATTGCCATTAGGATAATTGGCAATTTAACACAGGCTTGCTAAATATGTACTTCAGAGAAGCCATGCGAGATATGAGATAAATTCTGTACCATGGAGATAATGTTGTAACCTTATGGCGACCCATGCTAAAGAACAATATGTCTTTTCAATCAAAGTGCATTTCTATTCACAACTGCTGAATCTTTTGCTGAGGTAATAGATTGTTCTTTCCTTACCTCTTTCATCTTTCTGCCCCAAACATGTAGCCAATAGCGCTCCAGTTGACTGATATGTACATGAATAGGGGAACTCTTTCCCTTGGAGGTACCAAGACAGAAGCTTCAATCAACTGCTTCTTGATAGAGAGGAAGGCTTTTTGACAGTCTTCATTATATTTTTTGGAGGAATTTTTCCTCAACAACTTAAAGATAGGTTCATAAGTTGCAGTGAGTTGAGAGATGAATCGACTTATAAAATTGAGTCTCCCAAGTAATCTCTATATCTCCTTTTCTATTTGGGGTACAAGCATCTCAGTTATGGCTTTAATCTTGGTGGAATCCAACTTAATGCCTTTATTGCTTACCAAAAATCCCAATAATTTATCGGAATTGACACCAAAAGTACACTTGGATGGATTCATTTTCAAGTTATATTTGTAGAGTCGATTGAATAATTTTCTGAGATGGTTGGCATGGTCATCCTCCTTTCGAGATTTGATGATGACATCATCCACATATACCTTTATCTCCTTGTGCATCATGTTATGAAAAAAGGGCCATCATGGCTAGCTGATATGTGGCACCAGCATTGATGAGCCGAAAGATAATCACCCATAACAAAAGGTTCCCCAAGGGTGATAAAGGTTATTTTCTCCCTATCCTCTTCGACAACCATGATTTGATGATATCCTGCGAAGCAGCCGACAAATGAGTACATGCCATATTATGTCGTGTTGTCTATTAGTATGTGGATGAAAGGTACAAGGAAGTCTTCTTTGAGACATGCTTTGTTTAAATCCCAATAATCCACACATACTCATACTTTCCCTCGGAGCTTAGGCACATGAACTATATTGGACAACTATTCAGGGTAGGTTGATACCATGATAATGTCTGCCTTGAATTACTTGACAATTTCTTCCTTAACCTTCATCCACTCAAGCTTCAGTCTCCTGAGTTTCTGTTTGACTGGTTTGAACCCTTCTTAAATGGGTAGTCGATTAATGATAATATCAATAGATAAGTCGATCATTTCTTTGTGTGACCATGCAAACACATCCTTGAACTGAGTTAGGAGGTCAATCAGGTCTTTTATTTTGTTTGGGGTGAGGTCATTGCCTATTTGGATTTCTTTAGGATTTTTTGAGGTCCCGATATTGACAGTGGTGGTTTGATCGAGATTTGGTTTAGGTTTGTCTTCGACCCATTCTTTGATCTCCTCAGGCACCTCATAGTCATTTATCTCCTTTTGATCAATCCCTATCAAGTCAAAGTCAAGCTCTACATCAAAGTCGTAGTCACTGCTGAGACTTGGAAATTCATCAGTAAAGCTAAACAAATCCAAACTTGAAGTTCTAAAAATAAAATGCTTTCACTTAATAAATGACACTGTTTAATAATAGAAAGCATTAGTAAAAGCATGACAAAAGTAACTGCTAGCACTACACAACAAAAGTAAGCAGTAAATAATATCTACACTTCAGGGCAGATGGACTCTTTACCATTTTACCCTTTACGATTGATGCAAGGAGTGCTGCTCCAGTTGTCCAAGGTCAGGTCTTTGTTGACGACTGTAATAAAGTGGTTGTTGATATCCACCTCCTCTTTGATAATGACTAGAACTGAAATCATATCAAGGTCAGTGCTTTTCTTTGGAACATTCTCCTTAGCCTTATTTATGCAAGGGATCATGAATTGATCTTCTTAATAGTCATAATCTAGGATATCATCATTCATAACCTTAATATATGTCAGAAGGTACATTTTTGCACATCAGTCTTGCACTTCTTGTAGGAACCTTTCATTCCTTTCCTTGTTTTCCTTAACAGGAATCTGGATTTCTTTCTCACTGACTGGCTTAACCTTAGGAATCAGCATACCTAACACAAAAGTAGGGACTTTCCTTGTTGGTTTCACGAATCCAACATTCGTGAAATTTGGTAGCATAATGGTGGATACATGAACTAACTGATGCTTGTGTGGGTTTTTGTGATTTGATCCATAAGAATAGCCTAATTTAGCCTTTCATGTCCGACTATGTATCTAAACTGGATTTTTTATTCCTTGTTGACTTTTCCCTAGCCCTTTGCTGGGACAAAAACCTAATGATATCATTTCTTGACCGACAGTCATTACTTCGGAAGAAATTATTGGCTCTAAGGCTGGGACCCCAATAGGTCGATAGCGAGTGTTGCTCACTTCAAAGGCTTGAAAATTGGTAGGCTCAACTCCCTCATTAAGGCTGATCAAAGAAATATCCCCTTGTATATAAATAGGATATTTTGTCTTGGCATTAGTTGTTATCATATTACCATTGATGATGTACTTGACCAGGTGATGAAGAGTGGACGAAACTGCTCCTGCCATATGGATCCACGATATTCCCAACAATAAATTTTATCCAATGGTGATGTTCAACACTTGGAAGGATATGTAGAAAGTATGTGGACCAATCTCTACTGGAAGTTCGATTTCTCCTATAGCAGCTCATTGAGACCCATCGAAGGCTCTTTTGAGTATATGACTGCTTCAGATTCGAGTTGGATTGATCTTCATTCTTTCCAAAGTGTCATAAGGACAGATGTTCAGGGAAGATCCTCCATCTATCAACACACCTCCTATCACATGTCCATAGTATATCACTGCTATATGCAATAACTTGCAATGAATAGTCCCTTCTGTTGGTATGTCATCGTCAGTGAAAGATATCACATTTCTATTTAAAATGTTATCTATCAAGTGATGGAACTTTTCTATATCCATTGCCTTCGGCAAATGCATTTCTTCCAATACTTACATTAAGATCTTGCGATGATCCTCTGGGGATAATACCAAATCCAGAATGGATATCTGTTGGGGTGCCTCTTTTAATCTTTGCACTACCTTGGCTTCATTATGCCCCATTTTGCTGAGGAATTCTTTAATTTTCTCCTCAAGTACTCTACCGCTGGTTTTAGTGACTGGCTTTATTACTCGCTGAGGTAGATACAACGGGTTTTCCTTTGATATAGCAGTAGTGTGATTTGATGTTGATTCTCCCCATAATTCCATGGGACTCTTTTCAAGCTGATTAAGGAATATTGCGGTAGATATGGAAACATCAATGGTTCTGTTGTGGCTATCTTTATAGGGTTATTTTATCTTTTATCCCCCATTCCCTGAATTAATAGAGGTGCTGCAGGCAAGTCTCTTTCAGAGGATATGACTTCTATAACTTCCCTCCATCTCTGTGTTCTAAAACAAAATATCTCCTCTTCTTCAGGCAAGGTATTACCACTATTTACCATTTACAGGTCACCGCTGATAATCATATTCTGTATCAAGTGAGGAAGTGCCCAACAACTTTCTATGTCACGACCAGGAGTGTTGGAGTGGTATTGACATATCCCGGTAGCATCAAACCTTTTGGAACGAGGATTAATTGGGGGTAATAGTTTTGTGATCTTCCTTTCACTGATCAATAGCTGGAGAATTTCTTCCATCGGTTGACCAAAAGGAGTGAACTTTCTTTTAAAGGCAAACTCTCTATGAGCTCGAAATCTTTCTTCCTTGGAAACTTTTTCTACCCAGGTTTCATGTTCATGGAACAGATAGTGATCTTTCCTTGCAATTGGAAGAATTTTGGGCGCAAGAGGATTTGCTCTCCACTGGCTGACTTGAGTTATCAACTTTCATGTCACTTGGTGTTGATATACCATCAGTTCTGCCAGTTGACCAATCTGTACCTTGATAGACATTTCGAATACTCCCATTTGTCAGAGCTATCCTTGCTTGTTTGGGGGTGAGTCCCCTATATATTTGAGCTATTTGGAACCTTCTCCATTCCCCATACTGATCATGTTGACTCCTTCCTAATTATGTTGAGGCAAAGAGTTATCTTGAACATGTGGCTGCTCTGGTTTTTTTACCACAATCTCACCACTGTCTATCATATCTTGGATCCTGTGCTTTAAAGACCAACTGTGACGCCCCCAAATCCGGGTTCTCAAACCTCGGGTTTGGTGCTCACGATCCATCATCATCATAAACATTCTATAAACTATTACGAAATAATAAACATACATTATTCATTATAATAAAGTCTTCCAACATTATCCCAAGGTCTATTAACCTTAACTTATACATACCTTAATTAAGTTACCCTTAGTAACACAAAAGGTTTACATTACCAATGTACATAATATAATATAATACATAAACATTCTTATTATCTATTCTTGCACTTTTCCTTTGCCTTTGTCCTACTTGGACGTCTCTGGCATAGCTAAAATAAATGTCATGATATAGCAAGGGTAAGCAACAAATTTACTTAACAAGTTTAAGTACAAGGAAGATATATCATGATTATCAATAAATTTATCGTTCAATGCTCAACAATAGAAATCAATTGTGAAAGAACATGAATTAAGTCTTGATAACTGAATATTCGAATAATTGAATAAAAGATGTTGAGTGGTCATAATGACCATGAACATATGCTAAGGTTGTCAGTATTTAAACTGGTCCTTTTAATAAGTTTTGGTAATCAAGGGGATCAACCTTTTATACCTGGTGTATTATGCATAAACACTTAATATACGAGCAATAATTGTTTTTCAATAATGCTTTAATGAAATTGTTCTTTTTCTTAGTCTTGAGTCCTTGCCAAATCAATTGGTGAAGAACAGTGTTCAACAACATATTTGATTTAACAAATTTAAACATACTTGATCTGGCTTATACAATTAGCGTAGATCCATATCTTAAACAGTTTATGAATGAAAGAACTTTAACTAATTCACAGTTCAATAATAATAGAACCGAAATTTAATTGCACCAAGTGCGAGTATCAATAACCAATATAAATGTGAATAATAAACAATAATTATTCACTAACATGCTTTGAAAATAATAACTCAAGTTTGAATTAGAGAATTTGCCTTGACTGCGATCTACTGCTACACAATTTAATTTAATCTCTTTATTGTAAAGACCTATCATTGTTAAGATTGATCTTACAATTTGCATATCACACTTTGTATCATAATACAATTACTCTATCAGTAATTAGTTAACACTTAACCACTTAATCAATTACCTTAAAACATCATTGTTATTATTGCCATTTGAAAAATATTTTAATTACTTTATTATTATACATTATGATTTAACGCTTAATCTTTCATTTTATTAGTTCTTCCTTATAATTCAAGAAGCCGAATACTAATACTATAGTCAGGATTATTTCAGCATACCAATTCACCAACCTGAAATGACCAATCTAGTAGACTGAATTCACTACTCCCATAATTCAGCAACCTCGATTCAAACTGAATTTTAATTCAGTTAACTGTTTTCCAATCCAACAAGCTGGATTCACTAGTCATTCATTTTAGTAAACTGTTTTACAATTCAGCAACCTAAATTCATAATCTTCAATTTCAGCAACCTGAATTCACTATTCTTTTTCACGAAAATACCAAATCAGCTCATTATTTTTCTATCCTTTGGCCAAACATATATACATATATTTCATACACAAAAAGAATTTTTCTATAATTTTTCAATTTCTTCTAGTATTTTTCAAAAATCATTTTTAGTACGTAGCTTAAGAAATTAGCCCCATCACGCTTAACTCTAGAAATTCCCATCTCTTGGCATAATGTTATACGTATTAACGTGACCCTTCAGTTTAAATTTCGTGGCCATCGGAGTTATAGAACTCCGGCTATAGCGATTTTCGTCCGAAAAACCCAAATATTGAAACGATCATAAGTTGCTCAATTTAAGTCGGAACGATCTCATTTTTGGACATGAGCTACTTTATATCATATATTTTCATGTCCCAAGAGACCGGAATTTATTTCACAAAATAAGTGGCCAAAACAGCCCCTACAATTTCTTAAACAGTTTGTTTTCGGAATTTTTGGTTTTTTCCTACTTTGCTAAAATTAATCCATACGGAAATCTACAACACCTTTTTTGGTGATTCCACTTGGGTTTGAAAGATAACTCCTCATATTACTCTCCCAAATATTTCTAGAATTTTTAAATGTTATAAAAATGATGAAACTGCCCCTAGCATTGACTGTCCAAAAATAGTTTGTTTTTCTTTCTAAATACGAAACTATTTTTGCTAAAACAGTCCCTACGACTTGTGTACTCAATATTTTTGAGTGATACCACTTGGGTTTATTAGTTGAATTACATATCTAGCACTACTCTTTGACAGATCAAAAAAAGAAGGTGTGGATCAAAAACGGCAGTCGATCAAAAGAAGTGAAAAAACTAGAGTTTTCTAACAAAATAAAACTTGTTTCTCTTATATCCTTTTGATTCACTTTCTAACACTCAAATATGTTATAACCGTACATGAAACCATATAAAACATGTAGATAGAGGGTTTTATACCTTAAGATCATAAACTTTAAATCACCAAAGTCAAACCAAATGAATTGGAATAAACTAGTTTAAGATTTCACCTTGATTTATGAGCACACTTTCTTTCCCTTCCATAGTAGAAGATAAACTTTGGGTGCATCAATGATGGATCTCCTTCCTCTTTTTTCTCCTCCTCTCCACTGAATTTCTCTATCTTTCTCTCTTATGTTTTTGCTTTGCTAGCTTAAAGGAAAGTAAGATAAATGAAGTAACATAAAAGATGAAAGAGAAAGGGATTAGATTTTTGTTGGAATATAATGTATAGATATAAGATATGTATGTAGAGATTTTTTGTCCAACATCTCCCTATCCCTTTCTCTTTTTAATCATTACTTAGATATATGGGAGATTAGCAATTTAGGTGGCTTCATAAACAAAGTGACACCTTTTGGAAGATGTGGAGCATGTAATGATTATATCCATCCCCCTTTTCCTCTCCTTACTTGCCCGACCATGTGTCCTCCCTATCTCTAATTCTTGCTTTTGTTTTTATTAAAATATCTAGTATACAAAATGTATAAAGTACCCTCTTCAATTGGGCTACAAGTTGGGCCATTATATTATATGTTTTGGGCTTTCCATAAATAATCTATTGGACTTTAAATTTAATTCTTTGGGCCATTGAAAAATTAACATATTCCAATGTCTTTCCAATATATCCTACCCTAATTATTTAATTAGGGTTTTCATTCCACACATTTGAAATTTAAATCATTACTCTTGTACATTAAATTTTATAACGTAATTAGACTTGTTTAAATTAAGTTATAAAAATTAATAACTTAAGATAGTAAAATATATCTCTTAAATTAGTATACTTTTAAATATTATACTCTCCCACACCATAACCCTTAGGTTATTTAAATTTCCATACCTAATGTATAATTAGGTTATGAAACCTTTCCTTTTCAAATTCTTTCTATCAAATAAATAAACACAATCATAATTACAATCCACATAATTATATTACTTCCTAATCATTCAACACGTATCACCAAGTTTTCGATATCATTAATATTTAATTAATATATCTATTTACAAAGTGACTAAGAATTCTTGGCTATTACACCAACATTCTTGGGTATCATGGCCAGGAGCTCCGGAATTGTACGCATATTTCTTGTTTGGGTCAAAATTCTTTGCACTTGGATTGGTTGAGGGAAGTAGCTGACAAATTTTCTTATATGCTGTTAGATGCTTTAGTATATTCTCAAGTGAGTCCCCTAAGGGTGTAAATTTTGTTCGACATCTAACTTCTTCGGCTTTTTGGAATGGAGGATTTGAAGGTTGTACATATGTTTGGAAAAGGGAATAATTTTTCCTCTGAATGGGCTGGTTTTAATTGCCTCTCTGAGGTTAACCTTGGAGTATTAAGGATACATCTTCTTCCTTCTTCTTATGAACTCTCCAAGGATTATTCCCATAATTTATGGCCTGAATATGCTCAGCCACAACTTCTAAAGCAATGGCCTCTTTAATATTTCTAGACTTCAATCCCATCTCAGCCATTTCTCCATGTTTAATCACATCCGAGAATTGTTTTCCCATGCCTGCTAGGACTCTTTCATAGAATGGAGCTTCCTGTATATGAATAAATATCATTACCATCTTAGTTTCTATCATTGATAGAATGACTTGCACTGCCAGACGTCAGCATCTTTGGGCATATTAATAGAAATATTCATTGTTCTGCTTTTTAACATTGGTAATTTGATATCTGTTTGGAGCCATTTGTGATTGGAAGTTGTATTGTTTTAGGAAGGTGTGGGCTAGTTCTTCCCAGCTATGAATTTTGCAGTTGTCCAGTCCAACATACTAGGCTCTGGCCTCTCCGATAAGACTTTTCTGAAACAACCTCATTCTCAGCTTTTAATCCTCTGTACAGGATCCTAGTTATCTAATGAATACTTTCAAATAAGTGTAAGGATCTCCCAATCCGTCTTATTTTTCAAACTCCGAAATCCGAAACTTGTCTGGAAAACGGTCCCCTGGAAAGATGCAGAGTTCTGAGTAGTTAACACTCCTATATGCTCCAGTCCTTTTGATAAATAGAATGGTTTCTACCATTTGTTGGACTTTCCTTCTGTTGTCACCAGTTTCTCGATCTTCCTTGAGATTGGTGATTTAAGGGGTTTTGTTGGTTTTCTCATTGGATTGAGGTTCGGGTATGTGTGCTTCCTTTTTCTTGTCGGTACCCTGGCTGCCACCTTATGCGGAGGACTCTGGTTGAGTGGGTATTTGTTGACCCTGAGTACTTTTACTCTGTTGTTTCAAAAAGACTGATATTTCTGCTATCTGACTTCTAAGTCACTCGAATTCTTCTCGAGACACGAAACCTGACCCATGTTGGGTACTTTCCTCTATATTAATTGATAGGCTTTGTGCCTTCTTAGATTTGGATCTAGTAATGGGACCGATCTTGCCTACAATAAAAGTAGGTAGTTTAGTCTTGATAAACCCGAACAGTATGCATGCTCATGCAATGTGTCTATTTTTAGGGTTTTTTTAATGTTTTCCTGCAAAACAGATGTCAATTATTTTGATGACATGATAGCATGACAATTTTTGATATTTGACAATGAATTTGGGAAAGAATTAACATTTATAATATTTAATATTTAACATTTACAACATTTAATATTTGACAAGATTTACATAGGACATGTATTGAAAGAGGAAAGGAATGCATAGACTTCCCTTTACGTTTGGTTTATCAGAGGCTGACCTATCTTAGGTTTACTCTCACGGGCTTTTTGGAATGAAGGTTCCCTGATCATCGCAATCTACTAGATGGGAAGTTAATCATATCTTTCAATTGGAGCTGATCTGAGTGGCGCCTTTCACGAGCCTCGTGGGATTAGTCTCCTCTTGAGTCTAGTAATCAACCACCGACGGGATTGCCTCGTAATGGAGGGACCACACAACATATATTCATCGCGTCTCACCATTATGTATGATGATATTGTGCGAAGCACTAATATGAAGTGCTGTAAAGAGACATTCATTCACATTCATTCAATGTAAAGACAACATTCACACACATATGCAGATAAAAAGGGAATTGAAAATATTGAAATATGGCTTAAGCCCTCTACTATCCCCAGCAGAGTTGTCACCTATCGACGCTGGGAAAAAAATCTCCCTTCCTAGGTGTTTGGTTTTTACCCTTTATGTTTTCTATATGGTTTAATTTATCTATGTGGAATGGATAGGGATCTATTGGAAAATAATTTGCTGGGAGATGTCGACTTGGATGATCTAGAATTTGTGGATTATTTGCATATGTTGGATGCATTGCCTAGAGTGAGTCGATTCAAGGTGCCATTTGAGCCATTATATATGGAAGAGAAAACATTGGCATGGATGAAATCCTCACTTGAGGAACCACCCACTCTTGAGCTAAAGCCTCCTCCTTAACACCTTAGATATGCGTTTTTGGAAATTTAGACATTTTACCTGTTATTATAGCATCTACACTTAACGATTTATAGGAAAGTAAGTTACTGAGGGTTCTTCGAGAGTACAAGTCTGCAATAAGGTGGACAATTGTTGACAGAATAAGCCCTTCATTTTATATGCACAAGATACTCTTGGAAGATGAGGCAAAAACCGATAATGGAATAACAAAGAAGGCTCAACCCTATTATGAAAGAGGTTGTGAAGAAAGAGATTCTAAAATAGCTGGATGTTGGGATAATCTACCCTATCTTAGACAGTTCATGGGTGAGCCCAGTACAGTGTGTCCCGAAGAAAGGTGGGATGCCTGTTGTTAATAATGAAGATAATGAATTGATACCGACGAGGATAGTGACCGACTGGAGGGTATGCATGGATTACAGAAAGCTCAACAAGGCTACCCAGAAGGATCACTTTCCTTTACCTTTTATCGATCAGATGTTGGACTGTTTGGCTAGACACGAGTACTATTGCTTGTTGGACGGATATTTGGGGTATAATCAGATTGTGATTGCACCGGAAGAACAAGAGAAGACGACATTCACGTGCCCATATGGCACCTTTACTTTCAGGAGGATGTCATTCGGATTGTGTAATGCACTGGCGACCTTTCAAAGATATATGATGGCAATATTATCAGACATGGTGGAACGCAGTGTGGAGGTTTTTATGGACGACTTTTCAGTATATGGTAATACCTTTGACAGTTGTCTTGAGAATCTGGTTATGGTATTGAAATGCTGCGTGGAAACCAATCTTGTGCTCAACTGGGAAAAATGCCATTTCATGGTCGAAGAGGGAATCATCCTTGGGCACAAAGTATCTGCGAAAGGGTTGGAAGTTGATCGGGTAAAGTTGGAAACAATTGAGAATCTTCCACTGCCGACATCAATTAATGGAATTCACAGTTTTCTCAGGCATGCTGGATTCTACCGTCGGTTTACCAAAGACTTCTCAAAGATTGCAAAACCACTATGCAATCTATTAGAAAAAGAGGCAATTTTCAGATTTGATGAAGAATATTTGACATCTTTTGAACAGTTGAAGAAGAAGTTGACAACAGCTTTCGTAATCATAGCACCAGATTGGACTATGTCGTTTGAGTTGATGTGTAATGCTAGTGATTACGCGGTAGGGGCTATTTTGGGACAATGCCGAGACAAGATATTTCATGATATATACTATGCAAGTAAAACCCTCACGGATGCACAATTGAACTACACAACTACCGAGAAAGAGTTACTTGTGGTAGTGTATGCCTTTCACAAATTTCGTTCAAACTTGATAGGAACAAATGTTGTTGTATACACAGACCACTTGGCGATTCGATATCTAATTTCCAAGAAAGATGTAATGACTAGGCTTATTCGTTGGATTCTACTCGTTCAAGAGTTTGATTTGGAAATCAAGGATAGGAAGGGGACAGAAAATCAAGTAGCTGATCATCTTTTGAGGTTGGAAAATCTGGACAAGGACAATGCAGATAAGGTATTAATCAACGAGTCATTTTCGGATGAACAATTATTTGGAATAAGTTCATAATTTTCATGGTAAGCGGATTTTGATAACTACTAGGTAGGAAAGATCCTTCCTCTAGGCTTGACACGTCAACAGAAAAAGAAATTCCTACATGATGTCAAGTGGTACATGTGGGATGAGCCTTATATATTCAGATAGTGTGAGGATAAGATGATTCGTCGATGCGTGGCCCACAGTGAAGTTAATAACATCTTGCACGCATGGTACACATCTTTACATGGGGGACACTATGGAAGTGAGCGAACGGCGACAAAAGTTCTTCATGCAGGATTTTACTGGCTAACTTTGTTTAAAAATGCACACTAGTTTGTAAAAAGCTGTGATAGATGTCAATGGGCAATATATCAAAAATGAATGAGATGCCGCTCAACACAATCTTAGAGGTCAAAGTTTTCGATGTATGGGGGATTAACTTTATGGGGCCTTTTTTACCTTTATACAATAATCTATACATCTTACTAGTTGTGAACTATGTGACGAAGTGGGTTGAAGCTATGGTACTCCCAATGAATGATGCCAAAGTTGTTTTAAAATTCCTTCATAAAAATATCTTTACTAGATTTGGCATGCCAAGAGCAATTATAAGTGACGAGGGAAGCCACTTCTGCAATAAGTTCTTTACAGCTCTCTTGATAAAATATGTGGTAAACCTCAAAATTGCTACGGCCTATCATCCCCAAACGAGTGGTCGAGCCGAAGTTTCAAATAGAGAGGTGAAAAGAATTTTAGAGAAAGTAGTGAATCAAAACAGAAAAGACTAGTCTCTGAAATTGGATGATGCTTTATGGGCTTATCGTACAGCATACAATACACCAATTGGTATGTCTTCGTATCAACCTGTCTATGAAAAAGCATGTCACCTCCCAATTGAACTTTAGAACAAAGCATACAGGGCCATTCAGAAGTTGAATTTTGCTCAAACAGTTGCAGGTGAGAAAAGACTTTTGTAACTTAACGAGCTAGATGAGTTTCGTCTAAAAGCTTACGAAAACTCTAAGCTATATAAAGAAAAGGTTAAGAAGTGGCACGACTAGAAAATTTTGAATAGGAAGTTTGACCCGGGCCAAGCTGCGTTTATGTACTACTCATGACTGAGATTATTCCCCTGAAAACTTAAATCAAGATGGTCGGTTACATTCACCATCAAAACAGTCTATCTACATGGCACCGTTGAACTCTATAGTCGAAATCCACTAGAAACATTCAAAGTCAACAGGCAACGTCTAAAGCACTATTACGGTGGTGACGTTGATCATCAAGCCACCGTAATCACTATTGTCGATGCTCCATGACACAGGGAGTAGTCAGATTGAAAGACTTAAAAACAAACACTCATTGGGAGGAAACCCAATTTTCTTGTTATTTGTAGTATTTAGTTTTATAATCTCTAATTAAGTAGCTTAGTTATTAGTGTTTGTAGTAGTAGTTCAAATCTTGCAATTCATATGGTAATTAATATGTAGTAGTTAGTCAATGTACGCTAAAGACAATGATCTTGCTCAATCTCCATGTGAGTAAGTTAAATATTGGGTTTTAATTGATTTCAAGAACTAAGGATGAAGCTGTACATGCATGCGGGTCAAAATAGCAAAAAATCAGATATGGTGCAGGAAGCAGATGCCCTCCCCAGTGGGCCCAAACACAGCTTGACATGCCCTCCCCAGCTGGGGGTCCTCTATATATGCCTGCCTCCGCGGAGGTTTGAAGGCAAAAAGGAGCCCGCCCCAGCGGGGGTACGGGAGTCCAGAATTTTAAAACATCTCATGCAGATCGTGACAACCCCACTTCTTTCTCTAAAAATCGAATCCATTACACCTCAAACCCAGGAACTCACTCCAAAAATGCCCACTCTCCACCAAATCCAACCTCTATTACACTCTTATTTATAATCCAACCCCAATCTCTTCCATCCTACACCAACTCCATATTAAATCTCTCATATTTTCAAGCACAAAACCTAGGGTTTCTCATCATTATAGATTTTCAGGAAAATGAGGAGAGGAAAGCTCTGAATTGGAAATACATTGTTACTTTATCATCAAATAGTAACGTAATCCAGTTGGGTAAGCATCTTTAGTCATTCTTCATCGTAGTTGGCAATTGTTCTACAATTTAGGACATTGTGGTTCTATGTGATATTATACGCATGCCAAGTGTTTGAGGAATTCCACAAGTGAGAGTTTGGGGGAATTTTAAATTGCATTGCTACATAATGGCACCAAAGACACCTATAAAATGTCAATGGGGTGAAGGATCATCACCGCCCATCCGCAGCTTCGATAAAAGGAAATTTGTTAGTGCCTTAGCGGTGGACAAATTCGACTACTTTGCACCAAAAGTATTGACACCAGAGAGAGGGTTGAGGCATAATTCTTTTGATGGGTAGAAGAGGAGTCAAATACATGAACAAGGATGGGACTCGTTCACCGATCAACTGGACCCTGCCGTAGTGATAGTTGTGAAAGAATTCTACACAAGTGCAGAAAATAAAGCACCATTCGTTGCATTTATCCGCGGTAAATAGGTCACATTTGGTCCCGAGGCTATTAATGAATTCTATAATGTACGAGCCCCAGCCGTATACCAATATGCTTAGCTTCGTGATAGTAACCCCGACTACGATCAAATACTTACCGAGATATCAAAGACGGGCACAACGTGGGTTAAAGGAAAGAAAGGAGGGACTCTTTTCATGAGTAAGGATTTGAGCCTGTATGGAAAGATTTGGTATGCCTTCCTCTGTGCGAAACTGTTTCCATCCACACACACGAGTGAGGTGACAAAAGAGAAGGTGTTGCTCATGTGTACAATTGTGAAGGATTTTGATATGAACGTGGGTGCTATCATCATTTTCTCTATTAGACGCTGCTTGTGAGACCCATTCTCTAGGGGGTTGCCACACCCCTCCCATATATACGAACTATGTCGACAGTAAGGAGTTAGATGGTTAGCGCATTAGCTAGTGCAGCAACCACTCCAGTTGCTAGACTCACGTCTTGCTCGATACTCAGTCTGGCCTGGAGGAGAGTCAAATCCTAGAGGGCTGGGGTTTATATTTCCTGATGCTCTTAAGGAGGAGGAAGCTGAAGATAGCTCAGAGGATGATAAATTTAAAGATGATGAGATGTCTGAGGGTATTGGGGAGGCTGCAAGGGGTTATCGATCAACAAAATATATGTTCCGCACTCAGTTCCAAAGCCTGCAGCGACATGTTGATGATAGGGACAAATTGAAGGATAAAAAGTTGAAAAGAATAGCAGCGCATCAAGACTATCCTTTTCCCACACAAAATGATTTCAATGCTTCTTTGGCAGAGGCGTTTGCTAGAATGAATCCCGCTGCTGCTGACCAGTTCCAATTCCCAAGTCCGCAGCCTCTACCAGCCTATCCATCGTCAGATTCTGATGTTGAGGATGTGCTACCTCCGGCTTAGTTGATATAGGGAAGTCCTCTTGTGCCTTATCGATGTATTTTAACAATAAGGACATTATTTTTGTTAAGTTTGGGGGAATATTAGTATTTCTCTAATGTTGTTTAGTTCTGTTCATGTTGAATATGTCATGTTGCATGTGTAGTGTATTTTTGTCAGTTGTTAGTTCATACTAGTTTATGTTTGCACTGTATATTAATAACATCATTAGTATAGTGTAGTTTTTAGTTTTTGTAGTTTAGCTTGTAAATAATGGTGTTTGTCTTTGTTTTAGTTACATCTTAAATTAAAAAAATAAAAAATTGAAAAATCGAAAATCTCAAAAATATTAGTTAGTTTAAAGTTTTTGTTTTGCATTTAGTTTATATTTGCATGATTCCAGCTTTTCGATGGTTAAAGTTTAATTCTGGTCAATGATGAGATTGAAATTACGTAGACAAGAATAATATTAACTGTCAGGGCTTTTGATGTAATTTCTTATCATAACCTAAATCTTTCTCTGTTTGAAACTGGTATATTAAGGATAACACAAAATAACGACTATGTTGACTGATTGGGTTTAAATTTACACATAATTGACTTCTTAAGGAGAATTTTAGTCTTAATGAAAGAAAGTCATGAATAAGTGGTGAAGGCTAAGATTAGGCAGAAACTTAAGTTTGGGGGAAGATTTAAGATATATCTAAAAAAGTAAAAAGAATGAAAAAGAGAAAAATAAAGTATGAATAAACAACATGGCTAGTTTAGTTACATGGCCTTTGTTACTTGAGTAAGTATGCCTGAGGGGATGTCTCTACACCTAGCACCCTAAAGCCTTATAGTTTGGGAGTCGTTGGTTGAAAGCTCGATAATGGGTAGCATTGAAAAGCCTAAGAGGACTAGACATTGCACAGTCATGAGTAAAAATAAAAAGTGAAAAATAGGAAAAGAAACGAAAAGCCCCCGTAAGTGAATAAGAAAGTAAAAATATCCCATTTTTGACTTCTAAATTTGGTAACTATTTGGTTTTAGCCAGATCTAGCTTGTTTATGGGTTTCTTGTTGTTAAAATGTCTGATTCCTTTCAAGAAGCATATTATGTGTTGTATTTAAGTTTCTGTCAGTTTACATGGTTGTTGAGCACACACGCACTATATCTATTATAACAGGGACATATTTGGTGATTGATGTGAGGTTATTGATTTGTCTTGGAAAGATGTATGGTTCATGTCTATTACAGTTTCTCTAAGGCAATTTGAATAGACTCTGTTCTATCTGATAGCTGGATTCATAGGCATGTAGTTAGTTGCATTACATTGCATTTTGTTGTGATCGAGAATAAACACAGTTTAAGTTTGAGGGAATTTGATGAGTAGGTTTCATACATATGAATTGGATGCATATTCGGACTTAAATGGTTGCTAATCCATTTATTTTTGTATTGTTTTATGCATTTTGTTATGTGTTTGTGTACAGAGTTAGTATGTGTTGGCTAAGGCAAGGATGGCGGCAATGTGGCAGGAAAGTGCAGCAAAGCAGAAGAAAATCAGTAAGTATGAAGAGTATAGCCATTCGGGGTGGGTATCTACAATCTAAAACACCCCGTCGAGGTGGGGGTGTACATTATCCAGAAGCTTAACTCCCCGTAGGGGCGGGGATTCCCATGCACAAAAATCCCGCCGGGGCGGGGGTACGTGGCTAAGAGAGAAGAGTTCAGATGTGTTTCTACTACTGCTGTTGTGTATCTTTTGGGACTTTGGTTGCGATTTGGACTTGAAGAGGACGTTTTTAGATATAAAAGCAGAGACTTTATTAACTTTAATCATTCATTCAACAATCAATCAATCACAACAACTTTCAAGCTCTAATTTTGTGAAGAATTTGGAGGAAAAGAGGTAAGGAGCAAGGAACACTAAGACTGCAATTTGACATGAAGAGAAGGGTGGTTCTATTGTTGTTCTTGTTCTTTAATTTTAGTTTTGTAATTGGGATGTTGGTTTCTTTGATCTATTTAGTGTTTATTTCATCAGTTATTAACTAAATTAACATATTAAGCCTATGATGGATCTTAAAGTGTAATGAGGATTATCATACTTTGATTTTAATTCAATAATGCTATTTTTCAGTTCATCTATTATGATTTATGCGTAATCTATGAGTTGTTTGATAACCAATTCTATGTGAACTTGTATGAATTCGAGAGATGAAATATGGGTTTAGACTTAGTCATAATAGTATGTGTCTGTGATTTTTGCGCTTTGATAGAATTCATGATTTATGTTTAGGATACAGATATACCTATGCATCGCATATAATCGTGTAAGAACTTGGCATTTAAACCTTCTTTAATTGTAATTCACAGAGAGATATAGTGAATTAATCAATTAGGGTGTTTAGCTTAATTCTATCATCTGTGGATTTAAGTTGATATGGGTTTAGTGCATTGAGAGATGGCTATATCTACTTTCGTGTTCTTAATTAATGAACTGGAATAGGTTAATTGAATTAAAAAGGAGTATGATAATCTGAGTGAAGAGTAAAGTGAAGTTGTTGTGACACCCCCAAATCCTGGTACTCCATTTCCTCAAGATTTGGTGTTCACGTAATCAAACATTCATTTCTAACTACCCAATTAAAATAAAATTGAATAAATAAAACCTGCCCATACGGGACTAAATTTAAATAAATCTCCCAGGTTATCTAACCTTTACAAACATTCATTCATTCATGCGGAATAATTAAAATAACATTCATTACAATCTTTAAACAAGTCTGAAAATAAACTATTCAATCTATTACAGGTCTTCAGCATTGTTTCATCTTTCCTTTCCCTTTACTGGTGCTAGGTACATCCCCAGTTTCAACCTTAGCTGTAAGAAAGTTTACAGGCAAGAGTGAGTAAAAAAAGCCCACTTGAAATAATAATAGATAAATCATTTAACTTTACATCATTTGCCAATATTAGGTTTAATAGAACTGAACAATAAATTCTATTACTTTCTAAAAACTTTAACATTTACTGAGGGTCTAATGACCACGAATCATGTCCACAGTTATAAGTAATCTTTCAACTTAAACTTTAACAGTCATAAGACTATAAGGACTTCACGTACTTAGGGGGATCAACCCTTCGTACAATGTATTGTGCACAATCATTTCAACGCTAAGCGTAACCTCTTATAAAAGAGTTGTTCTTCTCAGTATTTAGAATACAAGTCCGTACCAAAGTGAGTTTGGTTTGGATACATCATGGGGTAATTTAGAATTCAACGGTAATCAACTAAGGTTTAGTTGATTACAACGACATAACTATATACTATGGAATAATCATAGTTTAATTGATGTTTATAAATTGACATCATGCTTTAGGGATAATCTAATAGCATACAATTTGAATAACTATAACTTACCTTGCTTGAACAATAATAAGACAAGGTTAATTGAATAATAAACATCCACAACATGTATGTAATTGTACATGCTAAACCACAAGTTAAGTACAAGAATAACTTGTTCCAAATAAATTTACACCATTATATGATAATCGAAATTGAAACAATAATTAGTTCAATAACACCAATGATTAGAAACTTATACGATAAAGAACTCGCTAAATATCAAAAGTTAAGACTTAGAAACTTGCTCAATGTAAAATGTAGGTTTAGGAAACTTGCCTTTAGCACAAGCTACACTTTTACCACTTGAATTGATACCCTAAACATATGTCATATTGACATAATTAGTTCTAACCAACATTGTACATTTATATAATCAATTACATTCATCATATGGGTTGAATTACCCATTCACATAATCAATTATATTTCAAGTAGATAATACTTCATAACATGATATTTCATAGTCTAATAATACTGAAATTATCATTTAACATTATTATAATAAATACATAACATTTATTTTCAAGTTTTGTACATTTAAACAAAACTGTCAGACAGTTCTGCCAAGCCGCGCCGCGGTGCCACAGTTTGTACTGTGGCTCGCGCTGCGGCGCTCAGTCGGCGCTGCGGCTCAGCGATTATACTACGTGCCGGTGCTGCGGCGCAGTGACGGTGTGCTTACGTCATGGTGATGGCGCTGTGGCGCCAGAAATGAACTGCTGGACCGCGCCGCGGCGCGAACTGTCAGCGTCGACTGACATCTTCGGCAACCATGAAAGAAAAAGCCAAATTGGCCAAAAAGCTCGAATCTAATAGACTAGTTACACTCTATTTTGCACATAAACTTCATACAAACACATTGTGACAATTCTTAACGTGTTTCTATTCATAATTTTTCTAAACATCAACTATAAAACACCTAATTTCAAGGTTTTTGGCAAAACTCCATTATTGATTTTATTTTTCATTAAAATTACCACTGTGATTTTGTTATTCAATCAAAATAGAAATTTCTAACTATCATGATTATGATTCTACCTATTCTAACAATTCTAACAATCAATTTATCAAAACACAACCAATTAAACCTTAATTTCCATTTTAAAAATAACCCATTCTCATTCATAAAATTCTCTGTAAAATAATTTCTTCATAATATATACATACATGAATTAAACTCTATATAATCATGCATAACTCATAAAACACATCTACAATTGCTAATTATATAAACTTATAATCAAAACAATAAAATTTCTTTTCATAAATTTTTCACAGAGACTTTTTGGGAAGAAAAAACTTTTAGATTTTTGTAAAGAAGAAGATGGCCTACCTTGGATTATGAAGAAGATGATGGTCCTAACTCTTTGATTATCACTTTTCTCCAAAACCTGAAAAACAAACACTCAATCTCTCTAAAAATCTCTTATTTTTTTCTTCTTTTCTTCTTCTTCTTCCTCTGAGTTTTTCTTTCTTTCTCTCTAACCTCTCTCCTCTATCTTACATATTATAATATAACGTATAAGATATAATGTATATATTAAATATATAATATAACTCTCACATAACTGACATCAGTTATTTTTATTTTGAAAATCAAAAGCCATAAGGCTTGTTTGGTTGAGTTTAATAAAATAACCCATTAATCCTTACTCCTTGTTTGGTAAATTGAATTAAAACAAATGGATTAATCCTTATACCTTGTTTGCTAAAACACTATTAGATTAAAGACTTATTATACAGTAAGGCATGTTTGACAAAACTAAATTAAAATCTTTTAATTTATTTTAATAACTCCTTTATAGCAAGGTTATTAGTCACACCTTTATTAAATTAATAATTCAATTAAACATTAATCTATTAAATTACTTTAACACATAAATAATTATAATTCTTTTATAAATATAATTTCATTTAACCAACTAATATTTTAAACTACAATTTCTCATTTAAAATATTATTATTTATTTAAAACCACTATAAGCTCTCTAGCTTATTAATTAAATTAATTATTATAAATTTCATAACAACTAATTTATTTAGCTCCTTAATTAATTACACAACAAATAATTAATTAAATCACATCAATTCTAATTGCCATAATTCGATAAATATTTAATATTGCCAATAAATATTTAATATCTACTATTTAATTATTTATTCAACAAATAATTAAATAAACTACATCACTCAAATTAAACAATTAATTATTCAATCAATAAACCTATCCATTAAATATTTATATAAATCAATAAATATTTATTATAATAATTTAAAATTATAGAATGTTACATCATTCCCTCCTTACAAGGATTCTGTCCTCAGAATCATAATTCAAACAAATCATTCGTTACATTTTTCCCTACTTACAAAGATTCTGTCCCCAGAATCGAAGACACAGATTAAACAAATAACTCAGGGTAATCTTTCATCATTTTCTCTTCGAGTTCCCACGTAGCCTCTTCAGCGTTGTGGTTCCTCCAAATCACCTTCACAGAAGGTATCACCTTATTTCTGAGCACTTGTTCTTTCCTGTCTACTATCTGGATAGGAACCTCTTCATAAGATAAATCTTTCTCGAACTGCAATGGTTCATACTCGATCACATGCTTGTAGTCGGGTTTATATGGTCGTAACACAGAAATGTGAAAAACATTATGAATGTTTTCCAACCCTGGAGGTAGAGCTACCTCGTAAACCACTTCTCCCACTCTTCGCAGCACTTCAAATGGTCCAATAAGCCTCGGGCTTAGTTTTCCCTTCTTACCGAAACGAATTTTTCCCTTCCAGGGAGAAACTTTTAGGAATACAAAAGTTCCTACGTCAAATGCACGATCTTGTCTGTGTTGATCAGCATACTTTTTCTGTCTGTCTTGAGCTGCTACCAACCTTGTTCTGATGAGTTTGATAACTTCAGCAGTTTGTTGTACCAGTTCTGGTCCTAACAGTTGGCGTCACCGACTTCATCCCAGCACAGTGGAGTTCTGCACTTTCTGCCGTACAATGCTTCGTAAGGTGGCATGCCGATGCTCGCGTGATAACTGTTGTTGTAAGAAAATTCCACTAATGGTAGTTGATCTTCCCAGCTTCCTTTAAAATCCATGACGCATGCTCTCAGCATATCCTCCAATGTCTGAATCGTTCTTTCGCTTTGGCCATCTGCTTGTGGATGATAAGCCGTACTCATTCGCAATTGAGTCCCCATGCATTCTTGTAGTCTCTTCCAGAAATTCGATGTAAACCGCGGATCTCTATCAGACACTATTGATACTGGCACCCCATGTCTCGAACGATTTCCTTAATGTACAATCTTGCCAACTGATCAAGATTAAATCTAATCTTTATTGGTAAAAAGTGCGCTGATTTCGTCAGTCTGTCCACTATTACCCAAATCGCATCGCATCCTCTCTGAGTAGTTGGAAAACCCACCATAAAATCCATCGTGATGTGTTCCCACTTCCATTCCGGTATTTCTAACGGTTGGAGTATGCCGCTGGGTCTTTGATGTTCGGCTTTTACACTCTGACATGTCAAGCATTTCGCTACGCATTCAGCAACATCTCTTTTCATATTTGGCCACCAAAAATGCCGGCGCAAATCCTGATACATTTTCGTGCTTCCTGGATGAATTGAATACTTTGAGCTATGAGCTTCAGTCAGAATTTCTTCTTTCAGCTCTAGCACTGCTGGAACCCAAATTCGTCCATCGAATCGTAGTAAACCTTCTGTGTCAATCTTGTATTTTACATCACCGCCTTCAATCAAATTCTCTTTGATTTTCTCACACTCTTCTTCTTGTAGTTGGGCACTCTTCACTTTGTCCATTAAAGTTGGACCAGCTTCTATCTGAAATAATTGTTCGTCAGATTCCTTTGGAAATTTGATCTCCAACTCCAGTTTTGTCATTGCTGAAATGAGCTCCTCCTGAGTTGTAATCAGCATCAACTTCTCCCTACCTTTCCTGCTTAAAGCATCAGCTACCACATTCGCTTTGCCCGGATGATAAAAGATCTCACAATCGTAATCTTTTATCAGTTCCATCCACCTTCTCTGACGCATGTTCAAATCTTTCTGAGTGAAAATATACTTCAGACTTTTGTGGTCTGTGTAGATCTCACATTTCTCTCCATAAAGATAGTGTCTCCATATCTTCAGAGCAAACACAACTGCAGCCAATTCCAAATCATGAGTCGGATACCCTTTCTCATAATCTTTCAATTGTCTTGATGCATACGCAATAACTTTGCCATTCTGCATAAGAACACAACCCAACCCTTTGTGTGAGGCATCACTATACACCACAAAATTTCCTGTATTATCTGGTAACGTCAACACAGGTGCTACACTTAGCTTCTTCTTCAAATCTGGAAAACTTTATTCACATTTCTCCGTCCACACGAATTTTACAGCTTTCCTTGTCAAATTTGTTAACTGAGTGGCTATCTTAGAAAAATCTTGAATAAATCTTCTATAATAACCAGCCAGTCCCAAGAAACTCCTCACTTCTGACGGTGTTCTTGGTTGTTCCCAATTGATTACAGCTTCCACTTTCGATGGATCCACTGAAATCCCTTCCTTGTCAATAACATGACCCAAAAATTGTACACGATCGAGCCAAAATTTGCATTTAGAGAACTTCGCGTACAGTTTTTCCTTTCTTAGTGACTCCAATGTCAGACGTAAGTGTTCCACGTGTTCTTCTTGAGTTTTGGAATACACTAGAATGTCATCAATGAATACCACTACAAACTTGTCTAGGAATGGTTTAAACACCCTGTTCATCAAATCCATGAACGCAGCAGGTGCATTGGTTAAACCAAAAGACATCACCAGAAACTCGTAATGTCCATACCGAGTTCTGAATGCCGTTCGTGGTATATCCTCCTTCCTCACTTTCAACTGGTGATACCCACTTCTCAAATCAATTTTCGAAAAGTATTTAGCACCCTTCAACTGGTCAAACAAGTCATCTATTCTTGGCAACGGGTATTTGTTTTTAATAGTGACTTTGTTTAACTCCCTATAATCAATGCAAAGACGCATTGAACCGTCCTTCTTCTTCACAAATAAAACTGGCGCTCCCCACGGCGATACGCTTGGTTGAATATATTTCTTATCCAGCAGTTCTTGCAACTGAACCATTAGTTCCTTCATTTCTACCGGAGCCATTCTGTACGGGACCTTCGATATCGGTGCTGTTCCCGATACTAAGTCGATCACGAACTCAATTTCTCTGTCAGGCGGAAGTCCTGGCAAATCCTCTGAAAAAACGTCTTCGAATTCCCTCACTACTGGTATTTCTTCCAGCTTTACCCCCTTCTTTTGAGTATCGACTATGTAAGCTAAATAGCCCACACAACCTTGACTCAACAATTTATTGGCCTGCATAGTCGTCAGACATTTTATTTGTCTAGGCAACTTGCTACCATAAAATACTACCTTTGACGGAGTCATAAGGTTTACACACTTCTTTTGGCAGTCAATTACCGCTCCGCATTTGAACAACCAATCTATTCCCAAAATTACATCAAATTCTCCGAGTCTAATCGAAATCAAATCTACTAACAAGATATTCCCCTTAATGTTCACCCTACAGTTCTTGTAAACGAACCTAACAGGGATTATTTCCTTATTCGCAATTTCTATGTTCAAAGGAAAATTCAGTTCTTCTCTAGGCAATTCTAACCTCTTAGCAAATTCATCAGATATAAACGAGCAAGTAGCACCCGAATCAAATAATACATATGCATCAATATCATTGATTGGGATAATACCTGAAACTACATCCTTTGATTGCACAGCATCTTGCACAGTCATGTTGAAGGTTCTGGCTGTGGGTTTGTTTGATGTTGCAGGTCCTGTAATAGCCCACGTACCTCCATTGTTATCTCCTTTGCTTCTGGTTGTCACTCCCTCCTTCTTCTTAGGACATTCACGAGCAAAGTGATCCTTAGATCCGCACGTGAAGCACACATTCTTCTTTGATTGAGTGCAATTTGGGGTGATGTGACCTTCTTGGCCACATTTGTAGCAAACTCGTTTCCCCATCAAACACGCTCCCTTGTGAAACTTCCCACATGTCGCACACGCTTCAAACTTCTTATTCTGCTGGTTACCCTGCTGGTTTCCAGTACCCATACTTCTATTCCACTTTCTCTTCAAGTTGTTGTTGTTGTTGTTTCCACCGCTACCACCTCCACTCTTCATCTCATTTTCATTCTTCTTCTTCTTTTGTTCCTGGTTGAATTTTGTTACCGCCTCGCCTCCACCTTCGGCGAGTACTGCTTTCTCCATTACTGCTGCAAATGTCTTCAACTGGAACAGGGAAACCCTACTGTACAGCCAGGGCTTCAGTCCCTGTTCAAACCTCTTCGCCTTGCGTTCGTCTGTGCTAACCTGATATGGCGCAAACCTCGCCAATTCGTTGAATTTTGCGGCATACTCGGATACCGACATCGTCCCTTGCTTCAGCTCCAGAAACTGTACTTCCAGCTGACTCTTTGAACTCTCCGAGAAATAGGTCTCGAAGAATAACTCCTTAAACCTATCCCAGATCATCACTCCCGGCCCTTCACGAGTTTTATTGGCCTGCCACCAATAACTAGCTTCTGCTTTCAACATGAAAGTTGCGAAAGCCGTCTTCTGGTCATCACCTACCCTAGCGACATCGAACACCTTCTCTATCTCCATAATCCAGGTTTGTGCTTCGACTGGATTCATGGACCCACAGAATTTAGGTGGTCCAACCGCCTTAAACGTTGTACCATGGTTTTGAGGTTGATTCTGCAACGCTCCTGTCAATAGTGTCACTAGTTGTTGAACGGGATTCGCATCGACATTGTCGTTATTGTTAGTTCCTTCAGTGGTTCTCTGTCGTGTTGGCTGACGTCTGGGAGGCATTTTCTGTTAAAATAAAACACCTATTAGACCATTACTCAACTTCTTTAAGTATTTCTAATTAACTTGCCTCGACAAAAGAAATAACCACACAGCACATAACACTTTGAATAAAATAATAAATTTTATTTATTCATAAACTTTCTGAAAACATAACACAATAGCATCTCTGCTATCTACATCCTTTCCTGAACTTCAAAAGTTTCAGGACAACATCATTATTATCATATCCCATGGTTACTTAACACTAGGGACTTACACATTATTTAATACTTATTACGTACATTACCGACACATTTTCTACGATGATCTATTAAGGTACTTCGTAGCCCTATCACGTTCTTCCTCCATGACTTGAAACATTGTTCTGCGATCTAACACGAATGATGGCAGCGTCTCGAACTGAATCGGATATCCCATGACCTGATCTTGAGCTCGACTAATTACGGTGTTAAATAATTTATCCATCTCTTCCATCTTCATCCTTTTTGCCTGCGCGTCTCTCGTTGCTCTTCCAGTTCGTTGATAAGCTTCCTCGTATGCATCTTCAGCTCTTGCCCTCTTAGCAGCTTCTTCTCTCAGCTTGATCTCCAGTTCAGCAACCATCTCGATCAATTGTTCTTTCTCTCCTTTAGTCTGTATTAATTTCTCCTCGGCGTTAGTCAGTCGTTCTTCACGATCCTGGATCTCGCCGTCTTTTTGTGTAATTATAGTCTGTTGTTCAGCTACTATCTCCTGCAACTCCTCCACTGTATCTTGTAGTTCCACGTTAAGGTCGCGTACTTCATCATATACACGGCCAGCTATCGAGTTAAACAGAATCCTTTCCCCCTCATCCTCGTCATCCTCATCCTCCTGCGGTAACTCAATGGGATCCTCCTCGTCTGTCTCCACATCATCATCCTCATCCTTAACTACTGTGACCAACGGGGCTGACTCCCATGGCAATAGTTGTTCCCAAACTACCTGAACATCGCGAGGTTCCTCCTCTATAGGCATTTGAGGTACCTCCTCCCTAACCTGACTGGATTCTCCGACATTAGTCATCCTGACAACAAAATTTTAAAGTTTTAGTTATTAATCATTCTACTCGACACTCGCGAGCACATAAGTTATAAACACATAAGCACATAAGTGTTTTATTACTTCTTCCTTAAAACTCGATAAGAGTTAACTCCGCTGTCTTTTCAAAGGTTACTTCCTAAGGCTTTTCCCCCACCTAAGGTTCATAACCTAAAGCTTTGATACCAACCTGTGACACCCCCAAATCCTGGTACTCCATTTCCTCAAGATTTGGTGTTCACGTAATCAAACATTCATTTCTAACTACCCAATTAAAATAAAATTGAATAAATAAAACATGCCCATACAGGACTAAATTTAAATAAATCTCCCAGGTTATCTAACCTTTACAAACATTCATTCATTCATGCGGAATAATTAAAATAACATTCATTACAATCTTTAAACAAGTCTGAAAATAAACTATTCAATCTATTACAGGTCTTCAACATTGTTTCATCTTTCCTTTCCCTTTACTGGTGCTAGGTACATCACCAGTTTCAACCTTAACTGTAAGAAAGTTTACAGGCAAGAGTGAGCAAAAAAAGCCCACTTGAAATAATAATAGATAAATCATTTAACTTTACATCATTTGCCAATATTAGGTTTAATAGAACTGAACAATAAATTCTATTACTTTCTGAAAACTTTAACATTTACTGAAGGTCTAATGACCACGAATCATGTCCACAGTTATAAGTAATCTTTCAACTTAAACTTTAACAGTCATAAGACTATAAGGACTTCACGTACTTAGGGGGATCAACCCTTCGTACAATGTATTGTGCACAATCATTTCAACACTAAGCGTAACCTCTTATAAAAGAGTTGTTCTTCTCAGTATTTAGAATACAAGTCCGTACCAAAGTGAGTTTGGTTTGGATACATCATGGGGTAATTTAGAATTCAACGGTAATCAACTAAGGTTTAGTTGATTACAACGACATAACTGTATACTATGGAATAATCATAGTTTAATTGATGTTTATAAATTGACATCATGCTTTAGGGATAATCTATTAGCATACAATTTAAATAACTATAACCTACCTTGCTTGAACAATAATAAGACAAGGTTAATTGAATAATAAACATCCACAACATGTATGTAATTGTACATGCTAAACCACAAGTTAAGTACAAGAATAACTTGTTCCAAATAAATTTACACCATTATATGATAATCGAAATTGAAACAATAATTAGTTCAATAACACCAATGATTAGAAACTTATACGATAAAGAACTTGCTAAATATCAAAAGTTAAGACTTAGAAACTTGCTCAATGTAAAATGTAGGTTTAGGAAACTTGCCTTTAGCACAAGCTACACTTTTACCACTTGAATTGATACCCTAAACATATGTCATATTGACATAATTAGTTCTAACCAACATTGTACATTTATATAAACAATTACATTCATCATATGGGTTGAATTACCCATTCACATAATTAATTATATTTCAAGTAGATAATACTTCATAACATGATATTTCATAGTTTAATAATACTGAAATTATCATTTAACATTATTATAATAAATACATAACATTTATTTTCAAGTTTTGTACATTTAAGCAAAACTGTCAGACAGTTCTGCCAAGCCGCGCCGCGGTGCCACAGTTTGTAATGTGCCTCGCGCTGCGGCGCTGAGTCGGCGCTGCGGCTCAGTGATTATACTACGTGCCGGTGCTGCGGCGCAGTGACGGTGCGCTTACGTCATGGTGATGGCGCTGCGGCGCCAGAAATGAACTGCTGGGCCAAGCCGCGGCGCAAACTGTCAGCGTCGACTGACATCTTCGGCAACCATGAAAGAAAAAGCCAAATTGGCCAAAAAGCTCGAATCTAATAGACTAGTTACACTCTATTTTGCACATAAACTTCATACAAACACATTGTGACAATTCCTAACGTGTTTCTATTCATAATTTGTCTAAACATCAACTATAAAACACCTAATTTCAAGGTTTTTGGCAAAACTCCATTATTGATTTTATTTTTCATTAAAATTACCACTGTGATTTTGTTATTCTATCAAAATAGAAATTTCTAACTATCATGATTATGATTCTACCTATTCTAACAATTCTAACAATCAATTTATCAAAACACAACCAATTAAACCTTAATTTCCATTTTAAAAATAACCCATTCTCATTCATAAAATTCTCTGTAAAACAATTTCTTCATAATATATACATACATGAATTAAACTCTATATAATCATGCATAACTCATGAAACACATCTACAATTGCTAATTATATAAACTTATAACCAAAACAACAAAAGATGGTCCTACTTTGGATTATGAAGAAGATGATGGTCCTAACTCTTTGATTATCACTTTTCTCCAAAACCTGAAAAGCAAACACTCAATCTCTCTAAAAATCTCTTATTTTTTTCTTCTTTTCTTCTTCTTCTTCCTCTGAGTTTTTCTTTCTTTCTCTCTAACCTCTCTCCTCTATCTTACGTATTATAATATAACGTATAAGATATAATGTATATATTAAATATATAATATAACTCTCACATAACTGACATCAGTTATTTTTATTTTGAAAATCAAAAGCCATAAGGCTTGTTTGGTTGAGTTTAATAAAATAACCCATTAATCCTTACTCCTTGTTTGGTAAATTGAATTAAAACAAATGGATTAATCCTTATACCTTGTTTGCTAAAAGAGTATTATATTAAAGACTTATTATACAATAAGGCATGTTTGACAAAACTAAATTAAACTCTTTTAATTTATTTTAATAACTCCTTTATAGCAAGGTTATTATTAAATTAATAATTCAATTAAACATTAATCTATTAAATTACTTTAACACATAAATAATTATAATTCTTTTATAATTATAATTTTATTTAACCAACTAATATTTTAAACTACAATTTCTCATTTAAAATATTATTATTTATTTAAAACCACTATAAGCTCTCTAGCTTATTAATTAAATTAATTATTATAAATCTCATAGCAACTAATTTATTTAGCTCCTTAATTAATTACACAACAAATAATTAATTAAATCACATCAATTCCAATTGCCATAATTCGATAAATATTTAATATTGCCAATAAATATTTAATATCTGCTATTTAATTATTTATTCAACAAATAATTAAATAAACTACATCACTCAAATTAAACAATTAATTATTCAATCAATAAACCTATCCATTAAATATTTATATAAATCAATAAATATTTATTATAATAATTTAAAATTATAGAATGTTACAGTTGTAGACTTAATTCTCCATTATCTGAGTAAAATTTGTGGTTGTTAGTTGATTTTTATTTTGTTTATTAGTTTTTCATTAATTTCAATCATTAATTCGGTTAATTTAATAAAATTGAAATAATACAAAACTGGTAATTGTTAGATTAAAATTGATATTTATCTCTGTGGGAACGATACTTAACTTATCATTATATTACTTGTTAATCACGTATACTTGCGTGACGTGCTTAATTAGATTACACTCAACATACACACGTTGAGAGATCTTGGTCCAGGTTTGGTGCCTCTTGTGTTTACTTTAAGTTATTTTTCACACTTTATAGCTTTATTTGAAAATTTGCATTTATTTCAAAGCTAAGCGAGTTTATGCAACAAGGGACTAACTATGTAATCATGAAACCACATAACAGTGTTAAACAACCTTCAATACATATGATCACATGTATTCATCTTATTTACACATAACTAGCATAGTTTATCACTTGAAAACTTATTTCAAAACATGTTTGAATAACTTATATTATGTCTAACTAGACGAGCGCACATACTTGTCATGTTCAGTGACATAATGGTTACTAGCATGATATATCATAAGTTCATCATATAATTAACACCATACCCATGGATATTAGTTTCAAAACATCCAAGTACGCTTTTAAAAGTAATTCTAAACTGAACTTAAGCATCCTAGTTCTTGCAAGACATCTTTGAACTCTATTCCATACCTAACTAAGCCATATACACAAGCTACAAATATAAGAACTCAAAAAACTCAAGGTTCGTCGAGATTTGTTTTCAAAACTTCAAGTTTCTTTTCAAAACACATATTAAATCATGCTTCAAGCAATCCATTGTAAGTAAGGTGACCTTAACTATATGTCATATCTGTTTTCAAGCATATTTAAGTCAACTAACATACTTAGGTTATCATATCATAGCAAAACTCAGTATCAAGTTCTCTTGCTCGGCGCAGCTACGTTGTTTTGTACTATAGGAGCGACGCAGCTGCACTGACAGTCTCAGAAATAGCAGTTGGCTCAGCTACGCTGGCTACAGAAGAGGCGCATCTGCGCCCTTCCTAGATAGTTCCAGAAAGGTCCCTGCTTCTACAGAACTCAGGCACCCGACAAACATAACTTTGATTTCTCATTATTAGACCAAACATATTGTTTTCATATACTCATATAAATTTAGATAACATGATAGAAACTCACAAACCATATAAACAACCAATTTAAGGACTCAAATAAAAAGTTCATGTTGTTTTCCACAATTTAACATGTTTAGCAAATTCATTTACCACGGATTCATTTCTGAACCAATTTGATCCATTTTACTTTTGTTGTTTTCGTATTTAACTATATTAATAATTTATAGATTACAATAACCTTCAGCCATCAAATTTGGCTCAATTATCAAGTAGTTCATGACATTTCTCTAGGAATTATAGAACTTTGAAATCAAGAACATATTTGTCATTAATATTACCTTTAGAATGCTTGATTAGCTAACTATTACCCCTCAAACCTCTAATTATACTTCAATTTCACAACACTTACTCTCTATAAAAAATTATCAAACAATTTCAGCAAGATGAATTGTGAATGGAAGAGCTTCTATAGATAGCTAAGCTTGTGACCAATTTATGGCTTTGCCCTAAGGTTTAATCCAACAACAAGAAGAAGAAAATGATGGACTAAGAGAAGTTCGTGGAAAGTTTGTACTGCACTCCTATTTAAGCCACTCCCTCAGCCATCATCACCAATAATTGAGTTTAAGCAATAGAGTGTTAAGCCAATGGTCTATACACGACTGATAATTATTTGGGACAATGAATTTGGGACAAGCTCTATTACTTCCTTACTTATCAGTAAAATGGACCTCATTCTACTAAGGTTAATTCCTTTTTGACTTATTAAGTCAATTATAATGACCTAATATTAATACAATAAGTTAAGTTATAGGCACATATATACACATAAATATGTGAACCCACACATAAACACGTATACTCATATTTAAATATACATCAACACATATAATTATGTACCTCATGTATACTGTGTTAATCCAAATAATACTTTAATTGAACTAAATATAAATCAATGGGGCACTCTCAACCCATTTTTTTTCACCATACTTATTATTTTAATCACACAAAAGTACCACAATGATTAATTAATATTCATCATTTATTCTCTTACCATTAATTATCTTTTAATAATTCCAGTTAAACCTTTAATTAGTTGAACTTTAATATTCTATTTTCACACCCGGATTCCGTACATTATCGTCCCATCTCTTTCCAAACATACATCATTGTATAGCTAAGTATAACAACATACATTCTCAAATCTCAGGTTCTAATATCTTATAACCTCGTTTATTACAGATAATGATAATTACATTATTATTTACATCTTACAAGAGTGACTTTCATCCACCACCAAGGATACATAACAGTTCATTAAACTAGTCTATAGTTTAATTAATCTATTCTACATTACAAATCTTAGCTTGATCTTCACGCTCATTCATGCTCATTCATATAATGAATGGTACTTCGTCTGGATACCGGTCAGCTTGATCTTTACGTGATCCTTAAGTTCTTTCTAACATCGTTTGTTGAATTTTTTTTAAAAGCAAGAGTGAGCATTCAATTGCTCAGCAAGTCATAGCAGTTGAATAAACAACATCAAGAATTTAAACATTCTTTTAAAACTTCAATAACTGAACGAAGGTTATGAAGTAGCTCAGATAATAGGAATGAATCTTGATTCCTATCATTTTAAAACATTAGTCACATTCACTTTAAAATACTTTAATTCTTCTACCTTTTTCATACACATTCTGTCTTGCTAGAATCATTAGCACAAACTTAACAATATCGGTTCATGAATAAATAGAACATTTTCATATTGAACAGTTAAATCATAGAATAGTTCATCTCATAGAAACACCAAAGTGATAAAATTATGGCACAAGGCCTCATACATTCTACCACCTTGTACAAATATCACGCATTTGTACATAGATAAAACTTCTCATGTTCAACATCTAAGAAAGTTTAAGAAACTAGCATTCATTTAAAATATGAATGAAGTTAGGAAACTTACCTTAAGCACAACTACAACTTACATTTTATGCTGAACAGTTTATTCCAATCCCTATATAACACATAAGGAAATATCACATACACCAATTAGTCATATACTTGACTTACACATTAGTTTAAATATAACTTTACTCCTTATGGTTCGTGTTTATAACCTAAGTTCACGCAACCATCCTTCTTTACCGTTTTACAGCGTTATGACATACAGAGATGTCTTAACTCATACGATCATCATCTTTGATGATTTACATTCTTATCTTCTTCTTATAACTTTTCTAGGACTTAGCACACATCGAGTCTTTACTAATAGTCCATATGGTACTCTGAGTGTTTTCCCACAAATAACCAACAAACTAGTTTCCCATCTCATCTACATTGTCTTTCACAGCGAGTTAGATCAGTTACAAGTTCGTATATACCTTCGCTCTCTAAAAGAACTATTTAGCCCAGATCCAATATGAAAACCATTAAAGAATATGATTGCACCACAACCTAAACTTAACTTAACTTATCCAAACCATTAAAAATATAATGTTCGTTAAGTTGATTTCCCATTCTTTATGGCTTTCTGGCAACTAAATGCCATACCTCAGGATTTATTCCTTATTGTCTAAGTCATATAGTTTTTTATATACTTCGAACGATCATTCAATGTTAATACTATGCGTTCATAGCATTAAGCATTTTACATTACCTTATTCATATCTTATAACGTCCGGTTCATTCAACTCGAAACGTTATCCAAGTTATAATCATTAACTCGGCTTTTTAATGTTATACGTCATTGTCTTTAATTCAGTTTTTTCACCGTTAACAGGTTTAATCATTAGTCTTTATTACCTTACGGTAAAACCATACACGGTGTGTAGATTTTTCCCATTTAATATTAGCGTACAATCAACCCTTACATTGGCTAAAGTGTTTAACTCTTACATTTTATTCTAAAATTCTTTATCCGACTCACACTCGGACTCGAGTTAATCTTATCACCGTTCATTACGACTTTCTTGATAATTCATATCTTACTTACTACCTTCGTCAGCATTTAAGTCATACAACTACTGTATACTTAGAACGTTCGCGCGATGTGAATACGATTCACGAGAATCGTTTACGTATTCAGCGTTCACATTGTTCATCTCTTAATCTCTTATTCAACCTTTACCTAAGGTTTTAATCACTTCTATTCGTTATCCATTACATGAACACTACATTCATCCTCCTTTCTTAATGTCAAAATCATACCGTTCGTTCTATGCTAAGACCGTTCGTTCATCGCAACTACATTGCGTTTACAGCATTAATATGCTTTACACTTATCTCTCATTACGACATCATAACATCGAAATGTTATACATCACCCTTGTCACTCAACGTCTAAGGAATCACAATCATAGAAATCCCTCACGTTCGTTTTATGACTACGTTGCGTTTACATTCTTTGTCTTTTAATCCCGTTCAATCTTTTCGTTCAACCTTTAATAAAGGTTTAAATCACTTCATTAAGTGTTACATTATGTGAACTATATGTTCACTATCTTTTCTTACACTTCCCCCAAGAGTTGAGCAATTAAAAGCTCTTCTCTGGTGTTTTTCCCTACACCGGCGCTGCGGCGCCGGTTCCCTTGTTATTGGTGGCACTGTAGCGCAAGTCTATTGTAACTCTTGCCCAAAGCCAGCGCTTCTGCGCCTCCTTTCTAGTTCAAACTGGAGCTACAACGCCCGTTCAAAACCTCAGTTTTTCCAGCATTTTTTTCTAAGTGTTAGAACACGTACGAATCACCTACTTTGCAATCTCGTAACTTCTTCGTTATAACTCAGAACAAGATCGTTCTAAAGCCATTTTCTTCCTTATCTTACATACTTTAACTTCCCTTAGACAGATATTCTTTTTGTATCCGTTAAATTTCCATTAAATTGGCTTAAATTTTATTTTTCGTTCGTTTTACGTTATTACCGTTTTTCATTCGTTCGTCCGTAATTCGGTCATCCGAACTCTAAATTCATTTGTTCTTGAGTCCACGACTCACGTTTTATACATTCTCTTACATTCTTATGAAACCCTACACATTCGGGTTCATTTATATACTTTTTACTTTTTGATCGTCTTTTATGAAAATTCGCCATAACTTCATTATAGCGAAGTTCAATCCGTTCTTCATGAACGTTTCTATCGTTCCTAACCAAGCAATAAGCATCGAACTTATACGCGATGGTTTTAAACTTATCCATCAACAACATGTTCTAATTATGATGGTTTTACATTTGTTAATCAACAACGTTCTTCGTGTTCTTCGCGTGTTCTTTGCATTCTTCATTCGTTCTTCAATTTTAATCGGTACTGTGATATCCTGAGAATTCATAAGATTTTGAATGATTAAATTAAAGGTTAAAGAATAAAACCTAGAGTGAAAATAGAGGAACGCTTTAAATTTTTTTAAAGAAGAACCTATATCGTTTTCTATTTGATTGGAATTGAGAAAATAAGGGTTATAATTCAAAATCTAGAATGAAATTATATTTGGATGTATGCATGTGATTAAATAAATAAATATATTAAGTATATATATTTATTTATTATATAAAGAAAAATTAAATAGAAAGTTACATAACATAACTATACATTTGGTATGTGGGTTAAATAACCTAAAGAGTTATTTTTATTTAATGGTTCTAGTATTTAATTATATACTAGTGACCCAATCTAAGATATTTATGGATCATGTCTCCACCTACTAAATTAATTTGTGTGAATATGTGAGTAAATGAATATGAATATTATGTGTTAGTTTATTTGTTTATTATAAACAAATAAAAGAAACTAAGGTAACCTAATTATATATTAGAAATGAAAAATTGAATAACTTAATGGTTATGGTATAAGAGAATAATAGTATTTAAAATATATACTATTCCCAAGAGATTTATTTTATATATCTCAATTAATTAATTTTATAACCTAATTATAACAAGTCTAATTGGGTTAAGAAATTAAGGGTACATGAGCAATGATTTAAATTATAATTGAGGAAATAAAAACCCTAATTAAATAATTAGGGAAAGATGATATTAAAAGTATTGGACCTATTTGTTTCCATAGCCCAAATATTTTTATTGGAAAGCTAAAAAAAATTTAATTAAAGCCCAATCTCTTAGCCCAATTGAAGAGGGGCATTTTAGTCATTTGATATACTAAATATTACATTAAAACAAAATAAATCTGGGAGGATATAAGGCCAGGTGGCCAGATTTTTTATGAGAGGAAAAAGGAGTGGACAATAATTGGCCACAAGGAAAGGTTAGTGGAGGAACATGTGGGATAATTAATAAAGCATTAACTAAGGAACTAAACCAAATGTGAGAGAAATGAAGGCCACATGGCCGGATATATGAAGAGCGAAAGGAGACACGCATGTCATCAATTTAAGCACCGCACATGTGGCAAAAGATCTTACACCAAATTAAACTAGGTGTCATTTATTTTAAGGAACCACCTTGCCTAATAATCTTCCACATATTTATGCGGTGATTAAGTGTGGGAGAAAGGGAATGTAGTGGAGGAAAAGGAAAGGCCACATGGCCGGTAGAATGTGGAAAGGAAAAGGAGGAAGTAGATAGATAATTATTTTATATCTATATCTAATAAAAATCTATCTTATTTTGTTTCTCTTTCATCTCTTTTTTTTTCTAACTAAAAGAACTAGAGAGAGAGAGAGAGAGAGGAAGAACGACAGCTATGAAAGGAAGAAGAGAGAAGAGGAGAGAGAAAGTTCATCCATGGAAGAAGAAGAAGAAGAAGGAGAGCATGAAAATCAAATGTATAAAAACCTTTTGTTATGTATTTTTGATTATTGTAAATCAAAACTTGAATATATATTTCTAAACTCAAAAACATTGTATCTAATTGTCAATAAGTGTTTTATGTTTAGATACACCCATATTGGGTGTTAATTTGTTTGGAAATCAAAAGTAAAGAAAAGTGATTTTCTAGTTTATAAACCATAAAAATTTGTATGTACTTTGTATATCCACCGTTTTTGATCTACACCTTCTTTTTGTGATCCGTTAAAGAGAGATGCTAGATATTTAAGTTAACTACTAAACCCAAATGGTAGTACTAAAAAATTTTGAGTACACAAGTCATAGTGACTATTTTAGCAAAACAATTTTGACTTTAGAAAGGAAGACAAACTGTTTTTGGACAGTCAAAGGTAGGGGCAATTTCGTCATATTTTTGACATTCAAAAATTTTGGAAAAATTTGGGATGATAATATAATAAGTTTTCTAACATCTCCAAGTGTAATCACTGAAAAACGAGTTGTAAATTTCTGTATGGACTATTTTTAGCGACGTACGAAAAACTCGTTTTTCCCTACTGTTCCAGAATTTGAAAGGGAATTTTCAGCCACTTAATTTGGGTAATAAATTTCAGCTTTTTGAGACATGAAAATATATGGTATTAAGTAGCTCCTGTCCAAAAATGAGTTCATTCCGATTAAAAATGACCAAGTTATGACCATTTTAATTTTTAAGATTTTTCGACGAAAACGACTATAACCGGAGTTCTATAACTCCGATGGCCACGAAATTTAAACTGGAGGCTCGCGTTAACACGTATAAGATTGTTTCAAGCGATGAGAATTTCTGGAGTTGAGCATGATATGACTAATTTCTTAAGCTACGCACTAAAAATGATTTTTGAAAAATACTAAAGGGAGTAGAAAAATTATAGAAAAATACTTTTTGTGTATAGAAAAAATAATAAATTGATTTGATATTTTCATGAAAAGGATAATGAATCCAGCTTTCTGGATTGAAAAATCTGATAAATCCAACTTGCTGGATTGAAAAGCAGTTTACTCAATTAAAAATATGTTGAATCCAGCCTGCTGGATTACAATCTGGTTGCTGGATTTGGAATCCAGTTTACTAAATTGCAATTTAGTTTGCTATATTGGCCATCTGGTTGCTGGATTTGGAATCTTGTTTGTTGGATTTGAAATCCAGTTTACTGGATTGCAATCTAGGTTACTGGATTGGTATGTTTAGATAATCCAAGTTGTTGGATTAGTATTTAACTTATTAGATGTTAAAGAAGAACTTATAATATATAAGATTAAATTATTTTGTCAGGAATAAGCATGAGAATGTTATTCCTATTTATATATGATTTGATTATGATATATATGAATGAATATGCAAGTATGCTTGCATTAAGAAAAGTTGTAAAGTCCTTTGATAGATAATAGAAACATGTGTACAATGACTTAGAATGAATTGATCAAATGTGTTAGGTTGATCCTACATAAGCAAAACAACTTTGTAAAGTCCTTAAAAAGAAATGATGTACAAGGACTATAAATATAGAAAGATCAAGCATGCTAGGTTGATCTTATAATGTAATAGATAGTCTTGTCTGATCGTCGAGCACTACACCAGAAATCGTAGTCTGTCAGGAGAGTTAAGGAAAACTTGAGAGCTATCGAGGTAGAATCGTAGTCTGCAAAATAGTAAATCTCGGAGTTCGTAGACTGCCAGGAGAGACGAGGAAGGATAGTAGTGTGTCGAGAAGAACTTCCTCGGAGCCGTAGTCTGCTGAGAAAGTCATGTTCATAATCATAGAGACAGCCTGCCTACGAGCCGATCGAGCATCTGCCAAAGCCAAGTTAAGAATCGTAGACTACACCCAGAGTTGTAGAGTCTACTGATGCCGAAGCTAAATCAGGATCGTAGACTACACTCGAAGTCGTAGAGTCTACTAATCATATCTGAGGCAGAAATCGTAGTCGAGCAAGATCAGATAAAGGGAACGAGCACAAGGACAGAAATCATAGTGTGTCAAGATCTGATCTCGGAGTCATTGTCTACACAGCCGAAGCTGAATCGTAGAGTGCAGAACTAAGATGTACTCACAACACCAAGGCAGAATCGTAGAGCATATACGATTCTCAACAAATGAGCACTCCCAGAATATCCAAAGAAATGAAGCCTTTGGTCCGAGCTGCAATGTTACATTCAACCTGAAGGAAACCAGAGAGTACTCAACGAATGGCATGCAAGCTAACTGAAGATATAAGCACCAACCCAATCAGCATTCAGATTGAGTTGGAAAGCCATTCGAGATGAAGTCTTCCACAAGTTGATCAGAAGAAAACTTCAGTAACTAACTAAGGAAAAGTCAGCAAGTGTAATAGCTGTCAAGTAAATAGAAGACAACTATCTTGGAAGCAACCAGGATCTTAGTGTTTGCCGAACAAAGAAGGAACTGATGGAGTGTACATAGAGATAGTGGTCAGCCTTTGAAGAACAAGGCTAAAGTGATTAAGCATTGGGTCAGTCCACTGATGATAAGTGAACGGGAGATCACAAGGAGAAAGCGAGCTAGACAAGCCACAAATCTTAAGTGTCTTGCTATTCAGAAGGGGGCCAGAACAAGGAGTCAAGCCATCAGTATCTGAGAACAGTCGAGGAAAATAGAAGCATTGAAGCACTGCACAGAAGAAGGAAGAGGTGTTCTACATTGAAGATCCAATAAACACTCTTCAGGATCGTAGTGTTGACTCTACCAGTCAAGGAGCAACATTCAACAAGACAATACGATCAGGTCCAAGAAAGCATGCATCAGAATCGTAGAGTTCGGTCATCCAAAGATTGAAGCATTGACAACAGTTCAATCTGAAGAATGATATTCGGATAAGAGCTTATTGAGAGCATCGATGCAAAAGGACAACCTCTGATCAAGAAATCAGAAGGAGGAAATAAAGTCGTCGACCTGCCCAAGACATCAAAGTAACATATCTGACGGGGTAGGCCAAACAGTAGACTGCAGTGTCAGAAAGTTTGAAAAGGGGATGTCATGTCACATCTGTAGGCTACACCAAATAACTTGAGATCTGCGAAGCAATTCAAATAGCTCCCAACGGCTACATTCCAACGGAAAGATTGCGAAAGAGTATAAATCAACAATAGCTTCAAAGATCAAAGAGTTGCTGGAGTTGTTGAGTTTGGAGAAATGGTGGACTGATCTAAATAACGTAAAATAGTGAGTGACCAATGAAGGTCCGGAAGCTCACTCTACGATCCACCAAGAACACTTGGAGATAAATAGAGTAAGAAGTAGAAGTGAGAGTTCTACTATGTAGAAGTAAGAGTTCTACTACAAGAAGAGTGTTTTGAACTGCCAAGAGAAAGAAGAGCATCAATGTCATCTTGATGTCTATCATGGGAAGACTCTAAGTACTAGAGAGAAGAGCTTACAGTCATCTTAGCAAGTCCATCATGAGAAGGCATCAAGTATCAAGGATGAAGATCACCAATGTCATCATGGTGTTAAGCATGAGAAAGTTTCTAAGTACCTAACAGAAAAGCTTACAGTCATCTTAGAAATTCATCATGTGCACCCATCAAGTATCAAGAAGAATGATCTTCACTGCAGTTCAACAAGGGATCATCAGAAGTGGTTGAGTATCTGAAGAAGCTGAGCATCATGCAACACTCAATTCACGTCAAGCTACTAAGCATTCAGAGATGAAGAGCTGAAAGAACATCTTAGCAGCACCTCCAGCAAATAAACAACATTAACAACAAGAAGCCTGGGCCTAAGGGGTCCTTGTCTGAAGGGGCTAAATAAAGTTCCAAGCCTACTGGGCTTGAAGAGTTCTTAGTGAACTGAAGCTCCAAGGCTGCTGGCCTTGAAGAGTTCTTAGTGAACTGAAGTCCCAAGGCTGCTGTCCTTGAAGGAATCTTAGTGATTCAAGGTGCTGCCCTTCCTTAGTGGAAATCCTGCTAGTTGAAAGTAGAAGAGTGAATTAGGAGCTCGAGTCTCTGAACCACTTAAAATCCCTTGTATCTTTTACTTTATGTCATTCACATTATGCACTTAACTGCTATAACTGCTATGTATGTATTAACTGCTTACCACTGAACTAACTCTAAGAACAATGTATGTTTGATTATGAATATATTAATGAAGGGGATCTTTTACTTATTCTGCTGTGCTTGAAAAGATTCTTATGTTTGTCATATGCTAAATCATTAGCAATACAAAATAAACGAGAAAAGTATTTGAAATTAAAAAGGATCTATTCAACCCCCCCTTTTAGATCTATTGTGTGCCTATTGGGAACTAACAATTGGTATCAAAGAAGGTTCTCATGCTATTCAAAAGCTAATAGCTTTGAGTCTGATCCTAGGCACAAACATTGTTCTAAAATTAGTTTAGTAAGAAGTCACTTGTAAATGCAGATGAGCTCACACGTTGGAAATATTGTGTACATGTAGATGTGTGTATACACCTGAAGCTGCTCAGATTGGTCCATGTTCTTAAATACCATTACAACAAGACTAATCCATGGCCGCAGTCAATCTTGTAGTCTGAAGACCAGGCTAGGAAGTTGAAGAGAAATTATCAAAAGAAAAGAGTCAAACATCCACCAGCCTGAAAAGATGAAAAGGCCATACATGCTAAGAAATGCTTATCCAAAGAAGAAAGAAGAACTTCTCAAACATGTGTCTGGCCAACCAGCAGCTGGATGTAAAACTTGTGAACTCAAAGATGTCAAAGAACTAAAGATGCTGAGATTCTCTTAGCTTACATCTTCAAGACCACGACTGATTAATTGAAGGTTAATTGGAGTAACAAGCTGTTAGGAGCAAATGAGAAACTAACGTCAGTATATCTAAGCTAAATGACTGTTAAGAAACTGACAGTAAAAAGGTACGGTTCCTCACTAATATAAATGTGTACATCATGTTGCACCTCCTTATGAACTATAACAGTATTCTTTCAAGGAATCATAATCTACCTAAAAAGGTGAAGAGAGAAAGTACACTGAAGTTGGAAACTTAAATGCTTACAAACTTTCTCTCCATGAAAGTTTTAGGCTGAAGATGACATCTTGAAAGAAATCTGAAATGGGTCATAAGAATATCAAAGGTTAAATTAATCTTATGTGGAGTAATCTTTGTTGAAGGGTTAGTATGTATGTACAAGCCTGTGTTCTAAGTGTTTGATAACACACAGAGTATGATCAGTTCTACAAGAGTATCTTGAAGATTCGTAGAAACTGATCACCTCCATGAATCAACTAGATACACATAAGTAATAGTGCTGATTCTCACTCTGTGAACATAACCAAGCAAATGGTGAAACCATAAAAGAAAAGAGTGCTTTTATTAAAATGGAAAATCTTACACACACTCATCATCATGCATCTCAAAAGGTAATAACTAAATTAGTTACATGCATGAATATGATTGTTGGTGATCAATATGATGATTATTCCAATATATGAGGAATAGGGATTTTGAAGGCTAACCTAGTTGGACCCATTTAACCATTGGTACCAAAAATAGAAATTTATAACCTGTAGATACTTGGTCTATCTGGCCACACTAAGGAATGCTGAAGCAGAAGACTTCAGTCAAGAAGATTTAACCAGCAGAAGGCTAAAGACTGTTCAGAAATAATTCTGACAAAATTCATATATGTCAAAGCCTGTCCTTGAAGACCTACTGAGCTAACTTGAATAAAACTCACATGTCTACTGATTTTTATATAGAAGCAAGTTATTCAACCAAAGATGAAAAGGGTATTAGATGCTCAATCATGCAAAACATGTCACATAAGAAGAATCCTCAAGGAAGCTCACATTAGAGGATCATCGAGCATCAATCATAAGGAGCTCATTACGGGAGCAGAACTTCACTTACACAAGACTGTCAAAGTAGACTACGTTCGTAGTGTTGTCAAATGATAGTAGAGTGAATAGCCTTGAAGGTATTCATCTCTCTGATACAAGAAGATTTAATTGAGAATGGTGATTCCAGTAAGAAAGAGATATACAAGGCTGCCATTTAATGCACATAAAGAAAAGGAAATCACATTTATCTGAGAAGACAGCATCAACCACGGAGGTTCAGTGATCTGTTAAGGTGCAACAGCACTGAGATATACTATGAAGCAATGTACCAGCTACAGAGTCCCAAAACTTTATGGCTGATGAACCAAATGAAGATCCATAGTCAGTAGGAACGTCTCTAAATGTACTACTGATAACCTATCAACCACCTAACTCAAAATCGTGGAGTGCCTACGATCAAACATCTGATCGTAGTGTAAGAGTAGGAGGACACCACGACTACAGCCAATGCAAACGACCAAAAGTTGGTAGAGGATCACCCCAGTAGAAAAGGTCAAATGAGATATAAGTGCAAATCACTTCTAAAGTGCTTCTTCTAGAAAGCACCTCAGGGACAAACCTGACCCTTAGCTCACTCTAAGAGGTTGGCCCTTCCTGAGCTACCTTAACCTAGAAGGATTGCTTAGTAAAGTTCATCTCAAGGACCAAGACAGTCAACGATCGTAAAGTAGAGTTTGAAGAGAACTCAACGATCATAGTTCAACCTCAACGATCAAAGAAGTAGACTCGACGATCGCAGACTTCCAAAAGGATACACTAGCTCATGAGGAGCTCTGAAGAACTAAACAAATGCTCAACTATTCAGATCATGATGAGATAAGTTCGAGTACTGGTTGGAAAGATTTCCTGCAGACTCACCTCAGAAGTAGAATGCCCAAACCCTCACAAAGTACATCAATGGCTAAGCTATGCAGTTTCAAGATGAGGATTAGTGTCAAACCATCCACTGCAACACCTCTCAGAAGTAGATCATTGAGTTAACAAAGGAAAACATAAAGTCTATAGCTATCTCACCAAGCTACTCTATGAACCAAAGAGGTCAACGGTCAATCCACGTCATTGAAGCCTATTCTTTTAAAAAGGGACATTAAACTAAAAAGTTAATGGGGAGTTACAGCTCATTACTGGGCATCGTGCAACCAATGGCTGGTTAACACATCACAACTTTTGCAGAGTAAGAAGGAATAGCCATAAAGACAAATTCAAAATCTACAAACAGTTATCAGAAACTATCGAACCTCTCTCCCTCCCATTTTTAAACCCTAAGAATCCTTTTCAAAGCCTAAACCCATTAACTCTCCAGAGCTTCGTCCAAATCACATTCAACTATCTCTCAGAAGACTCCCTAGATCATATACCCATATTGTTCGAACTATTCAAATGGCAGATTGGTGAGTAATCACTGGCATTTAGCTCAGAACCAAGTCATTTGAGAAATTCGAGAAGAAGTTTAGAGACATTCTTGAACTTATGAAGAAAGCTGGATTCTCAGAATGTCTTGAGGCAAGCACTCGAATATATGCTGACCTAGTTTAGGAGTTTTACTCAAATGCATCCATAAACTCCGGAACCCTTTCTACCAAGGTCAAAGGTCAGTCGCTAAAATTGAAATCATCGAATATCAATCAATGCTTAGGCTTTCCTGATATAGGATTGAAAATCCTTGATGGGATCAACACTAAACAAGCGAAGGAGATTATGGGGTACCAAAGGAACCCTAGTCTGAAGGACATGAAGAAAAAGGAGTTTCCTGAGGAATTCGAAATTCCTTGCTGAGATAATGGGCAAATGTATACTATGCAACGATATTGCACATGACACTGTGCTTGATCAATAACTAAAGATTATGTCTGCAATAGTTTTGAAGAGGCGAGTAAACTTTGGAGTGATCTTGTTCGATAAAATCTCCAAATGGGTGGAAAAGGCTGAGTTGAAGAAGTCTACAGATAAACCCCTTACCAAGGTTTTTCATGGAAGACTGTTGAGTATTGTGCTAAAGAAGAAACTGGGACGCAAGATCAAGGATGATGAGGGATAATCTCTAAATGTTCACAAAGTGATATCCCCACAGCTGTTCATAAACTGGAAGAAAAATCCCAAGGAAAATAAGAGGCTGATAACTACTAGGAGCAACAACGAAGTCTCTGTAAAGAAGAGGAAGGCAAAAGAAGTGGAAAGCTCTGAATCTGGTGACTCTGTACCAATAACAACCACGGCAGCAAAGAAGAAACCCAACGGTGTGAAGAAAACTGAGACCCTACCAAGAAGTCTCTCCACTGAAGATAAGATGAAGGTGTAAAGGTCTCAACTGCAGAGACCACAAAGAGGAGAAGTAACAGATTACTTCAAGGGCTATCCAGAAAGAAAGCTAAGGTGGTAAACAGGCTAGCCCTAGTTTCTCAAGGAAGTACATCTGACAAAGAAGGGGACGTAGAGTCAGAAGTTTAGAAGGAAACTGAAAGTTTCAAGACTGAGTCCCCAAAGAACAAATCCAGTGATGAAGTTGAAGCTGAATTCATGAAAGAAAATGTAAACCTTGTTGAAGAAGAAGAATGCACAAGCCCTGTGGCTGACTCTCAGAGCATTCACTCCGATGATGAAGAAAAGCTATAAGATGACCCAACTACATCTCCAAATGCACTTGCTCCAACTAGCCCACATGATGGGTCAAATGATGTTGAGTCCAAAGAAGAAGGACCTGCCCCTACCAATGTTGAACATCAAGAAAGCCTGTCTGATGATTCAAAGGCCTCAGAGTCTGAAGAAGAAGAAAAGTTTGTCTCTCGCATAGCTGAACCTCCAAGGAGAACAAAGAGCTACAGACTACTTGCTAAATTTGTCCCAAAGAAGCAAGGTGAATCCTCTACTGCAATTATTGAAGGGAATGATGATGAAGCTGAATCCGAGGGAAAAGATGTTGAAGAAAGCACTACTGATGAAACTCAGCTTAAAGAATTCTTTGATGAATCAGATGAAAGAAGCCAGCATGATACAAGCTCAGAAAGAGAAGAAATGGAGAAGGATTCCAGCTCTGCAACTGAGGAATCAGAGGAACCAGAATACTATCATGTCATCTCTCTAGCAAAAACCACCAGGAGAATAGTGGTGGAAGTCTCTGATGAACCACCATAAGTACCTCCAGAAAGATGGGTAAACTATGAAAATGAACAGCTCAAGGTTGTGAGGATGACTGCATTTGAAGTGTTTAAAAATTAGAACAACATGGAGATGGACTGCACTACTATCCTCTACACTCTTGATGATCTATTGATGAGATGGTTTTTTTCAATGGATGCCTTGGTTAAAGGCACATACTGAAAGAGATGGAAGTTACTTCAGCTGGTGCTACTTTCAGTTTCCAAGCCTAGAGCTGGTGGCTCAGAACTTCCCAAGGGTGAAGAAGTTTGCAACCAAAATGAACAAAGACCAAGCCCACTTCAAAGTTTATCAACATACTGAAAATCACTACATTCCTTATGATCGTAGAGTGGACTCTGATGGTAGAAGGATTATAGCCAAGGAGATGATCGTAGATTCTGTTCACTCTACCACTGATACTGATCAAGTCCAAAATGAGAAGCCTTCATCTGCCCAAGCACATCTATCTGACACTCCTTCATCCTCCAATAGCGAGTGGTACTCAATGAATTTTTAGATTCTCAATGCTTTCAAAAATCTATCCATGGATGAAAATCGTAGAGTCCAATCTGGTGTTCAACAAGAGGCTGCCCAACCAGATGACCAAATTTCTATGGACCAGGAGCTATTGAAGAATTCTGATGAGCTGGTTGAGAAGATATCTCTAATTAACGAAGAGTTAAAGATATTGACAGCAGCAGGAGATAACTTAGTTCAAGATAGACTCCAAGTAACTATGGTTAATGTATCTCTTAAAATCAAAGAGAGAGATCACATCTATCTGAAGGCCATAAATGATCAGAAGGCAGAAGCTCTATGAGAACAGAAGGCCAATGAAGAGCAAATCCAAGTCCTCTATGACAAAATTGACAACATGAATCAGTCTTTCTCTCTCCAACTTGAGCTGAGCCAACAAGACCTCAAGATTGAGGTTGGGAACTCATCTTACCTAATGGAGCAACTGGTGTCCAACATGGAGCAGCTTTCTCAAATGATTAATAAAAAAAGGCGAGAAAAAGAGGCATAGAAAGAGGAAGAGTAAGAGGCATTCAAGGAAGAGCAGAAGGAGTAAAGATAAGATGACCAAGAAGAAGATAGCAGAAGAAGAAACTGAGTCATCATCTGAGGGGGAGCCACCAAAGGATGACGAGCCTGTGTATGTAGAGTCTGAGGGGGAGCTAGAAGAAAAAGAAGAGAAGCATACATCTCAAGGGGAGCAGGAGAAAGAAGATTAAACAGATGAATAGCCAATCAATAGACATCCTGGAAACATACATGGAGCCAAAGAGGTACATCTCTAACTAGTTAAGTATGTTCTGGATCTAGAATGTAAAATGTCATAGTGTATTAAATTCCATATTATTAAATGACATTCATGATTATCTGTTTTAGAAATATAGATGCTCATTGTATATAAGAATAATTTATAACATGCATATGCATCTATTATTTTTGTCATAATCAAATAGGGGGAGATTATCAGGAATAAGCATGCGAATGTTATTCCTATTTATATATGATTTGATTATGATATATATGAATGAATGTGCAAGTATGCTTGCATTAAGAAAAGCTGTAAAGTCCTTTGATAGAAAATAAAAACATGTGTACAATGACTTAAAATGAATTGATCAAATGCGTTAAGTTGATCATACATAAGTAAAACATCTTTGTAAAGTCCTTAAAAAGAAATGATATACAAGGACTTTAAATATAGAAAGATCAAGCATGTTAGGTTGATCTTATAATGTAATAGATAAGCTTGTCTGATCGTCGAGCACTGCACCAGAAATCATAGTCTGCCAGGAGAGTCAAGGAAAGCTCGGGAGCTATCGAGGCAGAAACGTAGTCTGCAAGATAGTAGATCTTGGAGTTCGTAGACTTCCAGGAGAGACAAGGAAGGATCGTAGTGTGTGGAGAAGAACTTCCTCGGAGCCGTAGTCTGCTGAGGAAGTCATGCTTAGAATCATAGAGACAACCTGCCTACGAACCGACCGAGCATCACCCAAAGCCAAGTCAAGAATCGTAGACTACACCTGGAGTTGTAGAGTCTACTGATGCCGAAGCCAAATTAGGATCGTAGCCTACACTCGAAGTCGTGATCATATCTGAGGCAGAAATTATAGTCAAGCAAGATCAGATTTAGACAACGAGCACAAGGACAGAAATCGTAGTGTGTCAAGATCTAATCTCGGAGTCATAGTGTCTACACAGCCTAAGCTGAATCGTAGAGTGCAGAACTAAGATATGCTCACAATGCCAAGGCAGAATCGTAGAGCATATACGATTCTCAACAAATGAGCACTCCCAGAATATCCAAAGAAATGAAGCCTCTGGTCCAAGCTACAATGTTACATCCAACCTAAAGGAAACCAGAGAGCACTCAACGAATGGCATACAAACTAACTGAAGATCAAAGTACCAACCTAATTAGCATTCATATTAAGTTAGAAAACCATTTGAGATGAAGTCTTCCACAAGTTGATCAAAAGAAGACTTCAGTAACTAACTAAGGAACAGTCAGCAAGTATAGTAGCTGTCAAGTGAATAGAAAACAACGATCTTGGAAGCAACCAATATCGTAGTGTTTGCCGAACAAAGAAGAAACTAATGGAGTGTACACAAAGATACTGGTCAACCTCTGAAGAATAAGGCTAAAGTGATTAAGCCTTGGGTCAGTCCATTGATGATAAGTGAATGGGAGATCACAAGGAGAAAGCGAACTGGACACACCACAAATCTGAAGTGTCTTGCTATTCAGAAGGGGGCCAGAATAAGGACTCAGGCCATCAGTATCTGAGAATAGTCAAGGCAAACAAAAGCGTTGAAGCACTGCATAGAAGAAGGAAGAGGTATTCTACATTAAAGATCTAATAAACACTCTTCAGAATCGTAGTGTTGACTCTACCATTCAATGAGCAACATTAAACAAGACACTACAATCCGGTCCAAGAAAGTATGCATCAAAATCGTAGAGTTCGGTCATCCAAAGATTAAAGCATTGGCAACGGTTCAATCTGAAGATTGATATTCGGACAAGAGCTTATTGAGAGCATCGATGCCAAAGGATAACCTCTGATCAAGAAATCAAAAGGAGGAAATAAATTTGTTGACCTGCCCAAGACATCAAAGTAACATATCTGACGGTGTAGGTGAAACAGTAGACTGCAGTGTCAGAAAGTCTGAAAAGGGGATGTCATGTCACATCTGCAAGCTACACTAAATAACTCGAGATTTACGAAGCAATTCAAATAGATCCCAACGGCTACATTCCAACGGAAAGATTGCGAAGGAGTATAAATCAACAAGAGCTTTAAAGATCAAGGAGTTGCTGGAGTTGCTGAGTTTGGAGAAATGGTGGGCTGATCTAAATAACGTAAAATAGTGAGTGACCAATGAAGGTCCGAAAGCTCACTCTACGATCCACCAAGAACACTTGGAGATAAACAAAGTAAGAAGTAGAAGTGAGAGTTCTAATATGTAAAAGTGAGAGTTCTACTAAAAGAAGAGTGTTCTGAACTACCAAGAGAAAGAAGAGCATCAATGTCATCTTGATGTCTATCGTGGGAAGACTCTAAGTACCAGAGAGAAGTGACTTAATTGGTACTCGAGAATTATCCAATTAGGCAATCGGGATGTCAAAATAGTACCGAACTCAACTCAGACTGAAATAGTTTGACTTGAGATTAGGTCTTATATGTTTTATAGACTGATAGGATTATGTGGTTATGTGGTTATGTGTTTAGGTTATTTTATAACAGTAATATACTGTGATGATATTATTCTAATATTGAAAGATCTATATTATCAATATTAGGTCTTTCGGATGAAGCTAAGATAGATTAATTAACTGTAATCAACCGAACATACAAGTTCTCTCTAACTCAATCCTGAGTTATGATTCTTTCAAGTATGCTTATGGTTAATCATTGCTAATTATATCATGTCCATTGATTATTGATTCGCACTTTGTGCATATTGCATGTGTTCATAAGGTATGAAAGGCTGATCACCTTCATTACCATCTGGTCCAGTTGATTTGTTCATGTTCATTATTGACTATTCATTCTATTGTCCTGATTGTTCAGCTATGAAACTTGATTCATACTAGTTCACAATTATTATATTGTTGAATGTTAGCCAGCCTATTGTTCAAATTCTTTCAATCATGATATATCTTTTATTGAACTTAAACTTGCTGGGCAAACTTGTTGCTCACCCTTACTATATCTTGATAGACATTGCAGATTAGGACGAATACATCGGAAACAGTCAAAGACAAGAACAAATCCAGCCTTGGATTATATGTACAACTAAACTTGTAATAGTATTGTATGATAATGACATTGTATGTCGAGTAGTATATTGGATACAGGTATTGAGTGAAGGTTCTCGACCTTGGGGATAATGTGTAAAGTTTAATGTATAAATAATTTATGTTTATATCTTCCGCAATAGTTATAAAAATGATGTACCAGATTTTTGGTGATTAGTACCCGGATCGAGGGATGTTACAGATACTTTGATTATGATTTTACTTTTTCTTGGAATTTGGTGTTATAAAATACCATTCCTTACTTATTTCACCGAATCGTTCATATGATTCATCGGATCGTTCAAATTCATCAAGCAATTCATACTTCCTAAAGAAAGCTTTTTAAGAAATTTATAAACTAAATTTCTAATTCTTATTTCTTCATTTTCTCATGATTTTAACCATATAAAAATCATTCTTAACATCTTTTACTTCTATTCTCATTAAGTTATATGATTCCATATAAAACTTAAAGAAAATTTATATTAAACTAGGTTTTAAGATTACCTTTCTTCTTTAATCTCCTTCAGTTGGACAAAGGTTGCACTCGGGCTAGCTTTTCCTCTCCCTTTCCTTCCTCATTCGACTTCTCTCTTTCTTTCTCAAGTGTTGGTGATTTTCAAATCACCAACAAATGAGCTAAGGCTCTCCTTATACAGAAAATCAAGGCTAGGGGTAAAATAGTCATTTCACCTACAAAGTTACTATTCCCATCTCCTTACTAACCTCCTTACTATTCACGAAGCTTCTCTTGGAAGCTTCGTGATTCGGTCTTTCAGGATTTTTCCAATAGTTCGAAAAACTGCGATTCTCAAAATCCAATATTTTTGAATATTTCGTCTTTCCTTTATAGATTTACTTTTACGCATTATTCAGAACATCGAAAAACTGAAAAACACTTATTGAAGATAAACATTTTACTTCACGTTTTCCCCTAACGTAGTTAAACGAATGAAAAGTACATAACAATACTTTTTGTCGCTTTCATTTCGTCCGATTTCTGCACGTTTTTTGAGAAATACTTTTATCGGCTAACTTAACTTTTTATGACATCTTATCGTCAAATCTTTCGACGGAATGTCATTTCAACATATCAATTTCTTAGAAAGGCTTAGGTTATTCAAACCCTATCCCTTAGGGTTTCGTCGGGTGAATAATTCTTATTTCGTCTTTTTCCTTAGAAAAATTTTTATTCCCAGAAAATTTTTATTTTCATCTTGAAAATTCTTACTCATTCAGTCTAGCTCATAGTCAGAATCCTGCCGTTTTATAATCATCCTAGGTTCTAGAACGATTAATAAACACATAGCACAAAATATTATTAATAAAATTTATTTTGTTAATACCTAATTCTTTAAACTTAAATTTCTAGACAATCGGGTTTTTTCCTGGGTTGTCACAGACCGGCGCAGCTGTGTTGGTCTTAGGCTTGGTAGTGGCGCAACTGTGCCACCTCAAGTTCAGACGCAAACAAGTTTTACTTTAGCAGAACTATAATCTAAATTCTTAAATACTTTGAACATGCTTTTAAATGCTAACTTGTTATACCAGTTAACCAAAATCAATCTCTTCTTTGATTTTACCACATCAATTACTACCTTTTTTAAAAATTTTGAGATTAAACTTCCAACTCAACTCTTTTTTCTTTAATAGTTTAATCAACTATAAAATCTCATATATAACTTCTTACCACCAAACTACATAATTCAAAATATGTAACGCATATATATTCTTATTTGAACTCGACATATCTTATAATAAAAATTTTATTTACCAAACTATTATTTTTAATAATTTCTGAAAATTCAGGTTATTACAAGATTACATCCATATAGATATATATATACATATGCCTATCGACCATCTATGATACTACATTCATAAGATATTATCTTACTATAAAAGTTTCCTATCCTTAAGACTTAATAATTCTTATGTCCATTACCTTAATCGGTCTTTCGCAAATCCTCTTGTAGGGCTTCCACTTAAACTTCCATCCTTAATCGATTCCTAACTTCATCCTCCCAACATTCTTACATCACTTGGTTACTAATCTGAAGGCCTCGAACTTTCGCCTCCAACTCCTTGATCTTACTCTCCTTCTCAGAGTTCTGAATCACTAAGTTATTCAAACGCACATATATCTGAAAGAAACCTCTCGCTATGGATTCCCGTTCGGACTTCGTCTCCTCCTTATCTAGGGCTACCACCGAAGTGGGCACAACTATTCGAGGTGTTTCGAAGACCACATGTATGTCACATGGTTCCTCTTCCAAAGTCCAACTAAGTTCACCTATCTTTGGCATCCTAAAACCATAAACACAAACAAACTCCACTAATATCTCACAAATAAACATAATTTTATTGTATGGAATGAAAATATATTTCATAACGCTACTAATTCTCTAAGAAAACTCTATATTAGTTTTATCTCCTTCTATTCCCTAATCTCATCATCTCCTGACATTCTACAATCTGTTTTAAACAACTTAATTAATACCATACCAGTAAACATAATCTATACATGCTAAATATCAACATCATACTATCGATAAATTTCCTCAATTCATCACTTAGAACTCTAAATGAGTTTTCTCTCTCTTTCTTATGGTTATATTCCTAAGACTTTTCCCCCACCTCAGGTTTATAACTTATAGGTTTCATACCAACTTGTGACACCCCCAAATTTGGCTCCCTTGAACATCGAATTTGATGCTCACTATACAACATACACACCACATCTATCTACCCATACTGTAACAATTAAGAATTTTATTTGTAATTTCAAATATTACCTCTAGGACTGTTGTGCAATTGGAGGCAATCAGAGGGCGACGTGATGCACGAATTCCTTTAATCTCTCTAATTTAATTATTAAATTAAATTAGAATATTATCTCATAATAATTAATGCGTCACTCTTTTATTATAATTAACTTCAAAATACCAAATTACCAATTATCTCATAATAATTAATGCATCACTCTTTAGGACTGTTGTGCACTCGGAGGCAATCGGAGGGCGTCGGGATGAATGAATGCAAGTGCAGTCCTTTATGTGTTAGTATAACCTAATCTAAAGAGCATGATAACATGTTGGACATGTAATAAGATGTTTTATCAAGTTGTTAATGTGTATATGGTGCAATGGCATGATAATTTGATTAGTTGTAATAGAGCTAAAATGTGATGCTCATGAAAAGATGTGATGTTGTTTAAACTTAAACTTAGTTAGCGAGCTATACTAAAAGTGGGAACTAAACTCATGAAGTTAATATTAGTGTAACTAATGAGTATTGTCAATAAATATGGTATGTGTAGGACTTGTGGTGAACGTGAGTAGTGATTGTTTAACCTACACACGAGGTAAGTTCTCTAACTCAACTTTTACGATTGTGCATGTGCTTAAACCTTATTGATAAATTGAGCAAGTTCATAACCTTTCTTATATATCTGTTCTAACTTGATTATGTTCATGCAAACTCTTCAACCAAACTTTTACTTTGAGAAGGGTTCCTATCTTAATTTTGTTTCTTATTACTCAAGTTCCTAAATTCTGCTATTCTTATGTTAAGCAAGTTTTATTCCTTAACTTGTTATTAATCACACACGCTCATTAACTCACTTCTTTTATTAAGTAAGATTATAGCCTTAGCTTATTGTTGTTCAAGTAAGGTTTTTTATAGTATTCCATGCCTATGCTTTCTAGTTCAGTTCTAAAGCATAATTTTGATGTATTATGTTCATAGCATAGTGTTATTACACTTGTGACTCAACTAATCCTTAGTTGATGTTTGTTGAACTATAAATTACCCTTGAAGCTTATCCAAATCAAACATACTTTGGTGCAGACTTGTATTCTAAAACTGAGAAGAACAACCCTATTACAGGGGATTATTACGTGAAGTTTTTAGATGTTTGTGCACAATACATGGTACGAAGGGCTGATCACCCTAAGTACGAGGAGTCCCTATAGTCTTATAACTGTTTAAGTTTAAGTTGAAAGAATACTTATAACCTTGGACATAGTTCATGGTCTTTTGACCCTCAGATATATATTTCAAATTCTGATTTCAATTCTTGATTATTATTGAAAGAGAATATTCGCCAGTTCTATTGAACCTATTCATTAGCAGTTATTATGTTGATATTATTCATTGTCATTTCAAGTGAGTATTTGTTTTGCTCACTCTTGCAAATATAACCATTGCAGCTAAAGTTGAGAGGGTTGATGAACCAACCACTAGCAAGGGAAAAGAAAAGATGAACAATTGTTAAAGACTTGTAAATTTATTGACTTTTATATTGTCATACTTTGTTTTAATTATTGTAATGTAATTTTTTAATTTTCTGCACTTGATGTATGTTTTAAAGGTTAGATAATCTGGGAGATTTATTGATTAAGTTATGTAACCCTTTAATGGGAATATTTATTGTTTAAATTTTATTATATTTGGGTAGTTAGAATTGAATGAATAGAAAGTGAACACCAAATCTTGTGGGAATGAAGTATCCAAATTTGGGGGTGTAACAAGTTGGTATCAAAGCTTTAGGTTATGAACCTTAGGTGGGGAAAACCTTAGGAAGTAACCTTATAGAAGATTAAAAAGATAGTGGTGATAAACTCTTATCGAGTTTTAGGGATGAAATAATAAAACACTTTATGTGCTTATGTGGTTGCAACCTATGTGCTCGTGAGTCTTGAATAGTGACGATTAGTGATTAAAAACTTAAATTTTTTGTTATCATGGTGGCTAATGTGGGAGAATCCAGTCAGGCTAGGGAGGAGGGACCTCAGATGCCTAGACAGGAATAGCCTCGAGATATTCAGGTGGTTTGGGAACAATTGCTACCAAGGGAGTCAACTCCGTTGGTCATAGTGGTTAAGTAGGAGGGCATACTTGATGAGGAAGATGTGGTAGAAACGGATGAGGAAGACCCCGTTGAGTTGCCACAGACGGATGAGGATGAGGAGGAGGAATAGTTTCCACCAAACTCTATCGCAGCTCATATGTACGACGAAGTATACGACCACAATATTGAGCTTCATGATAGAGTTGAGGAGTTTGAGGAGCTAGTAGCTGAACGTCAGACTTCGATGGCGCAGAAGGACGATGAGATACGAAATTTTGACGAGCGTTTGAGTAATGTTGAATGGAAGTTTATTCATATAGAGGGGGAGAATGAGCACCTGATGGAGGAGATTATGAAGCTGAAGGATAACTTGAAAGAGGAATCTGCCAAGAGAGCAAGAGTCGAAGATGCTTACGAGAAAGCTTCTCAGCGTGCAGAGGTAACAGAGGGAGAGGTGTAAGCAAAGAAGATCAAGATAGAGGAGATGAATGGTGTGTTCAACACTATGATAAACCAAGCTCAAAACTGAGTCATGTACTATCTAACTCAGTTCGAAACGCTGCCATTATATATGTTAGATCGCAGAACAATGTTTCGTATTATAGAGGAGGAGCGACGTAAGGCTATGTAGCATTTGAGTAGGTCATCGTAAAGAATGTAATTGTTGTGTGATTAATGATATAATAAATAAGATGTAAATCTCAAGTATTATGTAACCAATGGGACATGATGATGATGTTATCCTGAAACTTTAGTAGTTCAGGAATGTGATGTAGATAGCAGGGATGCTATCATTATTATGTTTTAAAAAATGATGAATGAATAAAAGTTAAATTTATTCAAGATGTTATGTGGTGATCTTTTATGATGTGCAAGTTATGTAGAAAATACTTAAAAGATTGAGTAATAATCTAATAAGTGTATTTTTAACAGAAAATGCCTCCAAGACGTCAATCACGACAAACAACCCCTGTGGGATCTACTATCAACAACAACGATGATGCTAACCTAGTTCAGCAATTGGTGACATTACTCACTGAAGCGCTGTAAGATCAATAGCAGAACCAAGCTGCGACCTTCAAAGATTTCAAGGCGGTTGGACCACCAGAATTCCGTGGGTCCATGAATCCGATTGAGGCACAGACTTGGATCATGGAAATAGAGAAGGTTTTTGATGTTGCTAAAGTCGGTGAGAATCAGAAGACTGCTTTCACAACACTCTTGTTGAAAGCAGAGGCTAATTTTTGGTGGAAAGCCAATAAAACCCGAGGAGCTCCAATGAAATATTTTCAAGACCTATTTCCCAAAGAGTTCACAAAATCAGACGGAGGTGAAATTTTTAGAGCTGAAGTAGGGCACAATGACAGTGTCGGAGTATGCAGCAAGGTTCAATGAGTTAGCGAGGTTTGCACCATATCAAGTTAACTCAGATGAGCGCAAGGTGAGGAGATTTGAACAGGGACTGAAGCCCTGGTTGTAAAATAGAGTCTCCATATTTCAGTTGAAGACATTTGCAGCGGTGCTCGAGAAGGCCATTATCACTGAGGGTGGACGTGAGGCTGTGATGAAGTACAATCAAGAATAGAGAAAGAAGAAGAATGAGAGTAACTGCAAGAATGGTGGTAGCAGTGGTGGGAATAATAATAACTCAAAGAGGAAGTGGAATGCGAGTGTGGGTGTTGGAAGTCAACAGAGTAGCCAGCAGAAAAGGAAATTTGAAGCGTGTGCTATATGTGGGGAAAATCACACTGGCGTGTGCTTAAGTGGTAAGCGAGCGTGCTTTAACTGTGGCTAAGAGGGTCACATTGATCCGAATTTCCATCAGCCAAAGAAGAATGCTTGTTACACATGCTGGTCAAATGATCATCTTGCTCGCGAGTGCCATAAGAAGAAAGCTGGAGATGTAACTAGAAGCAAGGGAGGTGGTAGTGGAGATACGTTGGCTATTGCTGGACCAACGTCATTGAGCAGACCCACAACCAGAATCTTCAACATGACTATGCAGAACGCGGTGCAATCAAAAGATGTTGTGTCAGGTATTATCCCAATCAATGATATAAATGCCTATTTATTATTTGATTCAGGTGCTACTTGCTCGTTTATATCTGATGAATTTACTAAGAGGTTAGGATTGCCTAGTGAAGAGTTAAATTTCCCTTTAAACATAGAAATTACGAATAAGGAGGTGATTCCTGTTAAGTTCGTATACAAGAATTGTAGGGTGAATATTAAGGAAATGTTATGATAATAGATTTAATCACGATAAAACTTGGAGAGTTTGATGTTATATTGGGAATGGATTGGCTATTCAATTATGGAACGATAATTGATTGCCAAAAGAAAAGTGTAAACCTTATGACTCCCATCAAAGGTAGTCTTCTATGGTAGCAAGTCGTGTAGACAAGCGAGATATCTGACGACTATGCAAGCCAAGAAGTTATTGAGTCAAGGTTGTGTAGGGTACTTAGCTTACATAGTCGATACTCAGAAGAAAGGTGTGAAATTGGAGGAGATACCGATTGTTAGGGATTTTACGGACGTATTTCTGGAGGATTTGCCAGGACTTCTGCCTGATAGAGAGATTGAGTTTGTTATCGATTTAGCGCTAGGAACTACTCCGATATCGAAGGCCACGTACAGGATGGCTCCGATAGAGATGAAGGAACTGATGGTACAATTACAAGAACTGCTACACAAGAAATACATTCAGCCGAGTGTGTCACCGTTGGGAGCACATGTGTTATTCATGAAGAAGAAGGATGGGTCAATGCGTCTTTGCATTGATTATAGAGAATTAAACAAAGTCACTATTAAGAATAAATATCTGCTGCCAATAATAGATGACTTGTTTGATCAATTGAAAGGAGCCAAATACTTCTCTAAGATAGATTTGAGAAGTGGGTATCATCAATTAAAGGTAAGAAAGGAGGATGTACCTAAGACGACATTCAAAACTCGGTATGGACACTACGAGTTTCTGGTAATGTCTTTTAGTTTAACTAATGCCCTGCAGCATTCATGGATTTGATGACTAGGGTGTTTAAACCATTTTTAGATAAGTTTGTGGTGGTATTCATTGATGATATTTTGGTGTACTCTAAATATCAAGAGGAACACATGGAACATTTATGTTTGACGTTGGAGACACTAAGAAAGGAAAAGTTGTACGCGAAATTCTCTAAGTGTGAATTTTGGCTAGAACGTATATAATTTCTTGGGCATGTGATCGACAAAGAGGGGATTTCGGTGGATCCATCAAAGGTCGAAGCTGTAATAAATTGGGAACAACTGAGGATACCATCGGAGGTGAGGAGTTTCTTGGGATTGGCAGGTTACTATAGACGATTTATTCAAGACTTTTCTAAGATTACCACTCCGTTAACGAATTTGACAAGGAAATCTGAAAAATTTGTTCGGACAAAAAAGTGCGAAGAGAGTTTTCAGGACTTGAAAAAGAAGCTTAGCATGGCACCTGTGTTGTCATTACCGGATAATACAAGAAACTTTATGGTTAAAATTGATAAAAGATTATGATTCTGTGATCTTTTATCATCCGTGTAAAGTAAATGTTGTTGCTGATGCCTTGAGTAGAAAGGGTCGAGAGAAGTTGATGTTGTTAACTACCCAGGAGGAACTTATTTCAACAATGACAAGACTAGTGCTGGAAATCAAATTTCCAAAAGAATCCGATGAAAGATTATTCCAGATGGAAGCTATTCCAACTTCAGTAGACAAAGTGAAGAATGCTCAACTACAAAATGAAGAATGTGAGAAAATCAAAGAAAGAATGTTTGAAGGTAGTGAGATGAAGTTCAAGATCGATGTCAAAGGACTACTAAGGTTTGGAGGAAGAATTTGGGTTCTAGCAGTACCGGATATTAAAGACAAAATCTTGACTAAAGCTCATAACTCAAGATATTCCATTCATCTGGGAAGTAGGAAGATGTATCAAGATTTACGACGGCATTTTTGGTGGCCAAATATGAAACAAATGCTTGACGTGTCAAAGAGTCAAAGTCGAGCATCAGAGACCAAGCGGATTACTTCAACCGTTAGAAATACCGGAATGAAAGTGGGAGCATATCACAATAGATTTTGTGGTAGGTCTTCCAACTACTCAAAAAGGATACGATGTGATTTGGGTGATAGTGGATAGACTGAAAAAATCAACACACTTTTTGCCAATAAAGATTAGATTCAATCTTGATCAGTTGGCAAAGTTGTACGTAAAGGAGATCCTTTTGAGACATGGTGTTCCAGTGTCAATTGTGTCACACAGAGATCTGAGATTCACGTCAAATTTTTGGAAGAGACTACAAGAATGCATAGGAACACAGTTGAGAATGAGTACGGCGTACCATCCTCAAATAAATGGCTAAAGTAAAAGAACAATCCAGAAGTTGGAAGATATGCTCAGAGCATGCATCATGAATTTCAAAGGGAACTAGGATGATCATCTACCATTAGTTAAATTCGCCTACAACAATAGTTACCACGCAAGCATTGGCATGCCGCCTTACGAAGCATTATACGGCAGGAAGTGCAGAACTCCACTGTGCTAGGATGAAGTTGGTGAACGTCAACTGCTAGAACCAGAACTGGTACAGCAGACTGCTGAGGTTATCAAACTCATCACGACAAGATTGGTAGCTGCTTAAGACAGACAAAAGAAGTATATTGATTAACACAGACAAGATAGCGCATTTGAAGTACGAAATTTCATTTTCCTAAAAGTTTTCCCTTGAAAGGGAAAAATTCGATTTGGTAAGAAAGGAAAGTTAAGCCAAAGGTTTATTGGACCCTTTGAGGTGCTGCGAAGAGTAGGTGAAGTAGCTTACGAGATAGCTCTACCTCCAGAATTGGAACATGTTCACAATGTCTTTCATGTATCGGTGCTACGACCGTATAAACCCGATTACAAGCATGTGATTGGGTATGAACCATTACAGTTCGAGAAAGATTTTTCTTATGAGGAGATTCCTATCTAAATAGTTGACAGGAAGGAACAAGTGCTTAGGAATAAAGTGATACCTTCCGTGAAGGTGATATGGAGGAACCACAATGCCGAAGAAGATACGTGAGAACTCGAAGATAAAAGGATAAAGAACTATCCTGAGTTATTTGTTTACTATGTGTCTTCGATTCTGGGGACAAAATCTTTGTAAGGAGGGAAATATGTGACGAATAAATTGTTTGAGTTGTGATTCTGGGGATATAATCCTTGTAAGGAATGAAGGATGTAACAATCCATAATTTTATTTGTAATTTCAAATATTTATTGAATTAAATAAATATTTTAATTTATGTGTTTATTGTTAAATAAATAATTCATGAGTTGAGAGAATTAACTTAATTAAGGTTATAGGTTAATTAAGTTGATAATTGGTAATTTGGTATTTTGAAGTTAATTAAAACAAAAGAGTGATGAATTAATTATTATGAGATAATATTCTAATTTAATTTAATAATTAAATTAGAGAGTTGATAAGGATTAAAGGAATTGCTATAATGTTCTTTTAATTTGATTTAGTAATTAAAGTGATGTATTAATTTATTGAATAAAATTATAATAGAAATTATAATTTTGTTTTATTGGGTTATGTGGAAAATTGATGTAATAAGTCGTTATTAGCTTTAATTTAATTAAATTGAATATTAGAGTTTAATTAAATAAAGTGTGATAATTAAACTATATAATAAATGAGTTATGAAAATAAATTAAAAGGGTTTTAATTTGATTTTACCAAACAAAGCCTTAAAGCTTTTTAAATTCTTATTTTAATCTTGTTTTACCAAACAAGGCTTAATGAATGATTAATTCATTATTTTAATTAGTTTTGCCAAACAAGGCCTTATGTATTTAGTAGCCTTATTATTATACGTCTGTTTTAGTTTTACGTTAAGTGTTGGCTTAAGCCTGAGAAAGAACATAAGAAAACAGAGAGGAAAAGAAGAGAGAAAAGAGAGAGTTCTAGAGAGAGTTTGAAGGAGAAATTTATGAGAAAAAGTTTTTCAAGAACAAGAAGGAGTAGTAATCATCTTCTAGCAAATGTATAATCCTATCTTTTAAGGTTTTGTTTTATGTTATCAAAAGTTCTTTGTGATTGATCTTTTATGAATAATTGTGGAAATTAAGAGTTATTATGTATTAGTAGATGATTATAAACTGTTTTATATCATTCATTCATGGTTTAGATTAATTAATTACATGAAATTATGTTAGTAGTTAATAAATTAAATTACAGCTAGTGAAATATATATATATATATATGTGATATGGCTTGCTTTAGAATTAAAATTGATGTTCAATTCATGTAATAAACTAGTAATTGTTGGTTGATTGAGAAAATACATGAAGAAACGAAAATATTATGATTTAAACGAACGATTTTGGTTGTAAAACGAATTCACAGTGAAGAATTTCACTATGAATGTCAAAAGAAGAAGAAATAATAGAAATAGAGAAATTAAATGTTGTAATTTTGATGTTTACGTTGTTTATGTGGTTAGAAATGTGTTAGAAACATTAGTTTATATTTCTGTAAACATATTACAACTTGGGTAAGTTGGAATGGTTGTTAAAAAGGAGTTTTTAGGCCTAACTTGACTTTCTGCAGTGTTCATTCGCGAACTGTAGAAGCTAATACTGGGTACCCCTGCCTCGGCGAGCAAAATAGTGCATTTTTGACCCGCCACGACGGGTGTTTATAGTGATAAACCCCCACCCCGACCGAGAGGTGGGGGTAGGCAGACTTGTAAATGTTAAGAAAATATGACCGGACATATTTTACTAAAATGGGCATAACATTTTTATACGAACTCCGATTGATGCGAATCAAGATGATCGGGAACGAGGACGAGTAGACCTACAACTTTTGTTCTTTAAGTATTTAAATTTGATGTAACTATTAGGGGTCAAAATAGTCTTCTGTAGGACTATTGTGCACTCGGAGGCAATCGAAGGGCATCGGGATGCACGAATGCAAGTTTAGTCCTTTGTGTGTTAGTATAACCTAATCTAAAGATATTGAAAACTTGTAATATGATGTTTTATCAAGTTTTTAATGTGTATATGGTGCAATGGCATGATAATTTGATTATTTGTAATAGAGCTAAAATGTGATGCTCATGAAAAGATGTGATGTTGTTTAAACTTAAACTTAGTTAGCGAGCTATACTAAAAGTTGGAACTAAACTCATGAAATTAATATTAGTGTAACTAATGAGTATTGTCAATAAAAATGGTATGTGTAGGACTTGTGGTGAACGTGAGTAGTGATTGTTTAACCTACACACGAGTCAAGTTCTCTAACTCTACTTTTACAATTGTGTAAGTGCTTAAACCTTATTAATACATTGAGTAAGTTCCTAACCTTTCTTATATATATGTTCTAACTTGATTATGTTCATGCAAACTCTTCAACCAAACTCTTACTTTGAGAAGGGTTCCTATCTTTATTTTGTTTTTATTACGCAAGTTCCTAAATTCTGTTATTCTTATGTTGAGCAAGTTTTATTCCTCAACTTATTATTAATCACTCACTTCTTTTATTGAGTAAGATTATAGCTTAGCTTATTGTTGTTCAAGCAAGGTTTGTTATAATATTCCATGTCTATGCTTTCTAGTTCATTTCTAAAGCATGATTTTGATGTATTATGTTGATTTCGCTTATGACTCACGATTATTTCATAGCATAGTGTTATTACACTTGTGATTCAACTAATCCTTAGTTGATGTTTGTTGAACTATAAATTACCCTTGAAGCTTATCCAAACCAAACATACTTTGGTGCGGACTTGTATTCTAAAACTTAGAAAAACAACCCTATTATAGGGGATTATTACGCTAAGCGTTTAGATGTTTGTGCACAATACATTGTACGAAGGGCTGATCACCCTAAGTACGAGGAGTCCCTACAGTCTTATGACTGTTTAGGTTTAAGTTGAAAAGAATACTTATTACCTTGGACATAGTTCATGGTCTTGTGACCCTCGTATATATATTTCAAATTCTGATTTCAATTCTTGATTATTATTGATAGAGAGTATTAGTCAGTTCTATTTTGAGCCTATTCATTGGTAGTTATTATGTTGATATTATTCATTTTCGTTTCATGTGAGTATTTGTTTTGCTCACTCTTGCAAATATAAACATTGCAGCTAAAGTTAAGAAGGTTGATGAACCAACCACTAGCAAGGGAAAAGAAAAGATGAACAAGTGTTAAAGACTTGTAAATCTATTGACTTTTATATTGTCAGACTTTGTTTTAATTATTGTGATGTAATTATTTAATTTTCCGCACTTGATGTATGTTTTAAAGGTTAGATAACCTGGGAGATTTATTGATTAAGTTATGTAACCCTTTAATGAGAAGATTTATTGTTTAAATTTTATTATATTTGGGTAGTTAGAATTGAATTAATGGAAAGTGATCACCAAATCTTGTAGGAATGAAGTACCCAGATTTGGGGGTGTCACACATACTTTATGAGTTACATCATTCATACCATTCCTTAATACAAATCATAGCAATATCCCAGGTTTCACTAACCTTAACATTACATGACTTAATAATACAAAATGTTTATATCATTGTATAACATAATAATCATTACATAAAAGACATTCTTTGGTTGCCTTCTTTTTGCCTTTGTCCTTCTTCGAATATTCGGGCTTAACTGAAAAAATATCATGATATAGCAAGGGTGAGCAACTAATTCACTCAGCAAGTTTAAATACAAGAACAACATATCATGATTAGAAGAGTTTAATTCTCTAGAATTTCAACAATATTCAAAAGATTGTGAAATAGCTGAAACAATGAATCATTTCCAAATCAATGATTTTCTTAAATTTCATGTCGAATAGCATATCAAGAATAAAAGAGTTAAAATCTTTTGAGGGTTCAATAATATTCAATTGATTCTAAAGAATTAACAATACTGCAACAATATCCAATAAATAGGGTTATTCCCAGATTTCATGCTAAGTGACCACAATTGGATCTTGAACTTCTCAAGGAATTATCAGTTAATTATACTGAATACCTCAAGAGTATAAGTTAACCGTAAAGAATAAATCATACTCTTCTGCTAGTACTTGTTGGGTAAAATCTAATTACGCACAACACGCAAATATACATGGTCAATAAGTAATAAAGTGAAAGTAGAGTATCGTTCCCATGAGGAATTGTTAATACCAATTACCAAATATTAACTCTTAACCAAACTAATTTTATTTAAACAATCAATTTAAGATTATGAATTAAATTATTTAATTACACTAATTCTAATTACCACTAATTAAAAATTAGATTATAGAGAATTAAGATCACAACTTCACTTATTGCTTCATTTAAATTAATATACTTCTCATCAATTATTTTCTATCCTAAATTGTTAATCAAGAATACTAAAGTAGATAAAACTACCTCTTAATGCATAATACTCATACTCACTTAAATCCACAGATGAAAGAATTAAGCAAGACACCCTAATGAACTAATCCACTATATCTCTATGTGAATTATAATTAAAAAGGATTTAAAGCACAAGTTCTCTATAAGATTATATATGGCGTAAATGCGTATCTCTATCCTAAATATAAATCATGAATTCCATATATGCATAAATCACAAACACATGCTATCATGATCAGATCTAAATCAATACTCCTCTTCTGATTTCATATAGACTATCACGGTAATTGATGGCCAATAAATTAAACAATTAAGTTCAAATCACAATATACAATCCTCACGACGATATAACATAATAATTGATAGCGAAGCATATTAAAATAAACTACACAATAAGATCCATTGTAATCTCAAACAAAGAATTAGTTCATTGAATTAAAACTAAGAATCAACACTTGAATAAACATTAAAAGATAAAGATAGAAGAAGATAAGAAGATAGAATCTGTTGTCTGCAGATTTGATGCTCTCTCCTTGCTCCTACTTTGAATCTTCAATGGTCTCCAAGTTGCTTCAATCTCCAAAACTCATTATAACTAGGGTTTTGTCCTAATCTACTCTAATCTAATTTAATGGAATCCTCTCTCTCCCTCTAATCCATGTGATTCTCCTCCTTTTATATGCCTCTTTATATGTCTTTAAGTCCTCTTGGAAGTCCTTGAGTCAATCCGCTCGAACCAATCCTTCTTGAACTCAAATTCTGACAAAAAATGACTTTTCTGCTGGGGTACATAGGCCCGCCCCGACTGACATACCTACAGTTTTTCAGCTTGTACCCCCGGCCCGGCGGGGGTTTTGCTTAGTAAAAGCCCGCCCCGGCGGGCATCCTTTTTCTGTTGAAGTGTCCTCTAGTAAAACGACCATAACATTTGATTCGGGAGGATTTACGAGGCCTACCACCTATCAAATCGAAGATCTCGACGAGATCTACAACTTTAATTCTTTGATAATTGAGAAAAAACGGACGAATGAAGGTCAAAATTGGGTTGGAAGTGACTGCTATGCAAATGGCCACCCAAAACAGTGAAGTTCAACGTCCGTTGGTACAAAGGTCATAACTCTTGCATCCGAACTTCGATTGGAATGATTTAAGATGTTCCGAAAAGGTAAGAAGAAGCTCTACAATATAATTCAAGTTCCAAGCCAAGAACATGAAGTAAGCCCAAACGATGTCTGGATTACTTTTCTTTGCGATTCCATACCAATTCTTTGTGATTTCATCCCAATAGTCGCTCACACAGCTCCCAAGCATATAATCTACAAAATAAACACAAAATGCTTGAAAAGTAACTAAGAAACATAAGTTTAAGCAACTAATTCAAGTAACAAACACCAGATAAGTAGGTATAAAATCTACTTATCAGTACGTAAGGGGATCAACCTTATTATACCCGTGATTATGTATAATACTCAAAAATGTCGCACGATTCGGGTTTTTCGACAACAAAGTTCCCCTTGTTTTTATAAGGGTTATTCATCTCAGTCTTATATCATGAGTCTATACCACAATAATATGGTTTGGATTGATTTTAAACAAATGATATGATTTCAACTTATAATTTCAATACTGACCTAGCCGAAATAAATGGCATAAATCTTTTAATAAATCAGTTCATAAGTAATTGAACGCTTCATCAAATATTAGTCTAACCGAAACAAAAGGCATCGATCTTCAATAACAGATCGGTTCACAAAATAATAGAACACTTCGTCAAATATTAGTGTAGCCGAAACAAATGGCATTGACGTAGTACTTAAACAATTCAGGTATAATCAATTTTTAAAGATAGCTTTAACACTTATACAAATATAAAAGATTCGTATAAGTTTTAGGATTTAATTAACGTATGAACATCGAACAAATTTAGAATTTTCAAACTTCGTGGAATAATCATAAAAATAAAGTTAAATGGGCATAAGAACTTTCACACAATAATCAATTGTACAAGGTTAGACAATCAAAGAATTAAGGAACTCGCATATCATGAAGTCTATACAAGAGATACAAATTTTGCATAAGATAATAATTTGTATAGGATAATATATAAGAAAGTTCAATAAACTTGCACTAAGTGCGAATATCAATAATTATAGTATATGTGGAATAATTGTTAATAATTAATCCACTAGCATGCTTGAAACATAATAACTCGAGTTTGAGTTAGAAAACTTGCCTCGTTCGTTGATAACCGGTAAACAATCTATTTTAACCTCTTATGAGAGACCTATCATTAATAAGATTGATCTCTCAATTAACATAACATATTTTCTAATAACTAATACTCGAATAATAAATTATCTAACATGTAATCACATAATCAAACATTTGATAATACCTTACTCATTAGTAATATTATCATCCTTAGATAATACTTCTCTCAATTAATTATTACCTTAAACTTTTATCTAATATTATTAATCATTGAATAATATTTTATTCACTTCCTAATATTATTAACCATTTAATAATATCTTAACCACTTAGTAATATTATTTGTGACACCCCCAAAATAGGTATACACAACCCATCTTGGGTCGCCAGATATACGGTACAGAATTCAAATACAAACATCATTTATACAACTGTCGTGCAAAATACGACAACACATATGTTGTGAGTTTCAATACAAATATTGTTACGTATATAATACGATAATATTCATACTCAAATTATTACAATTCCCTATAAAATACAACAACAAATATTTCAAGTTTCCAAAGGAGCACGAGAAGATTTTTGTTCTCCTCATTCTAATGGAGTGCATTTTGACGCTTTCAAAGTTGGGTTCTCATCACCCTATTGTTGTTCACCAAAATCAATTATTAAGTGACATATAATATACGACACACCCATCTTAGGTCCTCAATACAATTATATATTACATATCATACAGTTATGTATTCTATTGAGAAACTTCCACAGTCTCGGACCATCACACTATTCCCCTGTTATTCCCGCTCGACCCAGCTACACTCTTAATACCTGAAAGGAATTGTGAATCAAAAGGGTGAGCACAAATAGCCCAGTAAAGAATATTATGACTAATATAATTAATTTACCAATAGCCTTCATTAGTAATAAATCAGATATTTAGAATATATGGTAGATGATAAAAGCTTCCAACCATAATTACAGCGGAATCAACAATCCATTAGAAGAGTTAAGTAGAACATAATGTCTACTATCCTCTCCAAATTAAAAGTTCATCATTAATATTTCATTATTGTAATACCCATCAACAGTTCTTTGTTATACCCAAGACAAAGAAAACTTTAATCACATGTCTTCACCTGAACCACCAAAGATTATAGTTAAATTCACAATTCATGTTTATAATCATGTAGATCAACAGTTTCTCCTTGCCACAAAGGCTTAATAGAATGTTCACTCAATATCCTTACCCCAAAAGCTAAAGACGTTCAAATGTAATAACAATGATCATACCAATCAGTTGTCTATCTTTGCACTACGGGCCAAAGATATTCAACTATAAAACTTATGGTCATGATCATACAAATCAATTGTCTGTTAGTGCACTACAGCCAAAGACATTTAACTGTAAGATCAATAGTCATGATCCTGCCAAACATATCATCGAATTATCCATGCACTATAGGCCAAGGATATTCGTTAATATCACCAGTGGTCATGATCATGTCATACATCTGTCCATCTTTACACTACGGGCCAATGAGGACTTTTACCGAATCATTTGTAACATTACAGGTCATGATTATACCGATACATAATTCATGATCATAATCATACCGATCAACAGTCTATCTATGTACTACGGGCCAAAGATAACTTTCATTACAATATAAGCATGAGGATGTTGACAATGATATAAACATCAATCAAACGAAATCAAGTATAAATATTAAAGATTTTTAATTTATCCAGAGTTTAAAAATGTTCAAATTGTCAACATGATAACTTCTTTGTGGAGTAAAATTCAAGAATAATTTTCATATATCAAAAATAATTTGGACAGAAAAGAAATTATTTTTTTTTTGTAAAATAGTGCCCGGGGGAATTGTACCCGAGTGAATAGTACTCCATGAATAGTACTTAGTGAATAGTATCATGTGAATAGTACTTCGTGAATAGTGTCGTACGTATGAATAGTACCGTACGTATGAATAGTGTCGTATGTATGAATAGTGCCGTATGTATAAATAGTATCCATGAATAGTACTCCGGCATGAAAAGATTAAAATTTGACAAGAGTGTTCAGAAAAATATTTTAGTGGAATGATACTAGATGAAATACAAATTTTAAGGATATTCTACTAATTTTAATGAATATAGAAGCAATACTTATCAACATGAGTGTAGAATTAGGAATACGAAACGAAACAATATTACTTACATACTACAGAGTATGGAAGAAAATCTTATTTCTTACGAATATTGAACAAAAATAATATCCCTTACAACTGTTGAACGAAAATAATATTTCTTATGAATATTGAATGAAAATAATATTCCTTACGAATATTGAACGAGAATAAAATTCCTTACGAATACGAAAAATAATATCGTAAACGAATTTGAAATAAATAATACCCCTTACATTAAAAGAATAGCAACCCTAACTGATACAGCGGAGATATTCTTGAAGAAAAACTTGCACAATTTGCTACACTCAAAGTTTTCTTAATTCAAAAGAAATACGCTCAATATTATAAAAGAAGAATTCTTTGATTATGGTGTAATTTTCATTTCTAAACTGCGCATCCTATTTATAGGAGAATGGCATGATACTATTTAATAAAAAAAAAATCACGGGTGAACAGTAATCATTCACAGGCAACTTTACTGATTTTCATTTGAAAATTTTGATTTTACTATGCAGCACTATGCAAATACTATGCAGTACTTTATGCAATACTATACAGTACTATGCAAACACTATGCAGTACTATACACATACTATAAAATACTATGCAGTACTATGCAAACACTATGTAGTACTCTACAACATTATCCAATACTATGCAGTACTATGCAAACACTATACATTACTATGTAAATACTATGTATTACTATGCAACACTATGCAGTACTATACAAATACTATGTAGTACCTTGTAACACTATGCAGTACTATGCAACCAAATAAAATATATTCTATTTATAAAATGTTTTTTGTTTTATATAAACAAATTTTTGCTTTATTAATATTATAATAATAATAAAACAAAAATTGAGATAACTTTCTACCGATGATTTTAAAAAATGAGTAAGTGAGGGTCCATATAATAAGCCAAACTTATAACAAATACTTCATAAAAAATCTCTTTATTTATCTCAATTCATTTGGCTTCACTAAACACATTTTTAATAACATTTATTCATCATTAATATTGTAACTCACAATATTAACAACTAGATCATTCCAAAGACAGCGGGGGCTTTCCAATAAGGACTTCTCCTTATTGGCACGCAATTAGATGACCAAACCCCTTTTCTCAACAGAACTTTTTAGACATTGTCAATAATACAAATAATAATATAAATAACTATGTCGTCTCAATTATTGATTTAATAATATAAAATATTGTGCAGATGATACTGTGACAATAATTGAATCAATATTGTGAGATACTATGCAACAAATATTGTTGCAATAATTGAATAAACTCAGTGACTTCTCACGTAAGCATCAATAATCAAAGATATTATATAATACCGTGTCCTACTGTGCAACCACGCATATTACTGTATTTTTATCACTGTGTATTTTAACAGTTAACGGTAAAATTTTTGCTTTTATTTTTATAAAAAGTTATTTCTATCGTTTTCTAACTCCAACAGTAATTTCGTTGTGGGTCTACCAATGATTGTGTCGTCATACGAATATTTTCCGACAAAAAGAATATTCCCCGATAAAATAAATATTTTATGACAACTTGCTTATTTTGTATAATTTTCACATATCACCCTTAACTTTAACCTTTTATCAATTTAACCATTTACTAAATAGAATAATAATTATAAGAAAATTGAATACTTTCATTTCATAAAATTTGGAGTTTTACATTATTAATCATTTAATAAGGTTTTATTCACTTCTTAATATTATGGATAATATTTTATTCAACTACTAATATTATTATTTAATTAATTAATAGTATTTTAATATAATATTATTAATTATTTAATAATATTTTAATTATTATCTAATATTATTAATTATTTAATAGTATTTTAATCTAATCTTATTAATTATATGTTAATCATTTATTCATACTTTAATCTAATATTATTAATCATTTAATAATATGTTAATCTAATATTATAAATTATACTAATAATATTTTTATCTAATATTATTAGTTAGTTAATAATATTTTAATCATTTATTAAACTCATAAACAATTTAATTTAATTGTTTATTCATTTCTATTCCATTTAATTAACAAACCTAAAATACCATAAATATAACATTTTATCAAAAATAACCAAAGTACCCTCAAAAATCAGAATACATCATATTTTGGGTCTTTAAGTCATAAAATCACATTTTTACCATTTTTAATATTACATAACCTATTTTATCCATTTATTCATATCTTGAACAATTACATGAAAAATAACAAAACAACTCCGAAAATTTTTCTTTTCTGAGAAATATCAATATATGGTATTCTCATGAACATGTATTTTTTTTAAAAAAATTCAATTTTGTTTACTAATTTTAAACTATCTAACATAGTCGAATCTTGCAACATTTTTCATAAATTGTCCTTTTGTCCAACAATTACTAAATTTTCAAAGTAAGGTCCTCTTATGAACATCTATTTCCAGTAAAAAGTTTATAAATTTTGGAGTTACACATAAAGAGTTATGCACATACACTTTTAAAATATTCTTTTCTTGTAAACATCATAACTTGAGTTTTAGACATCCAAAAATCACTATCTTTGGACTGGGCCTTTTTAACTTATCACACTAACATCCCACAAAATTTAAAAATTTTTGAAGCAAAGAAAATGGATGAAATTACCCCTGGACCAAACTGACCCAAAACAGTTTATTTTCTTCATTTTATTCCAGCTGGACAGTTTTTACTAAAACAGTTACTATGCCTTTTACAGTTAACATATTTGAGTGCTATCACTTGGGTTTAAATGTTAACTTGCATATCTAGAACCGTTCTTTGACGGAACACAAAGGATGTGTAGATTTCAAATGGTACCCATTTAAAGTGACCAAAAATTAGGGTTTTCTAGCCTTTTAAAAATAGTTTTACTTTTTTTTTCTTCTGATCAAACTTTTAACACCCAAAATGATTATATTTATACATGAAACACTCATTAACATGTAGATCTAAGGTTTTTGAGTTCAAGAACATGACTTCTTTATTTTATCAAATCATCAAAATAAAATACATAAATCCAGTGTTTAAGCTTTGATTTTTTATACCTTGTTCTTTGGGATGTTCTTCTTCTCCTACCAAAATAGTTTATAAACTTTTATGGCATGGAAGAAATCTCCTCTCCCTTTCCTTTTGGTGGCTATCGAAATACTCCCTCTCTGTCTCTTTCTATTTCTTTTGTTCTTAGTTTTCTAGAAGATAAAATAAAAAGTAAATAAAACTTTTGCTAATAATTTATTTAGGGGTATTTATAGAGGTAGATATGTATATATATAACATGTATATATATGTATATGTATAATCTCCCAATATTCTTCCATTCTCTCTTATCTCTTCTTCCTTTACTTATAATCTTGGCAAAATATTAAGGCTTAAATGATATGATGACACATGGGCTTGGAGTGGTTGTAATTGTTGACCAACTTTTGACAAAATGAATTCACCATATGCTTAATTTCTTCTCCTTATAGCTGGGTACTCCCCCCCCCCTTCCCCCCTTAAATTGCTCAAGTTTTTGATTTTTGTTAATTGATAATTGATATAATTATCTTCTAGAGAGTTCCATTTTATTTGGGCTCAAATTTGGGCTAATCCATAATTTGTTTAGGCTCTATAAGTTAATTATTTGGGTCATGTAAAATAGGATGGTCTAATACCTTAATTTTATCTAACCCTAATTATTTATTAGGGTTTATATTCCACTCATTTTGGAATTTAAATAAGTACTCATACAGATTTAATTATATAAACTAATTAAGCTTATTTTAATTAGGTTTATAATAAATAATAAATTGAGATAATAAAATTAATCTCTTAGGTTAGTATATATTTTAAATACTAAAATTCTTCAATACTATAATCCTTAGATTATTTAATTACCATACCTAATGTATAATTAGGTTATGTAGCTTTCTTTTTTATTTTTTATTCTCTTAATATATTTAATAAATATATATACATAATTAGAATATATATATATATATATATATATATATATATATATATATATATATATATATATATATATATATATAATCCCAAACATACTTCACATAAGTCACAAAATATTTACCATCATTGATAAATCATTATTATATTTATTTAATCTCATATTCATTCTTTATATGTCATAAAGTGTTCAGAATAATTTAATATTCTTATTTCTTGGCTTTCCTTTCTGTTCCACTAATTTAGTAACTTAATTAGCCCTAATTGGCTTAATAAGTTATAACAGATTCATATAATCACTTTATATAAGTCATTCAATTAATCACTTAAAGATATAAATCTTTTCATTTACCATTCAAGGCCAATATTCAAACTATGTTAATTTATACATAAGTTTGTCTTACTTTTTCTTCCAATGAATTTGATTATTCATCTTGTCTTCCTTTTCATTTCTTAGCTAACTTAAAATTAAATAAATTAACTAACTTACTTAATTCACATCACATAGTCACTCATATTATCAAATAAAATAATAAATATAAAAATAATTATTCGTAAAAATATACATAATTCTCGGTCCTTACATTCTCCCCTCATTATAAGGATTCCGTTCCAGGAATCACTATTACCATACGTTCAATTTATGTGTATTATTTGACCTATATTTATTAATCAATCAATTTATTATCCAAATATAGATATTACTTCGTTTCTTCTTGCATTTATCTTTCCCATCCTATTCAGGAGTGGAAAATATTTGCTTAATTAAAGTCTCATTTGACTTGTCATTGCTCATAATTACCGGTTATATTTAGGTATTAACATCTTCCTCATAATAGTATTCTTTTAATATATTAAGCAACTTGTGCTTTCTCTCATTCTACCAATGATACCTATCAAATAATACGTATGCAATAATATTACTTATTGAAATTATACCTGACACTATTTCCTTTGCACCTACTGCATCTTGAACTGTTATGTTAAATGTACGTGCTGTTGATTTTACTAATTGAGCTGGTCATTTTATCATTAGTGTCCCACTAATAATCCCTTTGTTATTGCTTTTTTTTTTTTCAGTATTCTTCTTTAAATAATTACGGATATGGTGGTATGGTGATCCACACGAAAAAACCATTGCAATTTCTTCGGACTGGGACAGTTGGGAGAGATGTGTCCCTCTTGTAGACATTTAAAACACACACCTTTACCCTTCAGGCATATTCCTTGATGATTCTTCCTGCAATTGGTACACGGTTCACCTCTCTTCCTACTCTTTCCTAGTTTATTTGTCGAGTTAGTATTGTCGTCCCATTTACGTTTGTTGGAGTTACTGCCTCCACTACAACCTACCCTTTTACCTCCTTTAGTCTTCTTCTTCTTTTGTTCTTAATTATACTTTATTACGACTTCACTTCCTCCCTCAGGGATAATTACTTTTTCCAATAGGGTCGAAAAGGAATCAATCGACAACACAACTATGTTGATGAATATCAACAATTTTAGTTTGTTGGATTCCACTTGATGTGAAGCGAACCTAGCTAACTCATTAAACTTGACGGCATATTCAGCTATCGGCATGTTCTCATGCTTCAAATTTGAAAATTACACCTTTATTTTATCTCCATACTTGTCCTCCTAGGCGACATTATCTGGTTAAACAAAACCATAAATTATTACCTTTAGTTTCATTATATGTCATATCTTATTAGTGTTATCATTTAAAATGCAACACGTAATTTAAACTCAAACAATCATATAATCATAATGTTTTATTTATGATATAATTTTTTTTAGTAATTTAGGATACTGGATTTTAAAATTTAGCTTACTGGATTAACGAATTCAGTTTACTGAATTAACTAATTCAATTTACTAAATTAACGAATTCAATTTATTGAATTATCAAATTACCAGATAGATAGCTTATTATCTTAATTCTCAAATAGTATTTACTTAATCAAACATATAACCATAATTTTGCATTTAAACAAAACCTCCAATTATTCCTTGGTAATTTATGCCACTTTTATTAGTGTTATTACATTATCATCGATCATTCATCACTTATTTCTAAAGCATTCAAGTAATTTTCAATACTTAATAATCTAAAATATTTTTCATAATCATGATTATATTCATATTCATTCAACTAGTTTGTAGTACTTAACATTACATAACACATATTGCTATAAACATTTACTATCTCGTTTGCGATAATAAAAGTAGGATTCACTACTATACCACAACTTATACAAAAGTTGGGACTTATCGGAGTTATTTCGATACTCATACAAAAGTGAGAATTTGTAACACCCTCAAATCCGGGTATCCTAAACCTTGGACCTAATGCGTCACGATACAACTTTCATCTAATTATTTATAACTTGCATTCATAAATTACTTAATACAACTTAGCTTTGATACCAATTAATATATTAATTCTTTCTCATTTTCAGGATCTATGAATCGATCCCAAAACCTTAATAAGCTAATTCTCAATCTTGTCATTAATCCTTCATGTCTTTACACCAAATTCGATGTTATACTTAATAAGATGCAGAATAAAAAAAAATTGAATTCTTTATTTATTTCTCTGAATCACAACCTTCATCATTTACATATCTTTGAATCAAATTTATTCTATGACTCGATTAATCAGTGTAATAATCCAGAATTTTTATATGTAATTTCAAATATTTATTGAGTTAAATAAATATTTTAGTTGATGTGTTTATTGTTAAATAAATATTTGTTTAATTTGATTATTTATTAGTTAAATAAATAATTCATGAATTGTGGGGAATAATGTGATGCTCCCAAAATAGGTATACATCACCCATTCTGAGTCGCCAAATACATGGTATAGAAACAACTACACTTTATTATTACAATTGTCATGCAAAATACGACAACACATATACTGTGAGTTTAAATACAAATATTGTCTTCTAGACAGTATTCAAACTCAAATAAGTCCTCATTACAATTATTGATACACTATTTTACAAAATAGTGAGGACTGCTAAACAACTATCTTGATCCATCATTCCATACCCCGACTAGTTCCCGCTACATTTTTCCCTCCTGAGAAGAAAAATGGAACAAAAAGAAAAAGGGTGAGCTCAACTAGCCCAGTAAAGAATATTATGACTAAGATAATATACAACAAATTATCATTTGACTTCAACATGGAAAAGTCTGATAGAATATAATAGACAACAAGTTTAGATCAACAACTGCAGTGAAAACATCAATATATTAGAAGAGTCAAGTAGAGAATGAATTCTACTATCTTCTAAGATTTAAAAGTCCATCATCAATATTTTATCCCTGTAACATCAATCAATATACATCTTGAATCAAATATTCATCTTTGCACTACAGGCCAAAGATATTCAGTAACATCATCATTTAGGACTGAGGACGATGAAAAATATCTTAAAGAAAATGAATCCAATGAGACAGAAGGACAAATATTAGGGATCGTACTACAGTTTATCCAAGTTCAAAAATACTCCATAATAATCAATTATAGAGGATAATTCAAAAATAAAGATCAAAACATGGATACAATCAAAGATAATAACCACAATAGATAACTTGGACAAATAAAGAAAAATTTATTTTTATGTGAATAGTGTCGTATACGTGAACCCTGACACGAAAATGTAGAAATTCTACAATAAAATTCATACCAATATTTATGTATAATGATATTGAAGGAAATAATATCATTTATGAAGAAAATAACATTCCTTACCTAAAAAAAATAGTACTTCCGGCTGAAATATCGGGTATAAAGCTGAAGAAAACTTGTACTGAATATCAACTCTCAAAGTATCTAAATACTCACAAAAATACGCTCGATATATATATATATATATATATATATATATATATATATATATATATATATATATCAAAGAAATTTGATAAAAGTAAAATTGTTTGCCACAATTGTGGGCAGAAAGGGGACTATAAAAATGAGTGCAGAGTTAAGCAGAAATTAGCTCAGCTAAATATCTCAGTTGAAGACACTTAGCAGTTATTAGAATTAATGAGAATTGAAAATAATAGTAGTAGTAATGAAGCATCTGATGTCCCGGATACTTCAAGCAGTAACACTTGTAGCAATGAGTCAAATAGTGATAACGAAGTCACCCTATGTATAGATAATTGTATCAATAATTGTTGTGTCAAAATAGTTAGTGTAATTACCAAAGAAGATGAAGAAAGCTCTTTGCTAATTGATCTAATTAGTAAGATTTCTGATCCTCAGTTAAAAATTCAGTTTACCAAACAATTAAAATATTTATTAACCAGAGATAAAGGAGTTAAAGACAAGATGATTAGAGCCAAAGAAAAGCCTATTTTTAGTCTTAATAAAACTCTAGAGAGATTTAAAACCCCAGTCAAAGAAATTACTCTCCTAGAATTGAATCAAGAAGTTAATAAACATAAAAAGGAAATTTCTAACTTAAAATTAGATATTTCTAATTTAAGAAAAGAAATTGAAGACAAAAAATCTAATCTTCAAGTTCATGATTCTTCCTCTAGCGATGAAGATCAAGATGAACTAGAGTCATCAGGAACTAAGGAAGAGCCCGATCTGTTTATTCAAGGTCTCTCACTTAAATGAATTAAAGATATCACCATTCAAAAATGGTATATCTCTGTTAATTTAGTTATTGATAAAACTTTCTCCATACAATTCCCTGCCCTAGTTTACACTGGTGCAGATTTAAACTGTATTCAAGAAGGTCTTATCCCTACCAGATATTACAAAAAGGCTAGTGAAAAAACTTGATTCTGCTAATGGTAGTCAAATGAAAATAAAATATAAATTGCCTAAAGTTCATATCTGCCAAGATAATATGTGTTTTAAAACTTTATTTGTTTTAATTCGCAACCTTACAGATAAAATTATTTTAGGTTTACCATTTATATATTTGTTAGACCCATTTACTACTAGTAACAAAGGATTAAGTTGTGAGCATTTCGGTAAGAAAATAACATTTAAATTTCTTATTAAACCTAAAGAAAGAGATTTAAAATTAATTCAAGCTGTTGCTGACTGCTTTCTACTTTTGCTGAAAGCTGATGATGACTGGGCGTCTTCGTTGATTGACTGGTCCGTCTCTTATCGGTGCCGGATGGCGCTATTAATCTGTATGGAGATGGTGATCCATCTGAGAAGATAATCAACAACACCCTCCGATACCAATAGTAGACGGACCAGTCAGTCAATAGTGATGGTCCCAGTTATCATCAGCTTTTGGCAAAAGCAGAAAGCAGTCAACAGCAGCATCATTGCCGTCCCCCAATCAATCAGCCAAAAGTAAAGTAAAAGAATCTACTTTTACTTTTACTTCTGTTTTTACTTAAAGTAAAATGTTTTTACTTTTACCTTAGTAAATGTAAATATAAAATGTTTCTTACTTTTACTTTTACTTTAGTAAATTACTTTTACTTTATACTTTTAATTCAGTAAATGTAATAGTGAATCCTGCGTGATTCAACAGTAATTTACTTTTCAGTTTTCTATTTAAGCAACTCGAAGTGTTTAGAGTTACTCAGGCTTTTCTTTTGTAAGAAAACCTCACCTGAGGTCCGCTCTCCCTTCTCTCTAGTTAACAAAGAAGAAGCTTGTTGCTTCCTTCTTCTCAGTAAGATGAAGAAAAAGTTCTTCGTACTTCCTTCTTCCCAATTATAGTTTATCTAGTTTAAGATGTAATCCCTTCCTCAACTGTTTATAAATAAAAGAAAGATATTACTTTACCGATACACCGGTTATCTTCTTAATCTTTTCTTTTTTATGTTTATGTTTTCTGAATTAAACTTATCCGCTGTTAAATGGTATCAGAGCCACACGGTTGGTTCTTGGTTTTGTTAATGGTTTCAATTAAAAACAGTTAGATTTTGTTTTTAAATGTTTCTTCAAACTATTATTTCTTTTGATCTACTTTTAATCGCCTAACTTGCTGTAAACCACCTAAGATCGCCATAAGTCCCGTTATGCCGTTGTAAGTCTCCAATGTGGGAGCAGTTGTCAAAGTCTTCAAAATTTCTTTAATTTTGTAGAAAGTTTTTGTTTAAAAACAAATCAGACTGCGTCTGACACAAAGGATTACTAGATTGGCCTTGATCTATCAGCGAACTCGATCGGCTGGATAGGACCAAGGGGATTTACTATGTCTAATTAAACCTTTACTTAATAGATCTAAAGAGATTACTTTACCGATTCACCGGTCATCTTCTTAATCTTTTCTTTTTTATGTTTAAGTTTTCTGAATAAAACTTATCCGCTGTTAAATGGTATCAGAGCCACACGGTTGGTTCTTGGTTATGTTAGTGGTTTCAATTAAAAACAGTTAGATCTTATTTTTAAATGTTTCTTCAAACTTTTATTTTTTTTGCTCCACTTTTAATCGCCTAACTTGTTGTAAACCACCTAAGATCGCCATAAGTCATGTTATGCCGTTGTAAGTCTCCAGTGTGGGAGCAGTTTAGGTTAAGGGAATCCTTAGATCTACAGGTATGAGTTTATTTAAGGCAAGAACGGTTCGAGTTTAAGCGGAATGACAAAAGAATAAATTTTTGATTAATCGGTTAAGAACAAGTAGACTGTTTAGATCGAGTTTACTGATAGATCAAGGCTAATCGAGTGATCCTTTGTTTCAGACGCAGTCTGATTTGTTTTTAAACAAAAACTTTCTACAAAATTAATGAAATTTTGAAGATGATGACCACTTTTCGGTGAATTTTTGTAAGAAAACCTCACCTGAGGTCCTCTCCACCTTCTCTCTAGGTTAACGAAGAAGAAGCTTGTTGCTTCCTTCATCTAGTAAGATGAAGAAGAAGATCTTCATAATTCCTTCTTCCATTAATAGTTTATATAGGATTAGATGTAATCCCTTCCTCAACTGTTTATAAATAAAAGAAAGAGATTACTTTACCGATTCACCGGTCATCTTCTTAATCTTTTTCTTTTTTATGTTTAAGTTTTCTGAATAAAAACTTATCCCGCTGTTAAATGGTAACAGAGCCACACGGTTGGTTCTTGGTTCTGTTGGTGGTTTCAATTAAAAACAGTTAGGTCTTGTTTTTAAATGTTTCTTCAAACTTTTATTTCTTTTGCTCCACTTTTAATCGCCTAACTTGCTGTAAATCACCTATGATCGCCATAAGTCCCGTTATGCAGTTGTAAGTCTCCAGTGTGGGAGCAGTTTAGGCTAAGCGAATCCTTAGATCTACAGGTATGGGTTTACTTAAGGCAAGAACGGTTCAAGTTTAAGCAGAATGACAAAAGAAAGAATTTTTGTTTAAACAGTTAACAAAGAAGTCTCCTGTTTAGATCGAGTTCACTGATAGATCAAGGCCAATCGAGTGATCCTTTGTATCAGATGCAGTCTGATTTATTTTTAAAGAAAAACTTTCTACTAAAAAGAATAATGAAAAGAAGAAGGTTTAGAAAATGAGAAAGAATAGTTGATTAAAAAGATCTTATTCTACAATTAGAAACAAACAACATATAACTTAGCTTTGATACCATTTGGGGTGGAAGCACACAAGAGTGAGAAATAGAGAAGAAGAATAAAACAGATGCACATACAACACAATTAAATTACTCAAAATATAAATTTTTATTGATAATTATAAACTATGTACAAATGCAGGAAAATAAAAGTAACTTACAATTAACTAGAACATTAGAAGAATGAAAGGGGTAGAGAGAGGCTAAGGGGTAAGAGCCTAAAGATTAGTCAGAGAAGGAACTCTGAGTCTTTCTAAAGCTCTGGACTCTAAAAATTGAAACTGAAATGAGTTCGAATCCTTTTATAGACCAAGGATAGAACTATTACAATGACTGAGAGTAAAGTAAAAGTAAGAAACATATTACATTTACTAAAGTAAAGTGAAAGTAAAAGAAAAAGTAAAAAGCTGACGATGACTGGGTGTATTCGTTGATTGACTGGTCCGTCTCCTGACGGTGCCGGATGGCGCTGTTGATCATCTTCTTAGATGGATCAACATCTCCATACATTTCGACCCCAAAATTTTTATCTAGGAAAATACCTTTGCAAAACAATCCTCCTCCATGGACGAACATTCATACTTCTGTCATCCAGCAAGTTAAAAAGTATGTTAAGGTCTTTCCTTACCTTGGCTTTTCTAATGATTCAGCATTCAAAATAGTTGAAACTAATGCCTCAGACATTGGATTCAGAGGTATCCTCAAACAACAGTTAACCCCTACTTTGCCTGAACAAATTATTCGATTTCATTCCGGCGCATGGAATACTACATAGTCAAATTACAGTACTATTAAAAAATAGATTTTATCTTTAGTATTATGTATTAATAAATTTCAAAGTGACTTAGTAAATCAAAAATTCCTTGTTAGGATAGATTGCAAGTCTGCAAAATTTATTCTTGAAAAAGACGTTGAGAACGTCGCCTCTAAGCATTCTTTAGCTAGATGGCAAGCTCTCTTAAGTGTTTTTGATTTTGATATTGAATATTTTAAAGGAAGTCAGAATTTAATCCCAGATTTTCTAACCCGTGAATTTATCAACACAGGTACTTTTACGTCACAATGAGTGTAAGGGGAAATCCTCATTCCCGTGGACAGGGCCAGTCTCCTGGCCCAAGCAATCAGTTAAAGGGAACTCTAGTTCCTCACCCAGTTAACCCAGTTCCCAAACCATATGTAGTCAATAGATTTCAGGTACTTGGGACTGTCCCCAAGCCCTATTCATCCAGTCTCGCTAGTCAACCACCGCCAATTGTTCCTTTTGCTAATCAAACGAGGGCAACCTCATCCAAACCCAATCATTCAGTGTCAGAGTATCAAGTTAAGTATGATCACCATTTGTTTTATATTGAGCCATTCATGAAACCAAAAGATGATCCAGTTAAACTCGACGCTCAGTATTTTCCTACTGACTGGCATTTCCTTCCTTGTGCTCCTTATAAATCCCTTGCGTATTATAAGGACATCCTTATCAAAACAGAGTTAGTTTGCATTAAACCTATTTTCGCTAATGATGATAAGTCCAAACTTCTCTATCATTCGCTCTACATTAAACAAATAATCAACTTCTCTGAATGGGGAAGTCATCCATCCAGTCTCAGGTCTCTCTCTAATCAGTCTAGTTCATATTGCTATTTTGATTATATTGAGGCTTGGAATAAAATCCTTCTTCATCAAAATGAAGATCATAGTCATTCGTGGTTTTTACAGTTCGACCACAAGTTCAAGAGTCAAATCCCCATGTGGTTTACCCTTTGGTGGACTAGGTTAGGCCTGTGTTATGAGATTCTTCCTGACCATCTTAAAGTACAGCTCCATCACTTCAGTAATCATGGTAAATATAATCCAAAGTATGAAGGAATTTCAGTCATCCTTCAATTTATTAGTAAATACAAAATCCCTTTTATTCTCAAATGGCAATATATAGTTCTATCGCCAATTGAGGTCACAGTGTTTCAGTCTCCGACATCTTCTTCATCGTCGAAGACTATTTCTTATGTTTCTCGCCGTTTTTACATCAAATGGTGGGACAAATTCGGCGTTGATAGGATCATAGGTCAAATTCTTCAAATTTTTCTTCAATCTTATCTAGCTGTTTTCCTAGGGTTGCTAAGTATTGATTAGTATAATTATTTTGTTCAATAATTTTTTTATCATCTTTATTTCCATCGAAAATTTTAGGAGCGCGTGGGCGCGTGACTGGATAGGAGCACGTGGGCACGTGACTGGTCATGGGCGCGTGACTGTGATAGGATCGCGTGGGCACGTGACTGGTCATGGGTGTGTGGGCGCGTGACTAGAAATGGGGCTGCCGGAGCAGGTGTAAGTGAGACGTCAGGCAAATGGGTCCTGAGCATCTTGAAGACCAATAGTGCCATAGGGGTCACTATCATCTTCCTCTTCTTCTTCTTCTTCTTCTTTTTTCTGACTGGAGTAATGGGAAGAAGCAGATTCTGATGCTTCTTTATGAAGCTGATCGATGCGATGATGGATGGCATCGGCCAGGAGTCTTAATTGTCTGGTTGAGTAACTTTGGACATTAGTAATATCAATAGGTTCAGGAGGAACCGATGAAATGACTTTCGATTTACTGGACGATCCTTTTTCTGGGATCGGGCTAACTGAAGTGGCAAGGATAGGAGACAAAGGAAATTCTTTCTGAACTTGACCTATGATCCTATCGACACCGAATTTGTCCCACCATTTGATGTAAAAACGACGAGAAACATAAGAGATAGGAGAAGAAAAGTCTTCGACGATGAAGAAGATGTCAGAGATTGAAACACTGTGACCTCAATTGGCGATAGAATTATATATTGCCATTTGAGAATCCAAGGGATTTTGTATTTACTAATAAATTGAAGGATGACTAAATTCCTTTATACTTTGGATTATATTTACCATGATTACTGAAGTGATGGAGCTATGCTTTGAGAGGGTCAGGAAGAATCTCATAATATCTCCATAGGTTAAATTATCATAATCAATATAATCTAAATCTTTACTGAGCTCTTCCCTGACCTTATGAGCAAATAATGATGGTAGACCATTCACGAATTTTTCTTTCTAGAATGGTTTATTACTATCATTACGCATCATAACTCGAGAGGTGAACACATCTTTGTACCACCTAAAGTCACTTAGAGTGGGACAAGTGAGATTACTAAGCTGATCATATATTCTTTATGTGATATTACTAGGGGTTCCAACGAAATGTTTAATAATTGTAAATATCAATGTATTAACTCCATCAGGCGGACCAATACCATCATCTTTATCGAAGATGGGATTGCCGTCATCATCTAACTGGATAGCATGGACAATTAATACCCTTGAATCTTCTGTGAGATATTTTTCCCACTAAGATCTAAGAATACTAGTATCGAGTCTCGCAAAAGTCACAAACAACACAAAAGAAAACATAGTCATAATAAAAGTAAAAATCAAGAGAATTATTATAATAAGCCGAAGCCTTCTAATAAAAAATTAACTAAAAATCAAAGAAATTTTATAAAAGTAAAATTGTTTGCCACAATTGTGGGCAGAAAGGCCACTATAAAAATGAGTGCAGAGTTAAGCAGAAATTAGCTCAGCTAAATATCTCAGTTGAAGATACTAAATAGTTATTAGAATTAATGAGAATTGAAAATAATAGTAGTAGTAATGAAGCATCTGATGTCCGGATACTTCAAGCAGTAACACTTGAAACTTATTTTTATAGTTCCATCAGAAAATTGAGTAATATTTTCAACATTTAATAAATTATTAACAACGGGTTGCTGGGGTACTTCACTGGGTAAAGTCCATTGACTAGGTAAGGTAATGTCCTTCCAGAGGATGGTTCTCGGGATCTGAACATTAGCGTTACTAGTTGAACTTTGAATTAAGACTGTTTGATCTTTAGGGCTCTTATTAAGAGCATGAACGTTTAAGTTCGTTTTCATGGTCTTGTAATAGATCCTATAAATCAAAGCAAGGGGTTGAGATCCCTCAATCATATGAGTAATCTCACCAGCAGTTTTAATATTCAAGGTTAAGGCTTTTAATAAATTATGATCACTGAGGCTTAATGTGAAATTAGGAAAGCAATCAAAATGGATAGGTCCATCGTGCAGACTTGCTTCCACAATGCCAATGATACTAGGGTGATAATTTAAAAATCTGGCATCCCTTAAACAGAGATAGATACTTGAATTTATTCCTTTAATGTTAAGTGGTTTAACTATAATTTGAACTAAACCTATATGAATAAAATTATAACCCTTTTTTCTATGTTTTTTAATAACATCAGGAGATAAAAGACTACAATTTTCATATTCTTTATTAATTGCATAAACTCTTTCAACTGTCTTAACATTATAATCAGTTTTAAAATTATCTAAAAAGGTTAATTGATAAATTTTTCTGGGAGAGACTCTGGGAATGTTCCAATTATGTAAGGCTTGACTAATGTTCTCATAACTATGTTCTTCTTGGTTGACTATGTCCGGAACAGGGGGCAAAGCTGACCTATTGTTAACTGAAGAGCTAGATCTAAATAATCTACTCATCTTTAAAATTTTCAAAAATAACCCTTACTCATTATTCGTTCATGCATACCCTCCTTACCCTAAGTAGGCTCATACCTATGTTCTAAAACCTAACACTGCTCACAACCTGGAGAATTATAAAAGGTTTTTGGCGAACTAGGTGGACTACAGGTAGATTCGGTGACTTCAGAATAATTAATAGAAGAAGGTTTTGAAAATGAGAAAGAACAGTTGATTAAAAAGATCTTATTCTACAATTAGAAACAAACAACATACAAGAGTGAATTTGGTGATGTAGCTATTAGCTACCATAGACATGTGATTTAGTATGTAACTCTTACTTAACTGAAATGAGTTCTGAATCCTTTTATAGACAAAGGACAGAACTAATACAATGACTGAGGGTAAAGTAAAAGTAAGAAACATATTACATTTACTAAAGTAAAGTGAAAGTAAAAGAAAAAGTAAAATCTACTTTCGGTGGAAAAGTAGACATCTTCTTTTGACTAAATGTTGCAGTGGGGAACAGGTGGGGCCCAATGCATGTGAATGAACTTTCGATGGAAGACCGAATCTTTTGACTAACGACGCCGCCTAGGTGCGTGACTGAATAAGAGCGCGTGGGCGCGTGACTGGATAGGAGCGCGTGGGCGCGTGACTGGATAGGAGCGCATGGGCGCGTGACTGGTCATGGGCGCGTGGGCGCGTGACTAGACATGGGGCTGCCGGAGCAGGTGCAAGTGAGACGTCAGGCAAATGAGTCCTGAGCATCTTGAAGACTAATAGTGCCATAGGGGTCACTATCATCTTCCTCTTCTTCTTCTTGTTCTTCTTTCTGACTGGAGTAATGGGAAGAAGAAGATTCTGATACTTCTTTATGAAGTTGATCGATGCGATGATGGATGGCATCGGTCGGGAGTCTTAATTATCTGGTTGAGTAACTTTGGACATTAGTAATATCAATAGGTTAAGGAGGAACCGATGAACTGACTTTCGATTTGCTAGACGATCCTTTTTCTGGGATCGGGCTAACTGAAGTGGCAGGGATAGGAGACAAATGAAATTCTTTCTAAACTTGACCTATGATCCTATCAACACCAAATTTATCCCACCATTTGATGTAAAAACGACGAGAAATCTTCGACGATGAAGAAGATGTCGAAGACTGAAACACTGTGATGTCAATTGGCGATAGAATTATATATTGCCATTTGAGAATCCAAGGGATTTTGTATTTACTAATAAATTTAAGGATGACTGAAATTCCTTCATATTTTGGATTATATTTACCATTACTACTGAAGTGATGGAGCTGTGCTTTGAGAGGGTCGGGAAGAATCTCATAACATCTCATATGATTGAGGAAGCCACCCTATGTACAGATAATTGTATCAATAATTGTTATGTCAAAACAGTTAAGTGTAATTACCAAAGAGGATGAAGATCAAGATGAACCAGAGTCATCAGGAACTAAGGAAGAGCCTGATCTGTTTATTCAAGGTCTCTCACTTAAAAGAATTAAAGATATCACTATTCAAAAATGGTATATCAATGTTAATTTAGTTATTGATAAAACTTTCTCCATACAACTCACTGCCCTAGTTGGTCCCACCATTTGATGTAAAAATAACGAGAAATGTAAGAAATAGGAGAAGAAATAGTCTTCGACGATGAAGAAGATGTCGGAGACTGAAACACTGTGACCTCAATTGGCGATAGAATTACATATTGCCATTTGAGAATCCAAGGGATTTTGTATTTACTAATAAATGGAAGGATGACTGAAATTCCTTCATACTTTGGATTATATTTACCATGATTACTGAAGTGATGGAGCTGTATTTTGAGAGGGTCAGGAAGAATCTCATAACACATGCCTGACCTAGTCCACCAAAGGGTAAACCACATGGGGAATTGACTCTTGAACTTGTGCTCGAACTGTAAAAACCATGAATGACTATGATCTTCATTTTGATGAAGAAGGATTTTATTCCAAGCCTCAATATAATCAAAATAACAATATGAACTAGACTGATTAGAGAGAGACCTAAGACTGGAAGGATGACTTCCCCATTCAGAGAAGTTGATTATCTGTTTAATGTAGAGCGAATGATAGAGAAGTTTAGACTTATCATCATTAGCGAAAATAGGTTTAATGAAAACTGACTTTGTTTCGATAAGGTTGTCCTTATAATAAGCAAAGGATTTATAAGGAGCCCAAGGAAGGAAATGCCAGCCAGTAGGAAAATACTGAGCGGCTAGTTTGACTGGATTATCTTTTAGTTTCACGAAGGGCTCAATATGAAATAAATGCTGATCATATTTAACTTGATATTCAGACACTGTGTGACTGGGATTTGATGAGGTTACCCTCGTTTGATTAGTATAGGGATCAATTGGTGGGGGTTGACTAGCAAGAACTGATGAATAGGGCTTGGAAACAGCCCCAAGAATATGGAATCTATTAACTACATCTGGTTTTGGAACTGGGTTAACTGGGTGAGGAACCAGGGTTCCCTTTAACTGATTAGTCGGGCCAGAGGGGCGGCCATGTCCACGAGAGGAAGAACCTCCACGTACACTCATTGTGGTGCAACGGTACCTGTATTAATGAATTCATGAGTAAGAAAATTTGGGATTGAAATTCCTTTAATGTATTCAATATCAAAATAAAAAACACTTAAGAGAGCTTGCCATCTAGCGAACGAATGCTTAAAGGCGACGTTCTCAACGTCTTTTTCAAGAATAAATTTTGCTGACTTGTAATCTATTCTGACAAGGAATTTTTGATTAAGTAAGTCACTTTAAAATTTATTAATACATAATACTAATGATAAAATCTCTTTTTTAATAGTACTGTAATTTGACTGTGTAGTATTCCATGCGCCGGAATGAAAACAGTTAGGTCGTGTTTTTAAATGTTTCTTCAAACGTTTATTTCTTTTGCTCCACTTTTAATCGTCTAACTTGCTGTAACCCATAAGTCCCGTTATGCCATTGTAAGTCTCCATTGTGGGAGCAGTTTAGGCTAAGGGAATCCTTAGATCTATAGGTATGAGTTTACTTAAGGCAAGAACGGTTAGTTTATTAATGGGTGCATTAAAATCAGATTGAGTGGGATACTCAGAAGACGTCTGAGAAGAAGAATCTTCTTCCTCTACATGATCCTTTTGAGTATAACAGGGGTGACTAGCTTGACCATGATTAAGTACTCCTTTTAATTTAATATCTCTAATAGAAGGGTTACTAAGTACTTCTGTGTCTCTTTGTCTCAGCCAGACATTGTTGAATTGTTAGCTAGCGGATTTACTGGTATTCTCAGATCTTGGTGGGAAAAATATCTCACAGAAGATTCTAGGGTATCAATTATCCATGCTATCCAGTTAGACGATGACGGCAATCCCATCTTCGATGAAGATGCTGGTATTGGTCCGCCTGATGGAGTTAATACATTGATATTTACAATTATTAAACATTTCGTTGGAACCCCTAGTAATATCACAGAAAGAATATATGATCAGCTTAGTAATCTCACTTGTCCCACTCTAAGCGACTTTAGGTTATACAAAGATGTGTTCACCTCTCGAGTTATGATGCGTAATGATAGTAATAAACCATTCTGGAAAGAAAAATTCGTGAATGGTCTACCATCATTATTTACTCATAAGGTCAGGGAAGAGCTCAGTAAAGATTTAGGTTATATTGATTATGATAACTTAACCTTCGGAGATATTATTAGTATTATTCAAAAAATCAGATTAAAAATGTGTATTGATTTTAAGTTAGCTAAACAAGCCTGTAAAGATAAGAATAAACCTAAATACAAGTTAGGCACGTTTTGCGAACAGTATGGTTTACCCCCTGCTGCTCCCTCTAGAAGAAAGCACATGCATAAACATATCGAGTCTCGCAAAAGTCACAAATGACACAAAAGAAAACATAGTCATAATAAAAGTAAAAATTAAGAGAATTATTATAATAAGCCGAAGCCTTCTAATAAGAAATCAACTAAAAAATCAAAAAAAAAATTATAAAAGATAAATTATTTGCCACAATTGTGGGCAGAAAGGGCACTATAAAAATGAGTGCAGAGTTAAGTAGAAATTAGCTCAGCTAAATATCTTAGTTGAAGACACTGAGCAGTTATTAGAATTAATGAGAATTGAAAATAATAGTTGTAGTAATGAAGCATCTGATGTCCCGGATACTTCAAGCAGTAACACTTGTAGCAATGAGTCAAATAGTGATAATGAAGTCACCCTATGTACAGATAATTATATCAATAATTGTTGTGTCAAAACAGTTAGTGTAATTACCAAAGAGGATGAAGAAAGCTCTTTGCTAATTGATCTAATTAGTAAGATTTCTGATCCTTAGTTAAAAATTTAGTATACCAAACAATTAAAAGATTTATTAACCAGAGATAAAGGAGTTAAAGACAATATGATTAGAGCCAAAGAAAAGCCTATTTTTAGTCTTAATAAAACTCTAGAGAGATTTAAAACCCCAGTCAAAGAAATTATTCTCCCAGAATTGAATCAAGAAGTTAATAAACTTAAAAAGGAAATTTCTAACTTAAAATTAGATATTTCTAATTTAAGAAAAGAAATTGAAGACAAAAAATCTAATCTTCAAGTTCATGATTCTTCCTCTAGCGATGAAGATCAAGATGAACTAGAGTCATCAGGAACTAAGGAAGAGCTTGATCTGTTATTCAAGGTCTCTCACTTAAAAGAATTAAAGATATCACCATTAAAAATGGTATATCTCTGTTAATTTAGTTGTTGATAAAATTTTCTCCATACAGCTCCCTGCCCTAGTTGATACTGGTGCAGATTTAAACTGTATTCAAGAAGGTCTTATCCCTACCAGATATTACAAAAAGACTAGTGAAAAACTTAATTCTGCTAATGGTAGTCAAATGGAAATAAAATATAAATTGCCTAAAGTTCATATCTGCCAAGATAATATGTGTTTTAAAACTTCATTTATTTTAATTTGCAACCTTACAGATAAAATTATTTTAGGTTTACCATTTACATATTTGTTATACCCATTTACTACTAGTAACAAAGGATTAAGTTGTGAGCATTTCTGTAAGAAAATAACATTTAAATTTCTTATTAAACCTAAAGAAAGAGATTTAAAATTTATTCAAGAAGAATCTATTTCTAAGTCACTGAACCTGTTAAATTGCAAATCTAGTCATTTAAAATTCCTTGAAGAATAAATTATATATTAGCAAGTTGAAGAGCAACTTAAGAGTAATTGGGTTCAAGAAAAGATTGATAAATTAAAATTTTATTTAAAAAAAAATTTTTGTTCAGACTCTCCTAATGCCTTTTGGCATCGGAAGAAGCATGTAGTTAGGCTTCCTTATGCTAAGGAATTTAAAGAACATTTAATTCCTACTAAGGTTAGGTGATGAGTAGGTTGTATACCTATGAATCAGATATTATTAAACTTAATTATTGCTATCTTTAATTATTTTTTAGTATCTTTTTATGTGTTTTGTGTTTATTTCTTATAGGTTGGAGCCGGAGGGACAAATTGGTCATTTGGGAAAATAAAAATGTCAAAAATCATTAAAATTAGAGCTGAGTGGCATTTTTATAAATACACGGTCCTGGTCAAGCGCCTAGGCGCTTGGAAATGGCCTGGGTTAAGCGCCTAGGCGCTCATGTGCGGCTGAAGAAGGATTTTTCTACTGCTAAGTGGGTTTTTGAAGCCTAAAAGGAATCAAAAAGAGGGCTGAGACCAATACAAATAGGAGAAGACTTTAGAAAAGACGTATCACTCAATTTCTCAAGAGAATTGCGGACAACGAAGGAAAACACGAAGGAGAATTGCAAGGGCTGAATATCAAAGAGAGATTATTGGAGCAAATTCAGAGTTTCTTCTTCTCTTCTCTAGTTTTATCTTTTGTAATTATCTGGGATGTTTGGATTATTAATTTGGATGATGTTTTTCTTTATTATTATCATTAACTAAATTTTCATTAAGATTGCAACAGAACTTGGTATGTAGTTTAAATTAAATCTTCCCATTGAATGAAAGTTGGTTATTATTGAATTATTTATTATATGTTTTGCTTATTGATTAATTGTTTGGCCAACAATTATTGTGATAATCTATATAAAATTGGAAGATGGAGTATAGATTGAGATCTGGATAGATAACATCTGTTCATATAATCTGATTAGGGTTAATATGATTAGCATGTAGGATAAGAATATACCTATGCGTCTTTTGTATCCTTTGAAAGAATTTGTGCGTAAACCCTAATTAACTCAATTCACATAGGAATATAGTGAGTTGATTAACTGGGGTGTTCCTGTGTCTTAAGGATCGGAGTTAGGAGGATTTGTTCACGTGTTTTGGAAAAAGTGCGTGAATTCTATAAAACATTCTTGGATAATGATTCATATTAATTAATTGATTTAAATGGGAAGTAAATTGGTTTAAATGAAATACGAAGGGAAGTTGTAATCTTAATCTGTTAAATCTGCAATTATTCTTGTGAAATTCTGATTTTAATTATTAGTTTTGTTAAGTTTAATTTTTAAATCACAAACAATATTTTGTAGTTTAAAATAGGATTAATTGCATTGAAATTAGTAATCGATAAATATTAGTCTATTTTCTCGTGGGAATGATATCATTGCTTGCTGAATATTACAATTGAACGCGTATACTTGCGTGTTAAAGTGCTATTAAAAAATTAGGCAACAAGTTTTTGGCGCCGCTGCTGGGAAAATTAGTTTAATATTTTGTCATTATTAATTTTAATCAAATTAATCTTAATTTAAATATTTATTTTATTTTATTTTATTTCTCTCTCTAGTCTAATTTTTTTTCAGGTACCATGGACAACTATAACTATCATTGGACATATTCGAGAATGACTCGACCAAGGGAGGCAGAGAATTATGGACTCGATGAATTGTTAGCACAATTTGGGACACTTTCGAGGAAGATTAACGCTTCATCAGCACAACTTATTCAAAGTGTAGCGGTAATATGTGAGTATTGCGGTGGAAACCATCCGAGCCATCAATGTGCCATCAGTTTTGAGTCGGTACAATATAGTGGCAACTTCGACGATTACCCTAATAATTATGAATATTCCAGTAATTATCATCATGACTGGGGGAATCCGCTAAAGTTTTCATGGAGCGATGACAATCTGGCCCAACCCTTTGCTCCAAGCCAATCATACACTCCTAAATTACCAGTTCAAGCTCCTAATCATGAAGAAGAAAGGATTCTAAACTTGGAGGGACTTATTTCCAAGTTCATAGTTTTGATTGAGGAGCAGACGAATAGTCAGAAGATGTCGATTCAAAATCTTGAGAACCAGGTGGAATAACTTTTCAATGCCATTATCAATCGCCCTCAAGGTGAAGTGTCAAGCAACATAGTTCCCGAGACTGATGGATTGCCCTTGCTAAATCTGGAACCAGATGTGCCAAAAGAAAAGGACGTGGAAAGGGAGGAGACAAGTGGGAAGCAGGAAAAGAAGGTCGCCAAAGATCTAGCCTTGAGTTCAGACATAGATGAACCGATTTTGATAGTGCCCTATATATCTTCTCCACCAAAGTTTAAGGATCCGACTAGATTTGTAATCTCGTGCCCAATTGGTAGCCATTTTTTTGATAAAGCTATATATGACATGGAAGCCAGCTTAAAATTGGTGCCATGGTGTGAAGAGAATGGGAAGAGAGATGAAGAACCAGTTGTTCTGGAAAAGCTTCAACGCAAAAATTTGTTCACAAATACAACTCGGAAAATGCCTAGTTATTTGAAGGTTGTAAAAGAGAATCTACCTAAAAAGAACAAGCTAGGTGAATTTGAATCAATAACCCTTACTGATGGGAAACTCTCGGAAGTTACGTTATTACTAATGGATGGATGGTTTCTCAATTTTCGACGGGGAATTGGATAGAGAAAGTTGAAGGAGTCGGGTTGAGGACGTTAAACTAAGCTCTCACTGGGATGCAACCTAGACTTACATTTTATCTCCTTAAATTTTAGTTCATTAATTTTATTTTAGTATTTTATTTCATTTAGCTATATATTTTATCTTAGTTTAGGGTTGTACGTTCAGTTGTAATCTCCTTGCAAATGATAACTGAGAATTGGGTTCATGACTTGCAGGTTAGAAGGATAAAAGAGCACAAATTTTGGCTAAGGCTGGCCCAAGCGCCTAGGCGCCCAAAACAAGCCCATTCCAAGCGCCTAGGCGCTTAACTGCAGAATGCCCAGACACGCCCAAGCGCCTAGGCGCCCATTCCAAGCTACTTTCAAGCGCTTAGGCGCTCACCATCACCATCAAATTCTGTTCCCAAGCGCCTAGGCGCTCCAACCTTCATAATTTCAAGCGCCTAGGCGCTCTACCTGTGCACTTGAAAAAAAATAAAGCCCTAAGTAAGGCAATTCTAATTCAAACCCAATTCTTTTCACTCCTAATTCAAAAGCAACTCCTTCCAAGCCCTTGCACCACAATAACACAAACTCTTGCACTCTCCCAATCAAAATGTAATTCATCTTCTCCAAACCACAATTAAGAAAAAAGCAAGCTAAAGTCAACTTCTTTATCTCCTACTTGGATTCCAACTGCAACAATTCAAAGCAAAGTTTAAGCTTCAAGATTTTCTCTAAACCAAGTTTGGGGGAGGTTCACACAAGGGTCTAAGCCTGCAAGTGAATGGCGCTCCATAACAGTTCCCACCACCTCCACCCTTGTCCGTGTACCCTCCCGACTGACTTAGCTCCTAAGGATGATGCTAATACAGAAGAAGTAGATGATGCTGATGAAGAGTAAAGCTTCAATCTTTCAGGGAAGTCCTCAGTGCCTAATTTCTTATGTTTTTTTATATACAATGAGGACATTGCATATGTTAAGTTTGGGGGTGCATTCTTCCAATTCCAGTTTCATTCATTTAGTATAACTTATTCATTGCAGTTTCAGTTGCATTCAATTAGTATTCATTTTATAGTTTTTCATGTAGTTTTCATTCTAATTTCTTAAAAAAAAAGAAAAGAAAAATTCAAGTATTTGCATGTTTCCAGCTGTTAGATAGTTTAAGTCTGTTTTGACCAATGATGAGATTGGAATTGAGTAGACAAGTATAGTATTGACTGTTAAGACTTTGATGTGATTTCTTGTCATGATTTGAATCTTTACCTGTTTGAAACTGATATAATAAGGATATCACAGTAAATATAACTATGTTGACTGATTGAGTCTAAATTGACACGTAATGGACTTCTTGAGGATAATACTAGTTTGAATGAATGAAAGATATGAATAGGCAGAGATGACTGAATTTAGACAAAAACTTAAGTTTGAGAGAATATTTGGGGTACATAAGCTTAAAAAAGAAAAAAAAGAAAAAAAGATATTGAGTTGAATAAATTGAGTCCTGTGGTGGGTCGAGAAGAAGCGTGAAATACACTCCCCAGAAACACAGGCGTGAGATGGAGCGTAAAACGCACTCACTATCCATCATTTAAATTGAAAAAAAAAGCAATAAAACGGAAAAAGAGCAAATAGCCCCCGTAATGATAAGTAAAGCAAAAGTATCCCAAATTGAACTCTTGAATTTGGTGGATGTTTGACTTTAGTTGGATCTAGCTTGTTCGCGAATTTTGTGAGTTTACACTGTATGATGCCTTTAAAGAGATCTATTATGTGTTATATTTAGCATTATATTAGTTTGCATTGTTGTTGAGCACACACGCACTATATCAGTAATGACAGGGTAAGATATGATGATTGACTAGGAAATTATTGATTTATCTTGGTATGATGTACTAGCATGTTTATTGTGATTTCTCTGAGGCTTGATGAATAGATTTTGTTCTGTTTGATTGCTGGAATTTTAGTCATGTAGATAGCTGCATTTGAATTTGCATTGCATATTTAATTATTCCATTGTGTTTTGTTGCTTGGGGACAAGCAATTGGTTACGTTTGGGGGTATTTGATGAGTAGGTTGTATACCTATGAATCTGATATTATTAAACTTAATTATTGCTATCTTTAATTGTTTTTTTAGTATCTTTTTATGTGTTTTGTGTTTATTTCTTGTAGGTTGGAGCTGGAGGGACAAATTGGTCATTTAGGAGAAGAAAAATGTCAAAAATCATTAAAATTAGAGCTGAGTGGCATTTTTGTAAATACACGGTCCTGGTCAAGCGCCTAGGCGCTTGGAAATGGTCTGGGTTGAGCGCCTAGGCACTCATGTGCGGCTGAAGAAGGATTTTTCTACTGGTAAGTGGGTTTTTGAAGCCTAAAAGGAATCAAAAAGAGGGCTGAGACCAATACAAATAGGAGAAGACTTTAGAAAAGACGTATCACTCAATTTTTCAAGAGAATTGCAGAGAGGACAACGAAGGAAAACACGAAGGAGAATTGCAAGGGCTGAAGATCAAAGAGAGATTATTGGAGCAAATTCAGAGTTTCTTCTTCTCTTCTCTAGTTTTATCTTTTGTAATTATCTGGGATGTTTGGATTATTAATTTGGATGATGTTTTTCTTTATTATTATCATTAACTAAATTTTCATTAAGATTGCAACAGAACTTGGTATGTAGTTTAAATTAAATCTTCCCATTGAATGAAAGTTGGTTTTTATTGAATTATTTATTATATGTTTTGCTTATTGATTAATTGTTTGGCCAACAATTATTGTGATAATCTATATAAAATTGAAAGATAGAGTATAGATTGAGATCTGGATATGATAACATCTGTTCATATAATCTGATTAGGGTTAATTTGATTAGCATGTAGGATAGGAATATACATGTGCGTCTTTTGTATCCTTTGAAAGAATTTGTGCGTAAACCCTAATTAACTCGATTCACATAGGAATATAGTGAGTTGATTAACTGGGGTGTTCCTTGTAATTCTGTGTCTTAAGGATCGGAGTTAGGAGGATTTATTCACGTGTTTTGGAAAAAGTACGTGAATTCTATAAAACATTCTTGGATAATGATTCATATTAATTAATTGATTTAAATGGGAAGTAAATTGGTTTAAATGAAATACTAAGGGAAGTTGTAATCTTAATCTGTTAAATCTGCAATTATTCTTGTGAAATTCTGATTTTAATTATTAGTTTTGTTAAGTTTAATTTTTAAATCACAAACAATATTTTGTAGTTTAAAATAGGATTAATTGCATTGAAATTAGTAATCGATAAATATTAGTCTATTTTCTCGTGGGAACGATATCCTTGCTTGCTGAATATTACAATTGAACGCTTATACTTGCGTGTTAAAGTGCTATTAAAAATTAGGCAACACTAGGCCTATACAAATGAGTCATGAACAGATGGAGTTGTGCAAAAAGGAAATTAATAATCTATTAAGTAAAGGTTTAATTAGATATATTAAATCCCCTTGGTCCTGTCCAGCCTTTTATGTTAATAATGAAGCTGAAAAGGAAAGAGGTATTCCCCGTCTAGTTATCAATTACAAACCATTAAACAAGGTTCTAGAATGGATTAGGTATTCCTTACCCAATAAGGAAGATCTCCTTAGCAGGTTAAGTCATGCCACCATCTTTAGTAAATTTGACCTAAAATTTGATTTCTGGCAAGTTGCCATCCACCCTGATGATAGGTACAAAACCGTATTTATCACTCCATTTGGTCATTACGAATTGAATGTTCAGTCATTTGGTTTGAAAAATGCCCCCAGTGAATTCCAGAATATTCTTAACGTTATTTTGAATCCCTTCAGTCATTTCATTATCGTCTACCATTCACGACTCTCCTTAGCAGGTTAAGTCATGCCACCATCTTTAGTAAATTTGACCTAAAATTCGATTTCTGGCAAGTTGCCATCCACCCTGATGATAGGTACAAAACCGTATTTACCACTCCATTTGGTCATTACGAATGGAATGTTCAGTTATTTGGTTTGAAAAATGCCCCCAGTGAATTCCAAATACTATAATTTTCATATTCTTTATTAACTGCATAAAACTCGCCGCTCAGTATTTTTCTACTGGCTGGCATTTCCTTCCTTGGGCTCCTTATAGGCTGGCTCTAATCATCTTGTCTTTAACTCCTTTATCTCTAGTTAATAAATCTTTTAATTGTTTGGTATACTGAATTTTTAACTCAGATCAGAAATCTTACTAATTAGATCAATTAGCAAAAAGCTTTCTTCATTCTCTTTGGTAATTACACTAACTGTTATATATATATATATATATATATATATATATATATATATATATATATATATATATATATATAGAAAACTTATTTCTGGTGTAATTTTCAATTCTAACTAAGCACCCTATTTTTAGGAAAATTCTTAGAACGCCAAAGCAGACTAATGTGCTACTTGATGGCTTTACCTGTTACTATTCACGCCCACCACTTTTGAAATAAAATTTCAGCACATTTCTCACCAACCAAAAGTGAGGCCCAACCATTCTAGAAAATTTTCAAAATGTTTTAAATTTAAACAATAATCAGCAACTTCAATAATTCATAATAAATAGCTCTTTTATTAGAAAAATTCGAATCTTATGTATATTCCATAGAAAATTAAATTCTCTACAACTTTGTAGAAGAAAGTTTTCCCAAATTCTAAACAGAAAATGTCCGAAATCCATATACGGATGATTTTTAATACCTCCATTATGACAAAATACAGATAAAACACCTCAATATTAATTCCTTCATTTATATCCACACAAAATAAATATTTTCTTATCATATAAATTAATAATTAATTATTCACAAATAATATTACAGAACCACAATTATGACAACCAGGTCGTTCATAGGAAAGAGCGGGCTTTCCGATAAGGATTTCTCCTTACTGACGCGCAATTAGGTGACCAAACATCTCCTTAGACAGAACTTCCTTAGACATTGCCAATAATGTTATCTAATAATATTATTCAAATAATATGAATTATTGATCTGATAATGAGAAATACTGTACAGTGACAATTATTGAAACAACAATAATATAAAATATTAACGTAGCAATTATTGAATCAATAAAATAAAATATTGAATAGTAATTATTGTAACAATTATTGAGTAGTACCTTCTTACGTAAGAATCAATAATTCAAAAAAAAATATTGTGCAATACCGTGTGCTATTGTGCAATCACACGAATTACTGTATTTTAACCACCGGGTATTCCAACAATGTTAACAGTTAACAATTACGCCGTTAATTATAAAAACTCAAACTTGTCATTTTCTTCATCCGACTGTTTTTCGTTATGGGGCCCACAAATGGCTGCGCCATCGTACAAATATTCCCCGACAGCAAGAATATTCCACGACCAAACGTATATTTCCCGACATCAATGAATATTTTATAACCACTTGCTTTTTTTATAAAATTTGCATATTTCAGCCATAACCAAAGCATTATATCAAATTAACACCATATTATTCAAAATAATAATTTGAGAAAATTCGATTATATTTATAAAAAAGTTGGGGTCTTACAATCTCCCCTCTTTATGAAATTTCGTCCTCAAAATTAACGTACGTACCTGGTGTTTCGAAAAGGTGAGGATACCTCGCTTTCATTTCTGATTCCAACTCCCATGTCATTTCTTCAATGACATGGTTCCTCCACAAAATCTTAACTTGTGGTATAACCTTGGTGCGTAGGACATGCTCTTTCCTATCCAAGATCTTGACAGATACCTCCTCATACGTTAAATCTTTGATTATCTCGTCTGGTTCTACCTTAATGACGTGGTTCGAGTCTTTCACATATTTACAAAGCATAGATATGTAAAACACATTATGAACACGAGACATGCTTGGAGGTAATGCGAGTCTATAGGCCACATTTTCTATTTGGTCAAGAATCTCAAATGGACCAACAAATCATGGATTAAGCTTTCCTCTCTTCCCAAATCTTGTAGCTCCCTTCCATGGAGCAATACGTAAAAATACATGATCCCCAATATTAAATTTCACGTCCTTTTGATGAAGATCCGCATAACTATTTTGTCGATCTTGTGCCGTTTGTATACGTTGTCGAATTATTTGGATCTTTTCTATAGTTATGCGTATCAATTCTGGTCCCAACAACGTTGCTTCACCCACCTCGTCCCAGCATACTGGAGAACGACATTTTCTTCCATACAACGCCTCAAATGGAGCCATGCCTATACTTGCTTGATAACTGCTGTTGTAGAAGAATTCCAAGAGTTTGAATAGTCCTTTTTGATTGCCCGTCCGTTTGAGGATGGTATGCCAAACTGAATCGTAAATCCGTGCCCATAGCTTTCTGCAAGCTAACCCAAAATCGTGAAGTGAATCTTGGGTCACGATCCAAAACTATGGATACTGGCATGCCATGTAATATCACAATCTCATTCACATACATACAAGCAAGACATTCAAGGAAATAAGTCTCTCGTATATGCAAGAAATGAGCAGACTTGGTTAATTTATCAACAATAACCCAAATCGCATCTATGTCTTGAGAAACCTTGGAAAGACCCGTAACGAAATACATAGTAACGTGTTCCCACTTCCATTTCGGAATCTCAAGTGGTTGCAATGGACTCTTTGGCACTTGATGCTCCGCCTTTACACGTTGACAAGTTAAACACCTCGAGATAAACTCTGAAATCTCTCTCTTCATATTATTCCACCAAAATGTATGTTGAAGATCATGGTACATTTTGGTACTCCCATGATGGATTACAAATGGTGTGTTGTGTGCCTCCATCATGATTCTATGTTTCAAGTTAGAATCATTAGGAATGCAAAGTCTGGAGTTGACTCGAAGTATTCCTTCTTCATCTATTCTTGCTTCTGGAATAATACCTTCTTGCACTTTCTTCTTCATACGCATCAGCTCCGGGTCTGTAGCTTAAGCAGCTTTAACTTTATCGATTAAAGTCGGTTCTACTCGTATGTTTGATATCATCACGTGGGTACTTGGAGCCTTTAACTATATCTCCATCCTTTTCAAGTCATACAAAATGGGCCTTTGCGTTGACAATATCGCACTCGTACCTGCATATGATCTTCTACTTAATGTGTTAGCTACTACGTTCGCTTTTCCAGAATGGTATTGGATGGTATGATCATAATCTTTCAATAGCTTGAGCCAACGTCATTGCCGCATGTTGAGTTCCTTTTGGGTGAATAAATATTTAAGGCTCTTATGATCCATATAAATCTCCACTTTCTCCCCATACAGGCAGTGTCTCCAGATCTTCAACGCGAAAATGACTGCTGCCAACTCCAGATCATGAGTAAGATAATTTCTCTCATATTCTTTGAGTTTTTGCGAGGCATAGGCTATGACTTTCCCATGTTGCATGAGAACACACCCTAACCCTTTGCCTGAAGCATCACTGTAGATAAAAAATCCATCCGAACCAGATGGTATTGTTAGAACAGGTACCAAAATGAGTCTCCTTTTGAGCTCTTGGAAACTCTTCTCACATTCCTCGCTCCAACCGAATAATGTATCTTTCCGAGTCAGCTAAGTTAATGGAGTAGCAATTCGAGAAAATCCTTCCACGAATCTCCGATAATAACCAACTAACCCCAGAAAGCTACGTTCTTCGGTCACCGACTTCGGTTGCTCCCAACTTTGTATTGCTTCGATCTTTACTGGGTCAATAGATACTCCATATTTTGACACCACGTGTCCAAGGAATGCTACTTCCTCAAGCCAGAACTCATATTTCTTTAGCTTGGCATATAGCTTATTATAGCGAAGCCTTTGAAGGACTAGCTTCAAATGACACTCATGATCTTCACGGCTTTTGGAATAGATGAGGATATCATCAATAAAGATAATAACGAACTGATCCAAATATTCATTGAACACACGGTTCATCATATCCATGAAAGCAACAGGAGCATTAGTCAATCCAAAAGACATGATTAAGAATTCATAATGCCCGTATCAAGTTCTGAAGACAGTCTTCGGAATATCCTCAGTTTTAATCTTCAGCTGATGATATCCAGAACGAAGATCTATCTTTAAAAAGAATTGTGCTCCTTGCAACTGGTCGAACATGTCATCAATGCGAGGTAGCGGATACCTATTCTTGATGGTGACATGGTTCAACTCTCGGTAGTCAATACAAAGTCGCATACTCCCATCTTTTTTCTTTACGAATAAAAAGGAGCACCCCAAGGAGATGTACTAGGACGAATAAAATCGATGTCTAACAACTCTTGTAGTTGGACCTTTAACTCCTGAAGTTCAATAGGAAGCCATTCGATATGGGGTTTTAGAAATGGGCTTTGTACCAGGTTCAAGGTCAATAAAGAATTCAACTTCACGTTCTGGGGGTAGAATGTCAAGTTCTTCAGGAAATACGTCAGGAAATTCACTAACAACATAAATATTAATCAAATCTGACGTGTTTTTGTTCAAGTCCGTGACATGGGCTAAGAAATCTTGACATCCGTTTTTAATAAACGAATAGCTTTATGGCTTGATATGATAGTGATTGACTTTAGTGGTTTGGTTGCTTGAATTCGCATAACAGGTTGGTTAGGAATATAAAAATTAACAACCTTACTAAAACAATCAATTTTGGCATGATGAATAGTTAACCAATCAATTCCTAAAATCACATCAAATGCAAGTATTTTCAAAGAAATAAGATCGATAGGTAATGTGATGGTACCAACTTGGATCAAGCAAAATTTATAAACAGTAGATGTAATAAAAGTTTCTCCTAACGGAGTCTCAACAGATAAGTCAAAGTCTAATTTCTTTGGAGTCAAGTTCAAACGTTGAGCACAAACAAGAGAGATAAAAGAATGGGTAGAACCTGTATCTAATAAGGTATAAACTTCACAAGAGTTTATGATTATCTTACCCGTAATCACCTCTTTCGGGTTCCTCGCGTTTTGGCCAGTCACAACAAACGCTCTTCTAGGAACCACTGACTTTAACTTGTCCGGAACAGCCTTCGGAGTCACCATTCCCGCTGGACTTGGTTTTGCTACAGACCAATCTCGAGCTATATGGTCTTTCTTTCCATAGTTATAACATACCTTAAATTGTTGTGGGTAGTTTGGGCTAATATGTCCCTCTTTCCCGCATTTATAACAAATGACTGATGATCGTTCTCCTCCCCTAGAAACAGTTGATGCTGGTGCTGACGTCTTCACATTATCATTGTTGTACCTTCTCTTTTTGAAATCTCCCCCCGACTCGCTTCTTTTACTATCATGGCCATGATTACCACCAAAGTGGTTACCGCTTGTCCGATTGTTTTCCTCCTCGCTGGTTGTCATTGCTCTTATAACTGCTGCCACCGGTATGACCCTGGTTGTGGTCCCTCGGTTGAACATACTCTTTATCTCGCTCTAATAATTGAGCCCTATTTACAACATCTGAATATAGATAAAATTTATGAGAGATAAGATATTGCCGAATTTTAAGTTTCAGACCTCTCAGAAACATCTGTGTCATACGTTCCTCATTCTCTACCAATTGAGGTGTAAACCTAGATAACTCTGCGAACTTAGCCTCGTACTGGGACACATTCATGTTGTTCTGTTCCAGTCTAATAAACTCTACCTCCTTCATATGACGATTACTTTCAGGAAAGTACTTGTCATTGAAAAGTTTCTAAAATGTTTCCCAAGACATATTGAGTGCGGCTGGCTGGGTACGCTTCATAGACTCCCACCAGTAGTCTGCCTCACCACAGAACATAAAGGTGGCGAATGGAACCTTCTGTTCCTATGTACATCCCATGACATCAAATATCTTGGTAATTTATTTAACACATGTTTTCGCCTTAATCGGATCTGGCTTTCCCACAAATTATGGTGGTCCCAACTCTTTGAACTGCTTGGTTGTGACAAGCCGCGCGTAGCTATCATTTCCACTCGTATTTTGTACACGAGTCTCCCTCGTCTGATTTTACATGAACTGCAAAAAGCTTCTAAACATTCCATCATTCATCGTTTGTTGCCTTCCTGTTGCACGTTCCCTTGGTTGGTATTTAAAGGTGTCTCCACGATTTCATTCGCTCCATTCTTAACATTCGAAGCTGCCATTCTCAAATACTGCCACAAAACAAGGGTTAATTAATGAAATTGACATACCATATAATATCCCTATATTATGACCGACCAACAAATAAGCTTAGGTAGGACACACTAGCGAAGGATTTACTCGTCTCTCCCCTCCTAGTTCTATTCTCCGATCTCCGCCAGAGACCATATCCCTAAGCTCTGATACAAACTTTGATGCCCCCAAAATAGGTATACATCACCCATTCTGAGTCGCCAAATACATGGTACAGAAACAACTACACTTTATTATTACAATTGTCGTGCAAAATACGACAACACATATACTATGAGTTTAAATATAAATATTATCTTCTAGACAGTATTCAAACTAAAATAAGTTCTTATTACAATTATTGATACACTATTTTACAAAATAGTGAGGACTACTAAATAACTATCTTGATCCATCATTCCATAACCCGACTAGTTCCCGCTATATTCTCCCCTCTTAAGAAGAAAAATGGAACAAAAAGAAAAAGGGTGAGCTCAACTAGCCCAATAAAGAATATTATGACTAAGATAATATACAACAAATTATCATTAGTCTTCAACAAGGAAAAATTTGATAGAATATAATAGACAACAAATTTTAGATCAACAACTGCAGCGAAAATATCAATCCATTAGAAGAGTCAAGTAGCGAATAAATTCTACTATCTTCTAAGATTGAAAAGTCTATACTCAATATTTTATCCCTGTAACATCAATCAATATACATCTTGAATCACATATTCATCTTTGCACTACAGGCCAAATATATTCATCAGTTAATTATTCATCTTTGCACTTTAGGCCAAAGATATTCAGTAATATCATCATTTAGGACTGAGGATGATGAAAAATATCTTAAAGAAAATTAATCTAGTGAGACAAAAGGACAAATATTAGAAATTCGTACTACAGTTTATCCAAGTTTAAAAATACTCCATAATAATCAATTGTGGAGCAAAATTCAAAAATAAAGATCAAAACATAGATACAATTAAAGATAGTAACCACAACAGACAACTTAGACAAATAAAGAAAATTTTATTTTTTTGTAAATAGTGCCGTATTCGCGAATAGTACCGTATACGTGAATAGTGCTGTATACGTGAATAGTAACCCCGACACGAAAAAGTAGAAATTTCACAATAAAATTCATACCAATATTTATGTATAATGATATTGAAGGAAATAATTTCATTAATGAAGAAAATAACATCCCTTACCTCAAAAAGAATAGTACTTCTGGTTAAAATATCAGGTATAATGCTGAAGGAAACTTGTACTGAATATCAACTCTCAAAGTACCTAAATACTCACAAAAATACGCTCGATAATATATATATATATATATATATATATATATATATATATATATATATATATATATATATATAGAAAACTTATTTCTAATGTGATTTTCAATTCTAACTAAGCACCCTATTTATAGGAAAATGCTTAGAACGCCAAAGCAGACTAACCTGCTACCTGATGGCTTTACCTGCTACTATTCACGCCCACCACTTTTGAAATAAAATTTCAGCACATTTCTCACCAACCAAAAGTGGGGCCCACCCATTCTAGAAAATTTCCAAAATATTTTAAATTTAAACAATAATCAACAACTTCAATAATTCATAATAAATTTCCCTTTTATCAGAAAAATTCGAGTCTCATGTCTATTCCATAGAAAATTAAATTCTCTACAACTTTGTAGAAGAAAATTTTTCTAAATTCCAAACAAAAAATGTCTAAAATCCACATACGGATGATTTTTAATACATCCATTCTGACAAAATACTGATAAAATACCTTAACATTAATTCTTTTATTTATATTCACATAAAATAAATATTTTCTTATCATATAAATTAATAATTAATTATTCACAAAAAATATTACAGAATCACAATTATGACAACAAGGTCGTTCCCAAGAAAGAGGGGGCTTTCCGATAAGGATTTCTTCTTACTGGCGCGCAATTAGGTGACCAAACCTCTTATTAGACAAAATATCTTTAGACATTGCCAATAATGCTATGTAATAGTATTATTCAAATAATATAAATTATTGATCTAATAATGGGAAATATTGTGCAATGACAATTATTGAAACAATAATAATATAAAATATCAACGTTGCAATTATTGAATCAATAAAATAAAATATTGAACAGTAATTACTATAATAATTATTAAATAGTGCCTTCTTACGTAAGAATCAATAATTCAAACAAATACTATGCAACACCGTGTACTACTATGCAACCATGCGTATTACTGTATTTTAACCACCGAGTATTCTAACAGTGTTAACGGTAACAATTACGTTGTTAATTATAAAAACTTAAACTTGTCATTTTATTCATCCGATCGTTTTCCGTTATGGGGCTCACAAATGACTGCGCCATCGTACAAATATTCTCCGACAGCAAGAATATTCTACGACCAAACGAATATTCCCCAATAATAATGAATATTTCATAACCACTTGTTTATTTTGCAAAATTTGCACATTTCACCCATAACCAAAGCATTATATCATATTAACACCTTATTATTCAAAATAATAATTAGAAGAAATTCGATTTTATTTATAAAAAAGTTGGGGTCTTACAAATAAACTTGATTAAGTGTAATATGTTAAGGTGATATTCTGTAATTTTGTATTTTAAAGTTAATTAAATTAAAAGAGTGATGAATTAATTATTATGTGGTAATATTTTAATTTAATTTAATAATTAAATTAAAGAGTTGATAAGGATTAAATGAATTGTTATAATGTTGTTTTAATTTAATTTAGTAATTAAAAGTGATGTTCTAATTTATTAAATAAAACTATAATGAAAATTATAATTTTGTGGTAATTTGATTATGTGGCATTTTGATTTAATAAGTTGTTGTTAGATTTAATTTAATTAAATTTGAATATAGGAATTTAATTAAATAGGGTGTGACACTAAACTATATAGTAAGTGAGTTATTAAAATAAGCTAAAACGAGTTTTAATATAGTTTTACCAAACAAGGTTTAAGGTTATTAAGTCTTTATTTTAAATTAGTTTTGCCAAACAAGCCTTAGTGGCTTTTGAATTTTAAAAAAAACATAAATGCTATATTATTATGTAGGGCTATTATATGCTTGTGAGTTTTATATTACGTAATAATATGTATTATACGCTATATCATTTATATTTCGTATAGTTAGAGAAGAGAAAGAAGAGAGTTTGCAGAAAGAAAATAGATAAGAAAGAATAAAAGTTTTGTGATTTTGAGAGCCAAGGAAGGAGGAGAGGCTAATTCTTATCTCCTAGCTAACCTAAGCAAGCAATCAAAGGTATAATCTTACCTTCTAAAGTTTTAGTTTTCTTTTTGTATGAGAAGTTCTTTGTAGAATTTATATTGATGATTAATTATTGATTATATGGTTTGTGTAAGTTAATGTGTATATATATAAAATACTTTATATGATTTATATATGATTTGGAGTAATTTAATATATGAAGTATGTTTTAATATGAAGAAAATCTTATTACAGTAAGTTTATAGTGATATATATATATATATATATATATATATATATATATATATATATATATATATATATATATATGTATGTGTGTGTGTGTGATATAGCTTATTTTGGAATCAAAATTTATGTTCAATTCATGTTATAATGAGTAAATTAATTTTTGATTGTGAAAATACATGAAGAAACGAAAGCAAAGTGATTTAAACGGATTGTTTTGGTTAAAAAATGGAATTACAGTAATCTGTTTCGCTAAGAATGTCAAAAAGGGAAGAAATAGTAAAAATAGTGAATTTAAAAGTTTTAATTTGGAAGTTTGGGTAGTTTATATTGTTAATAACATGTTAAAAATATTAGTTTATGTTTCTGTAAAGTTTATATGAATTATATGTGCTAAATTTGTTGTTAGAAAGAAGTTTTTAGGTCAATTTGGCTTTGTTTTATGTTCTTCACTAACACTGTCTCCGTGAAAACAGTGTCGCGGCGCCGCAACGCCTGTTCTGTGAAGAAACAGGGCACTGCAGTGCCACTCAGTGCCTGTTGACGAGTACAGGCGCTGCAGCGCCGATTTTAAGTCGTTATCTCGTGTGGCAGCGCTAGACCAGCGCCCCAGCACCGATCCTCATAGAAACTGGGGCGCTATAGCGCCAGTTAACAGTTTGGTCCAGAAATTTAATTTTTTAATATACAATTTTGTAATTTTTAATATAGTGTATTCTTATAACTATAAAATGTGATTAATCATGCTATGGTGTTGTTATAATATCAAACATGAAAATTATTATTCGTAAGTAGTGAGTTATGTGATAATTGAGATTGGTGTTAATACATTAGAAGTGTGGTTTAAAGATGTGGTTAAACCTAAGACTAAGAGGTGCAAATGAAATATATATTCAGTTATGTACTGTGATCATGTGGTAACTAATTATGTTACAATGACATATGTATAGGATATTTGGGAATGCGAGTTATAACTGTTTAGCTTACACGCAAGGCAAGTTTCCGAACCTTAGTTTTATTTTGAGCAAATTCTTGAATTCTGTTGAGCAAAGTTTTTAACCTTGTTTCCTTGTTGAAAATTGTAACCTTAGCTTACCATCTTGTTCAAGCAAGGTTTATTATAGCTTTTCAATGCTTTGAACTTTATTCTTAAAGCATGAATTTGTTGCTTTACAATATTTATTTATGGTTCATAACTACTTTATAATACGTTGTTGTTGAACCTTAGCATTTTCATTAAACTGTTGGTTCAACTAATCCTTAGTTGATGTACGTTGAACTCTAAATTACCCTTAAAACTTATCCAAACCAAACTTCCTTTGGTGCAGACTCATATATTAAAACTAAGATGAACAACCCTATTATAAGGGATTATTTATGCGAAAACGTCAAGATGTTTGTGCACAATACATGGTACGAATGGCTGATCCCCTTAAGTACGAGAAAGATGGTCCATATAGTGTAACGACTGTTAAAGGTTTAGTAGAAATACTTATAACCTGGGACATTGTTCTTAGTCTTGTGACCCTCAGATGATTTTCAACATCAGTTCTTGATTATCAATACTAGACAATGTTATTCAATTCAGTCAATATGGAACATTCACATCTTGAAGGATGTCGTTTGGGTTATGCAATGCACTAGCAACGTTCCAACGCTACGTAATGGCTATATTCTCCGACATGGTGGAGAAGAATGTAGTGATATTCATTGACGTTTTTTCGGTATTCGGGGACACCTTCGATCTGTACTTGGCTAATCTAATGTTAATACTTCAAAGGTGTATAGGCAATAATCTAATCCTTAACTGGGAAAAATGCCACTTCATGGTACAATAGGGGATCATATTAGTGTTAGGTTTGTAATATTCATGAACGCAATCAAATTGCATAAAGTAAACAGAAACGTCAAAAATCAGAGTTTAAAAATTTTACAAACCATATACCCGGATCATCCTTTATACACAATTATTAATTAAACGAAAATATGAAGAACAAGAATCATACCCTTGAAGATTCGAGTTTCCTCAGGTACAAGTTCACCTCCAATCTTTTTCGCATTCAACTTGAATCCACCGGGTTTGGTTCCTTCCTTAGATCAACGTTAGTCACCCAAGTGTTTGGCCTCTAGAGGTGATCCACCAAGGAAGAAGAAATATTTAAGAAGATAGGTGTTTGGCAAAACCCTAGTTTTTCTATCTCTCATAGAAAAGGGTGTACTCTCCCAACTATTGAAATTATGTTTGTTGTCAAAAAGTCAACCACAACTATCCACCCATAATAAGACTCCTCTTATTTATAGATGCAGGCAACCCTCCTTAACAATTAAGGAATTAAGTTTTATTTTAATTAATTAAACTACTTTAATTAATTAGGCTCCTAATCTTATTAGGATTAATTAATTAGTCTCATAATCTTATTAGGATATATGACAGTACTTTTATTAATTAATTTCCAAACTCCTTTAGGAATTAAATAATAATAATTGTAATGATAATAACAAGACTCCTCTTATTAATTTATATTTACTATTTTCAACATATTAAATAATAAATATTAAGCTATTTAATTTATTCTATCACCATAGATTAAATTAAATATACTTAACTTATTATTACGATTATGCCATTTGCTTCTTAAATAATTATTTTTTCTTTTATGGTGTGACCCTTTAGGTTCTCCATATTAAACCGGTTGTGAATAAATCAATTAGAACAATTCTAATCTTATTTAAATAAATAAATTAAACTATTAGTTTATTTAAATAAATAATATTTATTCTACAATAGGGATAAGCCTCCCTAGCGATTAACGACTTTCTAGATAATATAGATTTCAACATTAATCATAAAAGAACATTTGAGTAAATAGTTACCGTACAATTCAATCCTTCGACCATACAATGTCCCAATTAAATATAAGACACAGAATTACTGTCAAGTCTTATTTTATTTAATTATATGTATTTCGACTCTTAAATGTACAACTCCAAATAATACAAATTAGAAACTCCTTTCTAATTTCATTCTGCCTTAGACAAGGACTACTGAGTTGTCATTTATCGAATCACATAGGACATTTCTCTTCTTTTACTAGAAGCGGTAGATTCTTTATTGATCATACATTATCTCTATGTATAATTTATTATACCCAAGCATACCCTTTGATATACCCTAAGGGTCTTAAGGAATAAGTCAAAGTATAACTCATCATACACAAGATACTATGATGATCTTAAGTTAAAGGATCACTTGTACAACTATCACTACAGGAATTTCTATTGACCGACAAGTAAAACTCCATTAGGTATTCCTTAGCGAGCCACGTTCAGTGAACTTATTCTCTAATAAGCACCTATATAGTTGCTTTAGTGTCTCCACACAAATGATCATGAGATCAATCATCCTCATTCAATGAGCAAGCAACGTATGTACCAATCTATTCGGATTCACTAATCCCCAATTTAGTAATCCAACAATTAGAAACTATTTTAGTTTTAAGCTTTCTAAGAATTTAGATCTCATTAGAATGATCATCATCATTATTCTAAAAGCATTGATTAAAATTATAGGTTTATCACATATTATAAAACAGCATCATGTAGATAATTAAAAGCCTTTAATAAATTAATACTTTTATTAATAAATGAATAAGATTGTTACAAAGTATATATTTTATCATCAAACATGATTGGCTTGTGTGCATACTACTTTCAATCTCCCACTTGCACTAAAGCCAATCGTCATGGTATCTCATACTCTTCCTCTCTAAGTGACGATTATCCTACTGTTGGATAAGTTTCAGTAAATGGATATGTAATATTGTTCTTGAGAATCCACTATCTCTATAGTGATTTTCCATCTTTCAATGATTTCTATAATCAAATGAAAGTGCCACAACACATGTTTAGATCCAAGATGAGACTTAGGAACTATTCCTAATTCTGTAATGAACTTTTCATCCAAACAATCAACTTGCATCTTCATTTATAGCTATATACTTTGTCTTTATCACTAATCCAGCAACTCTTTGATGTTTGAAATCTTTTTCATTTCACTGCACCACTGTTCAAGGTAACCCTTTACCTTAAAGTGGATTTTCTGTCGTCTTGGTCTATCGAAAAAAAAAACTTGAGTCTGTTAAGCCCTCTAGTTTTAATTTAGACCCACCATAAATTTTAATCACATCCTTAGTGCCAGTTAAGTACTTTATGATATTTTTCACTGTCTTACAGTGATCTTCTCCAAAATATGACCGATCAACATCGGGTCTCGTATTGTAATGACCCCAAAATCTATACAATTTAAATCCCGACTTCGGTCGTTAACCATACATTCAACCTCTAAATAATACATCATTATTCGATGTTAAACGTAATAAAATTGCGGAATATTTAAAACTTTTATACATTTCCTTCTTTCATGCCCTGAATCGCAACCTTTACATTACATCTCTTTGATTCAATCTTATATCATGAATAGTTACAACAAAATGACTATACAAAGTCTTACATTATAACTAAATATTCATGTACATTGGATAACACAACTTACATTTCAACAACATGTTACGTTCAAAATATGAAATACATTTCTCATAAAACATAAGGAATCTTCGAGAATATAGATCTCTATAACTCACATAGCATGTATCTTTACCTTAAAATCTTGACCTGCAGAAGTGGTTATTTGCAAGAGTGAGCTCGACAGCCCAGCAAAGTCTAACAGTTTTCATGCATCACATAGCACATAATAACATGCTCGACATACATCTCATTAAAGTAACATGGCATACATGCTTTTAATTCACATAACAAATATAAAGATTGAGTTCCTTACTCAATCATCATTACTTAGCCAAAACAATGCAGTCATATATTGACTTTAACATTTCATGATTTCAACATGCATAACATATCATGCAATTTAAAACAGTTCATCAAGTCCACGTAGAAAATAGGAATCGAAAGACTTTCCTTAATCGTTGTTTACCAATAATAGCTTAACAGCTTACAGTTATCTGCACTTCACGTGCCCTACACAATTATATAATCATACACATCAACTATTAGTCACATAACAACACATAGCAATTGTAATGTAAACTCTACTCCACATCTCATAATCTTTCCTATTAATAAATACGCAATGGTCAATTAGATTGTGTTAACTTTTCGACTTATGACTCACTATATTTCTTCTTAGTCAAACTCGAAGTTCAAGTGCTTAAGTCTTGCTAGGACTACTTATCGGTTTTATATTAAACTCATTCCATATCTTATAATATCCATTTCAATGGAATTGAAACACTTTTTAAGTTCATTAACACTTGGCACGGCGTTTCGACGTTCAATCGTCACACGCCCGATTTGCCTCTCTTGTGTATGCTTACTATGCTTCTATAACTTATGTAATACATTATTTATTAATGTTAAGCATCATTATATTTACTAAGATTCATGTTTTATAACTTAGGACATCATCTTTTACGGTCTGGAGTACTACACATGCATATGTGCATGCCCGACACCCTCCGATTGCCTCCGAAAACACAACAGTCCTACAGATGACCATTTTGACCTATCCTAATGACCTCAAATTGAAATACTTAAAGAACGAAAGTTGTAGGTCTACTCGTCCTCGTTCCGGATCATCTTGAATCACCTTAATCGGAGTTCGTATGAGGAAGTTATGACCATTTTACTACAGGAGGTCAAAACTATCCAAGTCAGACTTCTGTCCCGCGCTGGGGCGCGAGGACTAAGCCAAAAAGTGGAGCTGGGGCGCGAGATTGGCGCTGGGGCGCGAATTTCAGCACTGGGGCGCCAACCTCTGGCGCTGGGGCGCGAATTTTGGCGCCGGGGCGCGATTTTTGGCGCTGGGACGCCGAAACTTGCAGAACTCAACAACGAAGAACAAAACAACGCTACTGTCTTTATTTTTAACAGCAATTAACCCCAATTAACATGTATAACTTATATAAATTACACATATACACACTACCCAACATGCATATACTAGTTTAAATTACTAAATAATAATCACAGAAAACTAAATTCCTTGAAAATCATATTTTAAAACAAAACTCCATGTTTGACATTTGTTAAACACAGTGAACACTATAATCTCTAATAACCACAAATTTAATTACTTTTAAACTACAATTCTCTGTAGTTCATATCCAATTAACATAATCGCACTTCAATTTCATAACTTCACAATTAACATATACTAATTTTGATATTTCTACAAACCACTTTCACACGTGAATGTTTACTGCAAAAACTAATTTCTCTTTCTCTATGAACGCTAGCATACTTCTCATATATACATACATGTGCTAATATAACAATTATAGTTACAAATACACTTAATATCATACAAAGCTATATATATATATATATATATATATATATATATATATATATATATATATATATATATATATATATATCCACAATTCATCTTTTACAATTATTTTACAGAGAACTTTTTGGAATAAGAAAACTAAACTTTAAAATAAAATAAGAGGATTAATATCCTACCTTTGATTTAAGAAGATAATGGTTATCCTTTTGATTATCAAGCCTCTTTTTCCCAATTCCTTTCTTAAAAACCTGTTAGAAATCACTCACTTTCTCTCTAGAGTTTTCTCAAATTTTCTCTGTATTCTTCTTCTTCTCTCCCTTTTCTTCAACTGAGTCTTTCTTTTCTCTTCTAACTTACGTAGAATAGTATAACGTATATAGTAATAATATATATTAATGATATAATATAAATATAGATATAACTTATATCAGTTATGTAATTTTTTGAAAATCAAAAGCCATAAGGCTTGTTTGGCTAACCAATAAAAAAATAATCAATTAATCCTTATGTCTTGTTTGGTAAAATACAATTAGATTAAAGACTTAATAGGCATTAGGCTTTGTTTGGCAAAACTAAATTAAACACTTTTAATTTATTTTAATAATTCCTTTATAACAAGGTTATTTGTCACACTTCTATTAAAATAAATAAACAATTTAATCAATTCAAATACTACTCTATTAAATTACTTTAACACATAAATCATTAACATATAATTATAATTTCCTTTATAATTATAATTTTATTCAACCAACTAACACTTTATTTTAATTACAAATTCTAATTATAAGTATTATAATTCATTTAATCATTATTAGCTCTCTAACTTAATTATTAAATTAAATTAGTATATAAACTCATAACAATTAATTTTCTTAGCTCCTTAATTATTTATTTAATCATTATAAATTCTCTAACTTAATTATTAAATTAAATTAGATTACTATTTCAAAATAATTACTTTCCTTAACTCATTAATTATTTTTTTAAACAAATAAATAATCAAATCACATCAAATCAAATACTTATTCAACAATAAACACATCCATTAAATATTTATATAATTCAATAAATATTTAAATATTATAATAAAAATCTGGATTGTTACACGTATATTTTATTGTATACATGATTGTCACTCATGCGATCTCTCTTTTAGGAGTCTATAGGGACTATTGAGAGAGACACACTCCATAGTTCATCAACACGAGACATCTCTTGGAGTTTGCCATGATAAACGACTTTAGCATCAAATGAATATATGTTCATTGGGTTAAGCTGAGCATCTTTTTAAATCTATCTATATAGATTTGTATCCCCCAGTTACAATACTCTTCTCAAATTATTCATGGAGGAATGTTTCGATAATTTTATCTTTACTGATTGTAGCATTAGTATGTCATTCCTTATCCGTAGTATATCAACATATAATACTATGAATGTCACGATGCTCACACTGACCCTTTTGTACACACTAGGTTCATTCTTGTTTTTGATAAAATCAAACTCTTTTGATTGTCTCATCAAAACGAATGTTCCATATTTGAGAAGCTTGCTTCAATCCATTTCTCTGAGTGTCTACAACTCTTACCTCATCATATGTAACTAGATCGTCATCTTCTATGATGTGTACCTCATCATCATCATATATGATGAATCAATACCTCCTAAGTATCTTTGGTACTATTCCAGATTTACGATTTGGTTGTGGTACAATAGGTCTATATACAAGTTCCTCTTATTTGACTTTTAGTGTTTTGTGATTCTTAAACTCTTCAAGATGTATTATCCTCCCACCAGCCCCTTCAATGATAAACATCTTTATCTTAGAAGGCAACATGTTTCGTAATAAACATCTTTTGCTAAGTAGGATTATAGAACATATTCCCTAAACATACTTTAGGATGTCCCACAAATCTATACTTGTCAAATCTTATCCTAAGCTTATCCTTTGAAACCTTTTCACATAAGTTGGACAACCCCTTATCTTAACATACTTAAGATTAGGAATCCTCCATGTCCATAACTCTTTTAGAGTCTTGGGGCCAGATTTTGAGGTTACCTTTTTCGTAGATATGCAGCCATTTCTAGGGCATTACCCCAAAAGGATACTGTAATGTCGATAAAATTATTATGGACCGCACCATGTCCAACAAAGTACGATTTTCCTTTTTGATACACCAATCAATTATTGCGTATCAGGAGGCATCCATTATGAGAAAACCATTTGAGATGATCTAAAAATTCATTGCACAAGTATTCCTTCATTGATCCGATCAAAGAATCCTAATACTTTGCCAATTTATTTCACTTCTAAATTTTTTCGAACCATTCAAATAATTCACACTTGTATTTCAGCAAATACACTCTTTCAACTCTTTGAATAATCATCTCCTTTTCTTATACTAATTTATTCAATATGTAAAATTATTTTTCACGTAAGTCAAGTATACAAAATTCATTAAGTAATATTTCAGTTCAATACAAAATATTATTATTATAAATAGAACAACAATTGTTCTTAAATATAATACCAAAGATTTCATTGTCAAACAAAAAAAATAGAATTAATGTTTCTAAAAAGAACTAGAATACAATAACAACTTATTGACTTAATAGATTTTCCCGTAGGCATTGCTAAACTATAAGTTTCTATGTCTAATGTAGCAACCTTTGCTTCATTTCCCACACATAGGATTACTTATCTTTGTTTAGCTTTTTACTTCTGCTTGGTCCCTTAATAAATCGATATTTATGATAACCAAAGTCGGTATCCAATACCCAAGTAGTATCTTGACTTTAAAAAAATTATTTTAAATCATGAACAAAATTGTATTTGTAACTGAAATTTCACTAAGCTTCTTCTGGTTAGCCTCTACAAGATGCTTCTTGCAGTTTCTTTCTAGTGTTCAGGCTTATTACAGTGGAAGCAAACTCTTTTGCTATCCGTATCAGTTTTGTTCTTATTATCATTTGTTTTTGCCTTTCTTTATTTACCTTCTTAGAATCGTTCTTCTTTTTAGAAGATTCTTTGACCCTTATCAGTAAGACTTGGTCTTTCTTGGTTGAAAAGTGACTCTCAACATTTTTCAACATGTTAAGCAAATCAACGAGGCTAATATCTAGCTTGTTCATATAAAAAATTCACAACAATTGTGAGAAGGAGTCGAGGAATAACTGCAAGATCAAATCTTGGCTCAACTCTCCATCCATGACAAAACCTGTTGTCCTAATTGTTTAATCAAATTGATCATGTTTAGGACATGTATCTGTACTGTAGTGTTGTTGGTCATTCTATATCGAAAGAGCTCCTTAGATATCTGATATCTATTAGTCCTACTTTCTTCACCATCAACTACTTGATGTGCAGGAATATAGTAGGAGCATCCATAGTTTCGTGCTGACGCTGATGCTCGTTACTCATGGATGCGAGCATGATGCATTGAGCCAACTGTGCATCATCTTGCCACTTCATAAAAGTAACAATCTCTTTCTCAGAGGTATTGTCTGCAACCATTGCAGGGATAGCCATATTAAGGACATAAGATAGCTTTTCAGCCATGAGAACTTTTCTCAAATTTCTTAACCAATCCGTTTAATACGGTCTGGTTAAATAACATCAAATATGTTTCGCAGTGATAGTAATTTAGACATTACAAAATTCTGTAAATGAATTTGTTCTTAATAACATTTTAGCATATATTCTTTTATTAATTTGCAAAATAATTTAGGTCTTGTTTTAAATTGGTATCTATCACTATTTTTTTCAAGCTATATTACCCTCACTTATATAGTTCAGTGATATCTAATTAAAGATATTCTAGTGAGAATAAGTATCCCATTTCAAATGTATATAGCCTTGTGTGTGTACAACAAACTATATATAAATAAATAGGTAGACAACTCGTGTCAATTACATCAACTATGTAACTCCTTGTATTTTGTCTCTTAAATCATAATGGTCAAGTATGTGCACATCCGAACTAAAATGATTTAAGTTAAGTCAGACCCAGCATTTCCATATAAGTGAAGAGAAAACTACAGCCCTTGTATGTGCACAACAAAGCAGTAATGTTTAATTCCTTATAAACATCATATGTAATAAAAATAACATCTTAAATATTTAATACTTGCCTTATGTATGCACAACAAACTCATATTAAATATTCAATACTCTATTGTTTCTATCATGCTAGAAGGCGACGTTCGATATTCTAAATATCTTTGAACGTTACAACTTAATATAAAATATTTGAGGGTTTGTTATTAATTTGTCTCATCTTGTTTAGCGCGCATGCACACATATATATAAAATATGCATCATATTAATTAACATGCGAAGCATGTTTGCATAATATGTAATATATATAGTATTAGCATGCACATATAGAATATTATATTCTACCTGGATTGATTATGGACTTTTATTCTAGTTTGGTTCACTAGAGCCACCAAGTGAACCAAAAGGTCAAAACCTAGGGGTGCAAGAATTAATATTTAAATATAACTATTACATTTAAACCTGGACTCCATTACAAACGGGTCTTCACGCGCTCCTTGCTCCTTGATCTCCAATTCTTCAAAATTAATTCTAACTATTCCTATTACAAAACTATTTAAAATAAATAGAAATCTTGATCAGCAGTCAAGGGAAAGTACATAGCAGGGAGATAAAATTTACATTAAGAAAAATTAGAGAAGACGAGGTACGCAGACCCCATTTAATAAAATCCATACATTCATGCATCCAACTAAAATAAAGTCCAATCACATTGGTCAATAGTCCATAATCAATCTCATTTATTATCATACACATCACCATATGCATCAATAAATAACATTAATTTATCCAATTTTGAATAAAATAAACTATTTTATTTTAATCAAAATCTTTAATCAAAATAAACTCATTTAGTTTAATTAAGTATGGAATCCAATTCAACGTAAAAAAAAACTCCTTTATTAAAGGAAATACGTATTCTTTTTCATATTCACAAATAAACTCTTTTATTTTGAATAATATGAAATTTTATTCCATATCTAAATAAACTCCTTTATTTAAGAAAATACGGATTCTCTTTCCTATTCACAAATAAACTCTTTTATTTTGAATAATATGAAATCTTATTCCATATCTAAATAAACTTCTTTATTTAAGGAAACACGAATTCTCTTTCATATTCACAAATAAACTCTTCTATTTTGAATAATATAAAATTTTATTCCATATCTAAATAAACTACTTTATTTAAAGAAACATAGAATCCAATTTCAACTCTAATTAGTTATCATGGAATCCAATTACAAAATTAAAATAAACTTTTTATTTTAATTATAAAATAATTATATATATAATATAATATAATATAATATAAACGTATGTTATTGTACTACATTAATATAAATATATTATATATAATATATTTTAACATATTTATACTGCAACGTTAATATATGTTAACAGGAGCATGATTACTTGTTAAGAATATATATATATATTTATATAACCATATATATATATATATATATATATATATATATATATATATATATATATATATATATATATATTAATTAAGCATGAATCCCCTCCTTAACATTTATGAATCATGTATATGTAACCATGATTCATATGACAAACCACGAATTCAACGGGAAAAAAAAATTAACGGGATTCGAGATTTTTTTTTATTTTTTTATTTAAAAAATAAATTTATACAACAAATTACGTCCAATTAAATTGTTCTAAACACATATCAAAATAAAATAATTAATAATTCGTATAAAGGTTTGGCTCTGATACCACTGTTAGGTTTGTAATATTCATGAACGCAATCAAATTGCACAAAGTAAACGGAAATATGTAAAATAAGAGTTTAAAAATTTTACAAACCATATATCCGGATCATCCTTTATACACAATTATTAATTAAACGAAAATATGAAGAACAAGAATCATACCCTTGAAGATTCGAGCTTCCTCAGGTACAAGGTCACCTCCATTCTTTTTCGCGTTCAACTTGAATCCACCAGGTTTGGTTCCTTCCTTAGATCAACGTTAGTCACCCAAGTGTTTGGCCTCTAGAGGTGTTCCACCAAGGAAGAAGAAAGATTCAAGATGATGGGTGTTTGGCAAAATTCTAATTTTTTTATCTCTTATAGGAAAAGTGTACTCTCCCAACTATTAGAATTACGTCTATTGTCAAAAAGTCAACCACAACTATCCACTCATAATAAGACTCCTATTATTTATAGATGTAGGTAACCCTCCTTAACAATTAAGGAATTGAGATTTTACTTTAATTAATTAGGCTCCTAATCTTATTACGATTAATTAATTAAACTCTTTTAATTAATTAGTCTCCTAATCTTATTAGGATATATGATAGTACTTTTATTAATTAATTCTCAAACTCCTTTAGGAATTAAATAATAATAATTGTAATAATAATAAGACTCCTCATATTAATTTATACTTACTATTTCCAAAATATTAAATAATAAATATTAAGCTATTTAATTTATTCTATTACCATAGATTAAATTAAATATACTTAACTTATTATTATGATTATGCCATTTGCTTCTTAAATAATTATTTTTCCTTTTATGGTGTGACGCTTTAGGTTCTATATATTAAACCGGTTGTGAATAATCTAATTAGAACAATTCTAATCTTATTTAAATAAATAAATTAAACTATTAATTTATTTAAATAAATAATATTTGTTCTACAATAGGGATAAGCCTCCCTAGCGATTAATGACTTTTTAAATAATATAGATTTTAACATTAATCATAAAAAAAAACCTTTGAGTAAATAGTTAACGTACAATTCAATCATTCCACCATACAATGTCCCAATTAAATATCAGACATGAAATTACTGTCAAGTCTTTTTTTATTTAATTATATGTATTTCGACTCTTAAATACACAACTCCAAATAATACAAATTAGAAACTTCTTTCTAATTTCATTTTGCCTTGGTCAAGGACTACTGGGTTGTCATTTATCGAATCACATAGGACATTTCTCTTCTTTTACTAGAAGCGGTAGATTCTTTATTGATCATACATTATCTGCATGTATAACTTATTATACCCAAGCATACCCTTTGATATACCCTAAGGGTCTTAAGGAATAAGTCAAAGTATAACTAATCATACACAAGATACTATGATGATCTCAAGTTCAAGGATCACTTGTACTACTATCACTATAGGAATTCCTATTGACAGACAAGTAAAACTCCATTAGGTATTTCTTAGCGAGCCACATTCAGTGAACTTATTCTCTAATAAGCACCTATATACTTGCTTTAGTGTCTCCATACAAATGATCATGTGATCAATCATCCTCATCCAATGAGTACGCAACGTATATACCAATCTATCTGGATTCATTGATCCCCAATTTAGTAATCCAACGATTGGGAACTATTTTAGTTTTAAGCTTTCTAAGAATTTAGATCTCATTAGCATGATCATCATCATTATTCTAAAAGCATTGCTTAAAACTATGGGTTTATCACATATTATAAAACAGCATCACGTAGATAATTAAAAGCCTTTAATAAATTAATACTTTTTATTAATAAATGAAAAGATTGTTACAAAGTATATGTTTTATTATCAAACATGATTCACTTGTGTGCATACTACTTTCAATTAGGAAATATGGTTTTAACATAAAGATTAGAAGTGGATCGGGCGAAGATTGAAACAATTGAGCATTTACCTCCTCCAACTTTTGTAAATGGGATTCGTAGCTTCTTAGGCCATGCAGGGTTCTACTGATGCTTTATTAAGGACTTCTCCAAAATTACAAAACCGTTGTGTGCCCTGTTTGAAAAAGATGTGCCATACAAATTTGACTCTAATTTTCTCAAGGCATTCAAGTTGTTAAAGCAGAAACTGGTTACTGCAGTGGTTATTGTTGAACCAGACTGGACTCTCCCCTTTAAATTATTGTGTGTCGCTAGCGACTATGTTGTGGGAGCAGTTCTTGGCCAACAAAAGGACAAGGTGTTCCATGCAATTTAATATGCAAGCAAAACATTGAATGACGTGAAACCAAATTACATAACAACAGAGAAAGAACTTCTTGTAGTAGTATTTGTGTTTGACAAGTTCCATGCTTATTTGATCAGTACAAAGGTCATGGTATTCAAAGATCACTCGGCCATTACATATCTCATCTCTAAAAAGGATGCTAAACCACGACTAATTCGATGGGTCCTCCTCCTAAAAGAATTTGACCTAGAGATTCGAGACAAAAAGGGAATTAAAACCAAATTGCTGATCACTTGTCTCGATTGGAGAATGAGCAACAACTGAAAATCGATAAGAACACAATCAACGAATCCTTTCCTGATGAGCAATTATTTTTACTGAAAACAACAACCCCTTAGTACGCGGATCATGTGAATTATATTTTAAGCGAGGTGATACCCTATAGCAGAGATAGGACAACCACAAAGGTACTCCAATTAGGCTTCTTTTAGCTAACGTTGTTCAAGGATTCTCATGCCTTCGTCAAAAGATGTAACAAGAGTGGGGAATATAACAAGTCGCCATGAGATGCCACTGAATACAATGTTGGAAGTCGAATTATTTGACGTTTGGGGTATCGACTTTATGGGGCCATTTCCGTCGTCCTTCAATAAAAATATATTTTAGTGGCGGTAGATTACATTTCCAAGTGGGTTGAGGCAATATCTTTACCAACCAACGATGCTAAGGTTTTTCTGAACTTCCTTCGAAAAAATAATTTTACTCGATTTCGGACTCCAAGAGCCATCATCAGCAACGAAGGTACACACTTCTGCAATAAATCTTTTACACCTCTACTGGCCAAGTATAGGGTTAGACACAAAGTTGCCACGACATACCACCCTCAAACGAATGGCAAACGAAAGTATCTAATCGGGAAGTGAAGAAAATCCTGGAGAAGATTGTTAATCCAACACGAAAGGATTGGGCGAGTAAACTAGATGAAGCATTATGGGCATATTGCACATCGTACAAAATTCCAATAAGAATGTCTCCCTGCCGACTAGTGTTCGGTAAAGCTTATCACTTACCAGTCGAACTGGAGCACAAGGCGTATTAGGCGATTATAAAGCTAAATCTGGATCTTGACGCTGCCCGTGAAAAATAACTTCTTCAACTGAACGAACTAGACGAATTCCAAATGCAAGCATATGAGAACGTCATGCTCTACAAGGAACATACCAAAAAATGGCATGATAAACACATTGTCCAACGATTCTTTGAGGCTGGTCAATCAATTTTACTTTTTAGTTGCAGGCCTTAAATTATTTTTGGGTAAGCTAAAGTCAATGTGGTCTGGACCTTTCACAATCACCTAGGTCTTCCCGTATAGAGCAATTGAAGTTCAGGACCTCAATAGTCTTCAAACATTCAAAGTTAATGGACAGAGACTAAAGCACTACTGGGGTGGAAGAATCGATTGACTAAACATCTTTATCCCACTTAAAAAGCAATATTGATGAACCAAGCAACAAAGTCGGGCTGATGATGTTAAACCAAGTGCTTCTTAGGAGGCAACTCAATTTCTAAACCTTTTCTTTTTCCTCTGTTCAGTAATTTTTTTTTTCATATTAAAGTCTAGGTAGGTATTTGTCAATGCATTATATTAGCAATGAAGTAGTTGTTGTTTTACTGTAGGTATCTAGGAGAAAATAAGAAATCACAGACAAATTCTCAAATTTGTGCGGGGTGCGCTAAGATCCAAAGTAAAATGGCATGGGGCACGCTACCCAAGGCCTCAGTCACTGTCCACATAGTGCGGGGCGCGCCATGATCTAAAGCATACCGGTGCGGGGAGCACCACTCAATAACTCAATAATTGTCTTCATAGCACGGGGCGCGCTAGTATTAAGGGAGTAAAGGCGCGGGGCACGCCGTTTGGCAACATCTATGTTTAATCAAGGGTTTTATGCTGTCATAATTTCATTCCCACCAAACCTATTTCTCTTCTTCTCGAATCCACTCCTAACTCTACTTCTCTAACTCATCCACAACCCCTCTACCTCCCAACTCAAAACTTCATACACGTTCAATCCTTTTCTAACTCTCCTTCCTGAATCCATTCCCCACTCATATTAGTGCTTGTTGTCCAGTCTACTTCTTGTGATCTCAAACTTCACACCCACTACCAAGGATTGTTACCAATGATTGGGCATCAAAGTTTCACGAATCAATAGAGTCTGTGTTTGGAGTCGAATAGCATACATGAGGTAACTTAATTGAAATATTGTGCACTCACGTTCTATATTTTACATCTTGTTATTTGGGAATCCTTGGGATATTGTTGCCCGAGGATTGCATTAGAGGGTATTTTCTCTTGGAATACTTACTAGTCATAAGGAGTAAGTTTGGGGGGAAATCTAAGTGATGCCCACCAACTACTTGATAAATTGCCTGAACCAAACACCAACTCTCTATAGTCACAACACACCATGTCTTCTCATAAGCGGCCATAAGCCTCCACATTTAGTGCTCTGGCACAATTCGATGGCTCTAAATTTATGAGTGAAGCGGTAGAGACGCAGTTTAAAACCATAATCGATAAAAAAACTCTTGTGGTGGAAAGGGTGTTGAAGACAGATGCTAATCTGGATGGGGATATGGCCCTCATGATCGTGGAGCGTAATTGGTTCCAACGAGTTGAACAACATTAGCATGCTGTGATAAACATCGTCAAGAAATTTTATGCCAATGCTATTGAGCATGTTAGCCATGTGGTCGTGGAATGGGGTAGGCCGGTTTCCTTTCATGCCATAACTATCAATGAATATTTTGGGTTAGAGACACCATCGGATGCATGATACAAGGATCGGTTGCCGAATTTAGACGAGCTTATTTTCCGGTTGTGCAAGCCAGAAACACAGTGGGTCACACGAACGGGCGCAGATGAGAAGATTAGCTTTCCTCATTCCGCCTTCAGTTGCTATGGCAAGGCCTAGTAAGCATTCATATGTACCCGGTTGATGCCCATACGCCATCAGAACGATGTGACTAAGGAGAGGGCTAGGCTGTTATATGGCATTGTCCACCATCACTTCCGTACGAACAATGAGATTGTGTTTTATAAAGTGGATGTAGGTATGTGCATTCAGGAGTTTATAGAACGTTTGCTACGGGGTAGTACCACGGGTGGCCTTCTCTATGGATTTCTTATCACTGATATGTGTCGCAAAGCCGGAGTGCAATGGCATTCATCCGAACCAATTCAGCAGCCAATGACACTCATCGACCATGCAACCATTAACAAATATAGAGTATGGGAAGGGGCACAACCACACCCGCGAGGAGAAGGATACATCATGATACGACCCCCATCACCGCCAGTTGTCGATGATCCAATGGAAGAAAGAACTGGGCCTGCTACATCTTTGCGATTTTCGAGAAAACATCCCTTGTGGCTGGCTCAACGCCAAGATATGATGCATCAATGCAATGTTAATGCTTTCACTGCTCTCGCGGATGTTTTTTCTCAGTGTAATCCAAATGCCAATCCAGTTTATATGTTCCTCCTATCCTTCTAGCATACCCTCCTTCAGATGAAGATGCAACTACTTGTGCTTGCGTTGTTTAGCTTCATCGGTCTTTCTAATTCTTAAAGAATCTACTAGATTAAACTTTTAGCGCTTATCTGAAGTTGTTTAGTAGTTAGGGTTCTTTAGATCACTTATTTTTATCTAACTAAAATTAAGGAAAGACATGAAATAATTCTAATTGGTGAATTAATTCTAACGATGAATATTTAAAGTACTAATTGTTTATTCTTGTGTCAATGATCAATGTAAGTTTTTGAAGGTGGAAGTTGAATTAATCGAAGATTCTTTTTCCTTATTTATTTGATTAGATTATTTTGCGTTATTTGTGTGTGTGTTTACTTTATTCAACAACATTCAAAACCCCCTTTTTTGGTATATAAAGTATAAATATAGATTAATCATTCTCTGTGGGATCGACTCTTACTTGCACTACTACATAATTATATTTCACAGTAAGGTTTTATTTTTAGTTACCTGCGACAGCACACCAAATTTTGGCGTTGTTGCCAGGGAGTGATTCTAGTTTATTTTTGTGCTTTTGTGATCCTTATTTTATTTTAGCGATATTAAAAAAAGTAGTTATTTTTCATAGATAATTTGAATTTCCTTGATTGTTTATGCCTAAAACTTGATATACTAATCAAGGTGTTTAAAGTGTGATCCAGAAATAGAGAGAACTATACACAGATTAAGGATCAAAATTCTAAGAAATTCTGAAAAAAGGAAACCATGGCAGCAAATCAAACTCTGAAAGAGCTTGCGGCTCCTGATTTGAATCAACAACCCTTATGCATAACATTCCCTAATCTTGATACTAACACTCACTTTGTAATGGAATATCGGACTAATACATCTTCTACCTATTATTCAGGGTTTGGCAGGTGAAGACCCCAATAAACATTTGAAGGAATTTCATGTGGTCTATACAAGTATAAAGCCTACCAAAGTAACGAAAGAATAAATCAAATTCGGAGCTTTTCCATTTTCTCTGAAAGATTTGGCTAAGGATTGGCTTTACTATCTACCCTCCAGAAGTATCACTACATTGGAAGAGAGGGACATGTTAATTTGTAGTGCGAGTTAAAATAGTAGAGAAACCCTACACGAGTATTGGAAACTTTTCAAGAGATTGTGTGTCAGCTGCACTCATCGTCAAATTAGTGATCAACTTTGTATCCAATATTTCTATGAAGGTCTTATTTCTACCGATATAAGCATGATCGACGTTGCTAGTGGAGGTGCCTTGGTGGATAAAACTTTAGAGGCTGTGATGAGTTTGATTGCAAATATGGCAGCCAATTCCCAATAATTTGGCACTAGACATTTTTCACCTAAGAATGTAAATGATGTAAAAATTTCTTCTATTGTACAATAAATTGCGAGTTTGGCCTCTCTTGTTCGTCAATTTGGTGCAGGTAATATACAACAAGTAAAAGCTTGCTTAATTTGTGCGGTAGTAGGACATCCAACGGATATGTTACTAATCCTTCAAGAGGAGTCTGTTGAACAAGTAAATGCAGTATGTTGATTTCCTGGACAACCGCAAAGGAATTATGATCCCTATTCGAACACGTATAATCCTGGATGGAGGAATCATCCTAATTTGAGCTATGGGAATCCACAAACAAATCAACCTGCGAATCAAACTTTCCCAAGTCACCAACAACATAAACAACCTTATTACAATAGACAATAACATGGCTAATCTTCTAACTCTACTATATCTTTAGAAGATATTGTTAAATCTTTTGCCACTAATAATTCGCAATTTCAACAGGAAATGAGGTTAGGTATTCAAAATTTAAGCACTCAAATAGGACAAATGGCATCTGTGATGCCCACAAATCTATACTCCCACGGTATCAGATTTGGTGTTCACAACTAATCAATTAATATAACGCATCCAAATATATAGACCCACGGTATCCGATTTGATGCTCATATCTAATCGAAATACTATACATATATGATAAGATACAATTCCCATTAGTCCAAGATTCACAGTATCCCATAGTAGATAATAATTCACTATAGAACTATTGTTGTGTTTGGATACCCTCACTTGGATGAATAGACTGTATCGACGAATAGTATCTATCTATCCGAAATCCAGAGTATTAGTAATAACATAAACAATCCGTATTACATATACCTTCACTCAGATGTATAGTCTATAACTTGCGGATTACTCTATCGTATCGATATTACCCATCTATTTGAAAATAGTTCTGAATAATATTCTTAATCAATAATAATCAAGAACTGAAAACAAAATTTTAAATATATCTAAGGGTCACAAACCATGAATTATGTCCAAGGTTATAAGTATTCTTTCAACTTAAACCTAAACAGTCATAAGACTGTAGGGACTCCCCGTACTTAGGGAGGAAATTCAAGATGATCCGGAATGAGGACGAGTAGACTTACAACTTTTGTTCTTTAAGTTACAATCCATATTACCAATACCCTCACTCAGATGTATAGTGTTAGGTTTGCTAGAAACAAGAGCATGCAATCAAATCACATAAATAAAGCGGAAGCAAAGTAAAAATAGATTTTAAAATTTTCTTGCAAACTATAAACCAAGATCATTCTTGTGCTTTGATTATCAGTCAATAAAAGAGTAGGAGAATCAGAATCATACCCTTGAAGATTCGAGCTTCTTCAGGTACAAGTTAAAATACTATTCCTTTGTGCTCTCCTTGAATACGCGGGTTTGGTTCCTTCCTTTGATCAACGTTAGCCACCTAAGCATTTGGCCTCTAGAGGTGATCCACCAAGGAAGAACAAGAATCAATAAGAAATGGTGTATTAGCTCAAACCCTAATTTTCTATCTCTGTAGAAAAAGGGGCGTACTCTCTAACTATTGGAATCACATATCTCACACACACAAATATCTAATATAAAACTCCTCTTATAAAGATATCAGTTAACCTATTTTAATATAATTAAAATAGGGTATTATTTAATTAATTAAACTCCTTTAATTAATTAGGCCCCCTAATCTTATTACAGATAATTAATTAAACTCTTTTAATTAATTTACCTCATAATCTTATTAGGAATAAATGATAGTGCTAATATTAAATTAATTCCCAAACTCCTTTAGAAATTAAAATAATAATAATTGTAATAATATTAATAAGACTCTAAAATATTAAATAATAAATATTTCTAAAATATTAAATAATAAATATTAAGCTATTTAATTTATTATATCATCATAGATTAAATTAAATATACTTAACATATTATTACGATTATGTCATTAACTTCTTAAATAATTATTATTCCTTTTATGGTGTGACCCTTTAGGTTCTCCATATTAAACCGGTTGTGAATAAATCAATTAGAATAATTCTAATCGTATTTAAATAAATAAATTAAACTATTAATTTATTTAAATAAATAATATTTATTCTATAATAAGGATAAGCCTCCTTAGTGTTCAACGACTTTTCAGATAATATAGATTTCAACATTAATCATCAAAGAACTTTTGAGTAAATGGTTACTGTACAATTCAATCCTTCCACCATAAAATGTTCCAATTAAATATAAGACATTGATTTACTGTCAAGTCTCATTTTATTTAATTATATGCATTTCGATTCCTAAATGCACAACTCCTAATGAATGCAAATTAGAAATTACTTTCTAATTTCATTCCACCTTGGCCAATGATTCCTGGTAGTCATTTATCGAATCACATAGGACATTTCTCTTCTTTTACTATAAGTGGTAGATTCTTTATTGATCATTCATTATCTCCATATATAACTTATTACACCCAAGCATACCCTTTGATATACCCTAAGGGTCATAAGGAACAAGTCAAAATGTAATTCATTATACATAAGATACTATGATGATCTCAAGTATAAAGATCATTTGTACTACTATCACTACAGGAATTTCTATTAACAAGCAAGTAAAACTCCATTAGATATTCCTTAGCGAGTCACGTTCAGTGAACTTATTTTCCAATAAGTACCTACATACTTACTTTAGTATCTCTACACAAATAATCATGAGATTAATTATTCTCATCCAATGAGCAAGCAACGTATGTACCAATCTATCCGGATTCACTAATCCCTTTTTTAGTAATCATTTAATTGGGAACATTTTAGTTTTTAAGCTATTTAAGAATTTAAATCTCATTAACATGATCTCATCATGATTCTAAAAGTATTGCTTAAAACTATAGATTTATCACATATATTAAAACAACATCATGTTGATAATCAAATGCCTTTAGTAAATAACACTTTTATTTATAAATTGAATAAAATTATTTATAAAGTATATGTTTTATCATTATACATGACTCGCTTGTATGCATACTAATTTCAATCTCCCACTTACACTAAAATCAATAGCCATGGTATCTCATACCCATCTTCTCTAAGTGACGATCAAACTGCTCTTGTGTGGTCTTGAGAGTTCACACGCTCCAAGATGACGTCTCCTCTTTCAATGATCTCTCTAATTAAATGAAAGTGCCGCAACACGTGTTTGGATTTTTGATGAGATATGGGCTCTTTAGCCTGCAAAATAGCTCCACTGTTGTCACAGAATAAAGGTATTGGTCCTCTAATGCTATGAACCACATCAAGTTTGGTTATGAACTTCTTCATCAAAACAGACTCCTTTGCAGCTTCACTTACAGCTATGTACTCTGCCTCCATCACTGAATCAACAACTGTTTGCTGTTTGGAACTTTTCCAACTCACTGCGCCACCATTCAAGGTAAGAACATACCTCGAAACAAATTTACTGTCATCTTGGTCTGTTTGAAAACTATAGCATGTGAAGCCCTCTAGTTTCAATTCAGACCCACCGTACACAAGAAATACATCATTAGTTCTTCTTAAGTACTTTATGATATTTTTCACTGCCTTCTAGTGCTCTTCTCCTGGATTAGACTAATATATGCTTGTTACACTAAGTGCATGAGTGACATCCAGTCTAGTACATATCATACCGTACATAATAGATCCTATTGCTAAAGCATAAGGAGTCTTACTCATACGGTCTCTCTCCTCAGGTGTCTTTGGGGCCTGCTTCTTGGAGAGATGTATTCCATGGCTCATCGACATGAGACCTCTTTTAAAAGCTTTTATGCTAAACCTCTTTAGCATCGAGTCAATGTACGTTACTTGGGACAAGCCAAACATCCTTTTAGATCTATCTCTATAGATCTTTATCCCCAAAATATAGGATGTTTCTCCCAAGTCCTTCACGGAGAAGTGTTTAGATAATCAGATTTTAATTGATTGGAACATAGGAATATCATTTTCAATCAGTAATATATCATTAATATATAATACAACGATTTTGTAGGTACCCTGTTAAGTAGGTATGTAGCCGATTCTAAGGCATATCCCCAGAAGAAAACTAGAAGATCGGTAAAACTCATCATGGATCGAACCATGTCCAACAATGTTCGATTTCTCCTTTCAGACACACCATTGAGCTGTGGTGTCCCTGGTGGAGTCCATTGTGAGATTATACCATTTTCTTTGAGATAATTGAGAAACTCACCACTTAAGTATTCACCACCTTGATCCGATCGAAGAATCTTAATATTTTTGCCAGTTTGTTTTTCTACTTCACTTCTAAACTCTTTGAACCTTTCAAATGATTCAGATTTATATTTCATTAAATACACATATCCAAATCTTGAGTGATCCTCAGTGAATGTAATAAAATAAGAATACCCTCCTCGTGCAGTCGTTGTCATAGGTCCACATACATCTGTGTGTACCAATGCTAATAACTCTATAATTCTTTCTCCTTTTTCACTAAAAGGAGATTTAGTCATTTTTTCCATGAGAAAATATTCACAAGTTGGATATGATTCATAATTCGATAGCTTTAGGAGCCCATCTTTATGCAACTTGGATAATCTTAATTCATTTATATGACCAAGTCTACAATGCCACATATAGGTATAATTAACATCATCTCTTTTTATTTTCTTAGTTTGTTCAATTTGAAGTATATTTTCATACAAGTCAAGTATATAAAGTCCATTTCGCAAATTACCAACACCATATAAAATATTATTATTATTATAAATAGAACAACTGTTGTTCTTTATTATAATGTCAAAACCATCCATACCCAATACTGAAATTGAAATAACGTTTCTAATGATATTTGGAACAAAATAAATATTATTTAAATTAATGAACTTGCCCATAGGCAATGCTAAACAATAAGCCCCTATAGCTAATGCAACCACCTTTACTCCATTTTTCACTCGTAGGACGACCTCATCCTTGCTCAGCTTTCCACTTCTGACATGTCCCTGCATATGTGGAACTCTTAGAGTCAACAATATAACATTACAACAACTCAACGATTCTGCAACTTTTTCAACATCAGCTTCTTCTGATCTTTGAAGCTCTGGCTGATATATACTACTTCCCAATCTTCCCGTTGGGATATAGCCGTTGGAAGCTATTTTAATTGCTTCATATATCTCGAGTTATTTGGTGTAGACTGCAGATGTGACATGACATCCACTTTTTCATCTTTCAGACACTGCAGTCTACTATTTCACCTACTGTGACAACCCGAGATTTTAGATAATTATTTAAATGTTAAATGATGGATTAAAGGTTGAATAATAAACCTAGACGTAAAATAAGTGAATGGATTTGAGATTTTCGAGAAGAAATTTTGTGAATTTAAAATTTTTGTAGTGAATTATTCATGATTAAGGATATAAGTGTATAAATTCTATGTATGTGAATTTAATTGTATAATTGGTGGTTAAAGGTCAAGAGTTGATCAGATAAATTGTATCAGTGTCAAACCCTAATATTATATTAAGAACATCGACGTTTAGTTAGAAAACCATAACGATTAATAAGAAACCCTAGTATCGGTTCTGGAAACCCTAATTTCAGTTACTGGAATTTGAATCCCTAATTCGGATTTCGAAAACCCTAATTCGGGAACTAAGAGACTAAAGTGTATTGATTATAAGATTAATTAGGTTAAAGCCTAACGAATTAGTTAGAAAACCCTAATTTTAAAATTTGAAATCCTAATTGTTCCGTTAGAAACCCTAATGTACAATTATAGACCTAATTGCTAAATTAGCAATTTTAATTAGGAAATATTAATCCTAATTAGCAAGCTTGAATTATGATTAGGAAATCTTAATATAATTAGAAAACCCTAATTATAATTTAGAAATCATAATTTTCTATTTTAAAACCTAAATTAGAAAATTTTAAAAAGTTAATTTTTAAAAACCTTAGGTTTTAACCCTAAGGGTTAAACCCTAACGGTTTGTACAAGTTACCAATTTGCCATTAAAATTATAAGGAAAATGTCCAAAATGCCCTTTTGTCACATTTTCTAATATTCTAAGTGTAAATCTTGCCAAGATTTTTGTTTGGTGGCCAACTTTTGGCTTCCCTTGTGCCACATATCTCAGCAAACTCAGCCCACATGTGGCACATTACAAATTATAGATACATTGTATCAATATATAAAGATTAGAGAGAGAGAAATGCCCACTTTATTTCTCATTCTTGCCAAAGCTATTCTCTCTCTAAATATGAAAATCTAAAGTAAGAGAGAGTGAAATATTGAGCCATAATCAGTTCATAGTTTTCCATAAACAGATCCAAAGATCAGAATCAAAGGATCAAGGTTTTAGAGGTATAAACCCTAAAATTTCTAAATCATGTGATCGTATGTTATATGTTGTAATTTGTTATTAAAAGTTGTGTAATAGGGTGTCATTAAGTAATCTAGGTTGTTACCTCCTAGATCCATAACATATAGATGCGCAAAATTGAAGATTTCATAAATCTGGAAAAAAAAATTAAAACGTCGTCTAACAAACAAATGTCAGGCTTCATAGATCGGTGTCTGTTAACGGTTTTAGTGTTTTAAATGTTTGAACTTGTAGTATGTTATGTGGTCTTTATTCTGGAACTTGAGTAATGGTCAGATCATGTCTAGAACTCAAGTTATGAGTGGTCAAAGTGAGTTGACCGATCAGAAATTCTAAGTTTCTGGGCAACCCAGAAGCCCATAATTTCTGACAGCCACTTTTGAAGCTTTAGATCTTGCTGTTGTTTTACAGTTTGGCCCAGTTATTGTTTTGATCTTGTAGACTGGTATAAGGACTACGTATCCAAGCCTCTAGATTACTCGGATCCATAACATAATCAGAGATTAGAGTGGTCAAACAAGCGTTGACCATCAGTCGGTTGAACATTTCTTGAAAACCGAGATTCGTGAAGAACATGATTCTGACAGTGCTTTGACCAACCTTGATCTTGCACATGTGATGTTGTCAGACTGTTATAGTGCTTGATATTTGTAGCTTAACATATGGACTACATGATTCAACCTTTACATCACATAAACAAGACATGAAAATCAAAGATTCAAGGCTGCAAAGTAGCACCCTTGTTACTGCTTGAGTTTCTGGACAGCCCAGAAACTCAAGAACACGTCTGACAACAACTTCTATAGCTTAGATCTGGCAGTTTTAATATAATTTAGTCATGAAATCGATTTGTAGTTGTAGTATTATGTGTATAATACAACATAAACTCAATTACAAGCCCAGAATCATTATGATCCAAGATTTATGATTAGTCAAACTAGCTAACCTGAAAACTGTCTATGAGTTTCTATGTTTGATGAAGAACACTCAAGAACACATATAGCGACGGTTCCGTCGCTATAGGGCCCTTTAGTGACATTTAATTTCGAAAAATTATTTATTTTATTTAAAAATTAGATAAAAATAGTTTTTAATTATGAAAAATACAAATTAAATTCCTAAAAATTAATTTAAAGCCTAAAAAATAGATTTTAATCTTTTTGAATATATTTCATTAATATTTAATATTTCTGGAATATTAATGGTATTTAATTTATTTAATTATAATATTAAATAAATTATTTAAAAATAATTTTAATACATGAAAAATCATAAAAAATTATATTATGGTATAAGAAAATATTTTAAGTTATTTTTGATGACTTTTAATATTTTTTGATGAATTTAATTAATAATTTATTATTAATGGTAATTAATTTATTTAATAAATGAATTAAATAAATTATGGAAAAATAGAATTAATGCTTTAAAAATTATATCAAAATGATTTAATGGTTATAAAAATAGTTTAAGCTATAAAATATAACTTTTGATATTTTGTCAAGAAAAACATTAATATTTAATATTAATGGCAATTATCGGATAATGGATTTAAATGTTTAAAAATCATAAATATGATATGTATTAAAAATACTTTGAGATATTATAAATATATTATAATATTATGTTATGATTTTTATTAATATTTAATATTAAATAAATATTAATGATAATAAAATTATGTGGTATTTAATTCATATAAATATGATATTAATTATTGAAAAATCATGATAAATGATAATAATTATCTGAAAATTTTTACGAGCTTATGAAAAATATTTTGACTGATAGTAAATTATGTAAGATATTTTGTGAACCAGTTTCGATCGAGTCTTAGTAATATTAGGCTCGAGAATTGTTTGACTAGGTCGTCGGGATGACAAGATTGTGTTGGTTTCAACTCAAGCTGAAATAGTTTGACTTGATACCGAGTCTTAGGTAGTTTATAGACTGATAGGGTTATGTGTTATGTGTTTAGGTTATTCTATGATTATATATAATAGTGTTATAGTGTGATGATATTATTCTAATATTTGGAGATCGATATTATTTATATTAGGTTCTCAGACAAAGCTAAATAGAATGCGTAATGGTAAACATCGGAACATGCAAGTTTTTCTCTAACTCGACCTCGAGTTGTTTATTCAAATATACTTATGGATAATGATTACTAATTACCATGTCTATGAATTGTTGAATCGTACTCAATACATATTGCTTGTATTCATCAGGTATGAAAGACTGATCACCTTCATTACCATTCAATCCATATATAATTGATATGTTCATGTTCTATGTTTGTTCAGCTATAAAAATTTGTCCATGCTAGTTCACAATTATATTGTTGAATGTTAGCCAGCTATTGTTCAATTCTTTCTATCATGATATATCCCTGATTTATTAAACTTAAACTTGTTGGGCAAACTTGTTACTCACCCTTGCTATATCATGATTTAAATTGTAGATTAAGACGAATATGTCGGATACAGGAAAGGACAAAGACATGTCCAACTTTGGAATATGTGTAGATAATTATAATAGTAATGTATGATAATAACATTGTATGTTAGATAGAATATTGGTTCTGGTATTATGTGAAGATTTTCGACCTTGGGGTTAGTATGTAAATGTAATGTATAAATAATTTATGTTTATATCTTCCGCAATAGTTATAGAATGATTGTACCAGATCCGCGGTGATTTAGGACCCAGATCTGGGGTCACTACAGTTGTTATCAAAGCTTTAGGTTATAAACCTTAGGTAGGGTTACCTAAGGCTACTAACCGCAGTGGAATAGGAACTAACTCAAATAGAGTTAGTCAGTCGGTAAGATTCAAAGACGAATCTCGGTGAGTTATAAAGATACAGAGTTCCCTAACTCTGATAATAAAGGTGAACAGTAGTGATGAATAGATAGAGTCTAAAAGACTAAAAGTACAAGGATAAGATATCATAAAACAAAATGATCATAGTATAGAAATGAATCGTAATATATACGATGAGATCACCCCGTGATCTAATAAGGTTATAGTATGGAGAATGATCAAGTGAATGAGTGAAAAGTTTACGGCAAGAATGTTGTGTGTCAGTTGTACTATGAATTGGTTCAGATTCAGAAAAGAATTATAAATACGGATTAAATGAAATTCGTATTGAGAAGGGAGTTAGGATAATTATGGAAATGTATGTGTCGCGCTATTTGCTATATACCTGATGAGAAGGTGATTCTTTACTCAGGTGTATAACAGATAGGTAGGGTATAGTTAGAGAATATAAGGATAAGTATGAGTTCTTAAAACTCATACTTATGGTACATTCGTTACTCATAATTATATAATATGTTTATAAACCCCTCAACGAATGGACGCCAAAGGTCTGACTAGGATAAGTTCTTAAACTTATATGATTATGGCAAGTTCCTGAACTCATAAGTGTGGTAAGTTTAACGAACTCGGTAGATATGTGTGGAAGGAGTATTGAGGATAATAGGAATAGATAGCATTATTAAGCAACTGATTATTAGTGGAGACATTGGTTTTTTCAAAATCTACTAGCTATGCTAGACTTTGAAATTTTTGACATCAAGCTAAATACGCACTTTGTGCCTTTTTGAAATGAATTTTTATTCTCAACTTCTGGTGACCATTATGTATGTGTGGACTTCGGGCCACCGACACATCGTTACCTGTTGAGATGATAAAACTTAATTGCAACGATTTTGAACGGTTTAAAGTATAGTCTATGCTACTTGTTTCGGCTATACGATAATGATTTTAAATATCAAAATATATTTTTATTTATCACTTATGTACCATGTAACCTGGTGCAGAGATGATAAAAAGTTGATGGAGTTATAAATACATGAATACTTAGTGTTGAATTTGATCTAAAATCGTTGTTCCACTATTGTATGATGTGTTATGACAAAGCCATACAATGACGACATCCTCAAACGGGTTGTTAATACAGTACGACATCATGACGTCATTTTCAAACTATTTTCAAAATTTCAATTTGCCAACGGGGTTTGGTTATACCTAAATATTTCGATTGAAATTGATTATTGATATGAGTCTAAGCTATTTGATTCGGATAGACCAACGTTAATGAAATTCTAAGCGTTCTTTGCAAATTTTTTCGAACCAAATTGTTTTAGTGTGGATTTCGCTAAAGACTGAGGTAAAAACATTTTTATGCGCCTAAGGTGGATGAGATAGAAGGAACGGGGAAAAATTGTTTTAACCTGCAGTACTTGGCCAGTACTGGGCATATCGAGCTAATTACCCTGTGTGTCTGCAAGATAAGACGATTTGTGGATTAATTTCCATATAACCTTTTCGAAAATGAAAGTTCATAGTCTATATGACTCCTCAGTATGATTTGAATAAATTAACTCTTGTGAGAGATGTTTTGGGTAGCATATGATGATGTGTATGAAAGGTAAATTTTTAGAAGAAGGGGTGAATGTGACAACCCGAGAATTTAGATAATTATTTAAATCTTAAATGATGGATTAAAGGTTGAATAATAAACCTAAATGTAAAATAAGTGAATGGATTTGAGATTTTCGGGAAGGAATTTTGGGAATTTAAAATTTTTGTGGTGAATTATTCAGGATTAAGGGTACAAGTGTGTATGTTCTGTGTACGTGGATTTATGTGTATAGTTTGTGGTTAGGGGTCAAGGGTTGACCAGATAAATTGTATCAGTGTCAAACCCTAATATTATATTAAGAACATCGACGTTCAGTTAGAAAACCATAACGATTAATAAGAAACCCTAGTACCGGTTCTAGAAACCCTAATTTTAGTTCTGGGAATTTAAAACCCTAATTCGGATTTCAAAAACCCTAATTCAGGAACTAAGAGACTTAAGTGTATTGATTATAAGATTAATTATGGTAAAGCCTAACGAATTAGTTAGAAAACCCTAAATTTAAAATTTGAAACCCTAATTGTTCCGTTAGAAACCCTAATGTACAATTATAGACCTAATTGCTAAATTAGCAATTTTAATTACGAAATATTAATCCTAATTACCAAGCTTGAATTATGATTATGAAATCTTAATATAATTAGAAAACCCTAATTATAATTTAGAAATCATAATTTTCTATTTTAAAACCTAAATTGGAAAATTCTAGAAAATTGATTTTTAAAAACCTTAGGTTTTAACCCTAAGGGTTAAACCTAAGATTTTGTACAAGTTACCAATTTGCCACTAAAATTATAAGGAAAGTGTCCAAAATGCCCTTTTGTTACATTTTCTAATATATTGAGTGTAAATCTTGCCAAGATTTTTGTTTAGTGACCAACTTTTGACTTCCCTTGTGCCATATATCTCAGCAAACTCGGCCCACATGTGGCACATTACAAATTATAGATACATTGTATCAATATATAAAGATTAGAAAGAGAGAGAAATGCCCACTTTATTTCTCACTCTTGCCAAAGCTCTTCTCTCTCTAAATTCGAAAATGTAGAGTGAGAGAGAGTGAAATATTGAGCCATGATCAGCTCATAGCTTTCCCTAAACAGATCCAAAGATCAGAATCAAAGGATCAATGTTTCAGAGGTATAAACCCTAAAATTTCTAAATCATGTGATCGTATGTTATATGTTGTAATTTATTGTTTAAAGTTGTGTAATAGGGTGTCATTGAGTGATCTGGGTTGTTACCTCCTAGATCCATAACATCTAGATGCACGATATTGAAGATTTCATAAGTTTGGAAAAAATTTTAAAACGTCGTCTGACAACCAAATGTCAGACTTCATATATCGGTGTCTGTTAACGGTTTTAGTGTTTTAAATGTTTGAACTTGTAGTATGTTATGTGGTCTTTGTTCTGGAACTTGAATCATGGTCATATAATGTCTAGAACTCAAGTTATGAGTGGTCAAAGTGAGTTGACCAATCAGAAATTCTGAGTTTTTGGGCAACCCAGAAACCCAGAATTTCTGACAGCCACTTTTGAAGCTTTAGATCTTGCTGTTGTTTTACAATTTGGTCAAGTTATTATTTTGATCTTATAGACTGGTATAAGGACTACGTATCCAAGCCTCTAGATTACCCAGATCCATAACAAGCGTTGACCATCTGCCGGTTGAACATTTCTGGAAAACCCATATTCGTGAAGAACAAGATTCTGATAGTGCTTTGACCAGCCTTGATCTTGCACATGTGATGTTGTCAGATTGTTATAGTGCTTGATATTTGTAGCTTAACATATGGACTATAGGATTGAACCTTTACATCACATAAACAAGACATGGAAATCAAAGATTCAAGGCTATAAAGTAGCACCCTTGCTATTGCTTGAGTTTCTGGGCAGCCCAGAAACTCAAGAACACGTCTGACAACAATTTCTGTAGCTTAGATCTGGCAGTTTTGATATAGTTTAGTCATGAAATCGATTTGTAGTTGTAGTATTACATGTATACTAAAACATAAACTCAATTACAAGCCCAAAATCCTTATAATCCAAGATTTATGATTAGTCAAACTAGCTAACCTGAAAACTGTCTATGAGTTTCTAGGTTTGATGAAGAACACTCAAGAACACCTATAGCGATGGTTTCGTCGCTATAGGGCCCTTTAGAGATATTTAATTTTGGAAAATTATTTATTTTATTTAAAAATTAGATAAAATAAGTTTTTAATTATGAAAAATTCAAATTAAATTTCTAAAAATTATTTAAAAGCCTAAAATTTAGTTTTTAATCATTTTAAATATATTTCATTAATATTTAATATATTTGAAATATTAATGGTATTTAATTTATTTGATTATAATATTAAATAAATTATTTAAAAATAATTTTAATACATGAAAAAGCATAAAAATTATATTATGGTATAAGAAAATATTTTAAGTTATTTTTGATGACTTTTAATATTTTTTGATAAATTTTATTAATAATTTATTATTAATGGTAATTAATTTATTTAATAAATGAATTAAATAAATTATGGAAACATAGAATTAATGCTTTAAAAATTATATAAAAATGATTTCATGGTTATAAAAATATTTTAAGTTATAAAATATAACTTTTGATATTTTGTCATGAAAAATATTAATATATAATATTAATGGCAATTATCAGATAATGGGTTTAAAGGTTTAAAAATCATATAAATATGATTTTAATGTATTAAAAATATTTTTAGATATTATAAATATATTATAATATTATGTTATGATTTTCATTAATATTTAATATTAAATAAATATTAATGATAATAGAATTAAGTGGTATTTAATTTATATAAATATGATATTAATGATTGAAAATCATGATAAATGGTAATAATTATCTGAAAGTTTTTACGAGCTTACGAAAAATATTTTGACTGATAGTAAATTATTTAAGATATTTTGTGAACTAGTTTCGACCGAGTCTTAGTAATATTAGACTCGAGAATTATCCGACTAGGTTGTCAGGATGACAAGAATGTGTTGGTTTGAACTCAGACTGAAATAGTTTGGCTTGATACTGAGTCTTAGGTAGTTTATGGACTGATAGGGTTAAGAGTTATGTGTTTAGGTTATTCTATGATTATATATAACAGTATTATACTGTGATGATATTATTCTAATATTTGGAGATTGGTATTATTTATATTAGGTTTTCAGACAAAGCTAAATAGAATGTGTAACGGTAAACATCAAAATAGGGAAGTTTTTCTCTAACTCGATCTCAAGTTGTTTAGTTAAATATGCTTATGGATAATCATTACTGATTATCACGTCTATGAATTGTTGAATCGTACTCAATGCATATTGCATGTATTCATCGGGTATGAAAGGTTGATCACTTTCATTACCATTCGGTCCAGATATAATTGATATGTTCATGTTCAATGTTCGTTTAGCTATGAAAATTTATCCATTCTAGTTCACAATTATATTGTTGAATGTTAGCCAGCTATTGTTCAATTCTTTCTATCATGATATATCCTTGATTTATTAAACTTAAATTTGCTGGGCAAACTTGTTGCTCACCCTTGCTATATCATGATTTAAATTGTAGATTAAGACGAATATGTCAGATATAGGAAAGGACAAAGACAAGTCCTGATTTGGATTATGTGCAGATAATTGTAATAGCAATGTATGATAATAACATTGTATATTAGATAGAATATTGGTTCATGTATTATGTGAAGGTTTTCGACCTTGGGGTTAGTATATAAATGTAATGTTTAAACAATTTATGTTTATATCTTCCGCAATAGTTATAGAATGATTGTACCAGATCTGCGGTGATTTAAGACACGGATCTGGGGTCGCTACACCTACCCCATCAGAGATGTCACATTGATGTCTCGGGCAAGTAGTTAACTTTTTTTCTCCTTTTTGATTTCTCGATTAGAGCATCAAGAGTTATCATTTTGCATCGATGCTCTCACACAGCAATGTTCGAATATCAGTCTTCAGATTGAACCGTTTCCAATGCTTTAATCTTTAGATGATCGAACTCTACGATTCTGATGCAAATGTTCTTGGACCTGATCGTAGTGTGTCTTGTTGAATGTTTCGCATTGATAGGTTGAGACAACACTACAATCCTGAAGAGTGTTTACTAGATCTTCAATGTAGAACACATCTTCCTTCTCTTGTCCAGTGCTTTAACACTTCTGTTTGTCTCGACTGTTCTCATGAACTGATAGCTTGACTTCTTATTCTGGCCTCTTCTGAATAGCAAGACACTTCAGATTTGTGGCATGCCCAGCTCGCTTTCTCCTTATGATCTCTCGTTCACTTATCATCAATGGACTGACCCAATGCTTAATCACTTTAGCCTTGTTCTTCATAAGTTGACCAGTATCTCTGTGTGCACTTCATTAGTTCTTGCTTTGTTTGGCAAACACTACGAACCTGGTTAACCCCAAGATCATTGTCTTCTATTCTTTTGATAGCTACTGCACTTGCTGACTTTCCTTAGTTAGTTACTTTGACTGAAGTCTTCTTCTGATCAACTTGTGGAAGACTTCATCATGAATGACTTCATAACTCAATCAGGATGTTAATTGGTTGGTGCTTAGATCTTCTATTAGCTTGCATGCCATTCGTTGAGTACTCTCTGGTTTCTTTTAGGTTGAATGTATCTTTGCAGCTTAGACTAGAGGCTTCATACTTTGGATATTCTGGGAGTGCTCATTTATTGAGAATCGTGATTACTCTATGATTTTGCCTTGGCATTGTGAGCACCTCTGTTGAAGCCTTAATTTTTCACTCTACGATTCAGCTTTCGTTCCGCAGACATTACGACTCTGAGATCAGATCTTGACACACTACGATTTCTGTCTTTAAGCTTGTTGTCTTCATCTGATCTGGCTCAACTAAGATCTCTGCCTTTGATGTGATCAGTATACTCTACGACTTCGAGTGTGGTCTACGATTCTTGACTTGGTTTCGACAGATGCTTGGTTGTCTCTTAGACAGGCTGTCTGTACGATTCTAAATATGACTTCCTCAGTAGACTATGGCCGAGGAAGTTCTTCTCGACACACTATAATCCTTCCTCGTCTCCCCTGGTAGTCGACGAACTTCGAGATCTACTATCTTGCAGACTACGATTCTGCCTTGATAGCTCTCGAGTTTTTCTTAACTCTCCTAGCAGACTACGATTTCTAGTGCAGTGCTCGATGATTAAACAAGCCTATCTATTACATTATAAGATCAACCTAACACGCTTGATCTTTCTATATTTATAGTCCATGTACAACATTTTTTAAGGACTTTACAGAGCTATTTTGCTCATGTAGGATCAGCCTAACATATTTGATCAATTCATTCTAAGTCCTTGTACATATGTTCCTATTATCTATCAAAGGACTTTATAGCTTTTCTTAACGCAAGCATACTTTTATATTCACTCATTTATATCATAATCAAATCATATATAAATAGGAATATCATTCAGATGCTTATTCCTAACAATCTCCCCTTATTTGATTATGACAAAAATAATTAGTGCATACACGTGAGATGAATGAATCTTATATACAGTGAGCAGCTGTATTTCTAAAATAGATAATCATGAATGTTATTGATAATAATATGGAATTATATAAACTATGACACTTTACATCCTGGATCCAGAATATACCTAACTAGATAGAGATGTACCTTTTTGGCTCCATGTATGTCTCCAGGATGTCTGTTGATCAGCTACTTATCTGCTTGGTCTTTTTGCTCATGTTCTCCCTGGGATGGTGACTTTATTTCTTTTCTATGCTCCCCCTCAGATTCATGATTTTCTTCTTTTTCTGGCTCCTATTCAAACTCTGTGTTCATAGGGTCATCATATTTTGGCTCCCCCTCAGATGATGATGTTGCTTCTGCTGCTGCTATCTTCTTCTTCTGTTCCTTTGCCTTTCTCTTGGCCTTCTTTTCTTTTTTTCTTCTGTTTTCCTTGCTCTTGCTTGAGTGCCTCTTTTTCTCCCCCTTTTTGTGATTAATCATTGTGAAAGCTACTCCATGTTGGACATGAGTTGCTCCATCAGGTAAGATGAGTTACCAACCTCAATCTTGAGTTCTTGTTGGCTCAGCTCAATTTGTAGAGAGAGAGACTGGTTGTTTAGATTGTCAATCTTGTCAGAGAGGGATAAGATTTGCTCTTCATCTATCTTCTATGCTCGTAGGGCTTCTTCCTTCTGATCATTCATAGCCTTCAGATAGATTTGGTCTCTCTCTTTGATTTTGAGAGATATATCAGACATTGTAACTTGAAGTCTGTTTTGAAACACATTGCTTCCTTCTTCTGACAACATCTTTGCCTCTGCAGTGATGATAGAAATCTTCTCAACCAACTCATCAGAATTCTTCAGTAACTCCAGCTCTGTAGGAGTTTGGTCATTTGGTTGGGCAGACTCTTGTTGACCACAAGGTTGGACTCCATGATTTTCATTCTTGGATAATTTTTCGAAAGCAGTGAGAATCTGATAAATCGTTGAGTGCCAATCACTATTGGAGGATGAAGGAATATCAGATAATTGTGCATGGACAGAGGGAAGCTTCTCAAAATGAACTTGATCATCTTCAATGGTAGAGTGAAGGGACTCTACGATAATCCATTTGGGCATAACCCTTCTGCAAACTGAGCCCACTCTACAATCATAGGGAATGTAGTGGTTGCCAGCATGTCGGAAGACTTTGAAATGAGATTGGTCTTTGATCATTTTAGTTACAAACTTCTTTACCCTTGGGAAGTTTTGAGACAGCAGCTCCAAGTTTAGAAACTATGAGTAATACCAGCTGAAGTAACTCCTATCTTTTTTAGTATATGCCTTTAACCAGGGCATCCATGGGTAGAACCATCTCATCAGAAGATCATCAGGATTATTCAGTATTGTTGTGTAGTCTAACTTTATGTCGTTCCAGTTGTTGAACACCTCGTCTGTAGTCATCCTTACAACTTTGAGTTGTTCGTTTCCATAGCTTATCCAACTTTCTGGTGGTGCATCTTGTGTTTCATCAAGGACTTCCACCACTATTCTCTTGCGAACTCTCGCTGGAGAGAGAATAGGATACTCTGCTGATTTATGTGCTTCCTGATTTGTAGAACTGGAATCTTTTTCCATCTCTTCACCTTCTGAGCTTGAATCATGCTGACTTCTTTCATTTGATTCATAAGTGAATCCTTCATACTGATTTTCATCACTAGTACCTTCTTCAGCATCTTCTCCCTTGGATTCAGACTCATCATCGCTCAATTCAATGATTGCAGTAGAGGGTTCACCTTTCTTCTTTGAGATAGATTTAGCAAGCAATATGTTGCTCTTTCTTCTCCTTGGAGGTTCAGCTGTGGGAGTTTCAGACTTTTCTTCTTCTTTAGAATCTGAAGCATCTGTATCATTAGATAAGCTTCTTGGTTGTTTAGTAACAATAGGGGCAGGTTCTTCTTCTTTGGACTCAACATCTTGTGAATCATCAGATGAACTTGTTTGGACTTTAGTAGTAGGAGATGCAATTATTTCAACTTTTAACCTTTCTTCATCAGCAGAGTGGTTGCTTTGAGTGTTACCCATTGGACTTTTATATTCTCCTTCATTATCAGATTTAGCATTTTCTTTCATGGATTTAGCTTTTCCTTCATTGCTGGACTTGCTCTTTGAGGGTTCATCCTTGAGACTTTCAGTTTCATTCTCATTTTCTGACTCTACGTTCTCTTTCTTGGTAGATAGACTTTCTTGGGAAGCTAGAACTGACTCCTTTGCTTTCTTCTTGGATGGCTCTAGTAGTAATTTGTTACTTCTTCTTCTCTTTGGGGTTGATGCATTTGATGATTTCTCTTCTCTTGCTCCATATATTTTTTTGTCAGTGAGGAGACTGCTTGGTGGAGCCTCTACATTCTTCATACTCTTAGATTTCTTCCTTGCTAGAGTGGCTGCTATCGGTTCAGAATCATCAAATTGAGATAGCTTGCTTTCCACCTCTTTTTCCTTTCTCTTCTTTACTAAGACCTTGTTGCTGCTGCCAGAAGTTATTAGCCTCTTGTTTTCCTTAGGATTTTTCTTCTAATTTTCAAACAGTTGTGGGGTCATCACTTTACGGACATTCAGTAGTTCTCCCTCATCATCCTCTATCTTGCTTTTCAGCCTCTTCTTTAGTACAATGCTCAAGAGTCTTCCATGAAAAACCTTTGTGAGTGGTTTATCTATAGACTTCTTTATCTCAGCCTTTTCCATCTATTTTGTCAACCAATAAATTAGAAGGGCTCCGAAGTTCATCTGCTACTTCATAACGATTGCAGTCATGACTCTCAGTTGTAGATCACTCACAGTGTCATTTGCAGTATCTTTGCACATGATGCATTTTCCTGTAATCTCAGCTAGAAATTCAAACTCTTCAGGAAACTCCTTCTTCATATCCTTCAAATTTATGTTCCTTTTGTAATGCATTAACCTTTTTCCTTCTTCAATGTCAACTTCCTCGAGGTTTATTAGACCTTGGTTGGGAAACCCTAGACATTGGTTGATGTCTGATGCCCTTATCTTCAGACTTGCTCCTTTGACCTTTGTGGACAGAAGCCCAGAATATATCAATGTATTGGAGTAGAATTGCTTCACTAGCTCTGTATAAACTGGAGTGTCAGCTTCCAAGCATTCAGAAAACTCAGCATTCTTTACAAGCTCAAGTATATCCTTGAACTTCTTTTTTGATCTCTCGAACTTCTTGAAGCCGAGTTGAATTCCGGTTATAACACGCCATTCTTCAATTTTGAGGGTTCAAAACAAATGGGTATTTAGTATCAGACTTCTTATGAGAGATGGTTGAATGCGATTTGGGTGAATCTAGAGGTTTAATGGATTTAGGCTTTGAAGAGGATTTTAGGGTTTGACAAAGGGAGGGAGAGAGATTTGACAGCCTTTGATAACTGTTTGTAGATTTTAAATTTGTCTTTATGATAGTTCCTTCTAACTCTTCATAAGCTGTGATGTGTCAATCAGTCATTGGTTGCACGATGCCTAGTAAGAACTGTAACTCCTCATAAACTTTTTAGTTTGATATTCCTTTTAAGAAAATAAGCATTACTGACGTGGATTGACCGTTGACTTTTTCAGTACGTAAAGCAGCTTGGTGAGGTAGCTATGGACTGTACGATTTTCTTTGTCGACTCAACGATCGTCTTTTGAAAGATGCTCCAGTATATGATTTGACACTAATCCTCATCTTGAAGTTGCATGGCTTAACCATTGATGTACTCCGAGATAGTTTGGGCAATGGAATTCTGAGGTGAGTTTGCAGAGCATCTTTTCACACTGTATTAGAACTTATCTCCACATGATCTGATCAGTTGGGAAAGTGACTAATTCTTCCGAGCTCCTCATGAGCTAGTGTATCCTTTGTGAAGACTATGATCGTCAAAGCAACTCTACAAATGTTGTCTGTCCTGGCCCTTGAGATGAACTTGACTAAGCATTCCTTCTGGGATAAGGTAGCTCAGGAAGGGCCAACCTCTTAGAGTGAACTAAGGGTCAGGTTTGTCCTTGAGGCGCTTTCCAAATGAAGAACTTTAGAAGTGATTTGGACTGATATCTCATTTGACCTTTTCTGCTGGGGAGTTCCTCTACCAACTTTGGTCATTTATATTGGATGTAATCGTGATGTCCTCCTGATCTTACACTACGATTAGATGTTTGATTGTAGGCGCTCCATGATTTTGAGTTGGGTGGTTGACAAGGTTATCAGTGGCACGTTTTGAGACGTTCCCACTGACTATGGATCTTTGTTTGGTTCATCAGCCATAAAGTTTTGGGACTTTGTAACTAGTATTTTGCTTCATAGTGCACTTTTGATATTCTTAGTGCTTTTGATTGTTAACAGATCACTACTCCCCCATAGTTGATACTATCTTCTCATAAAGGTGTGAGTTCTTCTTCTTCACGTGCATTAGAAGGCAGTCTTGCATATCTCCTTCTGACTGAAGTCATCACTATCGTTTAAACCTCCTTGGATCATTGACAGAGATATCTTCAGGACTGATCACTCTACGATAGTTTTGACAGAACTACGAATGTAGTCTTCTTTGATAGTTTGCACTTGTGGAATTCTTGAGGGTTCTTCTCAGATGATATGCTTTGGATGATTGAGCATATAAGACCCTTTTTATCTTAGGGTGAATGGTCTGCTTCCATAAGGAGATCAGCAACCATGTGAGCTTCATTTTCGTTAGCTCAGCAAGTCTTCAAGGACAGGCTTGGACAAATAAGGATTTTGTCAGAAACATTTCTGAATTATTTTAAGCCTCCAGCTGGTTGAATCTTCTTAACTGAAGTCATCTGCTTCAACATTCCTTAGTGTGGTAAGATAGACCAAGTAACTGCAAGTTAGATAAATTTCTATTTTTGATACCCATGGTTAAATGGGTCCTGCCAGGTTAGTTTTCAAAATCCATGTTCCTCATATATTTGAATTTTCATCATATTGATCACCAATAATCATATTCATTCATGTATCCAATTTAGATATGACAATTTAAAATACATGATGATGAATGTGTGTAAGATTAACCATTTTAATAAAACACTCTTTTTTTATGATTTCATCATTTTCTTGGTTATGTTCACAGAGTTTAAATGTTCACAGAGTGAGAATCAACTCTATCACTTATTTGTATCTGGTTGATTCATGGAGGTGATCAGTTTCTACGAATCTTCAAGATACTCTTGTAGAACTAATCATACTCTATGTATTATCAAAAATCTAGAACATAGGTTTGTACATACATATTAACCTATTAGCAAAGATTACTCCACTTTAGATAAATTAAATCCTGATATGCTTATGACCTATTTCAGACTTCTTTTAAGAAGTAATCTTCAACCTTGTCGACGTCGAGATTTTTATTTGTCCCTTTTCGTTACCTATTTTTTGTGTTCTCATTTTATGTTAGATTTATTTGAAAAAATAAGTGAAAAAGGTCCAACATATGTAATGTCGACGATTGGACTATAAGAGTCGCCAGTTGGTTTTTTAACTGGTTGTACCAACACAACCGAGAAAAGGTTTGCACATTGACCCAGTGATGTGACACTGCTAAACGGGTCTGTGAAACCGAGATTCATTTTGGGTCCGGGGACTTACTTATGCAGAGGAAAGGTGTTAGGCACCCCCCGACATCCGTGTTGCCACGGTGACCACCACTTTTTAAGAAACTATTATCTGAATGTGTGGGGGGGGTTCAATGTGCTGTTATTTGGAAGTAGTGCTATGCCTCGTTTCCACCTATATACAAAGGGCTTGAATTTGTGTAAAAAATCAGTTTTAAACAAGATATAGCAGTGATGTTTTAGAAAAGAGGTTTTTTCAAACCCTTGTGCTCAATAGTAATTGAGGCCTTTGATACTTCCATTTTATTTCGTATTCGGCTGGATTAATTTTATTTTACAAATGCGAGGCATCTGTATGAAAATAATGTACAAAAGGTCCTAAACTCCTCGTGGGTATAAAAACCATCTGAGGTAATTCAGACATCGCAGATAAATTTACAAGTTGCTTACAGCTGAAAAGGTCCATCACGGGAACTGAATCTAGATTCAGTGGACTGAATCTGTGATCACATGATTCCTAGGCTCACATGATGTCGCGATTGATATAAACGCAGTAAGCAGATATATATATATATATAAAAGTCGTATATATATATATATATATATATATATATATATATATATATATATATACAGACATGATCACCAACCACGAAGCACCTCCATGGGGGATCAGAAATGTAAATAAAGTTGTAAAGGCTATCAACCGCCACGGAGGAAACTCCAGGCGGGACGAAATGTACAAAAAGCAGTAAAAAAAGGTCAACCACCACGAAGTAAACTCCAGGTGGGACGATATATATATATATATATATATATATATATATATATATATATATATATATATATATATAAGCGATAAACCTACCGAATATAAAATCCAGACTTATCGGACAAAGTCCGACAACAGTTAATATATATAAGTATATATATATTAAAGCAATAAACGCACCGGATGTAAAATCCAGGCTCATCGAACAAAGTTCGACAACAGTTAATATATATATATATATATATATATATATATATATATATAGCAAATAAATATATATATATATATATATATAGGCTCAATAGAGGCTAACATTATCGATAATGCCTCTATTGAGCCTAGTCGGTCTATATATATATATATATATATATATATATATATATATATATATATATATATATATATATATATATACAAACTGAAATCAAACCACGGACCGAAGTCTGGGAAAACAAACGCAACATGACTCAACTTAAAGAAGGGTGTGTGCAAAGATGGACAGAAAGGCTTTAAAATGTGTAAGAAGGCCTACAGTGGGCTGCCAAAGAAGACTTCTATATCTTTAAAGTAGATAAACACTTGCTTTTGTAGGTACAAAAATAGCTATATGTCAGCTCATAGGAGTTTAAAATGGGAAAGCACTTAGTATATTGCAAGTATGGAGCAAATTAGACAGGGCTTCCTCGCACTTTCTCCTCTTAAAATGGCCACCCCAAGCCCTTTATTTATAGAGGGTGGATCCGTAGGTGTACCAGAGGCTACCCGGGTTGCCCCGAGTTTTGTGGGTCATGTCGTCTTGTAGTACGTGGACGCGGGCAACGTGATGTCCACTCGAACTTTCAGAATTGCAATCCGGGCATCCGACTAAGGTATATAGGACCTATTTCGGACCACCATTATCGAGAGTTACACAATGACATGGGATTAGAGGTTGTACGAAGTCATGAAGATGGGACGATGCCCTCCGGTCTTCAGCTTCAAATTCTATCTGTTATCCTGCGCAATAGTCACTCGGGATTGGTTCTTATGAGCTTTTGTGGGACATTGCTGTGTAGAAATGTATGTCTGAAATGTTGAGACGACGTGATGTGGCGTCATGGTGGCAAGATGACGACTTAGCCCTTCACTAGGGTTATCTTCAGTTTGGGGGCTAATAAAGCAGATGTTGCTCAGGGTTATCTCTGAGATTGGACTGCAGCAATGGTTGAAGGTCCTCAGTGTCATCTCTGAGGAGTGCATGTCCTCCCAGTGTTATATCCGGGTTGGTACTGAGTATCTCATTGTGAGCGCCGAAATTGAAGCTGCTTGCATTTGAAACAAGCATTTCTAGGGTTATCACCGGAACTGCATTCCTTAAGGTTATCGCCAAGGTTGGTAGCTACTCCCATAGTTGGGACTGAGACTGGATACCTCGAGGTAATTTTCGAGATTAATCGGTCTTCTCCAGTGTATGTTCTGGTATTGGATCTGCATGCCTCGGGGTTAACTCCGAGGTTGGATTTGTTACTCCTGGTGTGTACTCCGGGGTTGATGCTGAACTTCCGATAGTATCCGGACTGGATATGAACTGTCTTCCAGGGTTCCCTCTTGAAAGACAAATCTGTCCTCGTGTAAAGTTAGTAACAGGTGTATAAAAAATTTCGAATGTCTACAGATGTCCCTCTTTATCATATTCATGCAATGCGATGTATGAGTAGCATAAAGAATCTTAAACACTTGAAATGCAACAAGATAAACATGACGCAATATGGAGCAATATGATGCAAGTGTATAATGCATATGCATTGCTTTCTAATAAGTTGGGGATGATTGACGGCTCCCTGTTGATTCTGCCAAAGATTGGCAATGATGACCAGATTGGATGTGCATGATCCAAATCTTTAAGGATGTTGACGTTAGGGCTATCACCAAAGTCCTTAATCCTTGATACAGACTTGATTCTGAAGAATTGCCTCTTATGTGTAAGAGATCTGTGGGGATAAAGTTTTGTCTGTTTAAGGATGTGTATAACATATTCCGTCATCAATCCTCTTTAATGACGTTGACCTTTCCTGGTTTGTATCACCAGAGTATGTCACTGTTCTGTTGGTTTTACTGCCAACAGCAAATGTTGTCAAGGTTGCCAGACCTTCGTTAACGTGTGAACCAACGGTTGACCATGCGTTGTAACCCCCACCGGGGATACATCTGATCATCTGTTGACGTGTATATCAACAGATGAACTCCCTACTGGGGATAAATGGCAAGGCTGCTTGGAGTTTGTTGATGTGTGTATCAACTGATGCAATCATCGGATGATTTCTGATGCGACGTTGGGTTTACTTGCGAATGGCTGAACTGATATCAAGGTTGCTTGACCTTCATTGATATGTGTATCAACGACAGATATGCATAGTAGCCCCAGTTGGGGACTGACATTGTAACCCCCATCAGGGACTGACGTTGTAACCCCCGTTGGGGACTGAAGTTCTAACCCCCGTCAGGGACTGACATTGTAACCCCCGTCGGGGACTAACGTTAGTCTTCAGGGTAATGACCAGGAGCTGGCGGCATTGGACCTGTGCAAGGTATTACCGAATGTATTTTGTAACAACATAGATCATTGGCATAGTATACCTCGTGCTCGGGCGAATACCAATGAGTGATGTACAGACTCAAGGTTCTATTTGAGAAGACCGGGATTGTAGGCTATTCTGCTCAATCACGTAGCGTTCTTATTCCTGATTTGACCTTTTCAATATGTGAAAACTCCTTTGCAACTCGAACTGGACCGAGCCGGAGGGATGGGGCCAATATAGGGGTGCCGCAGGTACACCTGCTTCAGCCGCAAATGGACCTGCGGCCAATCGTGGATACTAATATCCTGCAGGTTGGTCTCACAAGTCACTTTTAACTTGTATTGCGAAGAAAAATCCGAGAGCCTCCTTAAAATTTACTGAGTTCGGACGTCTTTCTGCAAATTCTGTCACCGTACAAGTGTTCTACACTGTCCTGGTAACGTATGAATGCACTTTTTTCCAATTTTTATCAGTTAAAAAATGACTTATTATATGAAATGCATCTAAACACATAGTAGTGATTATGTAGGCACAAATGACTTGATAAAAAATATTTAACATAGTAAATGTTAGTGTTAAACCATGCTGAACATAATGATGTGAAAAAATTTAATTTTTAAGACATTCAAATTGGCACCTTTTCTGCTATTTTTATCCTATTTGAGGACATTTAAGCATAAGGTAAGAAGGAAAAGTACTCCTAGCGTTGAGGTTAACCTTATGTGTTGAAGATTTTGATTTTTAATGCATATAGTATTTATATGACTGTGGGCAGGTTTGCTATTGAATGGCCACCTAGTCATGCCTATGTGCATATGGATAGTCCTATTTACAAAGGAGACTATGACAAAATTTTCCAAAACGTAGGCATTGGGTAGTCATGCATTTTAACTTTATTGTATGTTAAAGTAAATGCATGCATGCATGTAGTCATAAGATGCATTTAGAAAAGCTCCAGGTTAAAAAATACCACACCCATTCTGAGATGATTTGGAGACTTGTTTTCCAGATATTATGGATCCAGATCAGCCGAGTAGTTCCCGTAGGACCACTTCTGGTGTACGGAGGAGGGATTTTGAAGTGCCTCGACCCCGTTCCGTTAGATAGCCTCGTCGATTAGTGGTGGCGGTGATACGTCCAGTCCGGGTTGATGTGCCAGATGTCGAGGACGAGGAGGATATTCCGATTGCAGACCCCAGTCTTGCTGCACATATTCCACGTACGTACCTCCCGAGTATTCAGGTGGCAAACCCAAAGCTTTTAGGTGACTTGAGTCGACATCCCTCGATGTATTTGCATGCTAATGAGGTATGACGTGAGAACTTGATCTTCCTTCTTTCCTATTTGATGAGGATTAAAGGGTCTTGATGTTGATCTACATTGTATGCAGGTTCTGACTTTACACAACCTTGAGGGAATTGGTTCAGCATACACTCCATGTATCAGACTCTTCATCCTGACTATAGAGCAGTAGTGCATGACTGGGGATTCGGGGCATTTTTTTCCATCCTTCCCCGGCGTTGTCCCTGGGGTTACCTCAGGGTATTGTCTGAGCGGTGGTTTAACCAGACTCAGTCACTCCATTTGCTGGATTGTGAGGTGATGACGACGCTGATGGATTAGCATTTTATCACAGGTATAGAGTTTAGAGGGGCGCCAGTGCCTTGTATGGCGGAAATTACCCCTACTGCCGTCAGATCCTTATTAGGAGTTTCGGCGGAAGCGCTCAAGGGCAGGACTATCCGTACAGGTCCTTTGAGCGTAGATGCTATGAGTGGGCTATTGAGCGAGCCCATGCCAGATGATGTTAGAGTCAGGAATCGCATTCTTTGGTGATTGTTCCTGATGATCATTAGGGGCTGATTCATAGCAGATAACTCTTCCACGGTGTCATTCACTTTGATCAGCGCCACACGTCATGTGGATCGTATTGGAGAGTATGATTGGGGTTCCTACACATTCGCCTATTTTCTCAGGGCATGTGTATGCGCTCACAGGGTTTAACTGAGGTTTGTCTAGGATTTTACCCATTTCTACTAGTGAGTACTTCTCTTGTCATTTCCAATTTATAGGTTAAGAGTTTTAACTGACAGCTGATGTTTGCCTTTGTGTTGGCAGTTTTGGGCCTATGAAAGGCTCCCATGCTTGCGTCCGGTGAGTGTGTTAGGATTGGATACCTACCCTCAAGGATGACGATGGCATCAGTCTATATTGGCGAGATCCCTATAATTGAGGGTTTCACTCACTACCGCTTGCAGCTGGAGTTGTTGACAGCTGACATTATCACATGGATTCCCTATTCTGGGGAATATTTGGCCATCGATTTTGAGGATGGGTACCCGACTGGATTTGAGTACGTGATTTCCACCAAGAGAGTTCCTCTCTTCACGGATGGAGGCTGGGAGCTCTTTTTAGGAGAGCATGCAATTAGGAGCACCACAGGGGAGATCCGTATGTCGATCTTGCCTCCTGCCAGGCATTATTAGCCTGTGTTGCAGTCACCCGTCATTGATATCCCATTGTTGGGTGTTGACGGTTTTGCATTATCAGAGGATCCCTGTACTCAAGATGTATTCCAGCATTGGTGGTTCCCTCGGACTTTTGGAGCCCAGACCCACGCCACTCAGTTCATGGGGGATATGGTTCTAGGATCCATGATGATGACGGATTGGCTAGCCTGTGTACAAGATTCGACTCATGTGACATAGATTGATAGTTTGACCCGACAGTTGGACCAGGCACATATCTTTATCCGGCATTTGGGTAGAGATCCGGTAGAGACAGATTCATTTGATCCTTCCAGTTCAGGCGCTGGCCCCTCAAATGACCCATTTGGTTTTGCCGGTGCAGATCCTCCTTTGTGTAGGCCTGATATCCCTGATGATAGAGATCTAGTGACTCAGGAGGTGTTACATCAGGTGGACAGGATTGATGATGTGGACATCAACACCATTATCTTCTTCTGATGTGTATTCTCGTTATATCTTTTGATAGGCCTCTGTTAGTAGTAGGGCATCTGTGCCCCATTTCCCTGTATTTGTAGCTGTACAAAGATGATGTATTAGATGATGATATACTTAGGAATATATGTACAGTTTTTCTATTCCATATATCATATTGTCATCTATTATCTGTAATGCATGTATCATATTATACATATGTATGTACGTCCAGAGATATTCAGCATTGACCCCTGGATGGTCTTATGATATGGCCCGTGCAGATGTCTTCTTCGACAGTTAGCCGTATTGATCATACCCCACCATTATTGATGGTATCTGGTATGCGATCTTGGTATGATAGCATGTCACCATCAGACAGGGTGACCGTAGATCATTTATTGCAGCATACTATGACCCTGTTGATGTTTTAGGTTCCCACAGGATTCGTGGATGCCATGCTGGAGCATTGGGTATCGGAGAGGCATGTTTTTCGATTTGGGACCTAGGAGTTGACTCCCACTCTGGAGGAGTATGCACGATTGACAATGCTGGCACTGGACAGATCTTATGTGCATATAGCTTTGGGGGACATGAGTCGATGGTTCATGACCCTCACTGGATTGAGGCGTAGAGTAGTGCAGGATGAGTTGACATTTGGCCACGTTATATCCCAACATTTTTTGTTTGACAGATTTGGCTCTGAGGATAGTTATAAATGACATTTCGGGGATTTCACCACATCGGAGGCTCATTGGCGTCTGGCCAGAGTAGATGTACCGCTATTGTGCATACTGTCATATATCTACATGCCATTGTATATGGACGAGTTGGACATAGGAGTTATCATGGCGGTGAGAGCTCTCAGGGAGGGTCGTACCATCATACCTATGATTATAGCCGAGACATTGAGGTCAGCTACATATTGCTGAACTTATCTGACATGAGTATTTACAGGCAGTTCGGTCATGCTATACATGTGGTTTATGTCACATCTTAGACTGATTGACACTTTTAGACGGCATGGGTATTGCTTCACCCATGATATAGCCATGTCATATTCATTTCAGCCTGTAGAATGTACGGATGCTACATCTTGGTCCGCTTTCTTAGTTGGGATCGAAGACCCGTTTAGTATATTACCGTGCTTAGGGCTCAGCTCACCGTAAAGGTTCATTACTCATGCTCCGGGCATGGATTATATCCCTCTGGCTGATTTGAGGGGTGTGACTACTTACCATCCACTGGTCGTGATGTCGCAATTTGACCAGTATCAGGATTTTCATCCTTTCGAGGGGGCGCAGGGCCAGCGTTTAGCTTCTCGCTATCTTTCAGCAGAGGACCGATCTCGTGTGTATGCATATTGGGATTAGCGCGAGATATCTGCTTTCTCTATTAGTCATCCAGGTTATTATACAGAGTATTTTGCATAGATGGAGACAGAGACTGCACCGGCTGAGGTAGTATCCACATTGCCGAGTATTAACTTAGATGGTGGAGAGCCCATGGAGGACATTGATTCTCACACCAAGGAGGAGTTAGGTGCCGGGTTGCTAGCATCTCTTTTAGATTCTCCCAGTACAAGCACTATCGTGATTCAGCATTCAGCATAGTACTTTGAGAAGAGTCTTCATCTGATGACCTTTGAGAGAGATCATGCTAGATCCTTGATGTTGACTGCCCTTGATGGGAGAGACGCAACTCTATTAGAGAGAGACGAGGCATTGGCTCGTAGAGATACCGCTGTTGTTGAGCAGGATGAGACTAGATCAGCCAGAGATGCAGTGATAGTTGAGCGGGATAGTGCTATATCTACCCGGGATGTAGCCGTCACATATAGTACTGTAGTGAGGTCCCTTACCACTGGCATGATCGCAAAGATGAGCAAGTACATTGATGAGCATATGGTCACCATGTAGATGGCTGCAAATCTGTTGGGTCGTATGGATATCCTAGTACAGGAAACCACAGCTTTGCCTCCTTCTTTGGAGAGGGGTGCCATGTTGGGCTTGTTAGCTCGCATATACACCGATTTGTAGATGGGCTGGTATTTTCCTACACAGCCTAGCTTAGCAATTTTGTCATGTACAGTTTACATTATATATCAAACAGCATTACATATAGTAGGGAAATATATTTTTGATCACTTTCCTTTTAGATATGCTCTGATATCTGCTTGATAGTTTTCCTGCTTCTTCAGGGCTTGTGATCTTGATGTATTCTGAATACCTCCTTGTTGGATGGACATTGAGTTGTCTTTGGATAGTTCATAATGGATCATGGATCTTTATGTATCCCTACCATCTTTTCGGTGTTTTGGGACTAGTTTCTGTATGAAAATGTGGAGAGGAGTGTGGCTTTCCTCTCTGAGATTGACCGCATCATAGATGGTCGCCAGTACCCCTATTTAGGAGGAACCTAGTTAATTCCATCTCTTATGGATTGGTGTTACTCTTTGAGGACCAACCATAGCTTAGATGGTCGCCGAATCTCCTATTTATGAGGAGAGGTTAGGTAATTCCATTCCTTTGGTTTGAAGCCAATGAAATGTGGTAGATTGAAATTTGATCCCAGTACCGTTGACAAAGGTTTATGTTTTGGTAGGGGGTTAGATCGAACCATGAATGGGCTGCCTACGTACTCCTATTGAAGAGAATATCAGGTCTGCGTAGTTCGAACCTGGTGTAAGAGGTTCAACGCTATTTGTGAAAGGCAGATGGGTGTAGAAACTTTATTGATGAAGAAGGTTGTAGAAGTGTTTTTGTGTTTTTTATTTTTTTAGAAAAGGGTAGAAATGCTTTTGTTGTTTTTTATTTATTGTGACCGGGCCATATAGAATATGGTTGCCTACGTACTCCCGTATATCAAGGAGAACAGGTCGATGTAGTTCACCCCTCAGGGTGAGTTGAAAAGCGTAATCCCATGTGCAGGTCAGAATGCGAGGAAGAGAAAGTTTAATCCTAGGTTGAGGATAAACGGTAGGTGTGAAAAGTTTGATCCCATGTATGGGTAGCCAAACTGGAAATGAGAGAGGTTCAATCCACGGTGGGATGACCTAAGTTGTATGAGCGCAAAGAAGCCAGGCTGCTGGCTTGAAAGGTATGTTTCCTTGAGGGGCAAAGTGTGGTAAAGAGTTGTATGTGGTAAAGGGTTAAAGAACCAGAATGACTGATGATCTGATGATCCAACATAAGGTTGTTTTCTTGACGGTAACTTCAGACATAGTACCGTTTCACGGTGTCCAAATTGATAAGCTGTGGAAATTCATCACCGTCCATTTCTTGTAATCTGAGGGCACCTCCTGTCAATACTTCCTTGACAACAAATGAGCCTTCCAAGTTAGGAGCGAATTTTCCCTTGGATTGATCTTGGTTGGCAATGATCTTTTTCAAAACCAAGTTATGTTGTTTAAACTACCGTAACCGGACTTTTCTATCGTTGGATTTGGCAATCCTTTGTTGATATAACTGACCATGGAAGATAGTCGCGGTTCGCCTTTCGTCTATCAGAGACAATTGGTGATACGTGTCATGTACCCATTGGTCTTCATCCAGCTGAGCATCTATCAACACTCTGAGGGATTCCATTTCTACTTCTATGGGGAGTACTGCTTCCATCCCATAGGTTAATGCGTAGGGGGTTGCCCCAGTCGAAGTGTGCATTGATGTTCTGTAGGCTAACAGAGTAAGAGACAATAAGTCAGGCCATCCTTTGTGGTTGCCGGACATCTTTTACATGATCTTCTTGATGTTTTTGTTAGCCGCTTCAATAGCACCATTCATCTTTGGATGGTAGATGACAGAGTTAAGATGATGGATGTGGAATTTACTGCAAATTCCTCCATCATTTTGTTGTTGAGGTTCTTAGCATTGTCTGATACAATCACCCCTGGTTGTCCATATCAACAAATGACATTATTTCTGATGAAGGCAATGATGACTTCTTTGGTAACCCTGGGGAAGGAGGCTGCTTCTACCCACTTGGTAAAGTAGTTAATCATGGTGAAGATGAATCGATGTCCATTACTGGCTTTAGGCTTAATGGGCCCAATCACGTCCATTCCCCACGTTGAGAAGGGCCAAGGCGAACTCATATTGTGGAGTTCCCTTGGAGGGGCGTGGATAGCATTCCCATAAATATGGCATTGATAACTTCTCCTAACGTGATCATCGCAGTCAACTTTAAGAGATAGCCAATAATGTCCCGTCCTGAGGTTCTTTTTGATAAGGAAGGGGCCACTCATGTGTGGGCCACAGACTCCACCATGGATCTCATCCATGAGTCTCTGAGCTTGATCCTTATCCAGGCATCTGAGGAAACTTAGTCCTGCATCTCTCTTGTAGAGTGCATCTCCGCTCAAGTAGAATTTCATAGCAAGTCGATGGATCTGCCTCTTCTCAGTAGGGCTCGCCTCAGCGGGTGTAGATCCGTCTAGTAGGTACTCCTTGATATGTTGATATCAAGGATATTGGATGGGAGGTAGCTCATCCGATACTTCTCTAACGTAGTTCCCATAAGCTGGTGCTTTGTGCAGGGCAATTATGACGCTTGGCAAATGTCCCTTATCAGAGATGTGTATCAAGGAGGCCAAAATTGCTAGTGCATCCGCAAAATCTTTCCTACTACGAGGAATATGTAAAAAGGAGATTTCTTCGAACTCCAAAGACATCTTCAAAACTTGCCGATGGTAAGGCAGCAAATGTAGCTCTTTGGTTTGATAGATTCCCGTGGATTGTCTAACCACTAACTCTGAATCTCCAAAGACAGTTAACCGCCTGATGTCCATTGAACGGGCAAGTTTTAGCCCCACGAGATAGCCTTCATACTCAGCTGTATTATTGGTACTGACAAACTACAATTTGACGGCGACGGGATACTGCTCCCCCGTACCGGATACTAGAACTGCTCCAGCTCCAGCTCTAGAACCTTCTGTATTAACAGCTCCATCAAAATACATCTTCCATGCTTGGAGTGTATTGTACTGATGGTGTTGCTGAACTATCATGACCCCTTCATCGGGGAAGTATGTCTCCAAGGGTTAGAAATCCCCTGTAGGTGAAGCGGCTAGTTGATCCACAATCCCTTGACCTTTAATAGACTTTTGAGTCACGTAGACAATGTCAAATTATTGTAGGATCAACTGCCATCTGGAAAGTCAGCAATTTAACATGGGTTTGCTGAACACGTATTTGAGAGGATCAACACGGGATATGAGATGGGTTGTGTGACCATGGAGGTAATGTTATAACCTCATGGAAGCCCATGCTAAAGCACAACAAGTCCTCTCAATCAGAGTGTACTTGTGTTCACTACTGCTAAATCTTTTGCTGAGGTAATAGATAGCTCGTTCTTGGCCTCTATCATCTTTCTGTCCCAACATGCAGCCCATGGCATTGTCACTTACAGACAGGTACATGAACAGAGGAGCATCATCTCTGGGTGGTACCAAAATGGGAGTTTTAACTAGCTGTTCTTTGATTGTAAGGAAGGCTTTCTGGCACTCGTCGTTCCATTTCATGGAGGAGTTCTTCCTTAACAGCTTGAAGATAGGCTCATAGGTTCCTGTGAGTTGAGAAATGAACCTGCTAATGAAGGTGATTCTTCCCAAAAATCCCCGTATTTCCTTCTCTGTCTGAGGAATGGGCATTTCCGTAATGGCCTAGATTTTGGTAGGATATAGCTCAATCCCTTTATGGCTGACTAGAAATCCTAGCAACTTGCCTGATTTAATGCCAAAGGCATACTTGGCTGGATTCAACTTCAAGTTGTACTTGCGCAACCTGTTGAATAGCTTTTTGAGATGGTCTAAGTGGCCATCCTCCTTCCGGGACTTGACAATGATGTCATCCACGTAGACTTCTATCTCTTTGTGCATTAGGTCATGGAAAAGAGCCATCATAGCTCGTTGATAGGTAGCTCTGGCATTGATAAGGCCGAATGACAACCGTCTATAGCAAAAGGTTACCCAAGGAGTGATGAAAGTAGTTTTCTCACGGTCTTCCTCAGTAACCATGATCTGATGGTACCCTACAATGTAGTCAGCAAAGGAGTACATGTTGTATTGAGCAGTATTGTCAATGAGAATGTGGATGAATGGCACAAGAAATCTATCTTTAAGGCAAGCTTTATTCAAATCCCTGTAATCCACGCAAACTCTCACCTTTCCTCCAGGTTTAGGCACGAGCACGATGTTGAATATCCACTCAGGATATGTAGACACCATGATGATGCAAGCTTGAAATTGTTTCGTAATTTCTTCTTTCATCTTTAAACTCCACTCAGGTTTCAATCGCCTAAGCTTCTGCTTGACTGGCTTGAATCCCTCTTTAATGGGATGGCGATGAAGAACAATGTTAGTGGACAAACCCACCATGTCTTCATGAGACCATGTAAACACATCCTGAAATTGGGTTAATAGCGTAACCATATCATTCCTTTGGTTTGGGGTAAGGTCTGAACCAATCAGGATTAACTTAAGGCTTTCTAAGGTTCCAAGATTGAAGGAAGTGGTTTGATCAAGGTTGGGTTTAGGTTTGTCTTTGACCCATTCTTGAATTTCTGGAGGCACCTCAATGTCCTCATGTATTTCCATCAAGGCTGAATTCATCTCTATATCAAAGTCACAATCTTTATCGAGAAGAGGCACCGTATCAGCAAGTACATGCACATCTAAATTCAGGGTCCTGAAACAAAATATGCTTTCACTTAGTATATATGAAGTTGTTTAATCATACAAAGTGTTAGCATGTACTGGCAAAATGACTGCTAATACTGTATAGAAAAGTAAGCAGTTATGATATCTACAGGGCAGAAAGAGTTCATGCTCGTTTTACCCTTGTCGACCAATGCAAGGAGTGCTGCTCCTATTGGCAAGGATAAAGTCCGGGTGGACTGCATTGATAGAGGAGTTGTCATCGTCCTCCTCTTCCCGAATGATGGCCAATACGTCTGGGCAATCATCGTCTGGGATGTATCTATTTGTATGCTCATCATGGACGATGATATGTATGCCCGACATTATTTGGACAACGTTTTGCTTAATTCTTTGTTTCTCTTCTTCCACTGCGGGATCGGGAACAAAGATTTCTTTTGCTTTAAACGGCACTGGCTTGGGAAATAGCATAGCCATCACGTTAGTTAGCACCTTTACAAGAGGTTTGTGCGGACTCAGAGTTTAAAGGCGAAGATAAATGCCTCATGGTTGAAGTTGAAGGAATCTGAGGATGCTTATGAGGATTCATCTGACTAGAACTGGCAAAATAGCCTAGTCCAACTGTCCCAGTTTGCCTGGCTACTTAAATGGGGTATTTAATACCTTGGTGATCTTTGCCCAGCCCTTGTCCTGGCTGATACATCATTTCCTAAGTAGCCGACATTACTTCGGCAGAGATCTTGGGTACGGGCAATGTCGTTCCAATAGCATGGTACTGAGTATTGCTCACTTCCAAGGCATGAAAACTGACCGGCTCAACATCTATATTAGTGTTGATGAATGGCATGTCCCCATGTTGAGGACACTCCGGTTCAGCGTTGATCATGAATAGGCTATTGTTGATAATGTATTTCAGTTATTGATGAAGAGTGGAGGGGACTGGCCCAGCCATATGAATCCACTGTCTTCCCAAGAGCAGGTTGTATCCCGAATCTATCTTGAGCACGTGGAAAGATACGCAGTATGTATGGGGACCAATTTCGATTGGCAGCTCAATTACTCTGACCGAATTTCGGCGGGCTCCGTCAAAAGCTTTGATGACCGTATGGCTACCCCGGATTCCATTGAGATTAACATTCATCATCAATAATGTGGCATATGGACAGATATTTAGAGATGAGCCTCTGTCTATCAATACTCTAGCCAGCATTTATCCGGAGGATAAGACCGTAATATGTAACGGCTTGCAATGACCGGTCCCTTTGGGCGGTATATCGTCATCAGTGAAGGATGCCACATTGTTGTTGAAAATTTGATCAACCAAGTGTTGAAACTTTTCTGTATCCACTGATTATGGTAGATAGGCTTCTTCTACAACCTTCAATAAGATCTTCCGGTGATCATCGGAAGTTAGTACCAAGTCCAAAATTGAAATCTGGTGTGGAGCTTCTCTCAAGCTTAGAACCACCTTGGCTTCCTGGTGTCCCATAGTGCGGAGGAATTTTTCAATCTTCTCCATGTGTATTTTCCCCTTTCATTTGATGGTAGATTTCATTGCCCATTGGGGAAGATACAGTGGATTCTCCTTCAACACTGTAGCAGTTGCATGTGAGGTGGATCCTTCACCTTCTCCATAATTCCACAGAACTGTGTGCAAGCTAACAATAGGATATTGTGCTCTGCATGGTAAGTTGATTGGCTCGGGAGCGGCTTGTTTCCTCGGAGTTAAATTGTTAGTATAGTGAGTGGCTTGATATTGTCATCAGCCTCTGCAGAGATAACAGCTATAAATCCCTTCCACTTAGTAGGACAGATATTCTCACTCCCATGTAGCACAGTATCATTGTCTGCTAGTTGCAAGACACCGCTGTCAATGAGATTCTGGATAAGGTAGCGGAATTCCCAGTATTCTTCTATGCTGTGATCGCGAGAATCTGAGTGATATTGACATACTCCATCAGAATTGTACCGTCCTGAACGGGGGTTGATTGGAGGTAGAAGGGAATTGATCCTTCCTTCATTGATTAGCATCTGAAGGATTTCCTCCATGGGTTGGCCCAGATGTATGAATTCCCTTCTGTTGGCAAAATCACGATGAGCTTTGGCATTCGCTCTCTTTGCCACTTTTTCCTCTAAAGTTTCACATTCTGAAGGTCATGAAGGAATATTCCTGACAAAAGGAAGGAGACTAGCATGCTCCTGGCTTACTAATTGGCGTGTAACTTGATGCTGGTACGTCACCAGTTCTGCCAATTGATCGATCTATTTGCATAGAGCTTTCATCTTACGTTCCATTGTGAATTGGAACTTGGCATAATCCCATTTGTCAACATCGTCTTTGGTGGTTTGAGATGACTCGCCACTGAAATTGGAACTCTGTCCATTGCTCCAATTTATCATGTTGACCTCTTCCTCTTTGTGTTGAGGAAGAGGGTTGTCTTGAACGTGAGGTTGATCTGGTTTGGTAACCACGATTTCCCCATTGTCTATCAAGTCTTGGATCTTGTGTTTCAAGGCCCAACAATATTGAGTATCATGTCCAGGTGCCCCGACATAATATGCACATTTCTTAGCAACATTGAAACCCCGTCCATTAGGGCTGGCTGGTGGAAGAAGATGCGTGATTTTCTTCTGTTTTGTCAGAAGAGTAAGAATGTTCTCGAGGGAGTCCCCTAAGGTTGTGAACACTCGAGGGCGTTTGACTTCTCCACCTTTTGGCAATGGAGGATTTGAAGACTGAGCTTGAAAGGGAGTGTAACTTCTCCTTTGAATAGGCATGTTCTGATTGCCTTTTTGACCCTACAGTATCAGGGAAACATCTTCCTCTTTCTTTTTATGGACCCTCCGGGGGTTGTTTCCATAATTTCTAGACTAGATGTGCTCAGCAACAGCTTTAAGGGCAGCTAGGTCTTGAATCTTTCTAGACTTCAATCCCATCTCAGCCATCTCCCCGTGTTTGATCATTTTAGAAAATGGTTTACCGATGCTGGCTAACACTCTTTTATAGAAAGGAGCTTCTTGTATGTCTATAAAGGTCATGACCATTTTTGATTCTGTCATGGAAGGAATAACTTGGGCAGCCAGGCGTCTCCACCTTTGGGCATACTCTCTAAAAGATTCATTAGATTATTTCTTGACCTTGGTAATCTAATACCGGTCAGGAGCTATTTGAGACTAAAAGTTATATTGAGTGAGGAAGGCGTGTGCTAGCTGTTCACAGCTATGGATCTTGGAGTTGTCTAATATGGTATACCATGAACGGGTTTCTCCAGTCAGACTTTTCTGGAACAGCTGCATTCTAAGCTTCTCGTCCTCTGCATAAGATCCAAGTTCTCCAATGAATACCTTCAAATGGGTGTAAGGATCTCCTAACCCGTCATATTTTTCGAAGTCAGGAGTTTTAAACTTTTATGGATAATGAACACCAGGGAATATACAAAGGTCAACATATGAAACACTCCCGTGTGCTCCAATTCCTTTGATAGCGCGAAGGGTCTCTTTCATATGAAGAACTTTCTTTTTGATGTCACCGGTGTCTGGATCTCTTGTGAGATGGGTGTCATCATGAATTTTTTTGGTCGTATCCAACTGCAGTTTAGGTATTGTAACGACCTGGGCTCCCCCTTAAGTATTTTTGGACCCTACGTAGATTGTTGTAGTTCTTTAAGCAGAACAGCCAAATCTGTAATTTGTTTGCTTAATCCGTCGAATTCCTTATGAGAAACTGGATTAAGGTCAGTCTGGTCAGATGACAACATAATTGGCTGTAGGCCTGCGGCCTTTTTGGATTTTGACCGGGTAGTAGGTCCAATGGATTCCCTACGAAAGACTTGCATAGTTTAGTCTTTATTGAATGTAAATTAACATGCTATATGATGTGTTCGTTTTAGGAATTTTATCCTGCAAAAACAGATGTTAGCTGTTCGTAATAGCATGTCAATTTTAAACATGTGTGCATACACGTTTCTTCATATCTCTCATTACATGAATATGGGATGAATATTGTAACTAATGCAAAAGCATGAAGAGACTTTCCTCCGTGTTGGGTTTATCAGAGGCTAACCTATCTTAGGTTACTCTTGCGGCTTTTTTGGCATGAATGTTCCCAAATAATCGCAATTTACTCGACGGGAATTAAATCTGGTCTTTCAACGGGAGCGAATTTGGGTGGTGCCTTTCCTAAGCCTCGTGGAATTAGTCTTTCTACGAGTCCAGTAATCAAACACCGACGGGATAACCTCCTGATGGAGGGACCACACAACATACATTCACATACATCGCGTCTCACCGTATGAAAATGATGACATGTGATAACCCGGGATTTCAAATAATCCAAATTTCACGATTAAATTTTTTATTTAATATTGACATTGACTGTTAATATTGTGTTGTGTATCTGTGATACGAGTCTCTAGAATTTGTAAAATTGTGTATGGACTGGTAAATTAGAGTAGAGTTGTGCTTAACAGCTTTAGAACCCTAACCCTAATTTTTGGATAGGGGTTCGATATAAAATATAATTAAAATAATTATATTAATGAGTACGTGTGTGTACCGTATAGAATTTTTGATCAATAATTGATCGGATAAGGTTTAAAATTAATAAACCCTTGTAAGGGATTAGAAACCCTAATCTCAGATTTAGAAAACCAAATGTACAGTTAAAAACCCTAATTGTACGCTGGGAAACCCTAATTTTAAATTCGAGATCCCTAAACCCTAATTAGGCAACCCTAATCCTTATTGGCAAGCCTAATGTGTTTATTAAACTTTAATATGATTAGAAATCCCTAATTATATTTTTGTTATTTTAATTTCTATTTTATAAACATTAATTGTAATTTAGAAATTTTATTTTTCTAATTAAAACCCTAATTGGAGATTTTAGAAGCTAATATTTTAAAACCTTAGGGTTAAACCCTAAGAGTGTGACAAATTCCAAGTATGCCATTAAATTTATTTTGTAAATGACCAAAATGCCCTTTTTATATTCTTTAAATTGTACCTTGTAAAAATACCAATACCTTTAGTTGGTGAACCACTAATTTGACTTTGGGACATAAATCTCCAGCAATGCCAGCCGAATTTATCAGATCCAAAGCAACATATCACATTATATAAAGATTTGGGAGAGAGAAAATCATATAAACTAGCCATTTTGCTCTCTTGCTCTCACCAACTCTCTCTCTCACCAAGACATCCAAAAACTATTTAAAAATAGCGACGGTTTTATTATTTTTCTAATTTCTGAATATTTCGAAAACTATTTAAAAATAGAAATAAATTCTAAAAATTACCAAAAAATGGTTTTAAAAATTATTTTAAATAATGAAAAATACTTTCTGACTATTTGGAATATTTTTCATTATTAATTATAATTATTTGAATATTAATGCTATTTAATTTATTTAATTAGTGTATTAAATAAAATAGAGAAAAATAATTTAATATTATGAAAAATTATTTTAAATAAGAATAATGTATTTAAAAATATTTTGAGTTATAAAATGTAACTTTTAATATTTTTGGAGAATTTTCATTAATAAATTAATATTAATGATATTAGATTAATTTAATTATTGAATTAAATAAATAAGATAAAAATAATTTTATTAATTTAAAAATTATTTTAAACAAGAATAAAGTGTTGAAAAATATTTTGAATTATTAAATATATATTTCAATATTTTTGGAGAATTCTCATTAATAAATTAATATTAATGATATTAGATTTATTTAATTATTATATTAAATAAATAAATTAAAAATAATTTTATTAATTTAAAAATCATTTAAAAATGAGAAAAATATTTTTAAAAATATTTTAAGTTATAATTAATGACTTTTAATATTTGGATAATAATTTCATTAATATTTAAATATTAATGGTGATGATTTAAAAATAATTTTAATTACTTTAAAAATCATTTAAGTAGAATATTAATGATTTAAAAATATCTTAAGTTATTAAAAATAACTTTAATATTTTGACAAGTATGTTATTAATATTATTATACTATTAAATATTAATAATGATAAGATTATTTAATAATTAAATCATTTAAAATGATTTAAGTGTTTGAAAAATTATTATAAATTATAATAATTGTTTATAAATTATTAAAAGCTTCCGAAAAATATTATAAACGATATTTAACTTATTTAAAATAATATTGAAGCTTAGAGACCAAGTTTAATTGACAATTACTGTGTTAATTATCGGATAGTGTGACCAGAACCTCGAGAATGGACTGAAGTCTAACCAGACCGAAATAGTTATACTTGATAAGTGTTTATATAGGTTATAAACACTGATGTGGTTATGTGGTAATGTGTCTAAGAGAAGTTTGACTGTGGAATACAGTGTTGTATGTTATGAAATATTGTGCTAATTGTAAAACCGATATTATTGGTTATAGTCTTTTGAAAGCAGATAAGTTTATTGTGTAGCTGTAATCAGCGGAAGAGGCAAGTTTCCTAACTCAACCTTGAGTTATATTCATTTAATTATTATAGTGGTTAATTATTGCTAATTATACCATGTCCAGGAAATTTATTGTTGATTATTCGCAATTAGTGCATGTTTCATTATTCAAATTGAATTACTAATTAGAAGATATACATTTGTAGAATAACTATTGTTGAATATTCATATACGTAGAAGATATAATTGACAGTATAGATAATTTTTGTTTATTGTCGAATTATGTTGAAAAATGTCTTAGCTAATCATTCTGGCTAGACGAATATTTGTTTGAACTTGATAGATTCGAGAAGAGAATTCAATTATTATTGACAGATAGATGCTAATTATTTTGAATAGATCGAGAAGTAATTAGAAATTGAAATCACAGTATTTCGTTGTTAAATCAAAATCTTGATTCTGAGACTGAGAAGAACAACCTTTTATATAAAGGGAATATTTTATTGGTCGTATATTCGGCTTTTGCGCGCGATTAAGTATTATGCATAATATAGGGTATACTAAAGCTGATCACTTTATATACTTGCTAAGGGGTATGATTTAATCTTTATGGTTATCTGATACACCTGGGTATATCAAAGTATAACTTTGATAGTTACTCGAGAAGAGAAGTTCAAGATCCAATGGATCGTTCAGCATAAATCTAAAAAATATTCCACTTTGCTATTTCGTAGAATTAATTCTTGATTATTCATTTGAATATCGTAGAAAACCTTGAAAGCGTTATACTTTTTTCATTATCAGATTATTGTTGCGTAGAATGTGAGAAGACTTGATATTAATTTCTATACCTTTATTGTATGTCTTAACTTATGGGGCAAACTTGTTGCTCACCCTTGCTAAATAAAACTTTTCAGCTAGGGACGAAGTTGTAGAAGGTGATGCGAAGAAGAACAAAGGAAAAGGTATAGTTATAAATTAGTTATGATGAACAATATTATTATTATGATGTATTGTATTGTAAACCCTTTTTTTATATCTAAAGGGTATTTCTGTAATGTTAAGGTTAATGGACCTGGGACTTATGTATTAACAACATATGTTAATGAGTTATGTATTCCTATTTATAATTTGAATGGGTAGTTAGATGATATTATATTGTGGATCGTGAACACCAAACGCGGGGGTCAGGTAACCCGAATTTGGGGGCGTCACATGACATGTGCGAAGCACTAATATCACAAACAGATATGGTTCGAAGCACTAGGTGAAATAAGGAAATGCATTCATACACATTCATCATAAATGTAAATGTAACATCCACACACAAGCAGATAATAGTTTTGAAAAAATTATAGTAGCGGCTTAAGTCCTCTTACTGGAGTCCCCAGCAGAGTCGCCACATGTCGACGTCGGGATTTTTATTTGTCCATTTTCGTTACCTATTTTTTTGTGTTCTCATTTTATGTGAGATTTATTTAAAAAAAACAAGTGAAAAAGGTCCGACATGTGTAATGTCGACGATTGGATGATAAGAGTCGCCAGTTGGTTTTTTAATTGGTTGTACCAACACAATCGAGAAAAGGTTTGCATATTGACCAAGTGATGTGACACTGCTAAACGAGTCTGTGAAATCAAGATTCATTTAGGGTCTGGGGACTTGCTTATACAGAGGGAAGATGTTAGGCACCCCCCGACATCCGTGTTGCCACGGTGACTATCACTTTTTAAGAAACTATTATCTGAATGTGTGTGTGTGGGGGGGTCAATGTGTTGTTATTTGAAAGTAGTGATGTGCCTCGTTTGCACCTATATGCAAATGGCTTGAATTTGTGTAAAAATTTAGTTTTAAACAAGATATAGAAGTGATGTTTTAGAAAATAGATTTTTTCAAACCATTGTGCTCAGTAGTAATTGAGGCCTTTGATAGTTTCATTTTATTTCATATTCGGCTGGATTAATTTTATTTTACAGATGCGAGGCATCTGTATGAAAATAATGTACAAAAGGTGCTGAACTCCTCGTGGATATTAAAACCATCTGAGGTAATTCAGACATCGTAGATAAATTTACAAGCTGCTTACAACTGAAAAGCCCTATCACGGGAACTGAATCTAGATTCAGTGAATTGAATCTGTGATCACATGATTCCTAGGCTCACATGATGCCGCAATTGATATAAATGCAGTAAGCAGGTATATATATTAAAGCCGTAAATATATATATATATATATATATATATATATATATATATATATATATATATATATATATATATATACAGACATGATCACCAACCACGAAGCACCTCCATGGGGGATCAAAAATGTACATAAAGCTGTAAAAGCTATCAACCGCCACGGAGGAAACTCAAGACGGGACGAATTGTACAGAAAGCAGTAAAAATGGTCAACCACCACGAAGTAACTCCAGGTGAGACGAAATATATATATATATATATATATATATATATATATATATATATATATATATACACACACACACACTTATATATATTAACTGTTGTCGGACTTTGTCCGATGAGCCTGGATTTTATATCCGGTGCATTTATTGCTATATATATATATATATATATATATATATATATATATATAAAGCAATAAACGCACCGGATGTAAAATTCAGGCTCATCGAATAAAGTTCAACAACAGTTAATATATATATTAAAGCATTAAACGCTCCAGACCAAAGTCTAGGCTCATCAAATAGAGTTCGACACGTATATATATATATATATATATATATATATATATATATATATATATATATATATATATACACACACACACACAAAAGCAAATAAATATATATGAATATACAAACTGAAATAAAATCACGGACCGAAGTTCGGGCAAACAAACACAACACGACTCTCAACTTAAAGAAAGGTGTGTGCAAAGATGGAGAGAAATGCTTTAAAGTGTGTAAGAAGGCTTGCAGTGGGCTGCCAAATAAGACTTCTATATCTTTAAAGTAGATAAACATTGGCTTTTGTAGGTACAAAAATAGCTATATGTGAGCTCACAGGTGTTTAAAATGGGAAAGCACTAAGTATATTGTAAGTACGGAGCAAATTGGACAGGGCTTGTTCGCTCTTTCTCCTCTTAAAATGGCCAGCCCGAGCCCTCTATTTATAGAGGGTGGAGCCGTAGGTGTACCAGAGGCTACCCGGGTTTTGCTGGTCACGTCGTCTCGTAGTACGTGCACGCGAGCAACGTGATGTCCACTCGAATTTTTAGAATTGCAATTCGGTCATCCAACTGAGGTATATAGGACCTATTTCAGACCGCCCTTATCGAGAGTTACGCAATGACATGGGATTAGAGGTTGTGCGAAGTCATGAAGATGGGACGATGCCCTCCGGTCTTCAGCTTCAAATTCTATCTGTTATCCTGCACAATAGTCACTCGGGATTTGTTCTTCTGAGCTTTTTTGGGACATTACTGTGTGGAAATGTATGTCTAAAATGTTGAGGTGACTCGTGATGTGGCGTCATGGTGGCGAGATGACGACTTAGCCCCTCACCGGGGTTATCTCCGGTTTGAGTTGATAAAGCAGACGTTGCTTAGGGTTATCTCTGGGATTGGACTGCTGCAATGGTTGAAGGTCCTCAATGTCATCTCTGAGGTGTGCCTGTCCTCCCAATGTTATATCCGGGTTGGTACTGAGTATCTCGTTGTGAGCGCTGAGATTGAAGCTACTTGTATTTGAAACAAGCATTTTCGGGGTTATCACCGGAACTGTATTCCTTGGGGTTATCACCAAGGTTGGTAGCTACTCCCATGGTTGTGACTGAGACTGGATACATCGGGGTTATTTTTGAGATTAACCGGTCTTCTCTGGTGTGTGTTTCGATATTGGATCTGCATGCCTCGAGTTCGAGGTTGGATTTATTTCTCCCGGTGTGTACTCTGGGGTTGATGCTGAACTTTCGGTAGTATCCAGACTGGATATGAACTATCTTCCAAGGTTCCCTCTTGAAAGACGAATATGTCCTCCTGCAATGTTAGTGACAGGTGTATAAAAAATTATGAGTGTCTACAAACCTAAAACTTGGATTGAGAGAAAGTTTATTAACATTTGATTTTCCAACCTTAGTGTACTTTCTCTCTTCCCCTTTTTAGGTAGAGTATGTTCTCTTAACAGAATACTGTTATAGTGCATAAGGTGATGCAACATGATGTACACATTTATTTTGATGAGAAAACATACCTTTCCACTGTAAGTTTCTTGACAGTCATTTATCTTGATATTATGAGATTAGGCATTGATGTGCATAATTTTGCATTCACTCCTGGTAGCTTGTTGCTCTAGTTATCCTTTGATCAATCAATTATAGTCTTGAAGATGTAAGCTAAGAGAATCTTGGCATCTTTAGTTCTTTGAAAACCTTGAGACCTCAAGGTTTACATCCAGCATCTGGTTGGCCAAATACAGATTTGAGAAATTCTTCTTTCTTCTCTGGATAAGTTCTTCTTAGCATATATGGCCTTTTCATCTTTCAGACTGATGGATGTTTGACTCTTTGATGTTTACCCCTTGTCTGGTCTTCAGACTACAAGATTGATTGTGGTCAAGGATTGGTCTTGTTGTCATGGCATTTAAGAACATGGACCAATCTGTACAGCTTCATGTGTATATACACATTTACCTGTACACAATATTTCCACCGTGTGAGCTCATCTGCATTTACAAGTGACTTACTACTAAACTAAGTTTAGAACAATGTTTGTGCCTAGGATCAGACTCAAAGCTATTAGCTTTTGAATATAGCATGAGAACCCGCTTTGATACCAATTGTTAGTTCCCAGTAGGCACACAATAGATCTAAAAGGGGGGTTGAATAGATCCTTTTTAACTTAAATACTTTTCTCATTAATTTGTATTGCTAATGACTCAGCATATGACAAACATAAGAATCATTTCAAGCACAGCGGAATAAGTAAAAGATCCCCTTCATTGGTATAATCGTGAATATATATATATATATATATATATATATATATATATATATATATATATATATACATTATTCGCAGAGTTAGTTTAGTTGTAAGCAGTTAATACATACATATTATTTATAGCAGTTAGGTACATAATGTAAATGACAGAAAGTAAATGACTGAATGTAAAATATATGAGGGATTTTAAGTGGTTCAGATACTCAACCTCCTAATCCACTCTTCTATTTTAACAAGCAGGATTTCCACTAAGGAAGGACATCACCCTGAATCACTAAGATTCCTTCAAGGCCAGCAGCCTTGGAACTTCAGTTCGCTAAGAACTCTTTAAGCCCAGCAGGCCTGGAACTCCTCTAGTTCCCCAGGAACTCTTCAAGCCCAATAGGCTTGAAACTTTATTTAGTCCCTCGGGACAAGGACCCCTCAGGCTACTTGTTGTTATTATTATTGGTGCCTTGCTGCTAAGATATCTTTAAGCTTGAAAATCTTATGAACTTAGCAGCTAGGCGTGGTCCTCTTAGCATTCTGCGTAGAGTCTGGACCACATATCTTCTGGTGCAGCTGATCTTTATTCTGTTCTGCTCATCTTCATCCGATGTCATTTGTGTACCATCACCATTTAGGTTTGCTAAGTGTTTGAGCTTTTGGTAGACTTTGTCTGGCACTTAGCATTCCCTGAACCCTTCTTGACTGGTTTGCAGACATGGTTCTGCACTTATTCTGTTTTAGATTTTGGTTCATGGTGATTCTTAAAGTGGTTCTTTGGATCTTCTTTGTGCTCTGCCATTTTTCTGAATGCTATCTTCTTGTCCTTCTCAGCTCTCAGCTTAGCTGCCATCTTCAGTGGCATTCTCATCTTTGTTGAGTGAAGCTTTAGTCTATTTGAGTCATTCTTTAAATCTGCTTCACTTCCACTTTCGTAATCTCACTGTCACTGAGACTTGTTCTGTTAAGATCTAGTGGAACTCATAGAGTCAACAATATAGTATTACAACAACTCAATAATCCTGTAACTTTTTTAACATTAGCTTCTTCTGATTTTTGAAGCTCTGGCTGATATATACTCTTTCCTAATCTTTCTGTTAGGATATAGCCGTTAGAAGGTATTTGAATTGCTTTGCAAATCTCGAGTTATTAGGTGTAGACTGCAGATGTGACATGACATCCCCGTTTTCATCTTTCTGACACTACAGTCTACTATTTCGCCTACCCTGTCAGAGATGTCACTTTGATATCTCGGGCAGGTAGTCAACTTTATTTCTCCTTTCTGATTTCTTAATTAGAGTATCATGAGTTATCCTTTTGCATCGATGCTCTCACGCAGCAATGTTTGAATATCAATCTTCAGATTGAACCGTTGCCAATGCTTTGATATTTAGATGATCGAACTTTACGATTCTGATAAAGATGTTCTTGGACCTGATCATAGTGTGTTTTGTTGAATGTTGCTCATTGACAGGTTGAGACAACACTACGATCCTAAAGAGTGTTTATTGGATCTTCAATGTAGAACACCTCTTTCTTCTCTTGTGCAGTGCTTCAACACTTCTGTTTGCCTCGACTGTTCACAGGAACTGATAGCTTGACTTCTTATTCTAGACTCTTTTGAATAGTAAGACACTTCAGATTTGTGGCATGCCCAGCTCGCTTTCTCCTTGTGATCTCCCGTTCACTTATCATCAATGGACTGACCCAATGCTTAATCACTTTAGCCTTGTTCTTCATAAGATGATCAGTATCTTTGTGTGCACTTCATCAGTTCTTGCTTTGTTTGGCAAACACTACAATCCTGATTAACCCCAAGATCGTTGTCTTATGTTCTTTTGACAGCTACTGCACTTGCTGACTTTCCTTAGTCAGTTACTTTGACTGAAGTCTTCTTCTGATCAACTTGTGCAAGACTTCATCTTCAATGACTTTATAACTCATTCAGGATGTTGATTGGTTGGTGCTTAGATCTTCTGTTAGCTTGCATGTCATTTATTGAGTGCTATCTGGTTTCTTTTAGGTGGAATGTATCTTTGCAGCTCAGACCAGAGGCTTCATACTTTGGATATTCTAGGAGTACTCATTTGTTGAGAATCATGTTTACTCTACGATTCTGCCTTGGCGTTGTGAGCACCTCTGTTGAAGCCTTAGTTTTGCACTCTACGATTCAGCTTTGGTTCTGTAAACACTATGACTCCGAGATCAGATCTTGACACTCTATGATTTCTGTCTTTAAGCTTGTTGTCTTCATCTGATCTGGTTCAACTACGATCTCTGCCTCTGATGTGATCAGTAGACTCTACGACTTCGAGTGTGGTCTACGATTCTTGACTTGGTTTCGGCAGATGCTTGGTCGACTCTTAGACAGGCTGTCTCTATGATTCTGAACATGACTTCCTCAACAGACTATGGCTCCGAGAAAGTTCTTCTCGACACATTATAATCCTTCCTCGTCTCTCCTAGCAGTCGATGAACTCCGAGATCTACTATCTTGCAGACTACGATTTCGCCTTGATAGCTCTCGAGTTTTCCTTGACTCTCCTGGCAGACTACGATTTTTGGTGCAGTGCTCGACGATCAGACAAGCCTATCTATTATATTATAAGATCAACCTAACAAGCTTGATCTTTCTATATTTATAGTCCTTGTACAACATTTCTTTTTAAGGACTTTACAAAGCTATTTTGCTCATGTAGGATCAAGCTAACATATTTGATCAATTCATTCTAAGTCCTTATACATATGTTCTTATTATCTATCAAAGGACTTTACAGCTTTTCTTAATGCAACCATACTTGCGAATTCATTCATTTATATTATAATCAAATCATATATAAATAGGAATATCATTCACATACTTATTCCTAACAAAGATGTTGTTTTATAACATTTAATGCTTATAAATAGATTAAACGATGTTCTTTTGTTGTGCACACACAATGTAAGACCCCAGCTTTTATGAATAAAGATGAATTTTCTATAAATATCATTTTTGAATATTAGGAGTTAATTTGTATAATGTTATAGTTGTGAGTAATATTTATAAATTTTGCAAAGTGCGCAAGTTGTTATATTATATTCGATTGGTCGGGCAATATTCGTTTTAACAGGGAATATTCATAAGACGACACAATTATTGGTGGACTCCACAACGAAATTATTGTCGGAATGAGATAACGGCGAAAATATCTTTTTATAAAAATAACGGCGAAAGTTTTACCGTTAAACTGTTGAAATACCCGGTGGTAAAAGTACAGTAATTCACGTGGTTGCATAGTAGCACACAATATTGATTATTGATGCTTACGTGAGAAGTCACTCAGTTTTGTTCAATTATTGCTACAGTAATTGCTGCATAGTATCTCACATTATTTGATTCAATTATTGTCAATATTTTATATATTATTAAATCAATAATTGAGACAATACCGTTATTCATATTATGATTTACAATATTGACAATGTCTAAAAAGTTTTGTCGAGAAGAGGTTTGGTCACCTAATTGCATGCCAATAGGGAGAAATTTTTATTGGAAAGCCTCCTCTTTCCTGAGAACGATCTGGTTGTTAAATATTACGAATAATAATAGTGATAAATAAATGTTGTTAAAAATATTGAGAAAATTTTTATGAAGTATTTTTGTAAATTTTGATTATTTTATGGACCCCCATTTATCCATTTTTCAAAATAATCTGTAGAAATTTATTCTATATAATAAAGGTGGGGGCCACATGTGGGGCCCACGTGTGGAAAAATGAAAAGGGGGGAATCTGGAATGGTCACGGGAGGGAGTATTGAAAGAATGTGATATATATATATATATATATATATATATATATATATATATATATATATATATATATATATATATATATAAAGGTACAACATGTGATTATATATATAATATATATAGAAAACGAAATCAGAATGGGGGGGGGGAGGAAAGAACGTGGGAAGGAGGTAATATTATTATTATATATTATAATAAATTTTGTTTTTATGAAAAAAATATAATATATTATATTTTATTATGTATTGTATTTGCATAGTGGCTGCATCGTAAAATCAAATTTTAAAAGGTTTCGTCCGTGAATTTCAAAATATAATATAATATAATATATTATATTTTATTATGTATTGTATTATGCGTTCAAATAGTATCATTTCCATTCTCCTATAAATTGGATGCTTAGTTAGAATTGAAAATCACACCAGAATCAGAAAGTTCTGTCGAGGCAAGGCTTGGTCACCTAATTGCGCACCAAGAAGGAAAAATCCTTATTAGAAAGCCACCTCTTTTCTGGGAACGATCTGGTTGTTAAATATTTCGAATAATAATTGAATATATATATATATATATATATATATATATATATATATATGTAGAAAATGAAATCAGAATGGGGGGAAGGAAAGAACGTGGGAAGGAGGTAATATTATTATTATATATTATAATAAGTTATGTTTTTTTATGAAAAAATATAATATATTATATTTTATTATGCATAGTGATTGCATAGTGGCTGCATAGTATTTGCATAGTAAAATCAAATTTTAAAAGGTTTCGCCCGTGAATTTCAAAACTTCGCCCGTGAACCTTTGTGCACTATGCGTTCAAATAGTATCATTTCCATTCTCTTATAAATAAGATGCTTAGTTAGAATTGAAAATCACACTAGAATTAGAGAATTTTTCTTTTATAATATTGAGTGTATTTCTTTCGAGTTTTAGAAAGCTTTGAGCGTAGAAAATAGTATAAGTTTTTTTCAAGAATATCCCCGCCCTGCCAGTCGGAATACTCTTCTTTTTAAGGTAAGGGATATTATTTTGTTCAATATTCGTAAGAAATAATATTTTCTTCCATACTCTATAGTATGTAAATAATATTATTTCGTTTCAGATTCCGAATTCTATACTCATTTTTTTAAAGTTCTAGCTTCTATACTCCATGAAATTAGTAGAATATCCTTGATATTTGTGCTTCATCCAGTATCTTTTCATGAAAATATTATTCTGAGCATTCTTGATAAGTTTTAATTTTTTCATGTCGGAGAACTATTCACGGGATTACTATTCCTAAAGTTACTATTCACGAGGTACTATTCACTCGATTACTATTCACTCAGGGTACTATTCATGATAAAAATTGATTTCTTTTCGATACAATATTATTCTTGAATTTTACTCCACAAAGCAATATCATGTTAACAATTTGAGCAATACTGAATTTTGGATAAATTAAATTATAAATCTTTAAAAATTTATCCTTTTCTTTCTTTTAATTGAATTCTTATATCATTGTCATCATCCTCATGCTTATATTATAATGAAAGTCATCTATGGTCGTAGTGCATAGATGGACTTGGTATGATTATGATCAGGGATTATTCGGTATAATCATGATCGTAATGTTACAAATGATTTGATAAAAGTCCTAATTGGTCCGTAGTGCATTGATGGACATTTGTTGGCATGATCATAACCATCGATGAAAACACGAATATCATTGGCCCGTAGTGCATGGATAATTTGTGATCGTGATACTAATGAATATCATTGGCCGTAGTGCAGGGATGATTCAATGATGTGGATTATTTATTAAGCTGAGTCTCAGCGATAAAACTTTTGATAAACTTTTTAAATCATAGAAGATAGTAGATATCATGCTTTACTTGACTCTTCTAATGAATTGCTTGTTTCGCTGCAGTTAAACTTGATGTTTATTATATTTTATCAGTTTAACACTGCTGAAGGCTAACGATAATTTATGTTGCATTATCTTAGTCATAATATTTCTTACTGGGCTAGTTGAGCTCACCCTTTTCTTTCATTGTTCTCTTCAGGAAATGAGAATATAGCTGGGACTAGTCGGGGAACGGAGTGACGGTTCAGATGGTAGCATTAGTAGTCCTCACTATTTTGTGAAATAGTGTGACAATAAATGTAACGGGACTTATTTTGAGTTCGAATACTGTCTAGAATATAATATTTGTATTAAAACTCACAGCTCATGTTGTATAATTAAGTTTGTATTTTTATTCAGTACCATGTATTTTGTGACTCAGAATGGATGATGTATACCTATTTTGGGGGAGTCACACACAAGGACATTATTTTTCTTTTGAATATATGGAAGTGCTAGGTATTACTTAACTTAGATAATTTTAGTTCGGATGTGCGCACACTTGACCATTATGATCTAAGAGGCAAAATACAAGGAGTTGCATAGTTGATGTAATTGACAAGTGTTGTCTACCTATTTATTTATATATAGTTTGTTGTCCACACACAAGGCTATATACATTGTAAATGAGATCTTTATTCTAACTAGTATATCTTTAATTAGTTATTGTCGAACTATATATATTGAGGGTAATATAGTTTGATGAAAATAGTGGGAGATACCAATTTAAAACAAGACCTAATTTATTTTGGTAATTAATAAAAGAATGTATGCTAAAATGTTGTTAATTACAAATTCATTTACAGAATTTTACAATGTCTAAATTACTATCATTGTGAAACATATTAGATGCTATTTAACTGGACCGAATTAAACAATTTGGTTAAGGAATTTGAGAATAGTTCTCATGGTTGAAAAGCTATCGTATGTCCTTAATATGCGTATCCCTACAATAGTTGCAGATAATGCATCTGAGGAAGAGATTGTTACTTTTAGAGAGTGGAAAGATGATGCATAGTTGACTCAATGCATCATGTTCGCATCCATGAGTAACAAGCTTCAACGTCAGTAAGAAACTATGGATGCTCATACTATACTCCTGCACATCAAGTAGTTGATGGTGAGGAAAGTAAGACTATAAGATATCAGATATTTAAGGAGCTCTTCTGATTTAGAATGACTGATGACACTACAGTACAGACAAAAGTCCTTAACATTATCAATTTGATTGAACAATTATGATAACGGGTTTTGTCATGGATGAAGTGTAACAATCCAGAATTTTATTTTTAATTTCAAATATTTATTGAATTAAATAAATATTTTAATTTATGTGTTTATTGTTAAATAAATAATTTATGGGTTGTGGGAATTAATTTAATTAAGGTAATATGTTAATTAAGTTGATAATTGGTAATTTGGTATTTTGAAGTTAATTAAAATAAAAGAGTGATGAATTAATTATTATGAGATAATATTCTAATTTAATTTAATAATTAAATTAGAGAGTTAATAAGGATTAAATGAATTGCTTTAATGTTGTTTTAATTTAATCTAGTAATTAAAGTGATGTATTAATTTATTAAATAAAATTATAATAAAAATTATAATTTTGTTGTATTGGATTATGTGGAGAATTGATTTGATAAGTTATTATTAGCTTTAATTTAATTAAATTTGAATATCGAAATTTAATTGAATAAAGTATGACAATAAACTATATTATAAATGAATTATGAAAATAAATTAAAAAGAGTTTTAATTTGGTTTTACTAAACAAAGCCTTAGAGCTTTTAAAATTCTTATTTTAATCTTGTTTTGCCAAACAAGGCTTAAGTAATGATTACGTCATTATTTTAATTGGTTTTGCCAAACAAACCTTATGGCTTTTGAATTTTAAAACTGATAAAAAAAATATATTTGTGTAACTCATGGTTAATTAGGCATATTATGTTTTGTCAGTTTTTTTTCTTTTACGTATTATTTTTGGTCTATCTGTTTGCAAAGTAAAAACAGATGTGATAACCCGAGAATTTGAATATTTATAAAATTTAAAAATATTGAATTAAAGTTAAATAAAAAACCTAAATAGAAAATAAGTGAATGGATTTGAGATTTTCGAGATGGAATTTTGTGAATTTAAATTTTTTCTGGAGAATTATTCAGGATTCAAGGTTTAAGTGTATATGTTCTGTGTGTATGGTCAAGTATGTGTACAGTATATGGTTAAGGGTCAAGGGTTGACCAGATAAGTTATATCAGTGGCAAACCCTATGATTATTTTAAGAACGTCAACGTTCAGTTAGAAAATTCTTACGAATTATGAGAAATCCTAAAATCGGTTCTGAAAACCCTAATTTCAGTTTTGAGAATTCGAAACCCTAATTCGAAAGTTGAAAACCCTAATTTGGGGATTTAAATGCTATGCATAAGATTTTTGTGTATTAATCAATAAGCTTATTGATTAATTAGAAATTCTAATAATTAGAAACCCTAATTTGTAAATTAGAAACCCTAATGTACAATTATGGACCTAATTGCTAGGTTAACAATTTTAATTCGGATATATTAATCCTAATTAGCAAGATTGAATTTATGATTAGGAATTTTTAATATAATTATAGAATCTTAATTATAATTTAGAAATATTTATTTTCTATTTTGAAAACCAAAATTTGAAAATCTTAGAAATTAAATTGTAAAAACCTAACACTACTACAAAACAGTAAATAGACAACGCGGAAAAAATATTGTGGTTTCATTCAGCAAAACGTTGTAGTTAAGCACATTATACAACGTTTTTTAAGAAAAAAACGTTGTAGATTTGTTTTTCAAAACTTAGCAGATGCTTGAAAACGTTGTAGAAGGTATGATTCCACAACGTTTTCCGGTTAAAAATGTTGTAGTTTAATATATCAGAAAACCTTTAGGCACATTTACACAACGGTTTTAAAATGTTGTAGATTAACTTGAAAATGTTTTTAAAAAGAAAAAAAAAGTGTAGCAGCAAAATTGATAGTTTCATCAAATAATTGAGATAAAACATTTCCCACATTCAGCACAAAATTAGTTATGTCGCCGTTTCTTAGCTATATCTACACACATTAAGTAGCATAGCTAATTGCAACACATGAAACATTTGAAGGCACTTTATATATACATAATAATGTCAGTAAGTTGCAACCACTGAAGGTCCAAATCTGACATAACACATACAATAAAACCATTTCAAACAAGTAAAAAGTCCTTAGTAATATTAATAGGATGCAAAACAAACCATAGATTTTACTAAATAACTGCAGCTGCCTTAAGAGTGTGATCACTCTGAACTTTTTGATGATACTCTAAGACAACTCTTGCAGCTTCCTTAACAACTTGTCGATTGACATAATGTCGGCGACAAACAGGCATGTACACATCAGCGCCACCTATAAGCTTTGTCTGTGAATCATCTATCTTCCTTAAGGTAAAAAAGGCACGTTTGCCACATAGTTCGCATCGAGCTGTCAGCTTTGTTATGGTACCAGCAAGGGGTATTATGTCAAGCACCGACCCAAAGCTCCTTCTGTGAATAAGCTTTATGAGTTATCTACTAAACTGGGAACAAATGTCATGCCAAAGCATGAACAACGAAAGAAAAGCATCATTAAATGAAGACATACCTGTAATTCTTATAAGATATTACAAGGTTATGGAAAAACAAGGATATTCATTTTGTACAGCACCTCAAGTAGTCACCGTCTAGGCCAGCAATTACTATAGTTTTACCATCATTATCGGCTGCCTTGTAGCAGAAATCAAACAGGTCATCAAAGAATTGAGCTTCGTCTATATCAATTACCTCCAACTGTCAACAATTACCAATAGTTAGAAGACTATTAAATGCACTATAAGTACAAAAATATGAAGACTGGTCACAAATTAATTCTACACTAGGAAAATTGTAGCATTTAGCAAGTCTAACAATCCTTTTAATATTCACATCCATGCTTATTAAACGATTATCTTAAAGTGTTAATATTATATTCCATCTATAATCGACCAACTGAAACATCAAATGGCCTTGTACTGCCAGGCTAGATGTTATAGTTGCCGCATAAATCAAATCCAGTTCTTATAGGTTTTAGCAACAAAATTAGTATTGTAACAATCCAGATTTTTTTTAATTAAATATTTAAATATTTATTGAATTATATAAATATTTAATGGATGTGTTTATCGTTGAATAAGTATTTGTTTAATTGATTTGATGTGATTTGTTTATTTATTTGTTTAATAAATAATTAATGAGTTAAGGAAAGTAATTATTTTGAAATAGTAATCTAATTTAATTTAATAATTAAGTTAGAGAGTTTATAATGATCAAATAAATTATTATATTTTGCAATGAATTGTTATTAGAATTAATTAATTAAGTATAAAAACTTAATTAAAAGAAGTGTGACAAATAACTATATTATAATTAGTTATTAAAATAAATTAAAGTAGTTTTGATTTGGTTTTACCTAAACAATGCTTAAGGATATAAATTCCTTAATTTTAACTGGTTTGCCAAACAAAGCCCTATGACTTTTGGATTTTTGAAATTTAAATTATTTACAAAATAAAATAAATAAATAAAATATATTTAATCTATACGTTATCTTCTGTAACTGATATAATAAGTAGGCTTATTATTGCCATATCAGTTTTTATTTTGACGTATACTTTTGTCAGTTATTGGTTTACGCTAGCCTAGTCTAAGACTGAACCTAAGAAAGAAAAGAAATTTGAGAGAGAAAAGGCTGGGATTTTCAAAGCAAGTTCTGACTTCTTCTAGCTATTATTAGTGATTAACAAATAGTTTCAAAGCAACAAAACGTATGTTTTATAATCTTAACATATATGTGTTATACTATAATTTCTTAGTCTCGGTGTTCTTGAAATTCACTGCGTTGGTGGTATACTTTCTGTAATTGTTGTTATACAATTGAATTATAGTGATGGTATGTGATTATGACGATTATAACTAGTGTTAGTTGAAGATTTATATGAAAATTACGTTTGCAAGAAGGAAATAGTTTTTACAGTGAATATATACATATGAACGTATGTTTTGCATGATAACAAAAATTAGTAGGTGATTGTATGCTATTTATGAAATTGAACGTCATGTATGTTAATTCGGTATGAATTTCAGAGAATCATACTTTAAAGTAATCAGGTTTGGGTTATTATTGATATTACAGCGTTAAACAACGTTAACAATGGAGTTTTTCTTAAAACAGTGTTTTCAAAGAATTATGTTTTCTAAAGTAGTTGTTTAATTGTTGGTAATTGTTATATGGATGATTGTTAACATTTATATGTAGTTTACAATGAAGTTATGCATGTTAATTAGTGTTAGAAATTAAGTTATAGACAGAAATTTAGTTGTTCTATTCTTTGTGGGCTGCATTCTGCAAGTTTCGGCGCCCCAACGCCAAAAATGGAGCCCCAGCACCAGAAATTCGCACCGCAACGCTGAAATTCGCGCCCCAGCGCTAATTTCGCGCCCCAGGGCCAAGAGTTAGCTTAGTCCTCGCGCCCCAGCGCCGGATTTGTAGTCTGACTCGGACAGTTTTGACCTCCTATAGTAAAATGGCCATAACGTTCTCATACGAACTCCAATTGAGTTGATTCAAGATGATTCGGAACGAGAACGAGTAGAACTACAACTTTTGTTCGAAAAGTTTTTCAATTTGAGGTCTGTAACAGTAGTCAAAGTGGTCATCTTTAGGACTATTGTGTTTTCGGGGGCAATCGGAGGGCGTCGGGCATGCACATATGCATGTGTAGTGCTCCTGACCATAAAAGATGATGTTCTAAGTTATAAAACTTAAATGTTAGTAAATATAATGATGCTTAACATTAATAAATGATGTATTAGATAAGTTATTGAAGTAAGCATACACAAGAGAAGCAAATCGGGCGTGTGACGAATGAACGTCGAAATGTCGTGCCAAGTGTTAACGAACTTAAAAAGTGTTTCAATTCAATTGAAATGAATATTATAGGATATGAAATGGATTTAATATAAAACCAATAAGTAGTCTTAGCAATAATTAAGCACTTGAATGAACTTCGAGTTTGACTAAGAAGAAATATAGTGAGTTATAAGTCTAAAGTTTACACAATCTAATTGAACATTGTGTGCTAATTAATAGGAAAGATTATGAGATGTGGAGTAGAGTTTACATTACAATTACTATGTGTTGTTATGTGACTAATAGTTGATGTGTATGATTATATAATTGTGTAGGGCACATGAAGTGCAGATAACTGTAAGCTGTTAAACTGTTATTGGTAAACAACGATCAAGGAAAGTCTTTCGGTTCCTATTTTCTACGTGGACTTGATGACCTATTTTAAATTGCATGATATGTTATGCATGTTAAAATCATGAAATGTTAAAGTCAATATATGACTGCATGTTTTGGCTGAGTAATGATGATTGAGTAAGGAACTCAATCTTTATATTTGCTATGTGAATTAAATGCATGTATGCCATGTTACTTTAATGAGATGTATATCGAGCATGTTATTATGTGCTATGTGATGCATGAAAACTGTTAGACTTTGCGGGGCTGTCGAGCTCACTATTGCAAATAACCACTTTTGCAGGTCAAGAAATTAAGGTAAGGATATGTGCTAAGTGAGTTATAGAGAACTATATTCACGAAGATTACTTATGTTTTATGAGAAATGTATGTAATATTTTGAATGTAAATGTTGTTGAGTTGTAAATTGAGCTATCTAGTGTATATGAATATCTATTTATGATGTAAGACTTTGTATAGTCAGTTTATTGTAGCGATTCAGGATATATATTGGCTCGAAGAGATGTAATGTAAAGGTTGCAATTTAGGGCAATAAAAAAGGAAATGTACAAAAGTTTTAAATATTCCGTAATTTTTATTGATTTTTAATATCGAATAATGATGTAAAATTAGAGGTTGAATGTTTGGTTAACGATCGAAGTCGAGATTTAAATTGTTTGGATTTTGGGGTCGTTACAGTTGGCATCAAAGCTGTAGGTTATAAACCTTAGGTAGGAGTACCGTAGGCTATAACCTTAGAGAAGAGAGGTGAAGATAATGAAAGAATAAGCTCAAATAGAGTTTGAACAATAAAAAGTAATTTAAGAAATTTATAAAGAAAGAATTTAAACTTACGTGAAAGGATTCAAAGAAGAATCTCGCAGAGTTATAAGGAATTTGAATATGGGGTTACCCAACTCCAATAATAAGAATGTAAGGTGATAATAAATAGATAATGTCTATAAAAAGAGAGTGATAAAGAAGTTAAGAATAGAGAGTTATATTCAAGTTTGGTGCAATTGTACTCTTTAGTAGTTGATGTATGGTATCTGGGCTAAACTATGACGCCCCCAAATCCGGGTAACTTCCAACCCGACAGATGGTGCTCCACTATACTAACATCAATACCATCATTCCATTGAAATACAACAAAACGAGAGTAATTACTATATTCTTATTAAAATCAAAGTATAATCCTTCCCAGGTTCATAAACCGGTTACATAGTTCATTGTTAATAAGTTATAATACATACAAACTTACTAAACTATTACACAATGCCTAAGCATCCATCTTAGCTTTGCCCTTATCTTTCTTGGCATTCTCAGTACGTTCACCTTTAACTGCAGTTATATAATTCACGCAAGAAGTGAGCATGACAGCTCAGCAAGTTTAATCAAGGATAACAGAAATACCACATTCGTGAATTATATAACAATTCCAACATAACTGAACAATAGTTATGAAGTATTATGAATCAATACTACCATAACACTATGTAACATAAATTCCCAGTGTATAGAATAGATTAGGAATTCTGAACCGGTCGATAGACCATGAACAGTAAATTTCAGTTTTCATACTTGAAAAGGAGTCCACAGCACTAAGGCCGTTCATCCGTATAACTTACGAGCACTTCTAGGTGATCAGCCTATAGTACTATATGTTGATCAACACTACATTCATTAAACGTATTTACGTTTAATATTTTTGGCAAACTCGCGTGCCCATCGAAATATCGATGAAAAATACTTTTGTTTGTTCATAGACAAACCTTACCTTCACATCCGTACCAATTACTTGGCATAGGATAGAGTTAACATTTCTATATAGAATGATATGAAAAATCATCAATCTATATCTTACGAATAGTCTAGCCGAGTTAAAATCTGGCATCGACCCTTTCTTTTATAACAAAACTTGCAATTCAGTTCAATGAATCACATAAAACTTGGCTAACTTAGAAGTTAGACAAGCGTTAAGAAAACTTGCCTTTCAGCGTCTTCAAATAACTTACTCAACTGACCACAGCCTTTACAGAATCTACATGATATATTCACATAGCACACCGTAATTAGCTATCAAACAACTATTCATATTATTCCGACCAACTTCTTTCTCTTCTATGTCTTTGTTAACATTATATTTTTATTAAAGTCAATATGACTTATTACCCTTCGTCCCGGTTTATCTCTCTATGGACGTTTTATTAACCGGACTCAACTTCATTAATAAAGTATTACTTCGTTCATTTTACATATTTTGTTTACTTACATTAGACTCCTAAGTTTCATATCATATACCTTAGTATAGATAGTATAGGATTAGTCTTTATACATTCATTGAGTATATAAACACAACTCCGATTGATCCCTAACCAACTGAAGTCTAAAGCATAACTGGGTCAATTTTTTCTTACTGCCGGCGCTGCGGCGCGGCACCTTGGCGCTGGGGCGCGGCACCTGCATACATTGGCGCTGGGGCGCGGCATATTAGCGCTGGGGTGCGAGTTTGCAGAGGCTTGGCCGAGTCTGGCGCTGTGGCGCCACCATTTTGTAATGGTTTTGGTGCTGCGGCGCCGAGCCTGTGCACCAGTTGACAAACCAGTTTTGGTTTTCTAACGAAACTCTCAACTTCCTAATTTGTTCGTTTTACATCCGAATTGACCCATTCAAATTCCTACAAGTCAGGAATTACATCTTTTACGCGTTCATATAAGGATTCAACACTTTCGAATCCGTTAACTCATAATTCACTATTGAGTTCATTTTATATACGTTCGTAAACGTTAATGAGCGTTCAATGCTCGTTTTCTTTGTTTTAAGTCGGAATCCGACGATTCTCAAACCCACGACTCTTAATCACCCTATCTCGCGTGTTGACATTGAAAACCAACATTTTCAAGTCTCATGGCAACTTTTGACTACCAATCCGAAATTTCTACGTTTTCGACGTTTAACGTCTATTTTTGAAAAATTCCTCATAACTTCATTACTAATGTTCTCTGAGCCAAATCACATGGAATACTCCATGGATTTCTTATCTACATCCTAACCAAGCAAGATGCAATTACTAACAGATTGATAGAGTCCAATCGTTTATAAACGATCAATCTCCATTATCCATATTTTTATGGTTCAAAACTATTTCAAACCTTATTATTTTTATAACCTCATGACTTATAGAGATTGAATCTATGGTAAGTCATCTTTAATCCCTCATACAAGGCGTATACCATCCCTCTATGGTTCTCCAATATAAAAGACAAATCAAAAAGAAATGGAGATGAAAGATAGGGATTATACCTTAAGAACTCTTGGAAATCTCTTGGGAGAATATAAGTATAAGCTTCCAAAGTGTATGTTTGCAAGTGTAGCTCTCTTTTCTCTCTCAAATAATATAAGTTGAGTCTTGGTAAAAATCTCAAATGAATCAACCTAGCTTCCTATTTATAGAATTTAGAATGGAGGGCTTAATGGTCAATATACCCCCCACCTCCTTACTATTCATGTGTGGTCACCAAGTAAGATACTTGGTGACCAAGCCTTATGCTTGGCTTGCACACCAAGGTGGCCGGCCCACCTCCCCTTTATGACATCCCATGGGTTGCCCCATGGGTTTTACCCATTGGGTGACCCACCGGTTCGACCCACGGTTTGGTTTTGTGAATTGGGCTTAATTAAATAAATATTGGGCCTTGACTTTGACTTAACCCACCTAACTCATTGGGCTTAGTTCTTCAATTAGCTGGACTAACTTATAACCCAACTCAATGAATTAATCATTAAGTCATAACTTAATTCTATAATACGTATCGTATTGTACACGTATGATTCACGTATTCTTTTCGTATACCAAAAGTACAATAAACGTATTGTACCTCATATTTACTTAACGTATTATACATAGGTACTAACTAGCACCACCAATTGTATAACACTTGAATAAAACCTAACGCCATTCCTTTTACGCATATTATTTCCTTCTCGGAAATCGATACACTCAACCCTTAGGTTTTAAGTACGCAGGCGAAAACTTCGTTTTTGCCATAAATGAAATATTATCAGATATTCCATCTCATCACGATACTCTATCATTACGCGTTTCTCGAAATTTCAAAATAATTCCTTGGACAGAAATGGATGAATAGTGTTTTTACGGAAACTTCTCAGAAAACAATTATTATAGTCTTGGAAATTCCAAACAACTATTTCTACCACGTAGCCAGAATACTAACCACGTTAGCACATTCTAGGTCATAGAATGACCTTCACATAGTTTACTTCACAAAGAATTCAATTAAATTCATTTAATTCACATAATCAAATAAAAATTTAATTGTAATAAAAATTCAATTTTCTCGGGCGTTACATTCTCTCCCCCTTAAAAGGATTCTGTCCCCAGAATCTTAGCTTATAATTACATAAACAAATGAGGAAAATCTTCCTTCATTTTACTTTCGAGCTCCCACGTTGCTTCTTCAACATTGTGGTTTCTCCATAACACCTTCACTGAAGGTATGACCTTATTTCTTAAAACTTGTTCCTTCCTATCAATAATTTGAATTGGAAGTTCTTCATAGGACAAGTCCTTCTCTAACTGAATAGATTCATACTCTATCACGTGTTTATAGTCCGATTTATAAGGACGCAACACTGACACATGAAACACATTATGAACGTGTTCCATCTCTGGAGGTAAAGCTACTACGTAAGCCACCTCCCCTATCCTTTTTAAAATCTCAAAAGGTCCTACAAACCTTGGACTTAACTTCCCTTTCTTTCCAAAACGTATTTTCCCCTTCCAAGGTGATACTTTCAGAAAAACAAAAGATCCTACATCGAATTCTCTATTTTCTCTATGAGGATCTGCATACTTCCTCTGCCGGTCTTGAGCCACAACTAATCGAGCACGTATTAATTTTACCATGCCCGCCGTCTGCTGAACCATCTCTGGTCCCAACATTTGACGTTCACCCACCTCTTCCCAACACAATGGAGTTCGGCACTTCCTACCATACAACGCTTCGTAAGGCGGCATGCCTATACTAGCGTGAAAACTATTGTTGTACGAAAATTCTACTAATGGTAGAAATTCGTCCCAAGTCCCTTTGAAATCCATAACGCAAGATCTTAACATATCTTCAAGCGTTTGAATTGTCCGCTCACTCTGACCATCCGTCTGAGGATGATATGCCGTACTTAATCTTAACTGCGTTCCCATTTGCTCTTGCAACCTTCTCCAAAATTTCGATGTGAATCGTGGATCACGATCTGATACAATCGACACAGGCACTCCACGTCTGGAAATAATTTCCTTGACATATAGCTTAGCTAACTGGTCTAAGTTATACCTAATTCCTATTGGTAGAAAATGAGCCGATTTCGTTAATCGATCCACTATCACCCAAATAGCATTGTATCCTTTTCTTGTGGTTGGAAGTCCCACCACAAAATCCATCGTGATGTGCTCCCACTTCCACTCTGGAATTTCTAACGGTTGTAACAACCCGCTCGGTCGTTGATGTTCAGCCTTAACTTTTTGACAAGTTAAGCACTGACTAACATATTCTGCTATCTCCCTCTTCATATTCGGCCACCAAAAGTTCCGACGAAGGTCTTGATACATCTTCGTACTACCGGGATGTATCGAGTACCTCGAACTATGGGCCTCCATCATAACTTCCTCTTTTAATTCGGGATCATTAGGAACCCAAATTCTTCCCTCAAAACGAAGTAATCCCTCCTTATCGAGGTTATACTCAGTTTTTCTTCGTTTTCTATCTTATTCAGCATCAGCTTGCACCCCTCATTGCTCAGTTGTACTCTCCTAACCCGCTCCACTATGGTAGGTTGGGTTTCCATGGAAAATAACAATTCTACCGATTCCCCGGGTAACTTAACTTCTAGTTCCATTTTTGCCATTGCTGTTACCAACTCATTCTGAGTTGTTAACATTGATAATTTCTCACTATCCTTTCTACTTAGCGCATCTGCTACTACATTTGCTTTTCCCGGATGATATAAAATATCACAGTCATAATCTTTTATTAACTCCAACCACCTTCTCTGTCTCATGTTCAATTCCTTCTGTGTGAAGATATATTTTAGACTTTTGTGGTCTGTGTATATCTCACATTTCTCACCATAAAGATAATGTCTCCATGTCTTTAGGGCAAAAACTACAGCTGCCAATTCCAGGTCATGAGTAGGATAAACCTTCTCATAATCCTTCAATTGGCGTGATGCATACGCAATAACCTTGCCATGCTGCATGAGCACGTAACCCAATCCTTTATGCGAAGCATCGCTATATACTACAAAATTCCCGGTATCGTCTGGTAAGGACAATACCGGTGCCTCACTTAATCTCTTCTTCAATTCCTGAAAACTGTTCTCACATTTTTCAGTCCACACATACTTCACTGACTTTCTTGTCAGATTGGTTAACGGAGTAGCTAATTTAGAAAAGTCTGGAATGAACCTTCTATAGTATCCTGCTAACCCCAGAAAACTCCGAATCTCAGTCGGTGTCTTCGGTTGCTTCCATTCGTTTATTGCTTCTACTTTGGTCGGATCTACGGAAATGCCATCCTTATCAATAACATGCCCTAGAAACTGCACTCTCTCAAGCCAAAATTCACACTTTGTGAATTTCGCATACAACTTCTCCTTCCTTAGCGTTTCCAACACTATTCTTAAATGTTTCGTATGATCTTCTAGCGTCTTTGAATAGACTAGAATATCATCAATGAATACTACGACAAACTTGTCCAAATATTATTTGAACACTCTGTTCATCATATCCATAAATGCGGGTGGCGCGTTAGTCAACCCAAACGACATTACCAGAAAGTCGTAGTGACCATAACGAGTTATGAATGCGGTCTTAGGTATATCTTCCTTCCTCACCTTCAACTGATGATACCCCGTGCGCAAATCTATTTTAGAAAAATACTTTGCCCCTTTCAACTGATCAAATAGATCATCGATCCTGGGCAAAGGGTACTTATTCTTAATCGTTAACTTGTTCAACTCTCGATAGTCGATACAAAGTCTCAACGACCCATCCTTCTTCTTTACAAACAACACCGGTGCTCCCCAAGGAGACACACTTGGTTGAATGTACTTTATGTCTAACAGTTCTTGTAATTGAACTATTAACTCCTTCATTTCAACTGGCGCCATTCGATATGGTGCCTTTGAAACTGGTGACGTTCCTGGTAACAAATCAATTACAAATTCTACCTCCTTATCCGGTGGAATACCCGATAATTCCTCCGAAAATACATCCCCGAACTCTTGCACAACTGGTATCTGATCCAAGGATGTCCCCACTCTTTGGGTATCCACCACATGGCATAGATAACCTACACACCCTTTTCTTAACATCTTCCTAACTTGTGTCATAGACAGACAACAAGAGTGTCTCGGTGAATTACTACCGAAAAACACTACCTTGGTTTTCTTAGAAAGTCGAAGGTTTACACTTTTCCTATGGCAATCTATAATTGCCTCATGGTTCACCAACCAATCCGTACCAAGAATTACATCAAATTCTTTTAGCCTTATCGGTACCAAATCTGCCGATAACTTATTTCCCCTAATTTCTACGTAACAGTTCTTATGAATATATTCAATGGGGATTATCTCCTCGTTTGCTACCTTAACGTCTAAAGGTATAGGTAACTTCTCAGGAATTAACCCTAATCGTTTAGCAAATTCACATGCTATAAAAGAACAAGTGGCACCCGAGTCAAATAGCACATAAGCATTTATCTCATTGACCGGAATGATACCTGCTACCACATCTGTTGATGCAACTGCATCTTGAACAGTCATATTAAACGTACGAGCCGAGGGTCTACCCACTAATGGTGTTGGTCCAGTAATGGCTAATTTACCACTACCAGAACTCTTATTCCCCTCTAAACCCTTCTTTGGGTAATTTCTTGCCATATGGTCCTTTGACCCACAGACAAAACACCCCTGATTCTTCTTAGGGTTAGGACAATTGGGTGACAAATGTCCCTCCTGCCCACAGTTGTAGCATACTGCTTTCCCCTTTAAACAGACTCCCATGTGAGATTTTTCGCATGTCTTACATGCTTCCGTTCTCCTTTTGGGATCTCCCTGTTTTACCCCGGTATTCCCGGGATTAAAACCCTTCCTCTTTGGCAAGTTGCCGCTTCCGCTGGCAACTTCCGCCTTACTACTTCCTTCTATCTTACTCTTAATCTTCCGCTCTTTGTGGTACTGAGACAAGGCCTCACCACCACCTTCAGTTATTATCGCCTTCTCCAGAATGGTTCCATAGGAAGCACTCTGGAAAACCGATATTCTACTATAGAGCTAAGGTTTTAAGCCCTGCTCAAATCTGCGCGCCTTCCTTTCCTCTGTATCCACCTGATGTGGAGCAAATCTTGCCAACTCATTAAATTTGGCGGCATATTGGGGAACAGTCATAGCCCCCTGCTTAAGTTCTAGAAACTTAATTTCCATCCTACCCTGCATGCTAGTAGGGAAATAGTTCTCGAAGAAAACCTTCTTAAACTGTTCCCACGTAGCAGCCTCTGTCCTAGCCCCACCCTGGTGAGCTTCCCACCAGTAGTTGGCTTCTCCCTTCATCATGTAAGTCGTAAAAGAAGTCTTTTGCGCCTCACCTACGTTTGTTATCACAAACGCCTTTTCAATTTCCCTAATCCATGTTTGGGCTTCTAGTGGATCCGTCGTTCCTCGGAACTCGGGAGGACCCACACTTTTAAAATCCTTAAAGGTAGTTGCTCTTACTACCCCAGGAGCTACAGGAATCCCACCCCCCACTTGGTTAAATGCAGCCGTTAATAAATTAATGAACTCTTGCATAGGGTTGTTAGGGCCCCCTTGATTTTCATTATGAGACTCGGCCTCTTGGTTTCGTTGTCTCCTTCTTGGCAGCATAATTCTGATTAAATAAATAAAGTTTCGTTATTATCTATTTAATTACTCGATTATCATTTTAAATTAACAACAACCATTCATACCACACAAGCATGTTAAATAAAAACGTCATTATATTAATATGCTTTCATAGTCAAAACTATTTACATCATGTTCCCTTAGCCAAAAGCTATCATATACTATCCCGCGATTGCCTTCTACAAAAGTTGGGATTTGCTAAAAGACTACCCTTAATTATACAAAAGAGGGTTTTACGTCACTACTTATATACAAAAGAAAAAAAATTCTAGCAACCTTCTAACACTGTCGAACGGCATTTTCATATTTCTGATTTGCCAGAATCGACACTATATCTCGACTTATGGTATGTCGAGTCTGCCCGGACTCAATAGAATAACAAGCAATTTTCAGCTTGAAATCCTCATGAGCGCATTCATGAATGTATGACATCCTAGCTATTTTCTGATCTTTCTCAACCAGTTTCTGCTTTAGCTTGAGGACCTCATCCTTATAGCTATGAGCCTTATCAGTCATAAGCACTTTTTCATTGTGCTCCGACTCAAAGTCTGCCTCTGCAGATTCTTTCGCCTCATATAGGGCAGTTATCTCCTCAATCTGTGCCTCTACCTGAGTACGTAGGTGCACATTCCTATTCAACACCGCTAAATACAGTGCTCTAGTTGCATCCAAAGATGCTAGCTCCAGAGTAGGTAACACCGTGTTAATCGATGTCACCTCCATTTCTTCATCCACATCTAGCATATCCTTAAGGTATGATGCTAAACTCATAGTCTCCTCAGAGTATTTGTAACGACCCCAAAATCTATACAATTTAAATCCCGACTTCGGTCGTTAACCATACATTCAACCTCTAAATAATACATCATTATTCGATGTTAAACTTAATAAAATTGCGAAATATTTAAAACTTTTATACATTTTCTTCTTTTTTGCCCTGAATCGCAACCATTACATTACATCTCTTTGATTCAATCTTATATCATGAATCGTTACAACAAAATGACTATACAAAGTCTTACATCATAACTAAATATCCATATACATTGGACAGCTCAACTTACATTTCAACAACATGTTACGTTCAAAATATGAAATACATTTCTCATAAAACATAAGTAATCTTCGTAAATATAGATCTCTCTATAACTCACATAGCACGTATCTTTACCTTAAAATCTTGACCTGCAAAAGTGATTATTTGCAAGAGTGAGCTCGACAGCCCAGCAAAGTCTAACAGTTTTCATCCATCACATAGCACATAATAACATGCTCGATATACATCTCAGTAAAGTAACATGGCATATATGCTTTTAATTCACATAGCAAATATAAAGATTGAGTTCCTTACTCAATCATCATTACTTAGCCAAAACAATGCAGTCATATATTGACTTTAACAATTCATGATTTCAACATGCATAACATATCATGCAATTTAAAACAGTTCATCAAGTCCACGTAAAAAATAGGAACCGAAAGACTTGCCTTGATCGTTGTTTACCAATAATAGCTTAACAGCTTACAGTTATCTGCACTTCACGTGCCCTACACAATTATATAATCATACACATCAACTATTAGTCACATAACAACACATAGCAATTGTAATGTAAACTCTACTCCACATCTCATAATCTTTCCTATTAATAAATACACAATGGTCAATTAGATTGTGTTAACTTTTCGACTTATGACTCACTATATTTCTTCTTAGTCAAACTCGAAGTTCAAGTGCTTAAGTCTTGCTAGGACTACTTATTGGTTTTATTTTAAACCCATTTCATATCCTATAATATTCATTTCAATTGAATTGAAACACTTTTTAAGTTCATTAACACTTGGCACGGCGTTTCGACGTTCAATCGTCACACGCCCGATTTGCCTCTCTTGTGTATGCTTACTATGCTTCTATAACTTATCTAATACATTATTTATTAATGTTAAGTATCATTATATTTACTAAGATTCATGTTTTATAACTTAGGACATCATCTTTTATGGTCTGGAGCACTACACATGCATATGTGCATGCCCGACACCCTCCGATTGCCTCCGAAAACACAATAGTCCTAAATATGACCATTTTGACCTATCCTAGTGACCTCAAATTGAAAAACTTAAAGAACAAAAGTTGTAGGTCTACTCGTCCTCGTTCTGAATCATCTTAAATCACCTCAATCGGAGTTCGTATGAGGAAGTTATGGCCATTTTACTACAGGAGGTCAAAACTGTCCAAGTCAGACTTCTGTCCCCGCGCCGCGGCACGAGAACTAGGCTAACCAGTGGCGCCGGGGCGCGAGATTGGCGCTGGGGTGCGAATTTCAGCGCTGGGGTGCCAACTTTTGGCGCTGGGGCGCGAATTTTGACGTCGGGACGCGATTTTTGGCGCTGGAGCTCAAATTTTGGCGCTGGGGCGCCGAAACTTGCAAAACCCAACCACGAAGAACAGAACAAAGCTACTGTCTTTATTTTTAACATCAATTAACCCCAATTAACATGTATATCTTCACGTAATTTACACATAAACGCTAACAACCATTCATATACTAGTTACTAACCACTAAACAACAATTTCATAAACTAATTCTTTGAAAACACTATTTTTTTTTAAAACAAAAACTGCATTGTTGATATTCTTGACACAGTGAGCACTGTAATCATAGTTATAAAATAATTTGATTTATTCTAACTATATTCTATTAAATTCTTACCCAATTCATATAATCACAGTTCAATTTCATGATTATCATACAATACAAGTATAATATTTGGTACTCTACAAACCACGCTTTATACATATATGTTCATTGTAATTTCACTTCCTTTTTCTTTAACACATAATTAGCATGAAATCTTATAAGCATACTACACATACAATCGCATATCTATATATGCCAGTATAACAATTACAAAAATATAGTTTTACAAGAATTTTGTAAAAACCTTCTACTCCGTGAAAAAGAAATATACAGAGACATATAAATTATATGTGTATCTAGTATTAAGGTCATAGACATACCTTTTATTGTTAAGAAATTCGTGTTAAACTCTAATAATAGCTTATAGAACTCAGCTCTTGTTGCTTCTCTTTCTCAGACTCTCTCAAAATCTCTGCACCCTTCTTTTAGCAGACAACTCTTTTCTTAGACTCAAGTTTAACAATAAGACGTAAACCCAAAATCCAACCGATAATTCAGTGGTAAACACAAGAACGGTTTTGGCCATAATAAGCTTAATAATTGACATCGGTTATAAAACGTATAACTTATAAATATATATATTTTATTTATTAATAATTTAAATTTCAAAATCCAAAAGCCGTAGAGCTTTGTTTGGTAAAAACCATTAAAAATTATTTTAAATATTATTTAATTTATAATAATTGTTATAAAACGTATAACTTATAAATATATATATTATTTATTAATAATTTAAATTTCAAAATCCAAAAGCCGTAGGGCTTTGTTTGGTAAAAACCATTTAAAATTAAAGACTTAATATATTTAAGCATTGTTTGGCAAGATAAATTAAAACTACTTTAATTTATTTTAATAACCATTTATAATATAGTTATTTGTCACACTTCTAATTAATTAAGTTTTCATATTTAATTTAATTAATTCTAATAATAATTCATTGTATAATATAATAATTTATTTAATCATTATAAACTCTCTAACTTAATTATTAAATTAAATTAGATTACTATTTCAAAATAATTTCTTTCCTTAACTCATTAATTATTTATTAAACAAATAAATAATCAAATCACATCAAATCAATTAAATAAATACTTATTCAACGATAAACACATCCATTAAATATTTATATAATTCAATAAATATTTAAATATTATAATTAAAAATCTGGATTGTTACAGTATTCCTCCTCAGAGATGTACTCCTCAATGTCTGAGTCTTCTAGTACAACTATCGGTACCTCCATCACTGGCATTGGTACTACCTCAACTTGGTTAATTGAGTCCTCACTTATCATTTCCACGTTTCTAAACATCAAGTTATCGGTTGACATCTACAAACACATAACACGTTGATTAGTACATAATACACAATAGTATAGGCACAAATCACATTTAATATCTTTAAGATTAATTTTCATCTTTTAATTCTTTCGATACTGAGTTATCTCAATATGTTCTTAATTCAATAGACTTGAATTTCATTTCTCGGACTTTACCTTCCTTACAAGGTTATTAGCCTAAGGTTTTCCCCCCTTAAGTTTTATAACCTAAGGCTCTGATACCAACCTGTGACGCCCCCAAATCTGGGTAACTTCCAACCCGACAGATGGTGCTCCACTATACTAACATCAATACCATCATTCCATTGAAATACAACAAAACGAGAGTAATTACTATATTCTTATTAAAATCAAAGTATAATCCTTCTTAGGTTCATAAACCGGTTACATAGTTCATTGTTCATAAGTTATAATACATACAAACTTACTAAACTATTACACAATGTCTAAGCATCCATCTTAGCTTTGTCCTTATCTTTCTTGGCATTCTCAGTACGTTCACCTTTAACTGCAGTTATATAATTCACGCAAGAAGTGAGCATGACAGCTCAGCAAGTTTAATCAAGGATAACAGAAATACCACATTCGTGAATTATATAACAATTCCAACATAACTGAACAACAGTTATGAAGTATTATGAATCAATACTACCATAACAGTATGTAACATAAATTCCCAGTGTATAGAATAGATTAGGAATTCTGAACCGGTCGATAGACCATGAACAGTAAATTTCAGTTTTCATACTTGAAAAGGAGTCCACAGCACTAAGGTCGTTCATCCGTATAACTTACGAGCACTTCTAGGTGATCAGCCTATAGTACTCTATGTTGATCAACACTACATTTATTAAACGTATTTACGTTTAATATTTTTGGCAAACTCGCGTGCCCATCGAAATATCGATGAAAAATACTTTTGTTTGTTCATAGACAAACCTTACCTTCACATCCGTACCAATTACTTGGCATAGGATAGCGTTAACATTTCTATATAGAATGATATGGAAAATCATCAATCTATATCTTACGAATAGTCTAGCCGAGTTAAAATCTGGCATCGACCCTTTCTTTTACAACAAAACTTGCAATTCAGTTCAATGAATTACATAAAACTTGGCTAACTTAGAAGTTAGACAAGCGTTAAGAAAACTTGCCTTTCAGCGTCTTCAAATAACTTACTCAACTGACCACAGTCTTTACAGAATCTACATGATATATTCACATAGCACACCGTAATTAGCTATCAAATAACTATTCACATTGTTCCTACCAACTTCTTTCTCTTCTATGTCTTTGTTAACATAATATTTTTATTAAAGTCAATATGACTTATTACCCTTCGTCCCGGTTTATCTCTCTATGGACGTTTTATTAACCGGACTCAACTTCATTAATAAAGTATTACTTCGTTCATTTTACATATTTTGTTTACTTACATTAGACTCCTAAGTTTCATATCATATACCTTAGTATAGATAGTATAGGATTAGTCTTTATACATTCATTGAGTATATAAACTCAACTCCGATTGATCCCTAACCAACTGAAGTCTAAAACATAACTGGGTCAATTTTTTCTTACTGCCGGCGCTGCGGCGCGGCACCTTGGCGCTGGGGCGCGGCACCTGCACACATTGGAGCTGGGGCGCGGCATATTAGCGCTGAGGCGCGAGTTTGCACAGGCTTGGCCGAGTCTGGCGCTGCGGCGCCACCATTTTGTAATGGTTTTGGCGCTGCGGCGCCGAGCCTGTGCACCAGTTGACAAACCAGTTTTGGTTTTCTAACGAAACTCTCAGCTTCCTAATTTGTTCGTTTTACATTCGAATTGACCCATTCAAATTCCTACAAGTTAGGAATTAAATCTTTTACGCGTTCATATAAGGATTCAACATTTTCGAATCCGTTAACTCATAATTCACTATTGAGTTCATTTTATATACGTTCGTAAACGTTAATGAGCGTTCAATGCTCGTTTTCTTTGTTTTAAGTCGGAATCCGACGATTCTCGAACCCACGACTCTTAATCACCCTATCTCGTGTGTTGACATTGAAAACCAACATTTTCAAGTCTCATGGCAACTTTTGACTACCAATCCGGAATTTCTACGTTTTCGACGTTTAACGTCTATTTTTGTAAAATTCCTCATAACTTCATTACTAATGTTCTCTGAGCCAAATCACATGGAATACTCCATGGATTTCATATCTACATCCTAACTAAGCAAGATGCAATTACTAACGGATTGATAGAGTCCAATCGTTTATAAACGATCAATCTCCACTATCCATATTTTCATGGTTCAAAACTATTTCAAACCTTATTATTTTTATAACCTCATGACTTATAGAGATTGAATCTATGGTAAGTCGTCTTTAATCCCTCATACAAGGCGTATACCATCCCTCTATGGTTCTCCAATATAAAAGACAAATCAAAAAGAAATGGAGATGAAAGATAGGGATTATACCTTAAGAACTCTTGGAAATCTCTTAGGAGAATATAAGTATAAGCTTCCAAAGTGTATGTTTGCAAGTGTAGCTCTCTTTTCTCTCTCAAATAATCTAAGTTGAGTCTTGGTAAAAATCTCAAATGAATCAACCTAGCTTCCTATTTATAGAATTTAGAATAGAGGGCTTAATGGTCAATATACCCCCCACCTCCTTACTATTCATGTGTGGTCACCAAGTAAGATACTTGGTGACCAAGCCTTATGCTTGGCTTGCACACCAAGGTGGTCGGCCCACCTCCCCTTTATGACATCCCATGGGTTGCCCCATGGGTTTTACCTATTGGGTGACCCACCGATTCGACCCACGGTTTGATTTTGTGAATTGGGCTTAATTAAATAAATATTGGGCCTTGACTTTGACTTAACCCACCTAACTCATTGGGCTTAGTTCTTCAATTAGTTGGACTAACTTATAACCCAACTCAATGAATTAATCATTAAGTCATAACTTAATTCTATAATACGTATCGTATTCTACACGTATGATTCACATATTCCTTTCGTATACCATAAGTACAATAAACGTATTGTACCTCGTATTTACTTAACGTATTATACATAGGTACTAACTAGCACCACCAATTGTATAACACTTGAATAAAACCTAACGCCATTCCTTCTACGCATATTATTTCCTTCTCGGAAATCGATACACTCAACCTTTAGGTTTTAAGTCCGCAGGCGAAAACTTCGTTTTTGCCATAAATGAAATATTATCATATATTCCATCTCATCACGATATTCTATCATTACGCGTTTCTCGGAATTTCAAAATAATTCCTCGGACAGAAATGAATGAATAGTGTTTTTACGAAAACTTCTCAGAAAATAATTATTATAGTCTTGGAAATTCCAAACAACTATTTTTACCACGTAGCCAGAATACTAACCACGTTGCCAGAATACTAACCACGTTAGCACATTCTAGGTCATAGAACGACCTTCACATAGTTTACTTCACAAAGAATTCAATTAAATTCATTTAATTCACATAATCAAATAAAAATTTAATTGTAATAAAAATTCGATTTTCTCGGGCGTTACATAAACGATTCCTTCATGGAGCGGAGGTATATACGAACTAGTAACTTGGAACCTAGTTTGTTGGTTGTTTGTGGGAAATCACTCAGTGTGCCATATTGAAACTGTTAGAGAGTTGATGTGTACCAAGTGTAGAAATGGACACGTATGGTGAGAGTTTAGAACTCGAATGAAATTTTGAGCGATATAAATGAAGTTAGAATTCTTAAAGAAAGAATTTTTTTCAAAGGAGAATCTAAGAGATATAAAGATAAGAAATGAGTGTTTCCTAACTCCAATAACCAAGATAACGAATAATGTCGTAAATGATGAAAAGGAAAAGAAAAAGGACTGTAAAACAAAATGATCACGAGTTAAGAAAAGAATTTTAAGAGAGATGATTATAGAATAAGATCACGACGCGATCAGATTAAGTTATAAAAGGAAGATGGTTTGTAATGTTTGAATGATTATAGCTTGATGATATAAAGATGATGTACTATGATATAGTAAGAGATAACTCATGAGGAGTTATAGATGATGTGATACGAGAAATTCGTATCGAGCAAAGAGCAAGTTAAAAGTAAGATAGAGTTAGGTGGAATTTCAATTGAGGACTCCTGTGATGGCTGAGTTGTACAAATCTTTGTATGGGCGAAGGTTTTGTGCTTGCACTAAGTTTATCACATTGATAATCATTGGAATGTTTGTATCGCGCTATTTGCTATATGCCTATTGAGAATGTGATTCTTTTCTCATGTGTATAACAGATAGGTAGGGTATACTTAGAGAATATTATAAGGTTAAGTGCGAGTTCTTAAAACTCATACTTATGGTAAGTTCATGACTTATAATTATATGGTATGTTTTTGAACCCCTCAGCGAATGGACGCCTATGGTCTGACTAGGATAAGTTCTTAAACTCATATGATTGTGGCAAGTTCTTGAACTCATAACGTGTGGTAAGTTTGACGAACTGGGTATAGATAAGTGTGAATGGAGTATTGAGGATGATAGGAATAGATAGACCTATTAAGCAAAGGATCATTATAGAAACTGGAGTTGATGGTGGAAGCATAGGTACTCTAATTCTACTAGCTATGCTAGACTTTCAAAATTTATTGACTTCGTGCTGATGTTTACACTTTTATTTTCTTGAAAAATATTGGATCAAATGATGGAACCAATGAGTTTTAGCATCAATACAGTTATTCGTGTGTCTACGCTAATTGCTTCAGCTAGACAAAAATGATTTGCACTATATCAAAATGTATTTTATATCATTAATGCATCATGTAACCTGGTGCAAAGATGATAAAAATGATGGAGTCATCAATGCAGTATTACCTAGTGTTGGATGTGATCTAAGGATCATCAGCCCACTATGGTATGATGTAGTATGATAAAATCACCAAATGACGGAATCCTCAACGGACTGTAAATACAGTGCGGTATCATAACGTCATAAAAAGATTTTTGAGATTTCTTTGAGATATGAGAATACATATGTATGTATGTATGTATGTATATGTATATTTTGGTTGATGTCCGAATTATTGTAGAGGTCTATGCTATTTTATTCAGCTAGACGAATATTGAAAAATGTTCATGAAATTCAAGAGTTTCTTGAGAAGTTATGCCAAACCAAATTATTTTAGTGCGGATTCAGATATTGAAAAGTTGAGATGAACAACCCTAATATTAGGGGTTGCGCTTAATTTATTCTTTGCGTTGAAATGTTTGTGCACAATACATTATACGAATGATTGATCCCCCTAAGTACGTGGAGTCCTTATAGTCCTATGACTGTTAAAGTTAAAGTTGAAAGATTACTTATAATTGTGGACATGGTTCGTGGTCATTAGACCCTCAGTTGAATGCTTGCACTCTAAATTCTGAGATGAACAACTCTTTTATTAGAGGTTACGCTTAGTTTACACTTTGCGCTGAAATGTTTGTGCACAATACATTGTACGAAGGGCTTAACACCCTAAGTACGGAGGTCCATATAGTCTTATAACTGTTAAATGTTCAAGTCGAGATATACTTGATAACCTGGGGACGTAGTTCAAGGTCTTGTGACCCCTCAACATGATTGGATAATCTTTTAAAATCTTGAGTTATTCATATTGCTTCCCAATTATTGAGCAATTATGGAGGATTAATGTTATTCTGAAGTGAATATGGAAAGGAAAGTATTCCTTAAAAAGAAGTAAGTCGTAGAATGCGACACTGAATGATGAATGTGTTGATTTAGTGAGAAAAGAGATTTTGAAATGAGAAGGGAATGAGTTATCAAAGAAATTTGTGAAATTTTTAATAGAAAAGTTAATAATTGTATGAATTGTAGAATGATCTTTGTGGAAGAAGTGGTTATAGAACCTAAGGAATGAATATAGTATTAACGTAAAATCTAATTTGATAGATGGAATGAATAAATATTAATTGATAAAATTTCGAGGACGAAATTCTTAGAAGAAATGGTGAATGTAATATCCCGAGTATTTATGACAGCAATCCTTAGAAAAGGAAATGAATGGAATAAAAGATATATAATACTCAAGTATAATTGAGTTCAAGTTAAAGTTATGAAATGAAATCTAGAATTTGTTGAAGTAATGAATGTAGTAGGAAATATAAAACCTATATTTAGATAAAATGATGAAAGATTACTCTTGTGACGCCCCCAGAATAGGTATACAACACCCATTCTGAGTCGCCAAATACATGGTACAGAAAGCAAACTACAACTTCAATAATACAATTGTCGTGCAAAATACGACAACACATACTGTGAGTTTAAATACAAATATTGTCTTCTAGACAATATCCACTCTCAAATAAATCCTCCTTACAATTATTCAAACACTATTTTACAGAAATAGTGAGGACTGCTAATACATCTTTCTAGAACCATCACTCCATACCCCGACTAGATCCTGCTATGTTCTCACCTCCTGAGAAGAAAAATGGAACAAAAAGGAAAAGGGTGAGCTCAACTAGCCCAGTAAAGAATATTATGACTAAGATAATATACAACAAATTATCGTTAGTCTTCAACAGGGAAAAATCTGATAAAATATAATCGACAACAAGTTTTAGATCAACAACTGCAGCGGAAACAGTAAACCATTAAAAGAGTCAAGTAGAGAAAGAATTCTACTATCTTCTAAGATTTAAAAGTCCATCATCAACATTTTATCCCTGTAACATCAATTAATAATCATCTTTAACCAAATATTCATCTTTGCACTACAGGCCAAAGATATTCATTTGTATCATCAGTCGGTCATGTTCATCTCAACACCTGTTCATCTTTGCACTACAGGCCAAAGATATTCATCAAGTAATTATACATCTTTGCACTACAGGCCAAAGATATTCAGTAATATCATCATTTAGGACTGAGGATGATGAAAAATATCTTAAAGAGAACGAATCCAATGAGACAGAAGGACAAATAGTAGGGATTCGTATAACAGTTTATCCAAGATCAATAATACTTCATAATAATCAATTGTGAAGCAGAATTCAAAAATAAAGATCAAAACATGGATACAATCAAAGATAGTAACCATAATAGACATCTTGGACAAAAAGGGAAAATTTTATTTTTCGGTGAATAGTGCCGTATTCGTGAATAGTGCCGTATACGTGAATAGTGCCGTATACGTGAATAGTAACCCCCGACACAAAAAGTTCCAAATTTGATAAAAACTCATATCAATATTTCAGCATAATGATATTGAAGAAAATAATATCATTAAGAAGAAAATAATATCCCTTACCTCAAAATATCAGTACTTCTGGTCGAAATACCGGTATAAGGCTGAAAGAAACTTGCTCTGATGAATAGAAACTCTCAAAGTATCTAAATACTCACAAAATACACTCAATAATCTAGAGAGAGAAAGAGAGAAAACTTGTTTCTGGTGTGATTTTCAATTCTAACTTAGCCCTCTATTTATAGGAAAATTTTGGTAGGTTTGACCTGCAACCTGATGGCTTTACCTGCTACTATTCCCACCTACCACATTTGAAATATAATTCAGCACATTTCTTCACCAACCACAAGTGGGGCCCACCAATTCTAGAATTTTCCATCAAAATGATAAACTCCGAAAATTCAACAATTTCTGAACCAGTTATCTCGTAAAATTCATAATAAATCATACGTTCATTTTTAACGGTTCAAAATTTGTGGACATATACTCAACTTATATATGTATAACATATCCAAAAATTACCACGATCCAACGGTCGGATTAAAAATTATAACACCCGCAATATTTCTCAAAAACCCTGATTTGATTTTTAATACCTCCATTCCGATAAAAATACTGATAAAACACCTCAACATTAACTCCTTCATTTTTAACCACAAAAATATATCCCTCATTTATATCCACATAAAATAAATATTTCCTTATCATATGAATCAATAATTAATTATTCACAAATAATATTACAGAATCACATTTATGACAACCAGGCCGTTCCCAGGAAAGAGGGGGCTTTCCAATAAGGATTTCTCCTTACTGGCGCGCAATTAGATGACCAAACCTCTCCTTAGACAGAACTTTCTAGACATTGCCAATAATGTTATCTAATAATATTATTCAAATAATATGAATTATTGATCTGATAATGAAAAATACTGTGCAGCAACAATTATTGAAACAACAATAATATAAAATATCAATGCAACAATTATTGAATCAATAAAATAAAATATTGAACAATAACTACTATAACAATTATTGAGTAGTGCCTTCTTACGTAAGAATCAATAATTGGTGCAATACCGTGTGCTACTGTATTTTAATCACCGGGTATTCCAATAGTATTAACGGTAACAACTACGCCGTTATTTATAAACAACTTATACTTGTCGTTTTCTTCATCCAATCGCTTTCCGTTATGGGGCCCACACAAGGCTGCGTCGTCGTACGAATATTCCCCGACAGCAAGAATATTCCACGACCAACCGAATATTCACCGACCAAAAATAAATATTGTATAACCACTTGCTTATTTTGCAAAATTTGCACATTTCACCCATAACCAAAGTATTATATCAAATTAACCCCTTATTATTCAGAATAATATTTAGAGAAAATTTGATTTTATTCATTAATAAGTTGGGGTCTTACAACCTCCCCTCCTTATGAAATTTCGTCCTCGAAATTGACGTACGTACCTGATGTTTCAAAAAGGTGAGGATACCTCGCTTTCATTTCTGATTCCAACTCCCAGGTCATTTCTTCAATAGCATGGTTTCCACAAAACCTTAACTTGTGGTATAACCTTCGTGCGTAGGACATGCTCTTTCCTATCCAAGATCTTAACAGGTACCTCCTCGTACGTTAAATCTTCAGCTATCTCGTCTGGTTCTAACTCAATAATGTGGTTCGGGTCTTTAACATATTTACGAAGCATAGATATGTGAAAAACATTATGAACACGAGACATGCTTGGAGGTAATGCGAGTCTATATGCCACATTTCCTATTCGCTCAAGAATCTCAAATGGACCAACAAATCTTGGATTGAGCTTTCCTCTCTTCCCAAATCTTGTAACTCCCTTCCATGGTGCAACACGTAACAATACATGATCCCCAATATTAAATTCCACGTCCTTCCGATGAAGATCCGCATAACTCTTTTGTCGATCCTGTGCCGTTTGTATACGTTGTCGAATCGTTTGGATCTTCTCTGTAGTAATGCGTACCAATTCTGGTCCCAACAATGTTGCTTCACCCACCTCGTCCCAGCATACTGGAGAACGACATTTTCTTCCATACAACGCCTCAAATGGAGCCATACCTATGCTCGCCTGATAACTGTTGTTGTAGGAGAATTCCACCAATGGTAGGTACTTATCCCAACTCCCTTTGAGATCTAAGACACAAAGTCTTAATAGATCTTCAAGAGTTTGAATAGTCCTCTCTGATTGTCCGTCCGTTTGAGGATGGTATGCTGAACTGAATCGTAAATCCGTGCCCATAGCTTTCTGCAAGCTAACCCAAAATCGTGAAGTGAATCTTGGGTCACGATCCGAAACTATGGATACTGGCATGCCATGCAATCTCACAATCTCGTTTACGTACATACTAGCAAGACGTTCAAGGGAATAAGTCTCACGTATCGGCAAGAAATGAGCGGACTTGGTTAATCTATCAACAATAACCCAAATCGCATCTATGCCTTGAGAAACCTTGGGAAGACCTGTAACAAAATCCATAGTAATGTGTTCCCACTTCCATTTCGGGATCTCAAGTGGTTGCAATGGACCCTTTGGCACTTGATGCTCCGCCTTTACACGTTGACAAGTTAAACACCTCGAGATAAACTCCGCGATCTCTCTTTTCATATTGCTCCACCAAAATGTATGTCGAAGATCGTGATACATTTTGGTACTCCCAGGATGGATTGCAAACGGTGTGTTGTGTGCCTCCATCATTATTCTATGCTTCAAGTCAAAATCGTTAGGAACACAAAGTCTGGAGTTGACTCGAAGTATTCCTTCTTCATCGATTCTTGCTTCTGGAATAGCACCTTCTTGCACTTTCTTCTTCATACGCATCAGCTCTATATCCGTAGCTTGAGCAGCTTTAACTTTATCGATTAAAGTCGGTTCTACTCGTATATTTGATATCATCATGTGGGTACTTGGAGCCTTCATCTCTATCTCCATCCTTTGCAAGTCATACAAAATGGGCCTTTGTGTTAAAAACATTGCACTCATACCCGCATATGATCTTCTACTCAATGCGTCAGCTACTACGTTTGCTTTTCCAGGATGGTATTGGATGGTATGATCGTAATCTTTCAACAGCTCAAGCCAACGTCGTTGCCGCATGTTGAGTTCCTTTTGGGTGAAGAAATATCCGTGGGCTGCATTCTGCAAGTTTCGGTGCCCCAGCGCAAAAAATAGTACCCCAGAGCCAAAAATGGCGCCCTAGCGCCAAAAATGGAGCCCCAGCGCCTGAAATTCGCGCCACGGCGCTGAAATTCACGTCCCAGCGCCACTAGTTGGCTTAGTCCTCGCGCCCCAGCGCCGGATTTGTAGTCTGACTCGGACAGTTTTGACCTCATGTAGTAAAATGACCATAACTTTCTCATACGAACTCCGATTGAGTTGATTCAAGATGATCCGGAACGAGAACGAGTAAACCTATAACTTTCGTTCAAAAAGTTTTTCAATTTGAGGTCTGTAACTGTAGTCAAAGTGGTCATCTTTAGGACTGTTGTGTTTTCGGGGGTAATCGGAGGGCGTCGGGCATGCACATATGCATGTGTAGTGCTCTTAACCATAAAAGATGATGTTCTAAGTTATAAAACTTGAATGTTAATAAATATAATGATGATTAACATTAATAAATGATGTATTAGATAAGTTATTGAAGCATAGTAAGCATACACAAGAGAAGCAAATCAGGCGTGTGACAAATGAACGTCGAAACGTCGTGCCAATTGTTAACGAACTTAAAAAGTGTTTCAATTCAATTGAAATGAATATTATAGGATATGAAATGGGTTTAATATAAAACCAATAAGTAGTCTTAGCAAGAATTAAGCACTTTAATGAACTTCGAGTTTGACTAAGAAGAAATATAGTGAGTTATAAGTCTAAAGTTTACACAATCAAATTGAACATTGTGTGCTAATTAATAGGAAAGATTATGAGATGTGGAGTAGAGTTTACATTACAATTACTATGTATTGTTATGTGACTAATAGTTGATGTGTATGATTATATAATTGTGTAGGGCACGTGAAGTGCAGATAACTGTAAGCTGTTAAACTGTTATTGGTAAACAACGATCAAGGCAAGTCTTTCGGTTCCTATTTTCTACGTGGACTTGATGAACTATTTTAAATTGCATGATATGTTATGCGTGTTAAAATCATGAAATGTTAAAGTCAATATATGACTGCATTGTTTTGGCTAAGTAATGATGATTGAGTAAGGAACTCAATCTTTATATTTGCTATGTGAATTAAAAGCATGTATGTCATGTTACTTTAATGAGATGTATATCGAGCATGTTATTATGTGCTATGTGATGCATGAAAACTGTTAGACTTTGCTGGGCTGTCGAGCTCACTCTTGCAAATAAGCACTTTTGCAGGTCAAGGAATTAAAGTAAAGATATGTGCTAAGTGAGTTATAGAGAACTATATTCACGAAGATTACTTATGTTTTATGAGAAATGTATGTAGTATTTTGAATGTAAATGTTGTTGAGCTGTAAATTGAGTTATCTAGTGTATATGGATATCTATTTATGATGTAAGACTTTGTATAGTCAGTTTATTGTAGCGATTCATGATATATATTGGAATCGAAGAGATGTAATATAAAGATTGCGATTTAGGGCAATAAAGAAGAAACAGTACAAAAATTTTAAATATTCCGCAATTTTTAGTGATTTTTAATATCGAATAATGATGTAAAATTAGAGGTTGAATGTTTGGTTAACGACCGAAGTCGAGATTTAAATTGTATGAATTTTGGGGTCGTTACAAGTATAATATTTTGTTTTATTATAGCATACTGCTACAAGTAGATGGCAGACAGTAGATGTGAATATTATCGAATGTAATCTTAACCAGTACAATGTGTAGCCAAGTAGAGGAATAAAATCTTATTTTACAACTATTACACTCTACAATAAAATCAATTCTGTATCCAAAGCCCACTTATGTGCATTCGGAGGAAAGTCATCTTTATCTTCAACATGTAATTCCCCAAAAGAAAACTGCCATAGAGATTAAATACCCATTTATTAAACAACAGAACAATTCAAAGTTTCTGTTTAAAATGTACCAATAGCAGAAACAGAATTAAGTTCTCACCTCAATTTGCGAGTTAGCCTTTACATTTAATACAGAAAAAGTTCTCACCTGCTGCTTTGTCATAGGGACAGATGAGGAATGTCCATCCATATTGCTTTCAGTTGCTTTGTGCTGAGAACCCATCATGGACTGCATGAGCGGAATAAGCTGCACCATCAAATTGGCATTTGCAGGAAGTGATAGATCAATATTATGCTCAAGTGCCAAAGCCTACATTGCCTACATCTGTTTGGTCATTACTAGCTGGCCGTTAGCCATAAAATTAATAGTTATAAAATTCTATAAAATTAGATGGGATTCAATGAATAGCACATACCCAAAGACCCACAAACCAACTGCAAGAAGCATTGTACCAACCATCACCCATTCATTCTTCGTAACAGGACCCATGAGTTCTAGTCTCGTTGCTGCCATAGCAGGGGCATCTAGTGTATCTTTGGTTTCAGAATGATAAAGTTTGTACAAGATAAATGGAGTAGCTGGGAGAGATACAATTGCGGATAAACAAGCAGCCTTGAACCAAGAAACCCACGGGTTTGCAACTGTCACCCCAAGTTCCTCAGCTAGTTTGAGGAACAGAAGGTTTTGAGCTGCAGCAGTCAGGAAAAGTGCACTAGAATTACAAGCAGACTGTCATACATCATAAAAAGGAAGCCATAAGTCACAGAGATATTTAGTAGTAATAGTACCATGTTTAAAATGCAAGTATCAATACGCAATTTGTTAAGTCAAGAAAAGTATCTTGCAACTCTGGTATAAAACAGATTGGAATTTTAGCAGTTCAAAAAACATCATGGTTATAGTTGCTAAAAGCAGTCAAATATTTTGAGGATTCCAATGAGAGTATAATCAGATGTATAGGTCTTGGGAGATCCCATACCAGAAGGCTATATTAGAGGAGACTTAATGAGTTTACCAACCAAAGAAAAAACTCCAAGGGCCTTGGCTTCGGTGAAACATGCAAAAAATACAACTCTACAAGTATAATGTTGTCTAGTACTCCGAACAGAATGATTCATCAACTAATAAAAAAACGCAAAATCAACTACTCACAAAATGCATACACATCCTAAACCATGCTCTAGTAGGCTTCCTTGTAGTCAAGGAGGCACTTCACTGTAATCAAAATAAATTTTCAAAAAAGCGCAGCATGACAATATCTAGAAACCAAACCGTAATTAGCTCAAATTTTGAACAAAGTCACATTAACTTTAAAACCATGTAGCAATCAAGCTATCATCATTTAAGTATACCAAATGACCAAATGACCAAATTTATCCAGAATGCAAAGACAGAAAATGCTTACATCAATGGAGTCTTTCTTCGCAACATTAGACCAATCCTTAGCAGCCACAATAGACTTCCAATCAAAATCAACAGTCATTATTGTTGATGGCTTGTGATCAACAGCCCAAAAGCAAGCCATGTAGTCTCCAGCTTCCATTACCTACAAACTGAATTGTCTAGACTCCACATGATCTGCATAGTGATAGTTATTTCCAAACGTCGCTGTCACCTGCATTGGACAACACAAATCGCACATCCCACACAAAATATTCAAAGAAAAACTTTACTAAGCCATATTTTTTGGTTGCTTAGAAATCACATAAAAAATTAAATATGGGATTCCAATCAACAATTCATTCAAAAACACTCCAAAACCCTGCTGTTTGTTTGGTTTGGTGCTTAAATAAACATGAGTTCCAAACAAAGCCTTGCAGAACAACTGTTTTATTTTTGAAAAAAAAATTGTAATAAAAAAGTTCTGGATTCCCAATAAAATTTCATTCTTGCTGAGAAAACACAAAAATAAAAATAAAAAACAAAGATTTGGGCACTGACAAAAAATAAATAATAAAAACAACGATCGAATGAAAAATAAACAGAAACTTAAAAGCAACGCAAATAAGAATTGGTCAGGAAAGAAAATTACCCTGACAGTAAGTTTGTGAGATTCGGGCAAAGGATGATGGACTTCGGGCAAAGAACCCTGAGCTTCGTTGGGATTAACAAGGGAGTACTTTTTGACAGTCGTGGAATTAGTTTTGATGTCTTCAGCAATGCATTTGGTGTGACCCGATTCCAGGTCGAATCGTATCGAATCGGCAATTAATGTTTAAAGCCCTAGGATTAAAACAACAAGGATGGAGAATATCAAGCAGTTGCCCTGAACCACAACTGTTAGCAAAACATACCCCAAAGTCCACACCTTAGATCAAGTCAATCAAAAAGTGAAGAAGACAATAACCCTCTAAAAGTAGAGAATTTCAGTCCCTAAATCAACTACAAAATTACGAGAATTTACTTAAACACAGTGAACCATCTTATTGCATTTGCAAAAATTACCGATTTTCTTTCAAAATCACGAAACCGATCCCCTGTTCTTTTTCCCCTGACAAAAAGCATAAAAATATACTTATGAGAGACAAAAACTGGTGCTATAAGTCTCACAGGTAGCCACAAGACTAGAGTACCTCAGAAATTCTACTTAACAAAAACCCTAGAATCTTTTTCCTTTTTATTATATTAAAGTGATGGGGGTAAACTACAATCCAATTTTACACCTCAATCACTACTCCCTTAAGAATTAACTTCAAACAGTAACTTGTTTTCACTTATACAATTACAAGTAACCCTACAATGAAAGAAATAGCAGAAATGCGAGAAACCCACGGTTCAGATTAGATTTTCATAATGCGTTAGGAGCTACACCAAATATATTGATAGTCCACATACACACACAGACATTTAGAGATAGTGGGAGAATAACCTGATTGTTAGTAGGGCTCGTCGACTTCGCAGAGAGTAGCATATCAAATGGTGAAATGTGGTAGTTCACACAGCATCACCAAATCCTAAGCCCTAAGCCCTAAGCCACCACAATATCAGATCATAACCCTTAACCCAGCACCCACTATGATCTATACCCCCTACTAATCATACAAGAGCGCCCCACAAACTAAACAGCCCCTCGAACTTCAACAAAGTTTAGATTGGAAAAGGATTTTCGGGAAGGCTCTAAATTCAGCCACCGGAAAGGCTAAATCAACACCAAGTAAGAAGACAGTGGAGAAGAGGAGGAAGAAATGGTGGACCAAAATGAAGGGGAAGGGAGGAAAGGGAGAACGGGTGGGCCGGATGAGTAAGTGGAGGAGGTGATGGCAGATGGTGAGGGGAAAATTCTACAGAGAATGAGGAGCCTCTCTATCTCTCTCTCTCTAAACCCTCGAGTCAGTCACGTTTTTTTTAATTTCAAGTTTTCATTTGAGCGCATTTTTTTGGTCCGTGTTTTTTATATAGATAATATTTTTTTTTTTAAAAACGTTATCTAGTTAAAATAAAAAAATATTCTTTTAAATAGATAATATTTTTTATATATATCTACAACGTTTTGTTAAAAAACATTATTAAAAAAATACCACAACGTTTTTTATAAAAACGTTGTGATTTAAGTGTTGTCTATTTAGCACTTTATACTAATGTAAGGGTTGAACTCTAAACCCTAAGGGTTAGGGCAAATCTTATGTATGCCTTTAAATTAGAATGCAAACGACCAAAATGCCCTTTTTAGATTTTTATTAAGGTAACTTGTCAATCTTGCCATATCGTAGAGTTGGTGACCAACTAGATATCCCACACGTGCTTAATAATCTTAGCAATCTCAGTCCTTACATCATATAGATATATTGTATCAAAATATAAATAATTCAAGAGAGAGAAAATTCATTATCTAGCTTCATTTTGTGACAAACTCTCAACCCACACTCTCTCTCTAGACTCACGAAAATATGAAGTATATCAATCCCTAGAATGATCACAAGCAAGCTAAGAACAGATCATGATGATCAGATTCAAGATCATAGCATCAAAGTGGTAAAAAACCCTAAATCTTAAAAATCCTAATGATTCATGTTGTTTGATGATGTTGGTTGTTTAATATTATGTATTAATGTGTCATTGAGTGATCTGGGTTGATAGATCATGGATCTATAACACTTAGATGCACGAAAATAACATTTTTAGAAATCTGGAAAAATTGAAAAAAAGTGGCCTGACAACCATATGTCAGAGGCCTTAGATCTTTACCTGTTAATGTTTTGGTGAGTTTTATGTTATAGAACTGTTCTTTGTTGTAAGAGCTTTGATATGGAACTTGAATCAAGCCCAGATCACGTGTAGATGGTAAGTTATGAAGGATCAAAGGGCGTTGACCGGCATTGACCAGCTGTTCTGGGTAACCTAGATTTACCTAGAAAATTTCTGATAAAATTTTTCAGGCTCTAGATCTTGTAGTGTTTTATGTTTTTGGCCAAGTTATGGTTTTGATCTTGTAGATTGGTATAAGTACTACATATCCCTGCCTTTAGATTACCCTAATCCGTAACGGAATCCAATATATGAGTGGTCAAACCAGCGTTGACCACCAGCGTCATGATGAAATCTGAAAAACCAATATTTCTCAAGAACATGTTTTCTGTCAGAGTTTGACCGACCTTGATTTTTTAATTGTTTTGATGTTATGATGATCTGATGATTTAGAGTTGTTATTTGACATCTCGACTTCATGTGTGAATCTTTAAATCACATAAATCAGACATGTAGTGCAAGATATAGTGATCTAAATAAAGCACCTTCGTCTGTTCTTCATTTTCTAGAAAACTCATAAATGAAGAACAACGTTGTCAGACTTTTTGAGGGCTAATAACTCACTGATCTGATGTTGTTTAGCCTTGATGTTTATTTGTGAGTGTAGTATTACTTAAATACTACAACACTAGTGCACTAGATTGACCAAAATCATTATGATCTAAGAAATACAACCAGTCAAAGTAGGTACCCTGTTTTTCGAACATGAAGATCTGGGTTTCATTAAGAACAGCTCAAGAACACGAAGAGCACCTATAGCGACAGTTATGTCGCTAAACGCTATAGGCAGCCTTTAGTGACAGTTTCAATATAAAATTAATTATTTTAATAAATAATTAAAGAAAAATAATTTTTTTTAATTATTAAAAATATAAAATAAATTACTAAAAATTATTTTAAAGCCTGAAAATTAGTTTTTAATTATTCTGAACATATTTCATAAATATTTAATATTTTTATAATATTAAAGGTATTTAATTTATTTAATTATAATATTAAATAAATTATTTAAAAATGATTTTAATACATGAAAATCATGAAAAATTATATTATGGTATAAGAAAATATTTTAAGTTATTTTTAATGACTTTTAATATTTTGTGATGAATTTCATCAATTAATTAATATTAATGATAATTAATTAATTTAATAAATATATTAAATAAATTGTGGGAAAAAAGAAGTAATTATTTAAAAATCCTATAAAAATTATTTAAGTGTTATAAAAATATTTGAAGTTATGAAATATAACTTTTGATATTTAGTTATGAAAATATTAATATTTTAATATTAATAGCAATTATCGGATAATGAATTTAACTGTTTAAAAATCATATAAATATGATTTTAAAATATTAAAAATACTTTGTGATATTATAAATATATTATAATATTATGGTATGATTTTTATTAATATTTAATATTAAATAAATATTAATGATAAAGGAATTATATGGTATTTAAATTAGATAAATACGATATTAATGATTAAAAAATCATGATAAATGGTAATAATTATCTGAAAATTATTATGAGACTTGGAAAATTATTGACTGATAATAAAATTATCTAAAATAATTGTCAAGTGTTTAGACAGAGTTTAATTGAACTTAAACTCTATTTTTCTCCGATTAGACCGTCGGGATGTCAGAATTGTGCCGAACTCGACTCGGACTGTAAAAGTTCGACTTAAGGTTAAGTCTAATGTGTTCTATAGACTAATAGATTTATGCATTAATGTGTTTAGGTTATTTTAAATACTTTGATGATATTATTCTAATTTGTAGAACGATATTATTTATATATTAGGTCTTCAGACATAGCTTATTAAAATGCATAACGATAATCAACGAAACATGCAAGTTTTCTTTAACTCAACCCTGAGTTATAATTTTGTGTATATGCTTGTGAATAATCATTCATGATTATCACGTCTATGATTTGTTGAATCGTACTATATGTACATTGCATGTATTCTTCAGGTATGAAAGGCTGATCACCTTCATTACCATTCGGTCCAGATATATTTATTCATTTCAATATTCGCTCAGTTATAAAATTTTGTCCATGCTAATTCACAACTATATTGTTGAATTATAGCCAGCTTATTATTCAAATTCTTTCAATCATGATATATTCTTAAATAAACTTATACTTGTTGGGCAAACTTATGCTCACCATTGCTATATCATGATAAACATTGCATATTAAGACGAATACGTCGGATACAAGGAAAGGTTAAAGATAGTTCCAGCTTTAAGTTTATGTGTGCAGTTAAGTTTGTATAAGTATTGTATATTAATGTTGTTGAAAGTCAAATAAGTTATGATTTGTGTATAAGTTAAGGTTACTCGACCTTGGGAAAATAGTGTGTAATGTAACGTATAAACAATTTATGTTTATATCTTCCGCAATAGTTATAGAATGATTATACCGGATCCGTGGTGATTTGGGACCCGGATTTGGGGCTTTCACAGTTGGTATCAAAGCTGATGGTTACGAAGCTTAGGTAGGAATACCTGAGACTAATAACCGCAGTGATTATGATAAGGTCTAACTCACATAGAGTTAGTTGGTCGGTAAGATTCAAAGACGAATCTTGGCGAGTTATAAATATACAGAGTTCCCTAACTCTGATAATAAAGTTGAACAGTAGTGGTGAATAGATAGAGTGTAAAAGACTAAAAGTGCAGGGACAAGAGATCGAAAAACAAAACGATCAAGGCATAGAATTGAATCATAATATATACGATGAGATCACTCTGTGATCTGATAAGGTTATAGCATGGAGAAGGATCAAGAGAATGATTGAAAAGTTTATGGCAAGAATGTTGTGTGAAAGTTGTACTATGAATTGGTATAGATTCAGGAAAGGATTATGAATACGGATTAAATAAAATTCGTATTGAGAAGGGAATTAGAATTAAGTGAGGATTTCAATTGAGGACTCATGATAGCAGCTAAGTTGTATGATTCTTCGTATGGGAGCTGAATTGTACTTGGTGTAAAAACTACTTAGTTTTTGGCACTGATAATCATTGAAATGTCTATGTCGCGCTATTTGCTATTTACATGTTGAGAATGTGACTCTTTTCTCATTTGTATACCATATAGATAGGGTATAGGTAGAGAATATAAGGTTAAGTATGAGTTCTTAAAACTCATACTTATGATACGTTCGTGACTCATGATTATATGAAATATTTATGAACCCCTTAGTGAATGGACGCCAAAGGTCTGACTAGGACAAGTTCTTAAACTCATATGATTGTGGAAAGTTCCTGAACTCATGAGTATGGTTTGACGAACTGGAAATAGTTTTGTTTATTGAGGATAATAGGAATAGATAGACTATTTAAGCAATTGATCATTAGTGGAGACATAAGTTTTCCAAAACTCCTAGCTATGCTAGACTTCAAAATTTTTTGGACATCAAGCTAAATGCGCACTATGTGCTTTTGAAAAATGAATTTTTATTCTCAACATTTGGTAACCATTGTGTATGTGTGGACTTCGAGCCACCGACACATCGTTACCTGTTGAGATGATAAAACAAATTTGAAATGAATTTTTGATCAGTTTAAAGAATAGTTTATGCTATTTGCTTCGGCTAGACGATAATGATTTGAAATATCAAAATATTTTTTTATTTATCACTTATGTACCATGTAAACTGGTGCAGAGATGATAAAAAGTTGATGGAGTTGTAAATGCAGGAATACTTAGTGTTGAATTTGATCTAAAATTGTTGTTCCACTATTGTATGTTGTGTTATGACAAAGTCACTCGATGATGGCATCCTCAAACGGGCTGTTAATACAGTAGATCATCATGACGTCATTTTCAAAAATTTAATTTGCCAACGGCGTTTGGCTACACACATTCGTATTTCGATTGAATTGAATTATTGATATGAGTCTAAGTTATTTGATTCGGCTAGCCCAACGTTTATGAAAACTCTAAGCATTCTTCGAAAATTTTCCCGAACCAAATTATTTTTGGTGCGGATTCCGATAAGACTGAGGTAAAATTTTTGTGCCTATGGCAGTGATGAGAAACAGATCAGACCAGCAGTACTTAATAAGTACAGGGCATACTGGGCTAATTACCCACTATGTCCGTAAGTTATGGCAGTTTGCGGATGAATTTTCATATAACCTTTTTGAAAATGACAGATAATAGTCTATATGACTCCTCAGCACTATTTGAAATTTTTTACTTTTGTGAGGAATGTATTGGGTATCATGTGATACTGTGTATGAATGGTGTATGGTGCATGGTATAAGGTGTAAGGTAAATTTCGGGGACGAATTTTTTAGAAGAGGGGGTGAATGTGATAATCCAAGAATTTGAATATTTATAAAATCTTAAAATATTGAATTAAGGTTAAATAATAAACCTAGACAGAAAATAAGTGAATGGATTTAAGATTTTCGGGAAGGAATTTTGTGAATTTAAAATTTTTTTGGAGAATTATTCAGGATTCATGGTTTAAGTGTATATGTTCAGTATGTATGGTCATGTATGTGTACAGTTTGTGGTTACGGGTCAAGGGTTGACCAGATAAGTTATATCAGTGGCAAACCCTATGATTATTTAAATAACGTCAACGTTCAGTTAGAAAATTCTTAAGAATTATAAGAAACCCTAAAATCGGTTCTAAAAACTCTAATTCCAGTTTCGAGAATTCAATTCCCAAATTCGGAAGTTGAAAATCCTAATTTAGGGATTTAAATGCTATGTATAAGGTTTTTGTGTATTAATCACAAATATAATTAGGGATAAGCTCATTGATTAATTAGAAATTCTAATAATTAGAAACCCTAAATTGTAAATTAGAAACCCTACTGTACAATTATGGACCTAATTGTTAGGTTAAAAATTTTAATTCGGATATATTAATTCTAATTAGCAAGATTGAATTTATGATTAGGAAATTTTAATATAGTTATAGAATCCTAATTATAATTTAGAAATATTAATATTCTATTTTGAAAACCAAAATTTGGAAATCTTAGAAATTAAATTGCAAAAACCTAAGGGTTAAACCCTAAACCCTAAGGGTTAGGGCAAATGCCAAGTATGCCTTTAAATTAGAATATAAATGACCAAAATGCCCTTTTTGGATTTTTATTAAGGTAACTTGTCAATCTTGCCATATCATAGAGTTCGTGACCAACTAGATATCCCACATGTTGCTTAATAATCTCAATAATCTCAGCCCTTACATCTTATAGATACATTGTATCAAAATATAAATAATTCAAGAGAGAGAAAATTCATTATCTAGCTTCATTTTGTGACAAACTCTCAACCCACACTTTCTCTCTTTAGACTCACGAAAATATGAAGTATATCAGTCCCTAGAATGATCACAAGCAAGCTAAGAACAGATCATGATGATCAGATTCAAGATCATAGCATCAAGTGGTAAAACACCCTAAATCTTAAAAATCCTTATGATCCATGTTGTTTGATGTTATTGGTTGTTTAATATAATGTATTAAGGTGACATTGAGTGATCTGGGTTGATAGATCATGGATCTATAACACTTAGATGCATGAAAATAACATTTTTAGAAATCTAGAAAAATTGAAAAAAAGTGGCCTGACAACGATATGTTAGAGGCCTTAGATCTTTGCCTGTTAATGTTTTGGATAGTTTTATGTTATAGAACTGTTATTTGTTATAAGGGCTTTGATCTAGAACTTCAATCAAGCCCAGATCACATGTAGATGGTAAGTTATGCAGGATCAAAGGGCGTTGACTGGCATTGACTAGTTGTTCTGGGTAACCCAGATTTACCCAGAAAATTTCTGACAAGATTTTTCGGGCTCTAGATCTTGCAGTGTTTTATGTTTTTGGCCAAGTTATGGTTTTGATCTTGTAGATTGGTATAAGTACTACATATCCCTGCCTTTAGATTACCCTAATCCGTAACGGAATCCAATATATGAGTGGTCAAACCAGGGTTGACCACCAGCGTCATGATGAAATCTGGAAAACCAATATTTCTCAAGAACATGTTTTCTGTCAGAGTTTGACCGACCTTGATCTTTTAATTGTTTTGATGTTATGATGATCTGATGATTTAGAGTTGTTATTTGACATCTCGACTTCATGTGTGAATCTTTAAATCACATAAATCAGACTTGTAGTGCAAGATATAATGGTCTAAATATAGCACCTTCGTCTGTTCTTCATTTTCTGGAAAACCCATAAATGAAGAACAGCGTTGTCAGACTTTTTGAGGGCTAATAATTCACTGATCTGATGTTGTTTAGCCATGATGTTTGTTTGTGAGTGTAGTATTACCTAAATACTACAACACTATTGCACTAGACTGGCCAAAATCATTAAGATCTAAGAAATACAACTGGTCAAAGTAGGTACCCTGTTTTTCGAACATGAAGATCTGGGTTTCATGAAGAACAGCTCAAGAACACGAAGATCACCTATAGCGACAGTTCTGTCGCTATAGGCAGCCTTTAGTGACAGTTTTAATATGAAATTAATTATTTTAATAAATAATTTGAGAAAAATAGTTTTTTTAATTATTAAAAATACAAAATAAATTACTAAAAAATATTTTAAAGCCTGAAAATTAGTTTTTAATTATTCTGAACATATTTCATATGTGACACCCCCAAATCTAAGTACTTCATTCCCACAAGACTTGGTGTTCACTTTTCAATCATTCATATTTATCTACCCAAACATATTAAAATTAAATTATAAATCCTCCCTTTAAATAGGGTTACATCATTGATTAAAAATCTTCCCAGGTTGTCTAACCTTAAACATTCATATAAGTGCGAAAATAAAATTATTACATCACATCATTAATTTAAAAGTCTATCATCATAACATTAAATAAAATTACAAGTCTTCATCACTTGAACATTTTTCCCTTTCCTTCGCTAGATGAAGGCTCATCTACCTTCTCAACTTTAGCTGCAATAAATGTATAAATATGGAAGAGTGAGCTAAACAATTGCTCACTAGATACAACAATGAATCAACAAGAATGAAATAACTACCAATGAATAGGCTCATCAAGAACTAAACAGTACTCTATCAATAATAGCCAACGACTAGAATCAAAATATGGGATACATAAAAACTGAGGGTCATGAGACCATGAACTGTGTCCACAGTTGCAAGTAATCTTTCAACTTCAACTTTAACAGTCATAAGACTATAAGGACTCCTCGTACTTAGGGGGATCAGTCCTTTGTACAATGTATTGTGCACAAACATTTCAACGCTAAGCGTAACTTATCCCCTATTAATAGGGTTGTTCATCTCAGTATTTAGAGTTCAAGTCCGCACTAAAGAAAGTTTGGTTTGGATAAGCTTTCAAGGGAATTTTGAAGTTTAACGATCATCAACTAGAGGACTAGTTGAATCAATAGTGTTTGACAACACAACAGTTGAAAAATAGTAACATAATATGGAACAAAGAATAAGTGTAAGTGAACTAACTATATTTTGAACTCATGCTCAGAAACAACTACAAGGCATAAGTATTGAATGACAACAAACCTTGCTTGAATAATATTAGGCTAGAACTATGAATTACTGATTATACTTTAAATAATAGCAAGCTGAAATTAAAGCTTGCTCATTATGAGAATAGTTTGTGCCAATTAAATGAGATAAGATAGTTCAACATTAGAAATTAGAATTCAAGAAAACAACATTCATAATATTCGAATGACAATAAAGAAACTTGTCTAACAATAAACAAGTTAGAATGCGTCAATAAATATTGGAACTCAAACTTGTTCGAATAAAGTTAAAGTCATAGCTAGCATGCTCAAATAATGATTAGGAATACAAAAGTCTGGTTAATGAATGGTTAAAGTAAGAAACGTGTTTAACATAAATGTAGAGTTTATAAACTTGCTCAATCAAAAGAATGAAGTTACACCATTTAATAAAAGAACTAACTGAACGAAAGTGTAGAATTAGAAAACTTGCCTCGAGCGTAAGCTAAAATATCAAAACTAACGTTCACCTATACACAGTATTAAAACCACAATATCTATTAGACATACTTATATTCATTTTTCAATATAAAATGCATTACTAGCTAAACTTGTTATTTTAGCACAAGTCTTAAGCTACCATATATATTTCAGAATTCCTAAGTGTTAACATCACAACACTTATCTAACATTCATTGTATAAACTAAGTTACACATAACACGTTCGTAATTACTAATCACTTTTACAACTTTGAATTTACAATCCACCTAATATGACTTTGTTTAACCTTGTGTTACATGATTCTCACATTAACCTAACACTAAGCTAAGTTACATTGAACGTCCAAAGTCTGCATAATTAGCAGACTTCGCTGTCTGTGAAAGGGTACTGGCACGGCCGCGCCAGTTTTATACTGGCTTGCAGTGCGCCTGCGCTACACACTAGTTCCAATTTTGCAGAACATGGTTACGACAGTTTTCTTAAGCCAACTAACACGGATTTCACCCACCAACCAGTAATAATAACATGTAAAAATGGTATAGAACTATCACAAACATATTTGTGAACATATTCCATCAATTAAAACAATTTAACAACAATTTAAGCTAGGTTAATTTCTCAAATTCCATATTTTTCATATAAAACTCAATTTTTGATATTCATCCCAAAAATCATCGCTGTGAATTCAATACTTGGCCAAATCACTCCATTCCAATTACGATATACCCGTTTCTTAATGAACTAACACAATCAAGTTTCAATTTATAATTTCACATACTAATTGGCCACTACAATTGAAACTTTTAATGAACCATATGAAAGTACATATACTGACATTATTTTCTTCCTACTGTCAACGAATTTAGCATACAAATTTATTGTTTAAGTATAAACTCTAGCATTATATCACATATAACCAGCATAACTTAGTTACATAACAACAATTCGGAAGAAATAGAATCCACATAGTATGACAAAACTTTGCCGTGATACTCATAAACACATATAATATCAATGTTGTGAACACACCTTCAAATGGTCGAACAATCCTTGCTAAACTCACTGGAATTGTTGGAAATTGCTTAAGTTTTTTTTCTTCTCTCAATTCTCTTACAGCCTCTCTGTATTTCTCAGACTTATCAAGCAACTAAAATACGCATAACAACATATAACTCCAACCAACGCACACTTTTAAACGTCTAAAAACTGACGTCTACTAATTAACCCTTATTAAATCATCAATTTTAAATATATATTTATATTATTTATATTATTTAAATTTAAAAATTTAAAATTTAGAAGCCATAAGGCTTTGTTTGGAAAAATCCTTTAAAATTTAAAGACTTAATATTTATGTGACGCCCCCAAAATTAGGTATACATCACCCATCTTGGGTCGTCAGATACATAGTACAGAATACAAATACAACTTACTAATACAACTGTCGTGTACAATACGACAAAATATAACTGTAAGTTTGAATACAATTATTGTCTACTAGAGACTATACAAATTCAAAAGGAGTCCTCATTACAATTATTGTCACACTATTTAACAGAATAGTGAGGACTACTAATACTATCATCTGGTCCATCACTCCATTCTCCGACTCGTCCCAGCTATATTCTCATTTCCTGAAGAGAACAATGAAAGAAAGGGTGAGCTCAACTAGCCCAGTAAGAAATATTATGACTAAGATAATGCAGAATAAATTATCATTAGCCTTCAACAGTGTTAAACTGATAAAATATAACGAACATCAAGTTTAACTGCAGCGGAACAAGCAATCCATTAAAAGAGTCAAGTAGAAAATAAAATCTACTATCTTCTATGATTTAAAATATTTTTCAACACTGTTATCGCTGGGACTCAGCTTAATAAAATAATCCACATCATCGAATCACCCCTGCACTACGACCAAGTATATTCGTGTATTCATTAATGGTCATGATCATGCCAACAACTGTCCATCAATGCACTACGAGCCAATGAGGACTTTTATCACATCATTTGTAACATTACGGTCATGATTATACCGAATAATCCCTGGTCATAATCATACCAAGTCTATATATGCACTACAGGCCACATATGACTTTCAACATTTTATAAACATGAGGATGATGACAATGATATAAGAATTCAATAAAACAAGTTCAAGAATTAATTTATCCAAGAATTAACAACGTCCAAATTGTCAACATGATACTGCTTTGTGGAGTAAAATTCAAGAATGCTTAGAAGAATATTTTCATGAAAAGATACTGGATGAAACGTAATTATCAAGGATATTCCACAAATTTCATGGAGTATAGAAGTCAAAACTTAACTAACTGAGTATAATAAAAAAATAGAATAACAAAAGAAATCACCATGCACGTGATAGACCGCACATACATGTTATTCCAACAGAATAATAAAAAATGGAATCAGGTCCGGCGTAAAACGCACAGACAAGATATTCCAACAGAATAATAATAAAGACGGAACCAGGTCCGGCGTAAAACGCACATATAGGATATTCCAACAGAATAATAATAATAAAGACGGAACCAGGTCCGGTGTTAAACACACAGACAGGATGTTCCAACAGAATAATAATAAAGACGAAACCAGGTCTGGTGTAAAACACACAGACAGGATGTTCCAACAGAATAATAATAAAGACGGAACCAGGTCCGGTGTAAAACACAAAGATAGGATGTTCCAACAGAATAATAGAAGAATGTCACCAAGTATAGGGTAGACCGCGTATACAGGTTATTCCAACAGAATAATAAGAAATGGAATAACAACAGTTCTCTTCATGAATAAGAAAGAATAACACCCCTTACCGTTTTAAAGAAGAATTGAAATAAGGAAGTAGTTAAGTAGCAGAATACATTTCTTCTCTCTCTCTCTATAGTTTCTCTCTATAGAGTTCAGTGAATTTGTAAGAAATAATGAAGGAATAAGCTGCTATTTATAGAAATATAGAATGCATAGTAACTAATGCATAAACGGTCCAGATTGATTACTTTAATCTGACGGTCCATATTTAAAAAAAATCTTTTAAATAAAATATAATATATTCTATTTATAGAATAACTTTAATAAAGTATTCTGTTTTATATAAAAAGATGTTTCTGTTTTATTACGTTAATAATACGAATAAAACAAAACTTCATTATAGCTAAATAATTCATATTATTAACTGATAATAATTGAATCAAACTGAGTGACTTCTCACATAAGCATTAATAATCAATACCGTGTGCTACTATGCAACCACACGCATTACTGTACTTTTACTACCGAGTAGTTCAATAGTATCAATGGTAAAACTTCCGCCGTTATTTTTAATAAAATATTTTTTTCGTTTTCTCAATTCGACAATAATTCCGTTGTGAGGTCCACCAATGATTGTGTCGTTGTACGAATATTCCCTGTTAAAACGAATATTCCCCGACCAATCGAATATTATATAACAACTTGCGTACTTTACAAAATTTATAAATATTACCCACAACTATAACATTATATCAAATTAACTCCATAATATTCAAAAATGATAATTATAGAAAATTCATCTTTATTTATAAAAGTTGGGGTTTTACAACCTCCCCTTCTTATAAAATTTTGCCCTCAAAATTAGGGTACGTACCTGGTATGTCGAAGAAGTAAGAATACCTTGACTTCATTTCAGATTCTAACTCCCAAGTCATTTCCTCAATATCGTGATTTCTCCACAAAACTTTGACTTGAGGTATAACCTTGGAGCGTAGAATATGTTCCTTCTTATCCAAGATTTGAACAGGAACTTCTTCATACGTCAAATCCTTCGCTATTTCGTCCGGTTCTAACTCAATAATGTGGTTCGGGTCTTCCATATATTTACGTAACATGGATATGTGAAAAACGTTATGAACTCGAGACATACTTGGCGGTAAAGCGAGTCTATAAGCCACAGTTCCTACTCGTTCGAGGATTAAAAATGGACCGATGAATTGAGGATTGAGCTTTCCTCTCTTTCCAAATCTCGTAACTCCTTTCCATGGAGCAACACGTAAGAACACATGATCTCCTATATCAAATTCCACGTCCTTTCGATGAAGATCAGCATAACTCTTTTGTCGATCTTGTGAGGTTTTTATACGTTGTCGGATCGTTTGAATCTTTTCTGTAGTCATACGTACCAACTCCGGTCCCAACAACGTTGCTTCACCCACCACATCCCAGCATACTAGAGAACGACATTTTCTTCCATACAATGCTTCGAATGGAGCCATGCCAATACTTGCTTGATAACTGTTGTTGTAGAAAAACTCCACCAATGGTAAGAACTTGTCCCAACTTCCCTTGAAATCAAAAACACAGAGTCTTAATAGATCTTTAAGAATTTGAATAGTCCTCTCTGATTGTCCGTCTGTCTGAGGATGATATGCCGAACTAAATCGTAAATCTGTGTCCATAGCTTTTTGTAAACTAACCCAAAATCGTGAAGTGAATCTTGGGTCTCGATCAGAAACTATGGATACTGGCATACCATGCAGTCTTACAATCTCGTTTATGTATATACGAGCAAGACGTTCAAGTGTTTAAGTTTCTCGTATCGGTAAGAAATGAGCAGACTTAGTCAATCTATCAACAATGACCCAAATCGCATCTATACCTTGAGAAACCTTAGGAAGTCTAGTAACGAAATCCATGGTAATGTGCTCCCACTTCCATTCTGGAATTTCAAGTGGTTGCAATGGACCTTTTGGTACTTGATGCTCCGCTTTAACTCGTTGACAAGTTAGACACCTCGAGATAAACAGCGCTATCTCTCTCTTCATATTGCTCCACCAAAATGTATGACGAAGATCATGATACATTTTGGTATTTCCAGGATGGATTGCAAATGGTTTGTTGTGCGCCTCTATCATTATTTCATACTTTACATCAGGGTTGTTAGGAACACAAAGTCTGGAGTTGACTCGAAGTATTCCTTTTTCATCGATTCTTGCTTCCGGCATAGCACCTTCTTGTACTTTCTTCCTCATACGCATCAGCTCCAGGTCTGTAGCTTGAGCAGCTTTAACTTTATCGATTAAAGTTGGTTCTACTCGTATATTCGCCATCGTCACATGGGTCCCTAGAGTCTTTAACTCTATCTCCATCCTTTGCAAGCCACACAAAATGGGGCTTTGTGTTGACAATATCGCACTCGTACTTGCATATGATCTTCTACTCAATGCGTCAGCTACCACATTCGCTTTTCCAAGATGGTATTGAATGGTATGATCATAATCTTTCAACAGTTCAAGCCAACGTCTTTGTCGCATGTTGAGTTCCTTTTGAGTGAAGAAATATTTGAGGCTTTTATGATCCGCAAAGATCTCCACCTTCTCCCCATATAAGTAATGCCTCCAAATTTTAAGTGCAAAGACAACAGCTGCCAACTCTAGATCATGAGTAGGATAATTCCTCTCATATTCCTTGAGTTGTCTTGATGCATAGGCTATGACTTTTCCATGTTGCATGAGAACGCATCCCAACCCTTTGCTCAAAGCATCACTGTAGATGACAAATCCCTCCGAGCCAGATGGTATTGTTAGAACAGGTGCTAAAACGAGTCTCCTCTTGAGTTCTTGAAAACTCTTTTCACATTCTTCGCTCCAACCGAACTTTGTATCTTTCCGAGTCAGCCGAGTTAATGGAGTAGCGATTCGAGAAAATCCTTCCACGAATCTCCGATAATAACCAGCTAAACCAAGAAAGCTACGTACTTCGGTCACTGATTTAGGTTGCTCCCAGCTTTGAATAGCTTCAATCTTTGCCGGGTCAACAGATATTCCATGGCTTGATACTACGTGCCCAAGGAATGCTACCTCCTCCAGCCATAACTCGTATTTCTTCAACTTGGCATAAAGCTTGTATTCACGAATCTTTTGGAGTACCAGCCTCAAGTGTTGCTCATGATCTTCACGGCTTTTGGAATAAATAAGGATGTCATCAATAAAGACGACCACAAAGTGATCCAAATATTCCTTGAATACCCGGTTCATCATATCCATGAAGGCAGTAGGAGCATTAGTCAATCCAAAGGACATGACTAGGAATTCATAATACCCGTACCGAGTTCTGAAAGCCGTCTTTGGAATATCCTCAGTTCTAACCTTCAGCTGATGATATCTAGAACGAAGATCGATCTTTGAAAAGAATTGTGCTCCTTGCAACTGGTCAAACATGTCATCAATACGTGGCAATGGGTACCTGTTTTTGATGGTGACATGATTCAACTCCCGATAATCAATACAAAGTCGCATACTTCCATCTTTCTTCTTCACGAATAGAACAGGAGCACCCCAAGGAGAAGTACTAGGACGAATAAAGCCAATGTCTAACAATTCCTGCAGTTGGATCTTTAACTCCTGAAGTTCAATAGGAGCCATTCGATATGGGGCTTTGGAAATGGGTTTTGTACCGGGTTCAAGGTCGATACAAAATTTAATTTCACGCTCTGGGGGTAGGCCAGGAAGTTCTTCAGGGAATACGTCAGGAAATTTACTAACAATAGAAATATCATTCAAAACTGACGTATTTTTGTTTAGATCCGTGACATGAGCTAAGAAAGCTTGACATCCGTTTTTCAATAAACGAATAGCTTTATGGCTTGAGATTACATTGATTGATTTTAATGGTTTGGTTGCTTGAATTCACATAATAGGTTGATTAGAAATATAAAAGCTAACAACCTTACGAAAACAATCAATTTTTGCATGATGAGTAGTTAACCAATCAATCCCTAAAATCACGTCAAATGCAAGTATTTTTATTGAAATAAGATCGACAGGTAATGTGTGGGTACCAACTTGAACCAAACAAGACTAAAAAACTGTGGATGTAATGAAGGTTTCTCCCAATGGAGTTTCAACAGATAAGTCAAAGTCTAATTCCTCTGGAGTCAAATTTAATCGATGAGCGCAAGTAGGAGAAATAAAAGAATGGATAGAACCGGTATCAAATAAAGTATAGACTTCATTAGAGTTTATGATAAGCTTACCCGTGATGACCTCATTTAGGTTCCTTGCTTTCTGGGAGGTCACAACAAACGCTCTCCCTTGCACTACCGGTTTTGACTTTTCTGGAACGGCCTTTGGTGTCTCCATCCTGGCTGAACTTGTTTTTTGTAAACGACAAAATCGAGCTAAATGACCTTCTCTTCCACAATTATAACATGCTTTAGACGATATCGCGAAGTTTGGACTGATGTGCCCCTCCCCTCTGCATTTGAAACATATGATAGGTGGTCGTTCTCCTTTCTTAACAACGGGTGCTGGTGCTGACGTCTTTCCATCATTGTTGAATCTCCTCTTCTTGAAATGACCATTCTTATTGTTTTGGCCCTGATTACCACCGAAGTGGTTACCATTTCTGGCCTGTTGATTCCCTCCACGCTTGTTGTCACCGCTTCGATGACTGCTCTCACTGGTATTATCATTTTGCCGACTGCTCTCTTTTGGTTGCGTTGACTCATTATCACGCTCCACTAACTGAGCCCTATTCACAACATCTGAATACAAACATAGTTTATGAGAAATAAGATGTTGACGTATCTCAGGTTTCAAACCTTATAAAAATATTCGTGTCATTCGCTCTTCATTATCCACCAAGTGGGACGCAAACCGGGACAACTCAGCAAATTTAGCCTCATACTGTGACACGGTCATATTATTCTGCTCTAATTTGATGAACTCCACCTCCTTTATGTGACGAACACTTTCGGGAAAGTATTTGTCATTGAACAGCTCTTGAAACTTCTCCTAAGACATCTTCAGTGCGACAGGTTGAGTACGCTTAATCGATTCCCACCAGTAATCTGCCTCTCCTCGCAACATAAAGGCGGCAAAGGGAACTTTTTTCTCCTCAGAGCATCCCAAGACATCAAATATCATGGTGATCTGCTTTATCCGTGTTTCCGCTATAAGTGGTTTTGGCTCTCCCTTAAACTCCGGTGGTCCCAGCTCCTTGAACTGTTTAACGGTGACCGTCCAAGAGTTTTTAGTGTTTCCACCTATATTTTGAACAGGAGCCGCTCTTGCCTGCTGTTGCATGAACTGCATAAAGCTTCTGAACATTCCATCATTCATCATTTAGTCAGTATTGTTGTTTGCATGAGGATTGTCGCCTTCCTGATGCACATTATCTCGATTATTGATATGTGGTGAATCAACAGTCGCATGTGCTCCATTGCTATTCTCAACATTCTCGGATGCCATTTTCAGATACTGCCACAAAATAAAAGTTAATTGATATGTCATATATTATCCTTATATTCTGACCGACCAATTAAATATCATGCAAATAACTTAGGTAGGTCATACTAGCGAAGGAATTCCCCGTCTCTCCCCTCTTAGTTCTATTCTCACATCTTAGCCAGGGATCATATCCCTAAGCTCTGATACCAACTGTGACGCCCCCAAAATTAGGTATACATCACCCATCTTGGGTCGTCAGATACATGGTACAGAATACAAATAAAACTTACTAATACAACTGTCGTGTACAATACGACAAAACATAAATGTGAGTTTGAATACAATTATTGTCTACTAGAGACTATACAAACTCAAAAGGAGTTCTCATTACAATTATTGTCACACTATTTAACAGAATAGTGAGAACTACTAATAGTATCATCTGGTCCATCACTTCGTTCCCCGACTCGTCCCAGCTATATTCTCATTTCCTGAAGAGAACAGTGAAAGAAAGGGTGAACTCAACTAGCCCAGACAGGATGTTCCAATAGAATAATAATAAAGACGGAACCAGGTCCGATGTAAAACACATAGACAGGATGTTCCAACAGAATAATAGAAGAATGTCACCAAGTATAAGGTAGACCGCGTATACAGGTTATTCAAACAGAATAATAAGAAATGGAATAACAACAGTTCTCTTCATGAAGAAGAAAGAATAACACCCCTTACCGTTTTAAAGAAGAACTGAAATAAGGAGGTAGTTAAGTAGCAGAATACTTTTCTTCTCTCTTTCTATAGTTTCTCTCCCTAGAGTTTAGTGAATTCGTAAGAAATAATGAAGGAATGAACTGCTATTTATAGAAAAATAGAATGCATAGTAACTAATCCATGAACGGTCCAGATTGATTACTTTAATCTGACGGTCCATATTCAAAGAAAAATCTTTTAAATAAAATATAATATATTCTATTTATAGAATAACTTTAATAAAGTATTCTGTTTTATATAAAAAGATATTTCTGTTTTATTACGTTAATAATACGAATAAAACAAAACTTCATTATCGCTAAATAATTCATATTATTAACTGACAATAACTGAATCAAACTGAGTGACTTCTCACATAAGCATTAATAATCAATACCGTGTGCTACTATGCAACAACACGCATTACTGTACTTTTACTACCGAGTAGTTCAACAGTATCAATGGTAAAACTTCCGCCGTTATTTTTAATAAAATATTTTTGTCGTTTTCTCAATCCAACAATAATTCCGTTGTGGGGTCCACCAATGATTGTGTCGTTGTACGAATATTCTCTATTAAAACGAATATTTTCCGACCAATCGAATATTATATAACAACTTGCGTACTTTGTAAAATTTATAAATATTACCCATAACTATAACATTATATCAAATTAACTCCATAATATTCAAAAATGATAATTATAGAAAATTCATCTTTATTTATAAAAATTGGGGTCTTACAATTTAAGCCTTGTTTGCCAAAAAACTAAATTAAACTCCTGTATTTTATTTCAACAAACAATTTTAGTTTATAATTCATATTATTATTTGGATTTCTATATCCAATATTAATCAAATAAATTAATTATACACCACATTCTAATTAAATATATCATTTAAACAAATAACATAAAATTATAATTTCGTTATAACTTTATTTAATAATTAATATACCATTTAAATTATTAAAATCATCACAACAATATAACCTCTCATGTTATATTATACTCTCTAAATTATAAACTAATTTAATTTAGAATATTATCTAATAAATTTAGATTTATAAATATTTACTAACAACCATTACAACAATAAAATATTTATTTAACAATAAACACCTCAAATAAATATTTATATAATTCAATAAATACTTAATATTATAATTTAAAATTTCGGATTGTTACATCCTTCCCTTCTTACAAGGATTCTGTCCCCAAAATCACAACTCAAACAATTAAATTGTCACATTCTTCCATCCTTACAAAGATTCTGTCCCCAGAATTGAAGACATAGACTAAACAAATAACTCAGGATAATTCTTCATCATATCAGCTTCGACTTCCCACGTAGCCTCTTCGACGTTGTGGTTCCTCCATTTCACCTTCACAGAAGGTATCACTTTATTCCCGAGTACTTGTTATTTCCTATCGACTATCTGGATAGGAATCTCTTCGTAAGATAAATCTTTACTAAACTGCAACGGCTCTTACTCGATCACATGCTTGTAATCTGGTTTATATGGTCGCAACACTGACACGTGAAAAACGTTGTGAACGTGTTCTAATTCTGGAGGTAAAGCTACCTCGTAAGCCATTTCTCCCACTCTTCGTAGTATCTCGAACGGTCCAATAAATCTTGGGCTGAGCTTTCATTTCTTGCCAAAACGAATTTTCCCCTTCCAAGGAGAAACTTTCAGGAACACGAAATTTCCTGCTTCAAATTCACGATTCTGCCTGTGTTGATCAGCATACTTTTTTTGTTGATCTTGAGGAGCTACCAATCTTACTCTGATGAGTTTGATAACTTCAGCGGTTTGCTGTACCAGTTCTGGGATAATACCTGACACGACATCTTTTGATTGCACCGCGTCTTGCACCGTCATATTGAAGGTTCTGGCTGTAGGCTTATTTGTTGATGTTGGTCCCGCAATAGTTAGTGTACCTCCACTAGCATTTTCCTGGCTTCCAGCTATCTCACCAGACTTCTTCTTTGGACACTCGCGAGCAAAGTGATCCTTTGACCCGCAGGTGTAGCAAACATTCTTCTTGGGTTGAGTGCAATTTGGGGCGATGTTACCCTCCTAGCTACAGTTGAAGCATACTCGTTTCCCCATCAAGCACACACCCATGTGAAACTTTTTGCATGTAGCACATGCTTCGAACTTCTTCTTTTGCTGGCTTCCTTGCTGATTTCCATCTCCCATATTTTTATTACACTTCCTCTTCAAATTGTTGTTGCCATTCCCACCGTTACCACCACCACCATTCTTAGCTTCACCTTCGCACTTCTTCTTCCTCTGCTCTTCTTCTTCCTCTGCTATTGGTTGTGCTTTGTTACAGCCTCGCCTCCACTCTCAGCGAGAATTGCTTTCTCCATTACCGCTGCAAATGTCTTCAGCTGGAACAGGGAGACCCTACTATACAATCAGAGCTTCAGTCCCTGTTCAAACCTCTTCACCTTGCGTTCGTCTGTGCTGACTTGATATGGCGCAAATCTCGTCAACTCGTTTAATTTAGCGGCATACTCAAATACCAACATCGTTCCCTGCTTCAGTTCCAAAAACTGCACTTCTAGCTGACTCTTCGAACTTTATGGGAAATAGGTCTCGAAGAATATTTCCTTGAACCTTTCCCAAGACATTACCCCTTGACCTCCTCGGGTTTTATTGGCTTGCCACCAATAACTCGCCTCTGCTTTCAACATGAATGTTGCAAAAGCAGTCTTCTAAACATCCTCTACCCTAGTGACATCGAATACCTTCTCTATTTCCATGATCCATGACTGTGCTTCCACGGGATTCATGGACCCATGGAACTCCAGTGGCCCAACCGCCTTGAAGTCCTTAAAAGTCATAGCTTGATTCTGTGGCTGATTCTGTAATGCTCCCGTTGGTAGTGTTACGAATTGCTAAACCGGATTAGCCTCAGCATTGTTGTTATTCTCGGGGTTCCTTTGTCGTGGTTGGCTTCTTGGAGGCATTTTTTTTGTTAAGATACACCCATTAGATTCTATTAAATCTTTTAAGTATTATATACTTAAGTTGCACATCATAAAAGATTATCACGTAACACATAACACTTTGAATAAAATAATAATTTTTATTCCTTTATAATCTTTTTAAAAACATCATACCAATAGCATCACTGCTATTTACATTACTTCCCTGAACTACTAAAGTTCCGGGATAACATCATTATCATATCCTATAGGTCACATCACACTTGGGATTTACATATTATTTAACATTTTAATAGTCTCATCAAAGGCACATTCCCTACTATGTCCTACTAAGATACTCTGTAGCCTTTTGACATTCCTCTTCCATAATTTGGAACATTGTTCGACGATCTAACACGTACGATGGCAAAGTCTCGAACTGAATAGGATAACCCATGACCCGATCTTGAGCTCGATTGATCACGGTGTTGAATACGTTATTCATCTCCTCCATTTTCATCCTCTTTGCTTGTGCATCTCTTCCTGCTATCCCGGCTCGTTGATAAGCTTCCTCGTACGCGTCTTCGGATCTTGCCCTCTTAGTCGATTCCTCCCTCAACTTGTTCTTCAGTTCTGCAATCTCTGCTGTCATTCATTCATTCTCTTCTTCGGTGTGAACCAGCTTCTCTTCGACATTATTCAGACGTTCCTCTCGATCCTGGATCTCGTTGTCCTTCTGTGCCATCGATGTCTACTTCTCAACTACTATCTCTTGAAACTCCTCGACGGTATCCTGAAGTTCCACGTTGCGATCGTAGACTTCATCGTACATACGAGCAGCTATCGAGTTAAGTGGAAGTTTTCCTCCTCGTCCTCCTCATCCAACTGTGGCAGCTCAACAGGGTCCTCCTCATCCGTCTCTATCTCATCATCCTCATCAGGTATTCTCTCCTGCTCAACTACTGTGACTGACGGAACTGTTTCCCGTGGCAGTAGTTGTTCCCAAATCACCTGCATATCTCGAGGCTCCTCCTCTCTAACCTGACCGGATCATCCTATATTAGCCATCTTGTCAACCAAATTTTAAGTTTTAATTACTAATTATTACTACTCGACACTCACGAGCACATAAGTTATAATCACATAAGCACATAAGTATTTTATTACTTCTTCCTTAACAACTCGATAAGAGTTTATCATCACTATCTTTTCAAAGGTTACTTCCTAAGGCTTTTCCCCCCACCTAAGGTTTATAACCTAAAACTTTGATACCAACCTGTGACACCCCCAAATCTAGGTACTTCATTCCCACAAGACTTGGTGTTCACTTTCCAATCATTCATATTTATCTACCCAAACATATTAAAATTAAATCATAAATCCTCCCTTTAAATAGGGTTACATTATTGATTAAAAATCTTCTCAGGTTGTCTCACCTTAAACATTCATATAAGTGTGGAAATAAAATTATTACATCACATCATTAATTTAAAAGTCTATCATCATAACATTAAATGAAATTACAAGTCTTCATCACTTGAACATTTTTCCATTTCCTTTGCTAGATGAAGGCTCATATACCTTCTCAACTTTAGCTGCAATGAATATATAAATATGCAAGAATGAGCAAAACAATTGCTCACTAGATATAGCAATGAATCAACATGAATGAAATAACTGCTAATGAATAGGCTCATTAAGAACTAAATAGTGCTCTATCAATAATAGCCAACGACTGGAATCAAAATATGGGATACATAAAAACGGAGGGTCATGAGACCACGAACTGTGTCCACAGTTGCAAGTAATCTTTCAACTTCAACTTTAACAGTCATAAGACTATAAGGACTCCTCGTACTTGGGGGGATTAGCCCTTCGTACAATGTATTGTGCACAAACATTTCAACGCTAAGCGTAAATTATCCCCTATTAATAGGGTTGTTCATATCAGTATTTAGAGTACAAGTCTGCACTAAAGAAAGTTTGGTTTGGATATGCTTTCAAGGGAAATTTGAAGTTTAACGATCATTAACTAGAGGATTAGTTGAATCAATAGTGTTTGACAACACAACAGTTGATCAATAGTAACATAATATGGAACAATGAATAAGTGTAAGCGAACTAACTATATTTTGAACGCATGCTTAGAAACAACTACAAGGCATAAGTATTGAATGACAACAAACCTTTCTTGAATAATATTAGGCTAGAACTATGAATTACTGATTATACTTTAAATAATAGCAAGCTAAAAATAAAGCTTGCTCATTATGAGAATAGTTTGTGCCAATTAAATGAGATAAGATAGTTCAACATTAGAAATTAGAATTCAAGAAAACCGCATTCATAATATCCGAATGACAATAAGGAAACTTGTCTAACAATAAACAAGTTAGAATGCGTCAATAAATATTGGAACTCAAACTTGTTCGAATAAAGTTAAAGTCATATCTAGCTTGCTCAAATAATGATTAGGAATACAAAAGTTCGCTTAATGAATGGTTAAAGTAAGAAACTTGTTTAACGTAAATGTAGAGTTTATAAACTTGCTCAATCAAAAGAATGAAGTTACACCATGTAATAATAGAACTAACTCAACGAAAGTGTAGAATTAGAAAACTTGCCTCGAGCGTAAGCTAAAATATCAAAACTCACATCCACCTATACACAATATTAAAACCACAACATCTATTAGACATACTAATATTCATTTTTCAATATAAAACGCATTACTAGCTAAACTAGTTATTTTAGCACAAGTCTTAAGCTACCAAATATATTTCAGAATTCCCAAGTGTTAACATCACAACCATTTTCTAACACTCGTTGTATAAACTAAGTTACGCATAACACGTTCGTAACATACTAATCACTTTTACAACTTTGAATTTACAATCAACCTAATATGACTTTGTTTAACCTTGTTGTTACATGATTCTCACATTAACCTAACATTAAGCTAAGTTACATTGAACGTCAAAAGTCTACATAATTAGCAGACTTCACTGTCTGTGACAGGGTACTGGCGCGGCAGCGCCAATTTTATACTGGCTTGCAGTGCGCCCGAGCTACACACCAGTTCCAATTTTGCAGAACATGGTTACGACAGTTTTCTTAAGCCAGCTAGCAAGAATTTCACCCACCAACCAGTAATAATAACATGTAAAAATGGTATAGAACTATCACAAACATATTTGTGACAATATTCCACCAATTAAAACAATTTAACAACAATTTAAGCTAGGTTAATTTCTCAAATTCCATATTTTTCATATAAAACTCAATTTTTGATATTCATCCCAAAAATCATCACTGTGAATTCAATACTTGGCCAAATCACTCCATTCCAATTACGATATACCCGTTTCTTAATGAACTAACACAATCAAGTTTCAATTTACAATTTCACATACTAATTGGCCACTACAATTGAAACTTTTAATGAACCATATGAAAATACATATACTGACATTATTTTCTTCCTACTGTCAACGAATTTAGCATACAAATTTCCTGTTTAAGTATAAACTCTAGCATTATATCACATATAACCAGCATAACTTAGTTACATAACAATAATTCGGAAGAAATAGAATTCACAGAGCATAACAAAAATTTGCCGTGATACTCATAAACACATATAATATCAAAGTTGTGAACATACCTTCAAATGGTCAAACAATCTTTGCTAAACTCACTGGAATTGTTGGAAATTGCTTAAGTTTTTTTTTCTCTCAATTCTCTCACAGCCTCTCTATATTTCTCAAACTTATCAAACAACTAAAATACGCGTAACAACATATAACTCCAACCAACGCACACTTTCAAACGTCTAAAAACCGACGTCTACTAATTAACCCTTATTAAATCATCAGTTATAAATATATATTTATATTATTTATTTTATTTATATTATTTAAATTTAATTTTTTAAAATTTAAAAGTCATAAGGCTTTGTTTGGCAAAACCCTTTAAAATTTAAAGACTTAATATTTAAGCCTTGTTTGGCAAAAAACTAAATTGAACTCCTTTATTTTATTTCAACAAATAATTTTAGTTTATAATTCATATTATTATTTGGATTTTCATATTCAGTATTAATCAAATAAATTAATTATACACCCCATTCTAATTAAATATACCATTTAAATAAATAACATAAAATTATAATTTCGTTATAATTTTATTTTATATTTAATATACCATTTAAATTATTAAAATCATCACAACAATATAACATCTCATGTTATATTATACTCTCTAAATTATAAACTAATTTAATTTAGAATATTATCTAATAAATTTAGATTTATAAATATTTACTAACAACCATTACAACAATAAAATATTTATTTAACAATAAACACCTCAAATAAATTTTTATATAATTTAATAAATATTTAATATTACAATTTAAAATTCTGAATTGTTACATCATAAATATTTAATATTTTTGGAATATTAATGGTATTTAATTATAATATTAAATAAATTATTTAAAAATAATTTTAATACATGAAAAATAATAAAAAAAATTATATAATGGTATAAGAAAATATTTTAAATTATTTTTAATGACTTTTAAGAATTTATGATGAATTTCATTAATTAATTAATATTAATGATAATTAATTTATTTAATAAATATATTAAATAAATTGTAGAAAAATAGAATTAATGATTTAAAAATCCTATAAAAATTATTTAAGTGTTATAAAAATATTTTAAGTTATGAAATATAACTTTTAATATTTAGTCATGAAAATATTAATATTTTAATATTAATAGCAATTATCGGATAATAGATTTAACTATTTAAAAATCATATAAATATGATTTTAAAGTATTAAAAATACTTTGTGATATTATAAATATATTATAATATTATGGTATGATTTTCGTTAATATTTAATATTAAATAAATATTAATGATAAAGGAGTTATATGGTATTTAAATTAGATAAATACGATATTAATGATTGAAAAATCATGATAAATGGTAATAATTATCTAAAAATTATTATGAGACTTGGAAAATTATTTTGACTGATAATAAAATTATCTAAGATAATTGTTAAGTGTTTAGACAGAGTTTAATTGAACTTAAACTCGATTTTTCTCTGATTAGACCATCAGGATGTCAGAATTATGCCGAACTCGACTCGAACTGTAAAAGTTCAACTTGAGGTTAAGTCTAATGTGTTGTATAGACTGATAGGGTTATGTGTTTATGTTATTTTAAATACTGTGATGATATTATTCTAATTTATAGATAGATATTATTTATATATTAGGTCTCCAGACAAAGCTTATTAAAATGCATAACGATAATCAACGAAATAGTGAAGTTTTCTTTAACTCAACCTTGAGTTATAATTTTGCGTATATGCTTGTGAATAATCATTCATGATTATCACGTCTATGATTTGTTGAATCGTATTATATGTACATTGCATGTATTCTTCAGGTATGAAAGGCTGATCACCTTCATTACCATTCGGTCCAGATATATTTATTCATATTCAATGTTTGCTCAGTTATAAAAATTTGTTCATGCTAATTCATAACTATATTGTTGAATTATAGCCAGCTTATTATTCAAATTCTTTTTATCATGATATATCCTTAAATAAACTTATACTTGATGGGAAAACTTATGCTCACCCTTACTATATCATGATAAACATTACAGATTAAGACGAATACGTCGAATACAAGGAAAGGTTAAAGACAGTTCCAACTTTAAGTTTATGTGTGCAGTTAAGTTTGTATAAGTATTGTATATTAATGTTGTTTAAAGTCAAATAACTTATGATTTGTGTACAAGTTAAGGTTACTCGACTTTGGAGAAATAGTATGTAATCTAATGTATGAACAATTTATGTTTATATCTTCCGCAATAGTTATAGAATGATTATACCGGATCCGTGGTGATTTGGGACCCAAATTTGGGGCTCTCACAGCAGAAGAGAGAAATAACAGAGAACAACTATAGAGAAAAGAAGGAGTTTGAGAGAGAAATTGTGAGAAGAACTTCTGCAAGAACAAGAAGGAGTAGTTGTAATCATCTTCTAATTAACCTAAATAAAAAAGCAAAGGTATAATCCTTTCTTCTAAGGTTTTTGTTTTTATTTTGTGAAAAGTTCTCTGTAATTGATTTTTGAGTATGATTGTTGAAAAATGAGTTTGTTATATGTTAATAGATGATTCTAAATTATTATATATCATTAATTCATGCGTTAGAGTAATCAATTTCATGAAATTATGTTTAGTAGTGAAAAAATTGAATTACAGTGATATATATATATATATATATATGTGTGTGTGTGTGTGTGTGTGTGTGTGTGTGTGTGTGTGTGTGTGTGTGTGTGTGTGTGTGATATGACTTATTTTAGAATTAAAATTGATGTTCAATTCATGTAATAAACTAGTAATTATTGGTTAATTGTGAAAAGTCATGAAGAAACAAAAACATTATGGATTAAATTAGTTGTTTTGGTTGTAAAACGAATTCACATTGATGAATTTCGCTATGAATGTCAAAATAAGAAGAAATAATAGAAATAGTAAAAATAAAGGTTGTAATTTTGAGGTTTATATTGTTTATATGGTTAGAAACGTGTTAGAACCATTAGTTTATGTTTCTGTAAACATATTACAACTTTGGTAAATTGGAATGGTTGTTAGAAAGGAGTTTTTAGGCCTGATTTGGCTTTCTGTTGTGTTCGTTCGTGAACTACAGAAGCTATTACGGGGTACCCCCGCCCCGGCGGGCGTACCAATGCATTTTTGATCTGCCTTAGCGGGGAGACCACCCCGGTGGGCTTTTATAGTGCAAAACCCCAGCCCCGGCCCGGGGGGGGGGGGGTAGGCAGACTTGCAAATGCTAAGAAAATCTAACCGGACATATTTTACTAAAATGGGCATAACGTTTTCAAACGAACTCCGATTGATGCGATTCAAGATTATCCAAAACGACGATGAGTAGACCTAAAACTTTTTATCTTTAAGTATTTCAATTTGATGTCGTTATTACGGGTCAAAATGGCCATCATTAGGATTTTTGTGCACTCGGAGGCAATCAGAGGGTGTCAGGATGCACGAATATAAGTGCAGTCCTTTGTGTGTTAGTATAACCTAATCTAAATAGTATGATAACATGTTGAACATGTAATAGGATGTTGTATCAAGTTATTAATGTGTATATGGTGCAATGGCATGATAATTTGATTTGTTGTAACAAAGCTAAATGTGATGCTCATGAAAAGATGTGATGTTGTTTAAACTTAGTTAGCGAGCTATACTAAAAGTGGGAACAAAACTCATATTAGTGTAACTAATGAGTATTGTTAATAAATATGGTATGTGTAGGACTTGTGGTTAACGTGAGTATTGATTGCTTAACCTACACACGAGGCAAGTTCTTTAACTCTACTTTTACTATTGTAGAAGTGCTTAAACCTTATTGATGCATTGAGCAAGTTCCTAACCCTAATTATATATCTATTCTAACTTGATTATGTTCTCGCAAACTCTTCAACCTAACTCTTACTTTGAGAAGGGTTCCTATCTTTATTTTGTTTCTTATTACGCAAGTTCCTAAATTCTGTTATTCTTATGTTGAGCAAGTTTTATTCTTCAAACTTGTTATTAATCATGCACGTTCATTAACTCACTTCTTCTATTGAGTAAGATTATAGCCTTAGCTTATTGTTGTTCAAGCAAGGTTTGTTATAATATTCAATGCCTATGCTTTCTAGTTCATTTCTAAAGCATGATTTCGATGTATAATGTTGATTCACATATGATTAATGACTATTTCATATCATATTGTACTCGAGCAGTTGAAGTGATATCAAACTATATTGATTCAACTAATCCTTATTTGATGTTCGTTGAACTCTAAATTACCCTTGAAGCTTATCCAAACCAAACTTCCTTTGGAGCGGACTCGTATATTAAAATTGAGATGAACAACCCTATTATAGGAGATTATTTATGCGTAAGCGTTTAGATGTTTCTACAAAATACATGGTACGAAGGGCTGATCACCATAAGTACGGGGAGTTCCTACAGTCTTATGATTGTTTAGGTTTAAGTTGAAAGACTACCTATAACATTGGACATAGTTCATGGTCTTGTGACCCTAAGATATATTTTAAATTTTGTTTTCAGTTCTTGATTATTATTGATAGAGAATATTATTCAGTTCTATTGAGCCTATTCAGTGGCAGTTATTATGTTGATATTATTCATTGTCGTTACAAGTGAGCGTTTGTTTTGCTCACTCTTGCATATATAATCATTGCTACTAAAGTTGAGAAGGTTTATGAACCTACCACTAGCAAAGGGAAAGGAAAATTGAACAAGTGTTGAAGACTTATAAATTTATTAACTTTTATGATGTCAGACTTTATTTTAACTACTGTGATGTAATTACTTAATTTTCTGCGTAAGATGAATGTTTAAGGTTAGATGACCTGAGTTTTTATTGGATTTAATGTTGTAACCCTTTTATGGGAAGTTTTATTGTTTACATTTTATTATGTTTGGGTAGTTAGAAATGTATGATTAGAAAGTGAACACCAAATTATATGGGAATGAAGTACCCAAATTTGGGAGTGTCACATGGAGAGCTGAGCCAAGATTTGATCTTGCACTCACTCCCGGACTCCTTGCACAATTGTTATGAATTTTTCATATGAACAAGCTAATTATCAGCCTTGCTGATTTTCTTAATATGTTAAAAAATGTTCAGAGTCACTTTCCAACCAAGAAAGACCAAGTCTTACTAGTAGGGGCCAAAGGATCTTTTGAAAAGAAGAATAATTCTAAGAAGGTAAATATAAAGGCATAAACAAAGGATAATAAGAACAAATCTGATACGGATAACAAAGGAGTTTGCTTCTATAACAATAAGCCTGTACATTAGAAAAGAAACTGCGAGAAACATCTTGTAGATGCTAACCAAATAAGCTTATTGAAGCTTCAATTACAAATACAGTTTTGTTCATGTTTGAAATAAATTTTTCTTTAAGTTAAGGTTCTACTTAGGTATTGGATACCAGCTTTGGTTATCATAAATATAGATTTATGAAGGGACTAAGCAGAAGTAGAAAGTTAAACAAGGGATAAGTAATCCTATGTGTAGAAAATGAAGCAAAGGTTGTTACATTAGCTATAGGAACTTATAGTTTAGCATTGCCTACGAGCATGTCTATTAAGTCAATAAGTTGTTATTTTATTCCAGTTCTTTTTAGAAATATTATTTCAATTTTGTTGTTGGATAACAAAATTTTTGGTATTATATTTAAGAACAATTGTTATTCTATTTATAATAATAATATTTTGTATAGAATTGGAATATTACTTAATGGATTTTGTAAACTTGATTTACATGAAAATAATTTTACAAATTGAACAAACTAGTGTAAGAAAAGGAGATGATCGTTCAAAGAGTTGAATACGTGTATTTGCTGAAATACAAGTGTGAATTATTTGAAAGTTCAAAGAATTCAAAAGTGAAACTAATTGAGAAGGATTAGAATTCTTCGATTGGATCAGGAATAAATACTTGTGCAGTAAGTTTCTAGATCATCTCAAATGGTTTTCTCATAATAGACGTCTCCTGATACACAATAATTTATTGGTATATCTGAAAGGAAAAATCATAACTTGTTGGACATGGTGCGGTCCATAATGATTTCACCGATATTTCAGTATCCTTCTAGGGTCATGACTTAGAAATGGCTGCATATCTACAAAAAAGTAACCTCAAAATTCGACCCCAAGACTCTATAAGAGTTATGGACAGGGAGGATGCGACGAATGAATTGTTCGAGTTGTGATTTTAGGGACAAAATCCTTGTAAGGAGGGAAGGATGTAACAATCTAGAATTTTATTTGTAATTTCAAATATTTATTGAATTAAATAAATATTTTTTTAATTGATGTGTTTGTTATTTAGTAGATATTTGTTGGATTATTTATTAGTAAGTAAATAATTTATGAGTTATGGAAATTAACTTAATTAAGATAAATGAGTGATGAATTAAATTTATGAGATAATACTCTAATTTAACTTAATAACTAAATTAGAGAGTTGTTAAGGATTATAAAGTTTGCTAGAATATTGTTTTAATTTAATTTAGTAATTAAAGTGATATGTTAAGTTATTAAGTAAAATTATAATGAAAATTATACTTTTATAGTAATTAGTTTTGTTTATTTAATTAAGGTTGGATATGGAAATTCAAGTAAACAATGTGGGGCAATAAACTATATTATAAATGACTTATAAAAATAAATTAAAAAAGTTTTAATTTGGTTTTATCAAACAAAACCCTAGAGCTTTTGAAATTCTTATATTAATCTTGCTTTGCCAAACAAGGCTTAAGGAATGATTAAGTCATTATTTTAATAGGTTTTGCCAAACAAGGTCTTATGGATTTTAAATTCAAAATAAAAATAACTGATAAGTATTTAGTATCCCTATTATTATACGTCAGTTTTATATTTTATGTTAGTGTCTGTTTTAGTTTTACGTGAAAAGGGTTTGGCCTAAGCCTAAGAAGAAGAGAGAAGAGAGAGTTTGGAAAGAAGTTTGAGAGAGTTTGAGAAAAGTTGAAAGATAATTTTTGTGATTCCAAGGCAATTCACTGTGTTTTATCAAGGATTATCTCCAAGAAATTGAAGGTATAGCCTCTCAACCTTGAGTTGTATGTTTATAGAAAAAGTTCATGTTCTTCACTTTCAAAATTTTCTATAAATTGCATGTTGGATGAATTGTAGGTATACAAACTGAATTATTAAGTTTGTAAGTATTTGTAATGTTAGAATTAGCATCTAGACAAGGAATTAGTGTGATAATTATGTTCAAAAAGAAAGAAAATCGTTTACAATGTATTTGGTTATATATATGGCTTGTGAAAGTATAAAAATTGATAGTTAGTTTGTAAACTAAACTGTAAATTGAGTCTAGAATATGTTAGTACGTTGAAAAACGAAAAGAACGCAAGTTGAATGAATCAATTTGGTTAAGAAACGAATTCACTAAACATGTTTAAAACATGAAAGTATAGCATGAACAGTGAATTGAAACCCTTAAACTGATTTGTTAAAGTTTTTGAAATGTTAAAATTATTCTGTAGATGAGTAGTTCAGTGTTTCACGAGTTCATAGAATTGAAAACCAACTAATTCCGACTTAAAATGAAGAAGTTATGAAGATTTGAAGTAAAAACATCGCAAAAACTGTAATCTGGGCAAAGCTGAGCGCGGGCGCACAGCTGGGTACTGCTAGATGGCACGGACGTGCTGGATTTATGAAAGAAATGGGCGCGGCCGCACCTATAGTGTGTCAAGTGTGACTGTTTTGACCTGTTTTAGTAAAATAGGCATAACGTTTTCATACAAACTCCGATTAAGGCGATTTAAGATGATCCAAAACGAGGACGAATAGACCTATTACTTTCATTCTTTAAAGTTTTCAATTTGAGGTATTTAGCAGGGGTCAAAATGGTCATCTTTAGGACTGTTGTGTTTTTCGGGAACAATCGGAGGGCGTCGGGCATGCACGTATGCAAGTGTAGTGCTTCTGACGATAAAAGATGTTGTTCTAAGTTATAAAACATAAATATTATGAAGCATAATGATGCTTAACATTAATAAATGATATATTAGATAAGTTGTATAAGCATACTAAGCACACACAAGAGAGACGAATAGGGCGTGTGACGAATGAACGTCGAAACGCCGTGCCAAGTGTTAATGAACTTAAAAAGTATTTCAATTCAATTGAAATAAATATTATAAGATATAGAATAGGGTTAATATAAAATCAATAATGATTCCTAGCAAGACTTAAGCACTTGAATGAACTTCGAGTATGAAATATAGTGAGATGTAAGTCGAAAGTTAACACAATCAAATTGAACATTGTGTAGTGATAATAGGAAGGGTTATGAGATATAGAGTAAAGTTTACATTACAACTACTATGAGTTTCTATATGACTAATAGTTGATGTGTATGATTATATAATTATGTAGGGCACGTGAAGTGCAGATAACTGTAAGTTGTTAAACTGTTATTGGTAAACAACGATCAAGGCAAGTCTTTCAGTTCCTATCTGCTATGTGAACTTGATATTGAACTGTTTTAGATATTTATTGCAAATAGCATGATATGTTATATATATGTTGAAAGTATGAAATGTTAAATTCAATTTATGACTACGTTGATTGAGTAAAACATGTTGATTGAGTAAGTAACTCAATCTTTATACTTGTTATATGAACTGTAGCATGTATGTTATGTTAGTCCAATATTTATGAGTTATATGTTGATCATGTTATCATGTTTTACGTGATGCATGAAAGCTGTTAGATTTTGCTGGACTGTCGAGCTCAACCTTGCAAATAATCACTTTTAAAGGTTAAAGATTCAAGGTAAAGTTATGTGCTACTTGAAAGACATGAATTAGATGTGATACTTGAAGATTTATACACTTTGGCTGAATTATTATTATTTGAACCATGTTCAAGGTTCTGAATAATGTATAATGTTTAATATATGTTGAGTTATAAAGTTTAAGTTTTGTTTGATTGTATGAAAGTGTATTGAATCTGAATGTAAGTTTTATTTATTAACTCTGATAAGGTGAGTAATAAGCCAAGTATAGTTTAAAGGTAGGTAAAGATAAAGGCTTTGAGAAATGTACTTGATAAATCACAATAATTATGTAAAGTTTAAGTTATCTGATATGCAAAGGTTATCAAATTGAAATGTAAGATTTATATAATAACTTTGATTAAGCGAATCATAAAATAAGATTGATTCAAAGATATATAGATGATAAATGTTTTGATTTAGGGAATTAAAGTAAGAAGATATAAAAGTTTAAATTATTCCGCATTTTATTAAGCTTAGCATCGAATTATGATGTAAAATCAGAAGTTAGACGTGTTATTAATGACCAAAGTCGATAATTGAATTTTATAAATTTTGGGGTCGTTACAGAAGATTCCTAAGTATGTTAAGATAAAGGGATGTCCAGCTTATGTGAAAAGGTTTCAAAGGGATAAGTTTGGGATAAGATTTGACAAGTGCATATTTGTGGGACATCTTAAAGTAAGTTTATGGTATATGTTCTATAATCTTACTTAGCAAAAGGTGTTTATTGTGAAACACGCTACCTTCTAAGATAAATGTGTTTATCATTAAAGGGGCTAGTGGGAGGATAATAGATCTTGAAGAGTTCAAGAACCACAAAGCACTATAAGTCAAATAAGAGAAACATGTAGATAGACCTATTGTACAACAACTAAATTATAAATCTAGAATAGTACCGAAGGTACCTGGGAGGTATGGATTCATCATACATGATGATGATGATGAGGTACGCATCATAAAATATGATGATCCAGTTACATACGATGAGGTAAGAGTTGTAGACACTCAAAAAAATGGATTGAAGCAAGCTTCTCAAAAATGGAACATTCGATTTGAGGAGATAATCAAAAGAGTTTGATTTTATCAAAAACAAGAATGAACCTAGTGTGTACAAAAGGGGTCAGTGGGAGCGTCGTGACATTCCTAATATTATATGTTGATGTACTACATATAAGGAATGACATACCAATACTACAATCAATAAAGATAAAGTTTTCTAAACATTCATACATGAATGATTTGGGAAGAGTATCTTAATTGAGGATACAAACCTATATAGATAGATTTAAAAGGATGCTCGGCTTAACCTAAGAAATGTATATTCATTTGATGCTAAAGTTATTTAGCATGTCAAACTCCAAGAGATGTCTCATGTTGATGAGCCCTGGAGTATATCACTTTTACTAGTTCCTGTAGACTTCTAAAAGAGAGATTGCATGAGTAACTATTATGTATGCAATGAAATGTACGAGACCTGATGTTGATCAGTCATATTCTGGAGAAGATCACTGTAAGACAATGAAAATATATTAGAGAACTTAACCGACACTAAGGATGTGATCATATTCATGGTGGGTCTGAATAAAATTAGAGGGCTTAAAAGACTCAAGTTTTTCAAACTGACCAAGACGACAATAAATCCACTTTAGGGTAAGGTGTTACCTTGGACGGTGGATCAATGAATTGGAAAGGTTGACCAGTAAAGAGTTACTGGTTTAGTGGTAAAGACAAAGTATATAGCTATAAATGAAGCTGTAAGTTGATTGTTTGAATGAAAAGTTCATTACAGAAATAGAAATAGTTCCTAAGTCTCATCTTGGATCTAAACATGTGTTGCAAGACTTTCATTTGATTAAAGAATCATTGACAAACGAAAAGTCACTATAGAGATAGTGTAAGAACCGTGAATTTTATGAATAAATAAGAATGTGAATATTTATTTTATATAAAATATTTATGTGTCATGAGATGAGCAACTCAATTAGATTAAATTGAAATTATGATAATTATGAAAATGTGGGAAAATATGATGAGATCTGTGAAATGCCTTGGGTGGCACGAGAATGGAAATTTTGATGGTTTAAATAAATTAAAGAATGAATGAACTAAGAAGTGAATGATTAATTAATATCATATTATTAATTAATTGTTAATATGAGTAATAGAATATTAATGAGTAAATAATTAATATAATATGATTTATATTTATTCATTTAATTTTTGTGTGCAAGATATGTGATAATTAATAGTATTATATATAGTACCTACATTCAATTAAAAAGGAAGGTTAGTGTGACACTTTAATATGACTATAGAATATATAAAACTATATAATAAAATTGAATAAATTATAAGTTACATAAAGATTTCTCATGTGACAACATGTATGTATGAGAACTTTAAAGATGTACTTTATGTAATATTAAATTAGAATAAATCACTGAGTTACAAATTAATAATTATTTTAATAAGTAAGTATAATTGGAATAATAAAGTTGTGTGAAAATAATGGATTGTTAATACCCAACTAATTATATTCCAATCCAATTTAAATATTATTTGTACTAGATTAATGTACATAAATTATATGATAATAGTATATATATAATCCCTAACTTTTCATTTTTGTAATAACATTAAGTTATCAAATGTGAAATTATAAGTCAAAAAGGAAATAAACCTAAGTGTATTAGTAACCATTTCGTTACTACAAATCAGAACAAGGTCCTTGTCCCTTATTATGTGACCAAACAGTAACAACAAGTAGCCTAACCTCCATTTTGTGTGAACTCAAGCCTGCTAGAATTGCTGTGATGATGAGCTGAGAAATGGAGGAGAAGGAGTTAGTGAAATCTTTTCACCAAACCCTCTCAATCCAATGATTTCTTCTCCTTCCCGTTGGTTTGTAATGGTAGGCAAAATAATGAACTGTGTAATCCATTTTCTATAAATTGAAGCTTCTTCCTTCTCAATTCATTTCTCAAAATCTTCTGATAAGTCCTTATAGAGTGTGAGAGTACTAAATTATTAAGCTATTGGAGGTTGGAAGAAAAATTAGCATTTTATATCACAAAGGTAACATATCAATGTTCTTATTTTGATATTGGAAAATTCTAGAATTTCTTGTAATCACTTGTTAATTGAATTCTGAGTTGTCATGTATGGGTTATCTGAGCTTATATGCATGTTTAGAAGCATTGTAGTTAGTCTGAGTTGCAGCTAGAAGGTTTAGCAATGCTAGTATTGAGGCTCTGCAGAAGTAGAGCAATTTTTTTTGTCTCTAGTCGAAGTGGCGCGGTCGCGCCACTTCTATAGTACAAAATTGCGCGGCCACGCAGCTTGCTAGTCTTGGATCAGATTTTGTTTGCTTTGTGTTGTCATTAGTATGTTATTTTGGTTTGATTTTGCATGTAAATGACCCTAACATATGGATTGATGTTGTTTTGGATATATTAAATCATGTTAGCTTGGTTTAGTATGTCTATTCAAGGAAAACTTAAAGATTTGGAAACTAATTTGGTTTATAACGACCTTGCATGTATTCTTAGATTTTGACTATCATGTTAGGATATGAATATGCATATAGCCATAGTTGACATGTATGCCTAGCTAGTCATATGCATTGTAAACTAGTTGAGTATGGTTTAGAATAAGTCTAAATGTAGTAGAACTATACAACTTGAAATGCATGACTAAGATAACGTGAGCATATATAGTTGAGATTTATTGACCACGTTGTATGTGTATAATAACTAAACATGAGAGACCATGTTAAATGAACACTTGAAGCCTTGATTTGATGGGAATTGATAACAAACCATTGTAAGGACAAGATATAGGATCGAACCTAGTTATAAACATCATGACATATATGTTCTGCAAGTGTCGTCATATATGTATGTGCGTGTGCAAGCTTGGCCATGTTTCTGTTTCTCAGCTTTGATTTAAACAGGGAGCAGCGCGACCGCGCCACTCCCTAGTTCAAATCAAGCGCCGTCGCGTCACCCTGTAGTAAAGTCTGCCTATTCTGTTTGTGATATGAGATTTGATGCATGCTTGTATTGTTATCTTAATCTGTAATACATGTCTCGTATAGTATTCAAAGTGCCAATAAGCATGCTAAAGATAGAATCATATATTTGATAAGTGTTTATAAACTTTCAAAAATAAGTCAAAGGATGATTACGAATTATGTTCATAGTGTCTTAGAAATTGATTTTGTGTTATGTGTATGTAAGGTACGTAACGATGTACGTGTGGGATTAGAAGACTAAGTTAGACTTTTATGTATGCATTTAAACTTACATATCAAGTATGTGTATTGAATATAAGAAACTCATGAATATCTTATACGCGTAACTATGCTATAATAGGATTCAAAAAGTGTTGATAAGTTATACCTTGGTAAACTACGCGTAGGACAAGTTTTCTAACTTACATAACTTTAAATATTGTGCAAGTATCTAAACCTTATCTCTTTAATGCAAGTTTCTAACCCTATTCTTTATGGAGCATTACTTAAGCTTGTGCTATTATTGGTCGTACAAATTAACCTTTGAAAGTATGATTCAAGTCTTATGACTTATTGCTTTGTAGCTTAAGATAAAGTTGTTTACATTCTTTGAACTTTGAATTCGGTTGTTAAACTTATAATTATTCTCATATACCTTGAAAAAGATAGTGGTGATAAACTCTTATTGAGTTTTAAGAAAGAAATAGTAAAACACTCTATGTGTTTATGTGGTTGCAACCTATGTGCTCGTGAGTGTCGAGTAGTGATGATTAGTTGAATCAATACAGTTTGATATCACTTCAAGTGCTCGATAACAATATGATATGAAATAGTCATGAATCATAAGTGAATCAACGTTAAACATCGAAATCATGCTTTAGAAATGAACTAGAAAGCATAGACATTGAATATTATAACAAACCTTGCTTGAACAACAATAAGCTAAGGCTATAATCTTACTTAATAAAAGAAGTGAGTAAATGAACGTGCATGATTAACAACAAGTTGAGGAATAAAACATGCTCAACATAAAAATAACAGAATTTAGGAACTTGTGTAATAAGAAACAAAAATAAAGATAAGAACCCTTCTCAAAGTAAGAGTTAGGTTGAAGAGTTTGCGTGAACATAATCAAGTTAGGACATATATATAAGTAGGGTTAGGAACTTTCTCAATATATCAATAAGGTTTAAGCACTAGCACAATAGTAAAAGTAGAGTTAAAGAACTTGCCTCGTGCGTAGGTTAAACAACCACTACTCACATTCACCACAAGTGCTAGACATACCATATGTATTAACAATACTCATTAGTTACACTAATATTAACTTCATGAGTTTAGTTCCCACTTTTAGTATAGCTCGCTAACTAAGTTTAAGTTAAAACAACATCACATCTTTTCATGAGCATCACAATTTAGCTCTATTACAACTAATCAAATTATCACGCCATTGAACCATATACACATTAACAACTTGATACAACATCCTTTTACTTGTTCAACATGTTATCATGCTATTTAGATTAGGTTATACTAACACACAAAGGACTACACTTTCATTCGTGCATCCCGACGCCCTCCGATTGCCTCTGAGTGCACAATAGTCCTAAACATGGCCATTTTTAACCCTAATAACGACATCAAATTTAAACACTTAAAGAACAAAGGTTTTAGGTCTACTCATCCTCGTTCCGGATCATCTTGAATTGCAATTATCAGAGTTTGTATGACAATGTTATGCCCATTTTAGTAAAACATGTCCGGTCAGATTTTCTTAACATTTGTAAGTCTGCCTACCCCCCCCTTGCCGGGGAGGGGGTTTTGCACTATAAAAGCCCATTGGGGTAGGTCCCCACTGGGGCGGGTCAAAAATGCACTGGTACGCTCGCCGGGGTAGGGGTACCCAGTATTAGCTTCTACAGTTCGGGAACGAATACAGCAGAAAGCCAAATTAGGCCTGAAAACTCCTTTCTAGCAACCATTCCAACTTACCTAAGTTGTAATATGTCTACAAAAATATAAACAAATGTTTCTAACCATATAAACAACATAAACATCAAAATTACAACATTTAATTTCATTATTTCTATTATTTTTTCTTTTTTTGACATTAATAGCGAAATTCTTCACTGTGAATTCGTTTTACAACCAAAACAACTAATTTATCCCATAATATTTTTGTTTCTTCATGTCTTTTCACAATCAACGAACAATTACTAGTTTATTACATGAATTGAACATCAATTTTAATTCTAAAATAAGCCATATCACATATATATCACTGTAATTCAATTTCTTCACTACTAAACATAATTTCATGAAATTTATTACTCTAACGCATGAATGAATGATATAGAACAGTTTATAATCATCTATTAACACATAACAAACTCATATTTTCAACAATCATACTCAAAAATCAATTACAGAGAACTTTTCACAAAATAAAAACAAAACCTTAGAAGATATGATTATACCTTTGCTTTCTTGTTTAGATTAACAAGAAGATGATTACAACTACTCCATCTTGTTCCTACAAAACTTCTTCTCACAATTTCTCTCTCAAACTCCCTCTTTTTTCTCTTTTCTCTCTAGTTCTTCTTTGTTCTTTCTTTCTTCTACTCTTACTTTACAAACAGATAGGCCAAGAATAATACGTAAAAAGAAAAAAGCTGACAAAACATAATACGCCTAATTAACCATCAGTTACACAAATAAATTTTTATCAATTTCACATTTCAAAAGCCATAACGCTTGTTTGGCAAAACCAATTACAATAATGACTTAATCATTCCTTAAGCTTTGTTCGGCAAAACAAGATTAAAATAAGAATTTCAAAAGCTCTATGGCTTTGTTTGGTAAAACCAAATTAAAATTCTTTTAATTTATTTTCATAACTAATTTATAATATAGTTTATTGTCACACTTTATTCAATTAAATTTCCATATTCAAATTTAATTAAATTAAAACTAACAACAACTTATTAAAACAATTTTCCACATAACCAATACAACAAAATTATAATTTTATTTAATAAATTAATACATCACTTTAATTACTAAATTAAAATAAAATAATATTATAGCAATTCATTTAATCCTTATCAACTCTCTAATTTAATTATTAAATTAAATTAGAATATTACCTCATAATAATTAATTCATCACTTTTTTTATTTTAATTAACTTCAAAATACCAAATTATCAATTATCAACTTAATAACACATTACCTTAATTAAGTTATTTCTCACAACTCATAAATTATTTATTTAACAATAAACACATAAATGAAAATATTTATTTAATTTAATAAATATTTGAAATGATAAATAAAATTCTGGATTATTACATCCTTCCCTCCTTACAAGGATTATGTCCCCAGAATTGAAGACATAGATTAAACAAATAACTCAAGATAGTTCTTCATCATTTTGTCTTCGAGTTCCCACGTAGCTTCTTCGGCATTGTGGTTCCTCCATATCACCTTCACGGAAGGTTTCACTTTATTCCTGAGCACTTGTTCTTTCCTGTCAACTATTTGGATAGGTATCTGCTCATAAGACAAATCCTTCTCGAACTGTAACGGTTCATACTCGATAACATGCTTGTAATCGGGTTTATACGACCGTAGCACCGATACATGAAAGACATTGTGAACATGTTCCAATTCTTGAGGTAGAGCTATCTCGTAAGCTATTTCACCTACTCTTCGCAGCACCTCAAAGGGTCCAATAAACCTTGGGCTTAACTTTCCTTTCTTACCAAATCGGATTTTTCCTTCCAAGGAGAAACTTTTAGGAAAACAAAATTTCCTACTTCAAATTTGAGATCTTACATGTGTTGATCAACATACTTCTTATGTCTGTCTTGAGCCGCTACCAACCTTGCCCTGATAAGTTAGACAACCTCGGTAGTTTGCTGTACAAGTTTCGGTCCTAACAGTTGACATTCACCAACTTCATCCCAGCACAGTGGAGTCCTGCACTTTCTGCCATATAATGCTTCGTAAGGCGGCATGCCAATGCTTGCGTGGTAACTGTTGTTGTAGGTGAATTCTGCCAGTGGAAAATGATCATCCCAATTCCCTTTAAAATCCATGATCCATGCTCTGAGCATATCTTCCAACATCTAGATTGTTCGTTCCCTTTGGCAATCTATTTGAGGATGGTACGCCGTACTCATTCTCAATTGTGTTCCCATGCATTCTTGTAGTCTCTTTCAGAAATTTGACGTGAATCTCATACCTCTGTCTGACACAATTGACTTCCAGCACCCACACTCGCATTCCACTTCTTTTTCGGGTTATTATTATTCCCACCCCTGCTACCACCATTCTTACCTTCACTCTCATTATTCTTCTTTCTTTGTTCCTGATTGTACTTCGTTACGACATCGCTTCCACCTTCCGCGATAATCAGCTTCTCAAGCACCGCTACAAACCTCTTCAACTGCAACATGAAGACTCTGCTGTACAATCAGGGCTTCAGTCCCTACTCAAATCTTCTCGCCTTGCACTCGTCTGTGTTAACTTGATATGGCGTAAATCTTGCCAACTCATTGAACTTTACGGCATATTCCGACACCATCATCGTACCCTGCTTCAGCTCTAAAAACTGAACCTCCATCTGATTCTACAAACTCTCTAGGAAATAGGCCTCAAAAAATATTTCTTTGAACCTATCCCAAGTCATCACTCCCTGACCTCCTCAGGTTTTGTTTTCCTGCCACCAATAGCTGGCTTCTGCTTTCGACATGAATGTTACAAAAGCAGTCTTCTGATTCTCACCGACTTTAGCAACATCGAATAAAATTAAACAAACATCATTAAAAAATAAAATTTAAACAATAAATCTTCCCATTAAAGTGTTACATAGCTTAATTAATAATTCTCCCAAGTTATCTAACCTTTAAAACATACATCAAGTGCGAAAAATTAAATAATTACATCACAATAATTAAAACAAAGTCTGACAATATAAAAGTCAATAGATTTACAAGTCTTCAACACTTGTTCATCTTTCTTTTTCCTTTGCTAGTAGTTAGTTCATCAACCTTCTCAACATTAGCTGCTATGGTTATATTTGCAAGAGTGAGCAAAATAAATGCTCACTTAAAAGGATAATGAATAATATCAACTGCCAATGAATAGGCTCAATAGAACTGAATAATATTCTTTATCAATTATAATCAAGAACTGAAAATAGAATTTGAAATATATCTGATGGTCACAAGACCATGAACTATGTCCAAGGTTATAAGTAGTCTTTTAACTCAAACTTAAACAACCATAAGACTATACAGACTCCCCGTACTTAGGGTGATCAGCCCTTCGTACCATGTATTGTGCACAAACATCTAAACGCTTACGCGTAAATAATCCCCTATAATAGGGTTGTTCATCTCAATTTTAATATATGAGTCCATACCAAAGGAAGTGTGGTTTGGATAAGCTTCAAGGGTAATTTAGAGTTCAACGAACATCAACTAAGGATTAGTTGAATCAATACAGTTTGATATCACTTCAAGTGCTCGATAACAATATTATATGAAATAGTCATGATTCATAGGTGAATCAACATTATACATTGAAATCATGCTTTAGAAATGAACTAGAAAGCATATGCATTGAATATTATAACAAACCTTGCTTGAACAACAATAAGCTAAGGCTATAATCTTACTCAATAAAAGAAGTGATTTAATGAACGTGCATGATTAATAACAAGTTGAGGAAGAAAACTTGCTCAACATAAGAATAATAGAATTTAGGAACTTGCGTAATAAGAAACAAAAATAAAGACTGGAACCCTTCTCAAAGTAAGAGTTAGGTTGAAGAGTTTGCGTGAACATAATCAAGTTAGGACAAATATATAGGTAGGGTTAGGAACTTGCTCAATGTATCAATAAGGTTTAAGCACTTGCACAATCGTAAAAGTAGAGTTAGAGAACTTGTCTCGTGCGTAGGTTAAACAATCACTACTCACGTTCACCACAAGTCCTACACATACCATCTGTATTGACAATACTCATTAGTTACACTAATATTAACTTCATGAGTTTAGTTCCTACTTTTAGTATAGCTCGCTAACTAAGTTTAAGTTTAAATAACATCACATCTTTTCATGAACTTCACATTTTAGCTCTATTACAACTAATCAAATTATCATGTCATTGCACCATATATACATTAAAAACTTGATACAACATCCTGTTACATGTTCAACATGTTATCATGCTCTTTAGATTAGGTTATAATACTAACACACAAAGGACTGCACTTGCATTCGTGCATCCCGAAGCCCTCTGATTGCCTCCGAGTGCATAATAGTCCTAAAGATGGCCATTTTAACCCCTAATAACGACATCAAATTGAAAACCTTAAAGAACAAAGGTTGTAGGTCTACTCATCCTCGTTCCAGATCATCTTGAATCGCATCATTCAAAGTTCGTATGAAACAGTTATGACCATTTTAGTAAAACATGTCCGGTCAGAATTTTTTAACATTTGTAAGTCTGACTGCCCCCCCCCCGGCGGCGTGGGGGGTTTTCACTATAAAAGGCAGCTGTGGCGGGTCAAAAATGCACTTGTATGCCCGCCGGGGCGGTGGTACCCAGTATTAGTTTCTGCAATTCGCAAACGACCACAGCAGAAAGCCAAATTAGGCCTAAAAACTCCTTTCTAACAACCATTCCAACTTACCCAAGTTGTAATATGTTTACAAAAATATAAAATAATGTTTCTAACCATATAAACAATATAAGCATCAAAATTACAACCTTTAATTTCACTATTTCTATTATTTTTTCTTCTTTTGACATTCATAGCGAAATTCATCACCGTGAATTCATTTTACAACCAAAATAACTAATTTAACCCATAATGTTTTCGTTTCTTCATGTTTTTTCACAATCAACCAACAATTACTAGTTTATTACATGAATTGAGCATCAATTTTAATTCTAAAATAAGCCATATCACATATATATCACTGTAATTCAATTTCTTCACTACTAAACATATTTTCATGAAATTGATTACTCTAACGCATGAATGAATGATATAGAATAGTTTATAATCATCTATTAACACATAACAAATTCATATTTTCAACAATCATACTCAAAAATCAATTACAGAGAACTTTTCACAAAATAAAAACAAAACCTTAAAAGATAGGATTATACCTTTGCTTTCTTGTTTAGGTTAACTAGAAGATGCTTACTACTACTCCTTCTTGTTCTTACAGAACTTCTTCTCATAATTTCTCTCTCAAACTCCCTCTTTTCTCTCTAGTTCTTCTTTGTTTTTTCTCTCTTCTGCTCTTACTTTACAAACAGATAGACCAAGAATAATACGTAAAAAGAAAAAAACTGACAAAACATAATAAGCCTAATTAACCATCAGTTACACAAATAAATTTTTATCAATTTCAAAATTCAAAAGCCATAACGCTTGTTTGGCAAAACCAATTAAAATAATGACTTAATCATTCCTTAAGCTTTGTTCGGCAAAACAAGATTAAAATAAGAATTCTAAGGCTTTGTTTGGTAAAACCAAATTAAAACTCTTTTAATTTATTTTCATAACTAATTTATAATATAGTTTATTGTCACTCTTTATTCAATTAAATTTCCATATTCAAATTTAATTAAATTAAAACTAATAACAACTTATTAAAACAATTTTCCACATAACCAATACAACAAAATTATAATTTTATTTAATAAATTAATACATCACTTTAATTACTAAATTAAAATAAAATAACATTATAACAATTCATTTAATCATTATCAACTCTCTAATTTAATTATTAAATTAAATTAGAATATTACCTCATAATAATTAATTCATCACTTTTTTTATTTTAATTAACTTCAAAATACCAAATTATCAATTATCAACTTAATAACACATTACCTTAATTAAGTTATTTCTCACAACTCATAAATTATTTATTTAACAATAAACACATAAATGAAAATATTTATTTAATTTAATAAATATTTGAAATGATAAATAAAATTCTGAATTGTTACATCCTTCCCTCCTTACAAGGATTATGTCCCCAATATCGAAGACACAGATTAAACAAATAACTCAAGATAGTTCTTCATCATTTTGTCTTCGAGTTCCCACGTAGCTTCTTCGGCATTGTGGTTCCTCCATATCACCTTCACGGAAGGTATCACCTTATTCCTGAGCACTTGTTCTTTCCTGTCAACTATTTGGATAGGTATCTCCTCATAAGACAAATCCTTCTTGAACTGTAACGGTTCATACTCGATCACATGATTGTAATCGGGTTTATACGGCCGTAGCACCGATACATAAAAGACATTGTGAACATGTTCCAATTCTTGAGGTAGAGCTATCTCGTAAGCTATTTCACCTACTCTTCGCAGCACCTCAAAGGGTCCAATAAACCTTGGGCTTAACTTTCCTTTCTTACCAAATCGGACTTTCCTTTCCAAGGAGAAACTTTTAGGAAAATAAAATTTCATACTTCAAATTCGAGATCTTGCATATGTTGATCAGCATACTTCTTATGTCTGTCTTGAGCCGCTACCAACCTTGCCCTGATAAGTTAGACAACCTCGGTAGTCTGCTGTACCAGTTTTGGTCCTAACAGTTGACATTCACCAACTTCATCCCAGCACAGTGGAGTCCTGCACTTTCTGCCATATAATGCTTCGTAAGGCGGCATGCTAATGCTTGCGTGGTAACTGTTGTTGTAGGCGAATTCTGCCAGTGGTAAATTATCATCCCAGTTCCCTTTAAAATCCATGATCCATGCTCTGAGCATATCTTCCAACATCTAGATTGTTCGTTCGCTTTTGCAATCTGTTTGAGGATGGTACGCCGTACTCATTCTCAATTGTGTTCCCATGTATTCTTGTAGTCTCTTTCAAGAATTTGACGTGAATCTCATATCTCTGTCTGACACAATTGACACTGAAACTCCATGTCTCGAAACGATCTCCTTGACGTACAACTTTGTCAACTGATCAAGATTAAATCTAATCTTTATTGGCAAAAAGTGTGTTGATTTTGTCAGTCTATCCACTATCACCCAAATCACATCGTATTCTTTCTGAGTAGTTGGAAGACCTAACACAAAAACCATTGTGATATATTCCTACTTCAATTCCATTATTTCCAACGGTTAAAGTAATTCGCTTGGTCTCTGATGCTCGGCCTTGACTCTTTGACACGTCAATCATTTCACGACACATTCTGCAACATCTCTTTTCATATTTGGCCACCAAAAATGTCGTCGTAAATCTTGATATATCTTCGTACTACCCCAGTGAATTGAATATATTGAGTTATGAGCTTTAGTCAAGATTTTGTCTTTAATATTCGGTACTGTTGGAGCCCAAATTTGTCCCTCGAACCTTAGCAATCCCTCGGTATCAATCCTGTACTTCACCTCACTACCCTCGACCACTCTTTCTTTGATTTTTCTGCATTCTTCATCTTGTAGTTGAACATTTTTTACCTTATCCACCAAAGTTGGACTAGCTTCCATCTAGAACAATCTTTCATCAGATTCTTTTGGAAGTTTTATTTCCAACTCTAGCCTTGTCATTGCTGAAATAAGCTCCTCCCGGGCAGTTAACAACATCAACTTCACCTGACCCTTTCTACTCAAGGCATCGTCAACCACATTTGCTTTCTCCGGATGATAAAAAATCTCACAATCATAATCTTTTATCAGTTCTAACAATATCCTTTAATGCATATTTAGATCCTTCTATGTCAAAATATATTTTAGATTTTTATAGTCCGTGTATATCTCACATTTCACTCCATAGAGATAATGTCTCTATATCTTCAAAGTGAATACCACCGCAGCCAACTCTAAATAATGAGTCGGGTATCCTTTCTCACAGTCCTTTAGTTGCCTTGATGCATACGCAATGGCTTTGTGATTTTGCATAAGCATACAACCCAGTCCTTTATCTGATGCATCACTATACACCACAAAGTTTTTTGTATTATCCGGTAATGACAACACAGGTGACATGCTAAATTTCTTTTTCAAGTCCTGAAAACTCTCTTCACACTGTTCTGTCCAAACAAATTTTACAAATTTCCTTGTCAAATTTGTTAATGGAGTGGCAATCTTGGAAAAGTCCTGGATAAACCGTCTGTAGTAGCCTGCCAATCCCAAGAAACTTCTTACCTCTAATGGAGTCCTTGGTTATTCCCAATTTATTATAGCTTCGACCTTTGATGAATTCATCGATATCCCGTCTTTGTCAATCACATGCCCAAGAAATTGTATACGTTCTAGCCAAAATTCACACTTAGAGAATTTCGCATACAACTTTTCCTTTCTTTGTGTCTCCAACGTCAAACGTAAATATTCCACGTGTTTTTCTTAAGATTTGGTGTACACCAGAATATCATCAATGAATACCACCACAAACTTATCTAAAAATGGTTTAAACACCATGTTCATCAAATCGATGAATGTTACAGGGGCATTAGTTAAACTAAAAGACATTACCAGAAACTCATAGTGTCCATACCGAGTTCTGAATATCGTCTTAGGTACATCCTCCTTCCTTACCTTTAATTGATGATACCCACTTCTCAAATCTATCTTAGAGAAGTACTTGGCTCCTTTCAATTGATCAAACAAGTCATCTAATCTTGGCAACAGATATTTATTCTTAATAGTGACTTTGTTTAATTCCCTATAATCAATGCAAAGACACATTGACCCATCTTTCTTCTTCACGAATAACACCGGTGCTCTCCACGGTGACACACTCGGCTGAATGTATTTCTTATCTAGCAGTTCTTGTAATTGTACCATCAGTTCCTTCATCTCTATCGGAGCCATTTTGCACGGGGCCTTCGATATCGGAGCAGTTCTTGGCGCTAAATCAATCACGGACTTAATCTCTCGGTCAGGCGGAAGTCCTGGCACAAATTTGGGTACTTCATTCCGACACAATTTGGTGTTCACTTTCTAATCATACATTTCTAACTACCCAAACATAATAAAATTTAAACAATAAAACTTCCCATAAAAGGGTTACATCATTAAATCCAATAAAATCCCAGGTCATCTAACCTTAAACATTCATCACATGCGAAAATTAAATAATTACATCATAGTAGTTAAAATAAAAGTCTGACATCATAAAAGTCAATATATTTATAAGTCTTCAACACTTGTTCAATTTTCCTTTCCCTTTGCTAGTGGTAGGTTCATAAACCTTCCCAACTTTAGCTACAATAATTATATATGCAAGAGTGAGCAAAATAAATGCTCACTTGTAACGACAATGAATAATATCAAAATAATAATTCAGTAGAACTGAATAATATTCTCTATCAATAATAATCAAGAACTGAAAACATAATTTGAAATATATTTGAGGAGCGTCGTAAGGCTATGCAACATTTTAGTAGGTCATCGTAAAGAATGTATATGTTGTGTGATTAATGATATAATAAATAAGATGTAAATCCCAAGTATTATGTAACCAATGAGATATGATGATGATGTTATCCTGAAACTTTAGTAATTCAGGAAAGTGATGTAGATAGCATGGATGCTTTCATTATTATGTTTTTAAAAGATGATGAATGAATAAAAGTTAATATTTATTCAAGATGTTATGTGTTATGTGGTGATCTTTTATGATGTGCAAGTTAAGTAAAAATACTTAAAAGATTGAGTAATAATCAAATAAGTATATTTTTAACAGAAAAAACCTCCAAGACGTTAACCATGACAAAGAACCCCTGAGGGGTCTACCAATAACAATGACGCCAATGCTAACCCAGTTCAGCAGTTGGTGACATTACTGACGGGAGCGCTGCAGAATCAATCGCAGAACCAAGCTGCGACTTTTAAGGATATTAAGGCGGTTGGACCACCAGAATTCTGTGGGTCCATGAATCTGGTTGAGGTACAACCTGGATCATGGAAATTGAAAAGGCATTCGATGTTGCTAGAGTCCGTGAGAATCAGAAGACTACTTTTGCAACATTCATATTAGAAGAAGAAGCCAGCTATTGGTGGAAGGCAAACAAAACCCGAGGAGGACAGGGAGTGATGACTTGGGATAGGTTCAAGGAAATATTTTTTGAGACCTATATCCTAGAGAGGTCACAAAATCAGATGGAGGTCCAGTTTTTAAAGTTGAAGGAGGGTGCGATGACGGTGTCAGAATATACAGCAAAGTTCAATGAGTTGGAAAGGTTTGTGCCATATCAAGTTAACACAGATGAGCACAAGGCGAGAAGATTTGAGAAGGGACTAAAGCTCTGGTTATATAGCAGAGTCTCCATGTTGTAGTTGAATATGTTTGCAGTGGTGCTTGAGAAGGATATTATCTAGGAAGGTGGAAGCAATGCCGTAACGAAGTACAATAAGGAACATAGAAAGAAAAAGAATGAGAGTGAATGCAAGAATGGTTATAGCAGTGGTGGAGATAATAATAATATGAAGAGGAAGTGGAATACGAGTGTGGGTGTTGGAAGTCAACAGAGTAGCCAGCAAAAAAGGAAATTTGAAGCGTGTGCTACATGTGGGAAAAATCAGACTGGCGTGTGCATAAGATGTAAGCGAGTGTGCTTCAACTGTGGCCAGAAGGGTCACATTGCTCCGAATTGCCATCAACCAAAGAAGAATGCTTGTTATACTTACGGGTCAAAGGATCATTTTTCTTGCTAGTGCCCTAAGAAGAAAGTTGGAGAAGCAACAAGAAGTAAAGGAGGTGGCAGTGGAGGTACGTTGGCTATTGCTGGACCAACGTCATCAAATAGACCCACATCCAGAACCTTCAACATGACGGTGCAGGATGTTGCGCAATCAAAAGATGTTGTGTCAGGTATTATCCCAATCAATGATATATATATATGTATATGTATTATTTGATTCAGATGCTACTTGCTCGTTTATATCTGATGAATTTGCTAAGAGATTAGAATTGCCTAGTGAAGAGTTGAATTTCCCTTTAAACATAGAAATTGCGAATAGGGAGGTGATTCTTGTTAAGTTCGTATACAAGAATTATAGGGTGAATATTAAGGGAAATGTTATGATAACAGATTTAATCCCGATAAAACATGGAGAGTTTGATGTTATATTGGTAATGGATTGGCTATTCAATTATGGAGCGATAATTAATTGTCAAAAGAAAAGTGTAAACCTTATGACTCCGTCAAATGTAGTCGTCTATGGTAGCAAGTCGCCTAGACAAGCGAGATGTCTGACGATTATGCAAGCCAAGAAGTTATTTAGTGAAGGTTGTGTAGGGTACTTAGCTTACATAGTTGATACTCAGAGAAAGGGTGTGAAATCGGAGGAGATACAAGTTGTAAGGGATTTTGCGGATGTATTTCCAGAGGATTTGCTAAGACTTCCGCCTGACTGAGAGATCGAGTTCGTTATCAATTTAGCACTAGGGACTGCTCCGATATCGAAGGCCCCCTACAGAATGGCTCCAGTAGAGATGAAGGAACTGATGGTACAATTACATGATCTACAAGACAAGAAATACATTCAGCCGAGTGTGTCACCGTGGGGAGCGCCGGTGTTATTCGTGAAGAAGAAAGATGGGTTAATGCATCTTTACATTAATTATAGGGAATTAAAAAAAGTCACTATTAAGAATAAATATCCGTTGCCAATAATAGATGACTTGTTTGATAAATTGAAAGGAGCCAAGTACTTCTCTAAGATAGATTTGATAAGTGGGTATCATCAATTAAAGGTAAGGAAGGAGGACATACCTAAGACAGCATTCAGAACTCGGTATGGACACTACGAGTCTCTGGTAATGTCTTTTGGTTTAACTAATGCCCCTGCAGCATTCATGGATTTGATGAACATGGTGTTTAAACCATTTTTAGATAAGTTTATGGTGGTATTCATTGATGATATTTTGGTGTAATCTAAATCTCAAGAAGAACACGTGGAACATTTATGTTTGACGTTGGAGACGCTAAGAAGGGAAAAGTTGTACGCGAAATTCTCTAAGTGTGAATTTTGGCTAAAATGTGTACAATTTCTTGGGCATGTGATTGGCAAAGATGGAATTTCAGTGGATCCATCAAAGGTCAAAGTTGTAATAAATTGGGAACAACCAAGGACTCCATCAGAGGTGAGAAGTTTCTTGGGATTGGCAGGCTACTACAGACGGTTCATTCAGGACTTTTCCAAGATTGCCACTCCATTAACGAATTTGATAAGGAAATCTATAAAATTTGTTTGGACAAAAAAGTGCGAAGAGAGTTTCCAGGACTTGAAAAAGAAGATTAGCATTGCACCTGTGTTGTCATTATCGGATAATACAAGAAACTTTGTGGTGTATAACGATGCATCACATAAAGGACTAGGTTGTGTGCCTATGCAAAACTGCAAAGTCATTGCGTATACATCAAAGCAACTAAAGGACAATGAGAAAGGATACTCGACTCATGATTTAGAGTTGGCTGCGGTGGTATTTGCTCTGAAGATATGTAGACATTTACTCTATGGGGAGAAATGTGAGATATACACGAACCATAAAAGTTTGAAATATATTTTCACAAAGAAGTATCTAAACACGCGTCAAAGGAGATGGTTAGAACTGATAAAAGATTATGATTTTGAGATCTTTTATCATCCGAGTAAAGAAAGTGTGGTTGTCGATGCCTTGAGTAGAAAGGGTCAGGAGAAGTTGATGTTGTTAACTGTCCAGGAGGAGCTTATTTCAGCAATGGCAAGGTTAGAGTTGGAAATAAAACTTCTAAAATAATCCGATGAAAGATTGTTCCAGATGGAAGCTAGTCCAACTTTGGTAGATAAGATAAAGAAAGTTCAACTACATGATGAAAAATGCAAAAAAATCAAAGAAAGAGTGGTCGAGGGTAGTGAGGTGAAGTACAAGATTGATACCGAGGGATTGCTAAGGTTCGAGGGATGAATTTAGGTTCCAACAGTACCGGATATCAAAGACGAAATCTTGACTGAAGCTCATACCTCAATATATTCAATTCACCCGGGGCGTACGAAGATGTATCAAGATTTACGACGGCATTTTTTGTGTCCAAATATGAAAAGAGATGTTGCAGAATGTGTCACGAAATGTTTAACATGTTAAAGAGTTAAGGTCGAGCATCAGAGGCCAAGCGGATTACTTCAACCATTTAAAATACCAAAATAGAAGTGGGAACATATCACAATAGATTTTGTGGTAGGTCTTCCAACTACTCAGAAAGGATACAATGTGATTTGGGTGATAGTGGATATACTGATGAAATCAGCACACTTTTTGCCAATAAAGATTAGATTTAATCTTGATCAGTTGGCAAAGTTGTACGTCAAGGAGATCGTTTTGAGACATGGAGTTCCACTGTCAATTATGTCAAATAGAGATCCGAGATTCACGTCAACTTTATGGAAGAAACTAAAAGAATGCATGGGAACACAGTTGAGAATGAGTATGGCGTACCATCCTCAAACAGATGGCCAAAGCAAACGAATAATCTAGACGTAAGAAGATATGCTCAGAGCATGAATCATGGATTTCAAAGGGAACTGGGATGATCATTTACCACTGGCAGAATTCGCCTGTAACAACAGTTACTATGCAAGCATTGGCATGCCGTCTTACGAAGCATTGTACGGTAGGAAGTACAGAACTCCACTGTACTGGGATGAAGTTGGTGAACGTCAACTGTTAGGATCAGAACTGGTACAGCAGACTGTCGAGGGTGTCAAACTCATCAGGAAAAGATTGGTAGCGGCTCAAGATAGACAGAAGAAGTATGTTGATCAACACATGCAAGATCGTGAATTTAAAGTATGAAATTTTGTTTTCCTAAAAGTTTCTCCTTGGAATGGGAAGATCCGATTTGGTAAGAAAAGAAAGTTATGACCCTTTGAGGTGCTACGAAGAGTAAGTGAAGTAGCTTATGAGGTAGCTCTACCTTCAGAGTTGGAACATATTCACAATGTCTTTCATGTATCGGTGCTACGACCGTATAAACCCGATTACAAGCATGTGATCGAGTATGAACCGTTACAGTTCGAGAAGGATTTTTCTTATGAGAAGATTCCTATCCAGATAGTTGACAGGAAAGAACAAGTGCTTAGGAATAAAGTGATACATTCTGAGAAGGTGTTATGGAGGAACCACTATGCCGAATAAGCTACGTAGGAACTCGAATACAAAATGATGAAGAACTATCACTACTACAAAACAGTAAATAGACAACGCTTAAACCACAACGTTTTTTATAAAAACGTTGTGATATTTTTTTCCACAACGTTTTTAAAAAAAATATTGTAGATATATATGCAAAAACGTTATCTATTTAAAAAAGCATTTTTTAAGTTTTAATTAGATAACGTTTATTTTTAAAAACGTGTCTATGAAGAAAAACACGGATCAAAAATACGCTTAAGTTAAAACTTAAAATTAGAAGACGTACTCTTTTTTCCTTCTCTCTCCCGTTTTCCATCTTTATCTCCTCCTCCTCCGCATCCTCCTTTATCTCTCTCTCTTGCTTTACTTAAGTAGTTATGGTGTTAGGGTTTCAAATTAGTGTTTGATTTGTGCTTTACCATAGGTTAAGTCTTGCATGGAGAGAGAAACTGGAAAACGCAGCAACTAGTTCACAGACGCAGAGTTTGAGTTTCAATATCCGAGGTAAAATTCTCTGACTCATCTGGTATAGCTTTTTACTCGCTTATTTACTTACGTATCCTTTCAAACTTTGACAATTTCTGTTATCAATTACCAAATATATGTATACCTTTTGATTTAGAGTTACTGAATCGATTTCTGAATGTTGATGTTCAATATTCGAGTTAGGGATATTGAATCGATTTAGGGTTATATAGAGTTTGAGTTTTAATATCTGAGGTAAAATTCTCCAACTGATCTGGTATAGCTTTTTACTCGCTTATTTACTTACGTATCCTTTCAAACTTTGACAATTTCTGTTCTCTCACTTTGAAATGGAAACCCCATTTTGCTGATTTCAATTTGGTGCCACCGGATTGGGGAGGATTTGTTTATCGATGGATTAAAGCTATGGCAAAGAGTGGTGTTAATTTGGAGGAGCTTAAGTTGAAGAGAATGGTGGTTTCTGATGATAGCCTTGAGCTTCTTGCCCGGTCTTTTGTAAATTTTAAATCTTTGGTTTTGGTTAGCTGTGAAGGATTCTCTACTGATGGCCTTGAAGCTATTGCTTCCAATTGCAGGTATATTTCCTTATTTCTATATAAATTGCATATGATTTTTGAAGTTATCTGTTCTTGATTTCTTTTTGATGTTTTATTTGGATCTTTCCTGGGTATTGGTGTGTATACATTTTCTTTAGCTGACAAAAATAATCTGCTACGATGGCCATTAAATTGGTTCATTTGGAATTTAAAATACAGTCTTGAGATAGTTTATTGGCTATAACTTGATCAAATAATAAAAGCTATTGATGTTGTGTTGGGACAAATGTTGATCTATTTTGCTGAAGCATTTTTTTGAATTGCTAATTTGTGAACTTGTTAGATTGCTGCTCCTACATTGGGATAAATGAATTGTTAAATTCTACAATGTTAAATATAGGTTACATGATCTCCCTTCCTTTTTTCGTGTATGTACATGTGTGACTGGCTATTGAATAGAACTAACGCTATTGCACTACTGCTCAGGATGTACTTAATAAGGAGGTTGTTATTTGGTTCTCTAGAGGCACTACTTAAATTTTCACCCACCATGCTTATGATATGTGAATTGTGATACATTGAATTCAACAGTTGTGATTATCAGTGAGTGCACATTCATATTTCGAAACTGTGCTTTGTAGATATGGTATTTTTGTTCAACCACAAACTTTTGTTTCGTAACTTAAAAAGACTTTGTTGATAAAAAAAAAAGAAAAAAAGACTTTTTCCTTGTTTTTTGAACTGGAAGCTTCCACTTATATATGTGGACTCCTTCAGGTGCTTACTGTGTGAATGTTCCATTACCACAGTTTACTGTAACAGATCTGAAATGGAATTCAACTGGAAGTTGCCTACTTGTTAAGGATAAAGAGTCATTCTGTTGTGCCGCTTTATCCGTACTACCAGAATCTAGTGAATATAGCTCAGATGATTGAGGTATGTATCTTGTTTTAGCTGATACTTTGCAAATGTCCAAAATCTCTATAGCTAATGAGCAGATAAGTATTGTTTGTTTGTAGTTGGAAAATTTGAGTATAATTTTATTTATCCGTACATGGCTTGCTTGCCAAACATGGTCGTAATGGCTCCATCTGATGAAGCAGAGCTCATACACATAGTTACAATAGCAGCAGCCATTGACGACAGACCGAGCTGCTTCAGGTTCCCTAGGGGTAATGGAGTTGGAGCAGTTCTTCCTTTTAATAACAAGGGAACGCCAATTGAGGTTAGTATTAAAGATAGCCAGCCTACAGATTAGCTCAATGGTGAATTATTAAGAACAAGAAAGTAATTATTTTTTTCTTTGATCATTTACAGGTTGGAAAGGGAATAATACTGATGGAAGGCAGTAGAGTTGCAATTTTGGGATATGGTTCCATAGTACAACTATGTGTAGAAGCTGCAGGATTGCTGAAACTCCATAAAATATCCATAACAGAGGCTGATGCTAGGTTCTCATGTTCAAAGCAAGCACCTTTTATTAGGTAACAATACTTCTCAGTATGTGCTCCATGTAACGTGGCTGTAGACCAACTGGCTGAAAAGATTAGTGGCACTGGTTTAAAGGTAACAATACTTCTCAGATTATGCTGATAGTTTCCATGTCTTTATTTGGGCCAAGGCTTCATTGAAGTGCATAGACAAGTCTTATAACTTCTGCAAATTGAATTTGGTTCAACTTTCATCCCAATTGGTGCTGGGCGTGGCAGTGCTGGCGCTCCCATAGGCAGTCATCTGCCACACCAACAAGGCTCGCAGTAACCAATTGAAAATATTGGGTCTAATTTCAGTTTTCCTGCTTTGGAGAGTCCAAGTAGCCAGCCCTCTATCGGTGGTCCATTATCGCAACCTGGATATGTTTCTAATGTAAGTTGTCATGGCCCCATCCCTGTACAATTGGAACTATAGTGGAACTTGCACTTCTTTCTCTTTTGGCTAGTGAATTTGAGATGTATATATGGATAGTTTGGTATATATTGTGGATGTAGTAATGTGAAACTGTAAACGAATGGTATTTATTGGGATGTATTTTGAATGGTTGATACATTTTGGCTTTAAATTTAATTGAGAATTGAGACCTTTTAGCTATATATCATGGCATTAGCATATTGCAGGTGCATTGGTAATGTAGGTGACTCACAATATTTTTTTTAAATCTACAACATTTAAAAAACATTGTGTAAATGTGTTTAAACGTTGTCTGATATACTAAACAACAATATTTTTATTCAAAAAATGTTGTCGAATCATACCTTCTACAACGTTTTTAAGCATCAGCTAATTTTTGGAAAACAAATCTACAACGTTTTTTTTATAAAAAATGTTGCGTATTGTGCTTAACTACAACGTTTTAAAAATGTTGTGTAAGGGTGTCAAATAGACAACACCCTTAACCATGACGTTTTTCTGACTGAAACCACAACGTTTTTTTCGCGTTGTCTATTTACTGTTTTGTAGTAGTGTATCTTGAGTTATTTGTTTAATATGTGTCTTCGATTTTGGGGACAGAATTCTTATAAGGAGGGAAGAATGTGATGAATGAATTGTTTGAGTTGTGATTCTGGGGACAGAATCCTTGTAAGGAGGGAAGGATGTAACAATCCAGAATTTTATTTGTAATTTTAAATATTTATGGAATTAAATAAATATTTTAATTTATGTGTTTATTGCTAAATAAATAATTTATGAGTTGTGGGAATTAACTTAATTAAAGTAATATGTTATTTAAGTTGATAATTGGTAATTTGATATTTTAAAGTTAATTAAAATAAAAGAGTGATGAATTAATTATTATGAGATAATATTCTAATTTAATTTAATAATTAAATTAGAGAGTTAATAAGGATTAAATGAATTGCTATAATATTGTTTTAATTTAATCTAGTACTTAAAGTGACGTATTAATTTAATAAATAAATTTATAATGGAAATTATAATTTTGTATTGGATTATATGGCGAATTAATTTGATAAGTTGTTATTAGCTTTAATTTAATTAAATTTGAATATGAAAATTTAATTGAATAAAGTGTGACATTATAATATATTATAAATGAGTTATGAAAATAAATTAAAAGAGTTTTAATTTGGTTTTACCAAATAAAGCCTTAGAGCTTTTGAAATTCTTATTTTAATCTTGTTTTGCCAAACAAGGCTTAAGGAATGATTAAGTCATTATTTTAATTGGTTTTGCTAAACAAACCTTACGACTTTTGAATTTTAAAACTGATAAAAATTTATTTGTGTAACTGATGGTTAATTAGGCGTATTATGTTTTGTCAGCTTTTTTTTCTTTTACGTATTATTCTTGGTCTATTTGTTTGCAAAGTAAGAGCAGAAGAGAGAAAGAATAGAGAAGAACTAGAGAGAAAATAAAGAAAAGAGAGAAATTGTGATAAGAAGTTCTGCAACAACAATGAGGAGTAGTTGTAATCATCTTCTAGTTAACCTAAACAAGAAAGCAAAGGTATAATCCTATCTTCTAAGGTTTTTGTTTTTATTTTGTGAAAAAGTTCTCTGTAATTGATTTTTGAGTATGATTGTTGAAAAATCAGTTTGTTATGTGTTAATAGATGAATATAAACTGTTCTATATCATTCATTCATGCGTTAGAGTAATCAATTTCATGAAATTATGTTTATTAGTGAAGAAATTGAATACAATGATATATATATATATATATATATATATATATATATATATATATATATATATATATATATATATATATGGCTTATTTTAGAATTAAAATTGATGTTCAATTCATGTAATAAACTAGTAATTATTGGTTGATTGTGAAAAGACATGAAGAAACGAAAATATTATGGGTTAAATTAGTTGTTTTGGTTGTAAAACGAATTCACACTGATGAATTTCGTAATGAATGTCAAAAGAAGAAAAAATAATAGAAATCGTGAAATTAAAGATTGTAAATGTGATGTTTATGTTGTTTATATGGTTAGAAATATGTTAGAAACACTAATTTATGTTTTTGTCAACATATTACAACTTGGGTAAATTGGAATCGTTGTTAGAAAAGAGTTTTTAGGCCTAATTTGACTTTTTGATGTGTTCGTTCGCGAACTGCAGAAGCTAATACTGGGTACCCCCGCCCTGGCAGGTGTACCAGTGCATTTGTGACCCAGCGGGGGGTATGCCCGGCTGGCTTTTATAACGCAAAACCCCCGCCTTGGTGGGGGGGGGGGAGGGGGGAGGGGGGAGGGGTAAGCAGACTTACAAATGTTAAGAAAATTTGACCGGACACGTTTTACTAAAATGGGCATAACCTTTTCATACGAACTCCGATTGATGTGATTCGAGATTATTCGGAACGAGGACGAGTAAACCTACAACCTTTGTTCTTTAAGGTTTTCAATTTGATGTCGTTATTAGGGGATAAAATGGCCATCTTTAGGACTGTTATGCACTCAGAGGCAATCGGAGGGCGTCGGGATGCACGAATGCAAGTGCAGTCCTTTGTGTTTCAGTATAACCTAATCTACAGAGCATGATAACATGTTGAACATGTAATAGGATGTTATATCAAGTTCTTAATGTGTATATGGTGCAATGTCATGATAATTTGATCAGTTGTAATAGAGCTAAAATGAGATGCTCATGAAAAGATGTGATGTTATTTAAACTTAAACTTAGTTAGCGAGCTATACTAAAAGTGGAAACTAAACTCATGAAGTTAATATTAGTGTAACTAATGAGTGTTGTTAATACATATGGTATGTGTAGGACTTGTGGTGAACGTGAGTAGTGATTGTTTAACCTACGCACTAGGTAAGTTCTCTAACTCTACTTTTACTATTGTACTATTGCTTAAACCTTATTGATACATTGAGCAAGTTCCAAACCCTACTTATATATTTGTCCTAACTTGATTATGTTCACGCAAACTCTTCAACCTAACTCTTACTTTGAGAAGGGTTCCAATCTTTATTTTTGTTTCTTATTACGCAAGTTCCTAAATTCTGTTATTCTTATGTTCAGCAAGTTTTATTCCTCAACTTGTTATTAATCATGCACGTTCATTAACTCACTTCTTTTATTGAGTAAGATTATAACCTTAGCTTATTGTTGTTCAAGCATGGTTTGTTATAATATTCAATGCATATGCTTTTTAGTTCATTTCTAAAGCATGATTTCGATGTATAATGTTGATTCACTTATGATTCATGACTATTTCATATCATATTGTTATCGAGCACTTGAAGTGATATCAAACTGTATTGATTCAACTAATCCTTAGTTGATGTTCATTGAACTCTAAATTACCCTAGAAGCTTATCCAAACCAAACTTCCTTTGGTGCGGACTCGTATATTAAAACTGAAATGAACAACTCTATTTTAGGGGATTATTTACGTTTAAGAGTTTAGATGTTTATGCACAATACATGGTACGAAGGGCTGATCACCCTAAGTACGGGGAGTCCATACAGCCTTATAATTGTTTAGGTTTAAATTGAAAGACTACTTATGTGACGCCCCCAAAATAGGTCCACACAACTCATTCTGAGTCACCAAATACATGGTAGAGAAAACAACTACAACTTCATTATTACAATTGTTGTGTAAAATATGACAACACATATGATATGAGTTTTAATACAAATATTATCTTCTAGACAATATCCAAACTCAAATAAAGTCCTCGTTACAATTATTGATACACTATTTTACAAAATAATGAGGACTGTTAGAACAAATGTCTTGAACCATCACTCCACACCCCGATTAGTCCCCGATATATTCTCGCCTCCTGAGAAGAAAAATGGAACAAAAAGGAAAAAAGAGAGCTCAACTAACCTAGTAAAGAATATTATGACTAAGATAAAGTATAAGAAAATGTCCTTAGTCCTCAACAGGGAAATAATCTGATAGAATATAATAGACAACGAGTTTTAGATCAACAACTGCAGCAGAAATAACAATCTATTAGAAGAGTCAAGTAGAACATGAAATCTACTATCTTCTATGATTTAAAAGTCTATCATCAATATTTTATCCATGTAGCATCATTCAATAAATATTTCAATTCAACGAATTATCCATGCACTAGGGTCAAGGGTATTCGTTAGTATCACCAGTGGTCATGTTCATCTCAACATCTGTCCATCTTTGCACTACGGGCTAAAGATATTCATCGGTATAACGATATTAAAAGAAATAACATCATTTATGAAAAAAATAACATCCCTTACATCAGAAGACAAGTACTTCTAACTGAAATATCAGATATAATGCTGAAGAGAACTTGTACTGCTTATCAACTCTCAAAGTATCTAAATACTCACAAAAATACGCTCGATATTATAGAGACAGAAACTTCTGATTCTGGTGTGATTTTCAATTCAACTTAAGCATCCTATTTATAAGAAAATGCTTAGAACGTCAAAGCAGAAAATTTAATAAAATATTATTAAAAAAAAATTCTTACGCACACCACATCATAATCTCAGCACTCCACAAGTGGGGCCCACCAAATTTAGCAAAATCAAATGGTAAAAAGGACAAGTGTGGGGCCCACCTTCTAGAAATCTCCACCAAAAATCATTTATAATTTCAAAAACTTAAATAATTCATAATAAATAGCCCTTTTATCAGACAAAATTGAATCTTATGTTCATTCTATAGGAAATTTAATTCTCTACAACTTTGTAGAAGAATGTTTTTCCAAATTCAGAACGAAAAATGACCGAAATTCACAAACGGACGAACTTGCAGGCTGTAATCAAATTTCAGTCAAAATGGGCCCACCAACATATTTAACATGTTTTTTGTAACAAAAATACTTCGGACCCAATTTACTCTCTTCCTCAATTTATTGATATATCGTTCATTCATTGTAAAAATATCACCGTTATTATATTATTATATTATCACATCATACACTTATAATGTAATATTACAATAATATATTTGAATGAATTATTTTATCGAAGAAGATAAAATATCAACTCTTAATAATTGTGTCTTTATAATTTCTCCACTAAATAAATATTTTCTTATCATTTTTATCAATAATTAAATATTCACAAATAATATTACAGAATCATAATAATGACAACCAGGTCGTTCTCAAGAAAGAGGGGGCTTTCTGATAAGGATTTCTTCTTATTGGCGCGCAATTAGGTGACCAAACTCCTTTCCTAGATAGAACTTCCTTAGACATTGCCAATAATGCTACTAATAATATTATTCAAATAATATGAATTATTGATCCGATAATGAGAAATGCAGTGCAGTGACAATTATTAAAACAACAATAATATAAAATAATGTGCAATATCATGTACTACTGTGCAACAACGCGTATTACTTTACTTTAACCACCGGGTATTTCAACAGTGTTAACGATAACAACAACGCCGTTATTTTTAAAAAAACTCATTCTTATCGTTTTTTTCATTCGATAATTTTTCGTTATGGGGCCCACAAATGGCTGCATCGTCGTACGAATATTTCCCGATAGCAAGAATATTCCACGACCAAACGAATATTCCCCGACAAAAATGAGTATTTTATAACTACTTGCTTATTTAAAATATTTGAATATTTTACCCGTAACTAACCACATTAATCAAATTAACCCCTTACTATTTCAAAATAATAAATAGAGAAATTCAATTGTATTCATAAAAAGTAGGGGTCTTACAACCTCCCCTCCTTATGAAATTTCATCTTTGAAATTGACGTACGTACCTGGTATTTCGAAAGGGTGAGGATACCTCGCTTTCATTTCCTATTCTAACTGCCAGGTCATTTCCTCAATAGCATGACTCCTCCACAAAACTTTGACTTATGATATAACCTTTGTGCGTAGGACATGCTCCTTTCTATCCAAGATCTTGATAGGTACCTCCTCGTACATTAAATCTTCAGTTATCTCGTCTGGTTATAACTCAATAATGTGGTTTGGGTCTTTCACGTATTTACGAAGCACAGATATGTGAAAAACATTATGAACACGAGACATGCTTGGAGGTAATGCGAGTCTATAGGCCACATTTCCTACTCGGTCAAGAATCTCAAATGGACCAACAAATCGTGGATTGAGCTTTCCTCTCTTCCCGAATCTTATAACTCCCTTCCATGGATCAACACGTAACAATACATGATCCCCAATATTAAATTTCACGTCCTTTCGATGAAGATCTGCGTAACTCTTTTGTCGATCCTGTGCAATTTGTATATGTTGTCGGATCATTTGGATCTTTTTTGTAGTCATATGTACCAACTCTTGTCCCAACAATGTTTCTTCATCCACCTTATAGCAACATATTGGAGATAGACACTTTCATCAATACAATGCTTCGAATGGAGCCACACCTATACTTGCTTGACAACTGTTATTGTAGGAGAATTCCACCAATGGTAAGTACTTATCCCAACTACCTTTGAAGTCTAGAACACAAAGTCTCAATAGATCTTCAAGAGTTTGAATAGTCCTTTCCGATTGCCCGTCCGTTTGAGGATGGTATGTCGAACTGAATTCTAAATCCGTTCCCATAGCTTTCTATAAGCTAACCCAAAATCGTGAAGTGAACCTTGAGTCACAATCCGAAACTATGGATACTGGCATACCGTGCAATCTTACAATCTCATTTATGTACATACGAGCAAGACGTTCAAGTGAATAAGTTTCTTGTATAGGCAAGAAATGAGCAGACTTGGTTAATCTATCGACAATGGCCCAAATTGCATCTATGCCTTGAGAAACCTTGGGAAGGCCAGTAACGAAATCCATGGTAATGTGCTCCCACTTCCATTCTGGAATTTCAAGTGGTTGCAATGGACCTTTTAGCACTTGATGCTTCGCCTTGACTCGTTCACAAGTTAAACACCTTGAGATAAACTCCGTGATCTCTCTCTTCATATTTTTTCACCAAAATGTATGTTGAAGATCACGATACATTTTGGTACTTCCAGGATGAATTGCAAACGGTGTATTGTGTGCCACCATCATGATTTTGTACTTCAAATCAGAGTCGTTAGGAATTCAAAGCCTGGAGTTAACTCAAAGTATTCCTTCTTCATCGATTCTTGCTTCTGGAATTACATCTTCTTGTACTTTCTTCTTCATACGCATTAGCTCTGGGTCTGTGGCTTGAACAGCTTTAACTTTATCGATTAAAGTCGGTTCTACTCGTATATTTGATATCATCACGTGGGTAATTGGAGTCTTTAACTCTATGTCCACCTTTTGTAAGTCATACAAAATGGGTCTTTGTGTTAACAACATCGCACTCATACCCGCATACGATCTTCTACTCAATACGTCAGCTACCACGTTTGCTTTTCCAAGATGGTATTGAATGGTATGGTCGTAATCTTTCAACAACTCGAGCCAGCGTCGTTGCCGCATGTTGAGTTCCTTTTGGGTGAAGAAATATTTAAGGTTTTTATGATCTGTATAGATCTCCACTTTCTCCCTATACAGGTAGTGCCTCCAGATCTTTAGCGCGAAAACGACTGCTGCCAACTCTAGATCATGAGTAGGATAATTTCTCTCATATTCTTTGAGTTGTCTTGAGGCATAGGCTATGACTTTCCCATGTTGCATGAGAACACATCCTAAACCTTTGCCTAAAGCATCGCTGTAGATGACAAATCCCTCCGAACCTGATGGTATTGTCAGAACAAGTGCCGAAATGAGTCTCCTCATGAGTTCTTGGAAGCTCTTCTCACATTCCTCACCCCATTCGAATTTTGTATCTTTTCGAGGTAGCTGACTTAATGGAGTAGCAATTCGAGAAAATCTTTCCACGAATCTCCGATAATAACTAGCTAAGCCTAGAAAGATACGTACTTTGGTTACTGACTTATGTTGCTCTCAACTTTGTATTGCTTCATTCTTTGTCGGGTCAACTGATATTCCATACTTCGATACCACGTGCCCAAGGAATGTTACTTCTTCAAGCCATAACTCGCATTTCTTCAACTTGTCATATAGCTTGTTTTCACGAAGCTTTTGGAGTATCAACCTCAAGTGTTGCTCATGATCTTCATAACTTTTGGAATAGATGAGGATGTCATCAATAAAGACAACCACAAAATGATATAAATATTCCTTGAATACTCGGTTCATCATATCCATGAAGGCCGCAGGAGCATTAGTCAATCCAAAGGACATGACTATGAATTCATAATGCCCGTACCGAGTCCTAAAAGCAGTTTTTGGAATGTCATCAATTTCAATCTTTAACAGATGATATCCGAAATGAAGATCGATTTTTGAGAAGAATTTAGCACCTTCCAACTGGTCAAATAGGTCATCAATGCGAGGTAGTGGGTACCTATTTTTGATGGTGACATGGTTTAACTCCCGATAGTCAATGCAAAGTCCCATACTCCCATCTTTCTTCTTTATAAATAAAACAGGAGCACCCCAAGGAGATGTACTAGGACGAATCAAACAAATATCTTACAACTCATGTAGTTGGGTTTTTAACTCCTGAAGTTTAATATGAGCCATTCGATATGGGGTTTTGGAAATGGATTTTGTGCCGGGTTCAAGGTCAATACAAAATTCGATATCACGCTTTGGGGGTAGGCCATGAAGTTCTTCAGTAAATATGTCAGGAAATTCACTAACAACAGAAATATTATTCAAATCTGACGTATTTTTATTCAAGTTCATGACATGGGCTAAGAAAGCTTGACATCCGTTTCTCAATAAACGAATGACTTTATGACTTGATATGATAGTGATTGACTTTAGTGGTTTGGTTGCTTGAATTTGCATAATAGGTTGGTTAAGAATATGAAAACTAATGACATTATGAAAATAATCAATTTTAGCATAATGAGTAGTTAACCAATCAATCCCTAAAATCACATCAAATGCAAGTATCTTTAAAAAGATGAGATCCATAGGTAATGTGATGGTGTCAACTTGAATCAAGCAAGATTTATAAACAGTGGATGTAATGAAAGTTTTTCCTGATGAAGTTTCAATAGATATGTCAAAGTCTAATTTCTCAGGAGTCAAGTTCAAACGTTGAGCACAAGCATGAGAGATAAAAAAATGGGTAGATCCAGAATCTAATAAGGTATAAACTTTGCAAGATTTTTATGACTAGCTTACACGTGATTACCTCGTTCAGGTTCCTCGTATGTTGGGCAGTCACGACAAATGCTTTTCCAAGAACCACTGACTTTGACTTGTTCAGAACAGCTTTCGGTGTCATTGTCCCAACTGGACTTAACTTCGCTATAGAGTACATTCCACCCTCAACTACTTCGTCGCACTCTTGATCCATGAGCTGAATCATCACTCTTCGATCCATATCGAATTGGGGTTGACCGCTCTGCACAGGGTAATTCTGAACTCGATGTTGGATTCTCCTAATTGCTGTCAAAATAAAGAAATCCATTTCATCAATTTTGGCCTTCTTGGATCGGACATCTTTTTCTATAATATCAACGCCTCGTGCGGCTTTTACCCATGCATCCTCCATTCTCATTCGTTCGGTTATTTCTTCTTTCATCAGAACTTTGACAATATCATTCTCAAATTCCAACTCTAATATCATATGCTCTGCCAGAGAGAGCTTCTATTCAAGCCTCGAATATCGTGTAGCAAAATCTTAAATTGATGTATCCCGTCGTTCCACGGCCGCCTGCCGTTCTTCAGCCTGCTCTTCTAACTTATGAATACGATTTTTCAGTTCTACATTTCGATCATAAAGTTCTCCTAATAAATCCTTCTCAGGTTCCTCTTCTTCCTCACTCTCAGCTGCTACCTCTGCGATTAGCTCGGGTGAAACTATTAATTCTTCACTCACCACATGGATATCTCTAATTTCTTCTTTGACTGACTTCACATTATCCTGGTTGATGATTAGAGGTGTCTCAACGGTCTCATTCATTTCATTGTTAACATTTTCAGCTGCCATTCTCAAATACTGCCGCAAAACAAGGGTTAATTAAAGAAATTGACGTGCCACATAATGTCCCTATATTCTGACCGACCAACAAATAAGTTTAGGTAAGACACACTAACGAAGGATTTACTCATCTATCCCCTCCTAGTTCTAATCCCAGATCTCCACCAAAGATTATATGTTTAAGCTCTGATACCATCTGTGATGCCCCTAAAATAGGTCCACACAACCCATTCTGAGTCGCCAAATACACGGTACAGAAAATAACTACAACTTAATTATTACAATTGTCGTGCAAAATAAGACAACACATATGATTTGAGTTTTAATACAAATATTATCTTCTAAACAATATCCAAACTCAAATAAAGTCTTCGTTACAATTATTGATACATAATTTTACAAAATAGTGAGGACTGCTAAAACAACTGTGTTGAACCATCACTCCACACCTCGACTAGTCCCCGCTATATTCTCGCCTCCTGAGAAGAAAAATGGAACAAAAAAAAAAATGGTGAGCTCAACTAGCCAAGTAAAGAATATTATGACTAAGATAATGTAGAACAAATTATCCTTAGTCCTTAACAGGAAAAAAATCTGATAGAATATAATAGCCAACAAGTTTTAGATCAACAACTGCAGCGGAAATAACAATCCATTAGAAGAGTCAAGTAGAACATGAAATCTACTATCTTCTATGATTTAAAAATCCATCATCAATATTTTATCCTTGTAGCATCATTCAATAAATATTTCAATTCAACGAATTATCCATGCACTACGGGCCAAGGGTATTCGTTAGTATCAACAGTGGTCATGTTCATCTCAACACCTGTCCATCTTTGCACTACGGGCCAAAGATATTCATTATGTAATCATTCATATTTGCACTACATGCTAAAGATATTCAGTTATATCATCATTTGGAACTGAGAATGATGAAAATATTTTAAAGACAACGAATCTAGTGAAATAAAAGGATAAAGATTAGGGATTCATACATTAGTTTATCCAAGTTCAAAATACTCCGTAATAAATAATTGTGGAGAAAATTTCAAGAATGAAGATCAAAACATGGATACAATCAAAGATAGTAACCATAATAGACAACTTGGACAAAGAAAAAAAAACTTAATTTTTTTATGAATAGTGCCGTATACGTGAATAGTAACCTCAACTCGAAAAGGTAAAAATTTCACAATAAATTCATGTTAATATTTCGGTATAATGATATTAAAAAAAATAACATCATTTATGAAAAAAATAACATCCCTTACCTCAAAAGACAAGTACTTCTGACTGAAATATCGGATATAATGCTAAAGAAAATTTGCACTGCTTATCAGCTCTCAAAGTATTTAAATACTCAAAAAAATAAACTCGATATTATAGACAGAGAAACTTCTGATTCTAGTATGATTTTCAATTATAACTTAAACATTCTATTTATAGAAAAATGCTTAAAATGCCAAAGTAAAAAATTTATTAAAATATTATTAAATTTAAGTTTTTTTTCTTACGCACACCACATCACAATCTCAGCACTCCATAAGTGGGGCCCACCAAATTCAGCAAAATCAAGAGGTAAAAAGGACAAGTGTGGGGCCCACCTTCTAGAAATCTCCACCAAAAATTATTTATAATTTCAGAAACTTTAATAATTCATAATAAATAGCCCTTTTATCAGAAAAATTTAAATCTTATGTCTAATCCATAGGAAATTTAATTCTCTACAACTTTGTAGAAGAAAGTTTTTCCAAATTCCGAATGAAAAATGACCGAAATCCACATACGGACGAACTTGCAGACTATAATCAAATTTCAGTCAAAATGGGGCCCACCAACATATATAACATATTTTTTGCAACAAAAATACTCCGGACCCAATTTACTCTCTTCCTCCTCATTTATTCATATATCTTCCATTCATTGTAAAAATATCACCGTTATTATATTATTATATTATTACATCATACACTTATAATGTAATATTATAATAATATATTTGAATGAATTATTTTATTAAAGATGATAAAATATCAACTCTTAATAATTCTCTCTTTAAAATTTTCTCCATTAAATAAATATTTTCTTATCATTTTTATCAATAATTAATTATTCATAAATAATATTAAGGAATCACAATAATGACAACCAGGTCATTTCCAAAAAAGAGGGGGCTTTCTGATAAGAATTTCTCCTTATTGGCACGCAATTAGGTGACCAAACCCCTTTCCTAGACAGAACTTCCTTAGACATTGCCAATAATGATATCTAATAATATTATTCAAATAATATGAATTATTGATCTGATAATGAAAAATAATGTGCTGTGACAATTATTGAAACAACAATAATATAAAATACTGTGCAACAACGCGTATTACTGTGCAACAACGCGTATTACTTTACTTTAACCACCGGGTATTTCAACAGTGTTAATGGTAACAACTACGCCGTTATTTTAAAAAAACTCATTCTTGTCGTTTTCTTCATCCGACAATTTTTCGTTACGGGTCGTACGAATATTCCCCGACAACAAGAATATTCCACGGCCAAATGAATATTCCCCGACAACAATGAGTATTTTATAACCACTTGCTTATTTAAAATATTTGCGTATTTTACTCGTAACTAAACACATTAATCAAATCAACGCCTTACTATTTTAAAACAATAAATAGAGGAAATTCAATTGTATTCATAAAAAGTTGGGGTCTTACAACTTATAACCTTGGACATAGTTCATGGTCTTGTGACCCTCAGATATATTTCAAATTCTATTTTCAGTTCTTGATTATTATTGATAGAGAATATTATTCAGTTCCATTGAGCCTATTCATTGACATTTATTATGTTGATATTATTCATTATCGTTACAAAGTGAGCATTTGTTTTGCTCACTCTTGCATATATAATCAGTGCAGCTAAAGTTGAAAAGATCGATGAACCTACCACTATCAAAGGGAAAGGAAAATTGAACAAGTGTTGAAGACTTGCAAATTTATTAACTTTTATGATGTCAGACTTTATTTTAACTACTGTGATGTAATTGTTCAAGGTTAGATGACCTAGGATTTTATTGGATTTAATGATGTAACCCTTTTATTGGAAGTTTTATTGTTTAAATTTTATTATGTTTAGGTAGTTAGAAATATATGATTGGAAAGTGAACACCAAATTGTGTGGGAATGAAGTACCCAGATTTGGGGCTGTCACATGGAGAGTTGAACCAAGATTTGATCTTGCACTCACTCCCGGACTCCTTTCACAATTGTTGTGAATTTTTCATACGAACAAGCTAGATATCAGCCTCGCTGATTTTTTTAACATGTTGAAAAATGTTGAGAGTCACTTTCTAACCAAGAAAGACCAAGTCTTATCGGTAGGGGCCAAATGATATTTTGAAAAAAAGAACGATTCTAAAAAGGTAAATAGAGAGGAATAAACAAAAGGATAATAAGAACAAAGCTGATACGGATAATAAAGGAGTTTGCTTCTATAGCAATAAGCATGTACACTGGAAAAGAAACTGCGAGAAACATCTTACAGAGACTAACCAAAGAAGCTTAGTGAAGCTTCGGTTACAAATACAGATTTGTTCATGATTAAAATAAATTTTTCTTTAAGTCAAGGTTCTACTTAGGTATTGGATACCAACTTTGGTTCTCATTAATATAGATTTATGAAGGGACTAAGTAGAAGTAGAAAGTTAAACAAGGGATAAGTAATCATATGTGTGAGAAATGAAGCAAAGGTTGTTACATTATCCATAGGAACTTATAGTTTAGCATTGCCTATAGGCATGTCTATTAAGTCAATAATTTGTTATTGTATTTCAGTTCTTTTTAGAAACATTGTTTCCATTTTGTTGTTGGACAACAAAATTTTTGGTATTATATTTAAGAATAATTGTTATTCTATTTATAATAATCATTTTTTGTATAGAATTAGAATATTACTTAATGGATTTTGTAAACTTGATTTACATGAAAATAATTTTGCAAATTGAATAAACTAGTATAAGAAAAGGAGATGATCGTTCAAAGAGTTGAATGTGTGTATTTGCTGAAATACAAGTGTGAATTTTTTGAAAAGTTTAAAAGAATTCAAAAGTTAAACTAATTGAGAAGTATTGGAATTCTTTGATTGGATCAAGGAATAAATACTTGTGTAATAAGTTTCTAGATCATCTCAAATGGTTTTTTCATATTAGACGTCTCCTGATACGCAATAATTTATTGGTTTATCTGAAAGGAAAAATCGTACCTTGTTGGATATGGTGCGATCCATAATGATTTCACCGATATTCCAATATCCTTCTAGGGTCATGCACTAGAAATGGTTGCATATCTACTAAAAAGTAACCTCAAAATTCGACCCCAATACTTTATAAGAGTTATGGATAGGGAGGATTCCTAAGTATGTTTAGATAAAAGGTTGTCCAGCTTATGTGAAAAGGTTTCAAACGGATAAGTTTGTGACAAGATTTTACAAGTGCAGATTTGTGGGACATTCTAAAGTAAGTTTATAGTATATGTTCTATAATCCTACTTAGCAAAAGTTGTTTGTTGCGAAACGTGCTACCTTCAAAGATAAATGTGTTTATCATTAAAGGGGCTAGTGGGAGGATAATAGATCTTGAAGAGTTCAAGAACCACAAAGCGCTATAAATCAAATAAAAGAAACCTGTACATATACATATTGTACCACAACCAAATCATAAATCTAGAATAGTATTTGTGACACCCTCAAATTCGGGTACTTTAATTTCCACATGATTTGGTGTTCACTGTACAAACATCATATATCTATCTACCCATAATAAATGAAAACCATAAAATAGATAGAAATAAACCTCTCCTTAAGGAGTTACAACATCTGAATATAAATACATCAATCCTAGGTTATACTAACCCTAAATCTCAAATGCGAAAACATAAACAAATAATAAGTCTTACACAACATTAACATAAGTCTGAAACATTAATACATTAAGTAAACAACAAGTCTTCATCACTTGTTAATTTTGCCCTTGCCTTTGCTAGTAGAAGGCACGTCGGACCTTTCGTTCTTAACTGCAATGTTATTATTACGCAAGAGTGAACACGATTTCCCACAAGTATAATAATGTAACAACAATATAATAACATGCGAGTGAATCAAAGACTTCTAAATTAAGAAACTCGACTTTTGAATCAAGAATGAATAACAAGAATCAAAAGAACTCCTGAGGATCATAAGACCTTGAAATACGTCCTAGGTTGTCAAGTGTTTATACTTGAAACCTTTAACAGTCATAAGACTATGGACTCTTCTTCTCGTACTTAGGGGGATCATCCATTAGTACCATACTGTGCACAATATCTCAACGCTAAAGCATAAGTAATCCCCTATAACAGGGTTGTTCATCTCAGTTTGATATTAGAGTCCGTACCAAAGGAAGTTTGATTTGGATAAACTCAAAAGGGTTCTGAAATTTAGAACGCTTATCAACTATGGACTATTCGAATCAATAAGAGTTCGCTAGTCTTATAAGGTTCAACAATAAATGATATTCGATTTGAATAATAAACTCAAGAGGTATACAATGTAATAACCCGATATTTTCTATATAATTAAATCAGAAATTTTGCGTATAATTTTTTTTTATTAATTATTATTTTAAAGGTGATGATATGCATAAGATAAAGCGTATGTATTTATGTGATAAATAAAAATATATTTATTACATGAATAATTACAAATAATCTTATTTTAGAATTATTACTTATTATAAAGTATATTCTTATAATAATTAATTTTATAGTAGATGTAAGACCCCAACTTATTATAAATAAAATTGAATTTCTCCATTTATTATTTTAAAATAGTAAGGGTTGAATTGATTAATGTGATTAGTTATGGGTAAAATACGTAAATATTTCAAATAAGCAAGTGGTTATAAAATATTCATTATTGTCGGGGAATATTCGTTTGGTCGTGGAATATTCTTACTGTCGGGAAATATTCGTACGACGGCGCAACCTTGTGTGGGCCCCATAACAGAAAGCGATTGGATGAAGAAAATGACAAGTATAAGTTATTTATAAATAACGACGTAGTTGTTACTGTAAGACCCCAACTTTTATAAATAAAGATGAATTTTCTATAAATATCATTTTTGAATATTATGGAGTTAATTTGATATAATGTTATAGTTGTGGGTAATATTTATAAATTTTGCAAAGTACACAAGTTGTTATATAATATTCGATTGGTCGGGGAATATTCGTTTTAATAGAGAATATTCGTACAACGGCACAATCATTGGTGGACTCCACAACAGAATTATTGTCGGATTGAGAAAACGACAAAAATATTTTATTAAAAATAACGGCGGAAGTTTTACCATTGATACTGTTGAACTACTCGGTAGAAAAAGTACAGTAATACGTGTGGTTACATAGTAGCACACGGTATTGATTATTAATGCTTATGTGAGAAGTCACTCGGTTTGATTCAATTATTGTCAGTTAATAATATGAATTATTTAGCGATAATGAAGTTTTGTTTTATTCGTATTATTAACGTAATAAAACAGAAACGTCTTTTTATATAAAACATAATACTTTATTAAAGTTATTCTATAAATAGAATATATTATATTTTATTTAAAAGATTTTTCTTTAAATATGGACTGTCAGATTAAAGTAATCAATCTGGACCGTTCATGGATTAGTTACTATGCATTCCATTTTTCTATAAATAGCAGCTCATTCCTTCATTATTTCTTACGAATTCACTGAACTCTAGAGAGAGAAACTATAGAGAGAAACTATAGAGAGAGAATAAAAGTATTCTACTACTTAACTACTTCCTTATTTCAGTTCTTCTTTAAAACGGAAAGGGGTGTTATTATTTCTTATTCATGAAGAGAACTGTTGTTATTCCATTTCTTATTATTCTGTTGGAATAACCGGTATACGCGGTCTACCCTATACTTGGTGACATTCTTCTATTATTCTGTTGAAACATCCTGTCTGTGTGTTTTACACCGGACCTGGTTCCGTCTTTATTATTATTCTGTTGGAACATCCTGTCTGTGTGTTTTATACCGGACCTGGTTCTGTCTTTATTATTATTCTGTTGGAACATCTTGTTTGTGTATTTTACACCGGACCTGGTTCCGTCTTTATTATTATTCTGTTGGAATATCCTGTCTGTGCGTTTTACGCCGGACCTGGTTCCATTATTTATTATTCTGTTGGAATAACCTGTCTGTGCGGTCTATCGCATGCATGGTGATTTCTTTTGTTATTCCATTCTTTATTATACTCAGTTGGTTAAAGTTTTGACTTCTATACTCCATGAAATTAGTGGAATATCTTTGATATTTGCGCTTCATCTAGTATCGTTTCATGTAAATATTCTTCTAGGAATTCTTGAATTTTAATCCACAAAGCAGTATCATAATGACAATTTGGACGTTGTTAATTATTGGATAAATTAATTCTTGAACTTGTTTTATTGAATTCTTATATCATTGTCATCATCCTCATGTTTATAAAATGTTGAAAGTCATCTGTGGCCTGTAGTGCATAGATGGACTTGGTATGATTATGACCAGGGATCATTCGGTATAATCATTACCGTAATATTACAAACGATGTGGTAAAAGTCCTCATTGGCCCGTATTGCATTGATGGACTGTTATTGGTATGATCATGGCCATTAATGAATACAAAAATATTTTTGGCCCGTAGTGCATGGATAATTGTGGACGTGATACTAAAGAATATCCTTGGCCGTAGTGCAGGGGTGATTCGATGATGTGGATTATTTTGTTAAGCTGAGTCTCAGCGATAACAGTGTTGGAAAACCTTTTAAATCATAGAAGATAGTAGATTTTATTCTCTACTTGACTCTTTTAATGGATTGCTTGTTCCGCTGCAGTTAAACTTGATGTTCGTTATATTTTATCAGTTTAACACTGTTGAAGGCTAATGATAATTTATTCTGCATTATCTTAGTCATATTATTTCTTACTGGGCTAGTTGAGCTCACCCTTTCTTTCACTGTTCTCTTCAGGAAATGAAAATATAGCTGGACGAGTCGGGGAACAGAGTGATGGACCAGATGATAGTATTAGTAGTCCTCACTATTCTGTTAAATAGTGTGACAATAATTGTAATGAGGACTCCTTTTGAGTTTGTATAGTCTCTAGTAGACAATTATTGTATTCAAACACACCGTTATGTTTTGTTATATTATACACGGCAGTTGAATAATAAGTTGTATTTGTATTCTGTACCATATATCTGACGACCCAAGATGGGTGATGTATACCTAATTTTGGGGCGTCGCAGTTGGTATCAGAGCTTAGGGATATAATCACTGGCTAAGATGTGAGAATAGAACTAGGAGGGGAGAGACGATAAATTCCTTCGCTAGTATGACCTACCTAAGTTTATTTGCATGGTATTTAATTGGTCGGTCAGAATATAAGGATAATATATGACATATCAATTAACTTTTATTTTGTGGTAGTATCTGAAAATGGCATCCGAGAATGTTGAGAATAGCAATGGAGCACAGGCGACTGTTGATTCACCACATATCAATAATCGGGATAATGTGCATCAGGAAGGCGACAATCCTCATGCAAACAACAATACTGACCAAATGATGAATGATGGAATGTTCAGAAGCTTTATGCAATTCATGCAACAGCAGGCGAGAGCGGCTCCTGTTCAAAATGTAGATGGAAACACTGAAAACTCTCGGATGGTCACCGCTAAACTATTCAAGGAGCTGGGACCACCAAAGTTTAAGGGAGAGCCAAAACCACTTATAGCGGAAACATGGATAAAGTAGATCACCAAGATATTTGACGTCTTGGGATGCTCTGAGGAGCAAAAGATTCCTTTTGCCGCCTTTATGTTGCGAGGAGAGGCATATTACTGGTGAGAATCGATTAAGCGTACTCAACCTGCCGCACTGAAGATGTCTTGGGAGAAGTTCTAAGAGCTGTTCAATGACAAATACTTTCTCGAAAGTGTTCGACACATGAAGGAGGTGGATTTCATCAGATTAGAGCAGAATAATATGACTGTGTCGCAGTACGAGGCTAAATTTGCTGAGTTGTCCCGGTTTGCGTCCCACTTGGTGGATAATGAAGAGCGAATGACGCGAATGTTTTTGCGAGGTTTGAAGCCTGAGATACGTCAACATCTTATTTCTCATAAACTGTGTTTGTATTCAGATGTTGTGAATAGGGTTCAGTTAGTGGAGCACGATAACGAGTCAACACAACCAAAAGAGAGCGGTCGGCAAAATAATAATACTAGTGAGAGCAGTCATCGAAGCGGTGACAACAAGCGTGGAGGGAATCAACATGCCAGAAATGGTAACCACTTCGGTGGTAATCAAGGCCGAAACAATAAGAATGGTTATTTCAAGAAGAGGAGATTCAACAATGATGGAAAGACGTCAGCACCAGCACCCGTTGTTAAGGAAGGAGAACGATCACCTATCATATGTTTCAAATGCGGAGGGGAGGGGCACATCAGTCCAAACTGCGTGATGCCGTCTAAAGCATGTTATAATTATGGAAGAGAAGGTCATTTAGCTCGATTTTATCGTTTATCAAAAACAAGTTCAGCTAGGATGGAGGCACCAAAGGCCGTCCCAAAAAAGTCAAAACCGGTAGTGCAAGGGAGAGCGTTTGTTGTGACCTCCCAAAAAGCAAGAAACCCGAATGAGGTCATCACGGGTAAGCTTACCATAAACTCTAACGAAGTCTATACTTTATTTGATACCGGCTCTACCCATTCTTTTATTCCTCCTACTTGCGCTCATCGATTAAATTTGACTCCGGAGAAATTAGACTTTGACTTATCTGTTGAAACTCCATTGGGAGAAACCTTCATTACATCCACGGTTTATAAGTCTTGTTTGGTTCAAGTTGGTACCCACACATTACCTGTCGATCTTATTTCATTAAAAACACTTGCATTTGATGTGATTCTAGGGATTGATTGGTTAACTACTCATCATGCAAAAATTGATTATTTTCGTAAGGTTGTTAGTTTTCATATTCCTAATTGACCTATTATGCGAATTCAAGAAACCAAACCATTAAAATCAATCGCTGTCATCTCAAGCCATAAAGCTATTTGTTTATTGAAAAACGGATGTCAAGCTTTCTTAGCTCATGTCATGGATCTAAACAAAAAATACGTCAGTTTTGAATGATTTTTCTATTGTTAATAAATTCCCTGACGTATTCCCTGAAGAACTTCCTGGCCTACCCCCAGAGCATGAAATTAAATTTTGTATCGACCTTGAACCCGGTACAAAACCCATTTCCAAAGCCCCATATCGAATGGCTCCTATTGAACTTCAGGAGTTAAAGATCCAACTGCAGGAATTGTTAGACATTGGCTTTATTCGTCCTAGTACTTCTCCTTGGGGTGCTCCTGTTCTTTTCGTGAAGAAGAAAGATGGAAGTATGCGACTTTGTATTGATTATCGGGAGTTGAATCATGTCACCATCAAAAATAGGTACCCATTGTCACGTATTGATGACCTGTTTGACCAGTTACAAGGAGCACAATTCTTTTCAAAGATCGATCTTCGTTCTAGATATCATCAGCTGAAGGTTAGAACTGAGGATATTCCAAAGACGGTTTTCAGAACTCGGTACGTGCATTATGAATTCCTAGTCATGTCCTTTGGATTGACCAATGCTCCTGCTGCCTTCATGGATATGATGAACCGGGTATTCAAGGAATATTTGGATCACTTTGTGGTCGTCTTTATTGATGACATCCTTATTTATTCCAAAAGTCGTGAAGATCATGAGCAACACTTGAGACTGGTACTCCAAAAGATTCATGAATACAAGCTTTATGCCAAGTTGAAGAAATGCGAGTTCTGGCTGGAGGAGGTAGCATTCCTTGGGCATGTAGTATCAAGTCGTGGAATATCTGTTGACCCGGCAAAGATTGAAGCTATTCAAAGCTGGGTGCAACCTAAATCAGTAACCGAAGTACGTAGCTTTCTCGGTTTAGCTGGTTATTATCGGATATTCGTGGAAGAATTTTCTTGAATTGCTACTCCACTAACTCAGCTAACTCGGAAAGATACAAAGTTCGGTTAGAGCGAAAAATGTGAGAAGAGTTTTCAAGAACTCAAGAGGAGACTCATTTCAGCACCTGTTCTAACAATACCATCTGGCTCGGAGGGATTTGTCATCTACAGTGATGCTTCGAGCAAAGGGTTGGGATGCGTTCTCATGCAACATGAAAAAGTCATAGCCTATGCATCAAGACAACTCAAGGAATATGAGAGGAATTATCCTACTCATGATCTAGAGTTGGCAGCTGTTGTCTTTGCACTTAAAATTTGGAGGCATTACTTGTATGGGGAGAAGGTGGAGATCTTTACGGATCATAAAAGCCTCAAATATTTCTTCACTCAAAAGGAACTCAACATGCGACAACGACGTTGGCTTGAACTGTTGAAAGATTATGATCATACCATTCAATACCATCCTGGAAAAGCGATCGTGGTAGCTGACGCATTGAGTAGAAGATCATATGCAAGTACGAGTGCGATATTGTCAACACAAAGACCCATTTTGTGTGACTTGCAAAGGATGGAGATAGAGTTAAAGATTCCAGGGACCCATGTGATGATGGCGAATATACGAGTAGAACCGACTTTAATCGATAAAGTTAAAGCTGCTCAAGCTACAGACCTGGAGCTAATGCGTATGAGGAAGAAAGTGCAAGAAGGTGCTATGCCGGAAGTAAGAATCGATGAATAAGGAATACTTCGAGTCAACTCCAGACTTTGTGTTCCTAATGATCCCGATTTAAAGTATAAAATCATGATGGAGGCGCACAACACACCGTTTGCAATCCATCTTGGGAATACTAAAATGTATCGTGATCTTCATCATATATTTTGGTGGAGCAATATGAAGAGAGAGATAGCGCTGTTTATCTCAAGGTGTCTAACTTGTTAACGAGTCAAAGCGGAGCATCAAGTACCAAAAGGTCCATTGCAACCACTTAAAATTTCAGAATGGAAGTGGGAGAACATTATCATGAATTTCGTTACGGGTCTTCCCAAGGTTTCTCAAGGCATTGATGCAATTTGGGTCATTGTTGATAGATTGACCAAGTCTTCTCATTTCTTACTAATACGAAAAACTTATACACTTGAACATCTTGCTCGTATGTACATAAATGAGATTGTAAGACTGCATGGTATGCCAGTATCCATAGTTTCTGATTGAGACACAAGATTCACTTCACGATTTTGGGTTAGTTTGCAAAAAGCTATGGGCACGGATTTACGATTTAGTTCGGTATATCATCCCCAGATGGACGGACAATCAGAGAGGACTATTCAAACTCTTGAAGATTTATTAAGACTATGTGTCCTTGACTTCAAGGGAAGCTGGGACAAGTTCTTATCATTGGTGGAGTTTTCCTACAACAACAGTTATCAAGCAAGTATTGGCATGGCTCCATTCGAAGCGTTGTATGGAAGAAAGTGTCGTTCTCCAGTATGCTGGCATGAGGTAGGTGAAGCAACGTTGTTGGGACCGGAGTTGGTACGTATAACTACAGAAAAGATTCAAACGATCCGACAACGTATACAAACCTCACAAGATCGACAAAATAGTTATACTGATCTTCATCGAAAGGACGTGGAATTTGATATAGGAGGTCATGTGTTCTTACGTGTTGCTCCATGGAAAGGAGTTACGAGATTTGGAAAGAGAGGAAAACTCAAATCTCGATTCATCGGTCCATTTTTAATCCTCAATCGAGTAGGAACTGTGGCTTATAGACTCGCTTTACCGCCAAATATATCTTGTGTTCATAACGTTTTTCACATATCCATGTTACGTAAATATGTGGAAGACCCGAACCACATTATTGAGCTATAACCGGACGAAATAGCGGAGGATTTGACGTATGAAGAAGTTCCTGTTCAAATCTTGGATAAGAAGGAACATATTCTACGCTCCAAGGTTATACCTCAAGTCAAAGTTTTGTGGAGAAATCACGATGTTGAGGAAATGACTTGGGAGTTAGAATCTAAAATGAAGTCAAGGTATCCTTACCTCTTCGACATACCAGGTACGTACCCTAATTTCGAGGGCGAAATTTCATAAGAATGGGAGGTTGTAAGACCCCTACTTTTATAAATAAAGATGAATTTTCTATAAATATCATTTTTGAATATTATGGAGTTAATTTGATATAATGTTATAGTTGTGGGTAATATTTATAAATTTTGCAAAGTACGCAAGTTGTTATATAATATTCGATTGGTCGGGAAATATTCCTTTTAACAGGGAATATTCGTACAATAACATAATTATTGGTGGACCCCATAACGGAATTATTGTCGGATTGAGAAAACGACAAAAATATTTTATTAAAAATAACGACAGAAGTTTTACCATTGATACTATTGAACTACTCGGTAGAAAAAGTACAGTAATGCGTGTGGTTGCATAGTAGCACACGGTATTGATTATTAATGCTTATGTGAGAAGTCACTCAGTTTGATTCAATTATTGTCAGTTAATAATATGAATTATTTAGTGATAATGAAGTTTTGTTTTATTCATATTATTAACGTAATAATATAGAAACATCTTTTATATAAAACAAAATACTTTATTAAAGTTATTCTATAAATAGAATATATTTTATTTTATTTAAAAGATTTTTCTTTAAATATGGACCGTCAGATTAAAGTAATCAATCTGGACCGTTCATGGATTAGTTACTATGCATTCCATTTTTCTATAAATAGCAGCTCATTCATTCATTATTTCTTACGAATTCACTGAACTCTAGAGAGAGAAACAATAGAGAGAGAGAAGAAAGTATTCTGCTACTTAACTACTTCCTTATTTCAGTTCTTCTTTAAAACGGTAAAGGGTGTTATTCTTTCTTATTCATGAAGAGAACTGTTGTTATTCAATTTCTTATTATTCTGTTAGAATAACCTGTATACGCGGTCTACCCTATACTTGGTGACATTATTCTATTATTCTGTTGAAACATCCTGTCTGTGTGTTTTACACCGGACCTGGTTCCGTCTTTATTATTATTCTGGTGGAACATACTGTTTGTGTGTTTTACATCGGACCTGGTTCCGTCTTTATTATTATTCTGTTGGAACATCCTGTCTGTGTGTTTTACAACGGACCTGGTTCCGTCTTTATTATTATTCTGTTGTAATATCCTGTCTGTGCGTTTTACGCCGGACCTGGTTCCATTATTTATTATTCTGTTGGAATAACCTGTCTGTGCGGTCTATCGCATGCATGGTGATTTCTTTTGTTATTCCATTCTTTATTATACTCAGTTGGTTAAAGTTTTGACTTCTATACTCCATGAAATTAGTGTAATATCTTTGATATTTCCGCTTCATCTAGTATCTTTTCATGTAAATATTCTTCTAGGAAATCTAGAATTTTACTCCACAAAGCAGTATCATAATGACAATTTGGACGTTGTTAATTATTGGATAAATTAATTCTTGAACTTGTTTTATTGAATTCTTATATCATTGTCATCATCCTCATGTTTATAAAATATTGAAAGTCATCTGTGGCCTGTAGTGCATAGATGGACTTGGTATGATTATGACCAGGGATCATTCGGTATAATAATTACCGTAATATTACAAACGATGTGGTAAAAGTCCTCATTGGCCCGTATTGCATTGATGGACTGTTATTGGTATGATCATGGCCATTAATGAATACAAAAATATTTTTGGCCCGTAGTGCATGGATAATTGTGGACGTGATACTAAAGAATATCCTTGGCCGTAGTACAGGGGTGATTCGATGATGTGGATTATTTTGTTAAGCTGAGTCTCAGCGATAACAGTGTTGGAAAACCTTTTAAATCATAGAAGATAATAGATTTTATTCTCTACTTGACTCTTTTAATGGATCGCTTGTTCCGCTGCAGTTAAACTTGATGTTCGTTATATTTTATCAGTTTAACACTGTTGAAAGCTAATGATAATTTATTCTGCATTATCTTAGTCATATTATTTCTTACTGGGCTAGTTGAGCTCACCCTTTCTTTCACTGTTCTCTTCAGGAAATGAAAATATAGCTGGGACGAGTCGGGGAACAGAGTGATGGACCAGATGATAGTATTAGTAGTCCTCACTATTCTGTTAAATAGTGTGACAATAATTGTAATGAGGACTCCTTTTGAGTTTGTATAGTCTCTAGTAGACAATAATTGTATTCAAACTCACAGTTATGTTTTGTCATATTGTACACGACAGTTGTATTAGTAAGTTATATTTGTATTCTGTACCATGTATCTAACGATCCAAGATGGGTGATGTATACTTAATTTTGGAGGCGTTACAGTTACCGTTAATACTGTTAGAATACCCGGTGGTTAAAACACAATAATACGCGTTGTTGCACAGTAGCACACGGTATTACACCAATTATTGATTTTTACGTAAGAAGGCACTATTCAATAATTGTTACAGTAATTACTGTTCAATATTATATTTTATTGATTCAATAATTGTTATGTTGATATTTTATATTATTGTTGTTTCAATAATTATCACTGCACAATATTTTTCATTATCAGATTAATAATTCATATTATTTGAATAATATTATTAGATAGCATTATTGGCAATGTCTAGAAAGTTCTGTCTATGAAGAGGTTTGGTCACCTAATTGTGCGCCAGTAAGGAGAAATCCTTATTGAAAAGCCCCCTCTTTCCTGGGAACGGCCTGGTTGTCAGTATTGTGATTTTGTAATATTATTTCTGAATAATTAATTATTGATTTATATATGATAAGGAAAATATTCATTTTATGTGGATATAGATGGAGAAAATTTTTAATGTGACAATTGTTAAAAATTGATATTTTATCTTTTCTGATAAAATTATTCATTTAAATATATTATTATATTATAATAATATAATAATAGTGATATTTTTACAATGAATGTGGGATAAATGAGGAGGAATGGTATTTTTGTTACTAAAAATATTTAAAACAAGTTTTTTCATGTTTGTGGACCCCATTTCTTGACTGAAATTTGATTATAGCTTGTAAAATCGTCCGTATGTGGATTTCGGTCAATTTCTGTTTGGAATTTGAAAAAACTTAAACTTACAAAGTTGTAGAAAATTGAATTTCTTATGGAAAGACATAAGATTCAAATTTTTCTGATAAAAGGGCTATTTATTATGAATTATTGAAGTTTCGGAATAATTGATTTTTGGAGTTTTAAATAATTTTAATAACAAAAACGTTTTTGGTGAGGTGAGCCACTTGGTGGCTGATGTTTTGGGCAAAAGAAGGGTACGTAGAAAATTTTAAAAAATATATATTAGTATTTTATTAAATTTTTTGCTTTAGTGTTATAAGCAATTTCCTATAAATAGGGTGCTTAGGTTAGAATTAAAAATCACACCAGAAACTAAAGTTTTCTCTCTCTATATTATCGAGTGTATTCTTGTGAGTATTTTGATATTTTGAGTGTTGCTATACGGTACAAATTTCTTTAGCACTATATCCAGTATTCCAGTCAGAAGTACTATCTTTTT